>BSBM01000399.1:18917500-19541250 GCA_027924585.1 Larix kaempferi
TCTGTTTTTCCAGAATGTCATTGCAACTAATGTGTCATAATTGGGTATCATTACCTTGCACCAGCCCAAGAAGCATTTCTTTTTTGCAAGTTTTGTAATAATTATTAAACGAGAGCAGTGGGATACTCAGCGCCCACACCCCATCCCCCCTGGGGGGATTTGCACTTTGTCAATTTTTTGTGGAATAAATATTTCTAACACACACACACACTTTTAATTTCCAGGGTGTATACTTTAATTAAGTTTAATTTTACTTTTAATTATTTTTTTTTATTTTCGCAAGCGTAGATTAGAAATAACACAAAAACCTCGTTGCCACGAAGTATGCTCTCACCACCACACAAAAGCTTTGTCGATTAGTGGTGGATGATCATAAAAGTGACACATAGGTTTTGTGTTGTTTTAATTATGTTTTAAGCTTTAAGTTTCCCTTTCTACAATCATTAACCGAAAGTAACATTTGGCTTACATATCAAAGTATGCTCTTTCCCCTTGTGGGCATCTTGCCTGGGCCTGTGAGAAATCAGAAACAATTGTAGCCACTTCTTTAATTTTTCACATTTAAGTTAAACACTCATATAATAAAATTAACGACCCATCACATAGTGGAAATGGGCATCTTGCCTGGGCCTGTGAGAAATCAGAAACAATTGTAGCCACTTCTTTAATTTTTCACATTTAAGTTAAACACTCATATAATAAAATTAACGACCCATCACATAGTGGAAATCCGACACTTCATAACTCGAATCTTGTGTGGGAAAAATTCTCAGAGGAAGCAGCAACAACTGGGAAGCGGCCTCAGGGCACAGTTAGACTACACCCTAGTTGGTGTAGTGTTAAACACCGCCCTAGAGACTCCATTCCATCCCACACGTCCTCGTGAGGAACCACCATCTTTCAGTTTCTGGACATTTCTCCATGTACCTCACGGTATCTCGGGAGCTCCCATTTTCCCTAAATAATTTCAAACCATTAATAATTTAAAAGTAACCAAGAGACAATCGCAAAACATTTCTCTTTCAGCAGCACATTTTTATATCTTACATTTTGACTCCATAAGGCACTGGTCCACAACAAGTTGTTCATTTATTTGCTTAATATCATTGTTGTGCTATCTATTGGTTGTCATTTTTATATTCGTTGGTGAAAGCTTTTCTTTTAAAACTATTTTGCAAGTCATCTTGGAACTCTTTTTAAATCATAAGCTTCATTAAAAAACTCCTTAAACAAAATCCTTAATTAATTCACCGAAACATTCTAATAGCCTTAGAAACATTCTGTAGGGACTACCCCCCTTGGCTTCAATTATGAGTTTGGCCTAAACGAAAGAGTCAAGATCAGGTGACAGCCTTGACTCGAGACTTGCCCCCAAGGGCGCACCGAGCAGTAGCATAGATTTATGTTGCGTTAACCAGGTGCGCAATCCGGCGGCAACAACTACCATCCTAGAGATGATTGAATGTGGCACCTATTGATCATTGGTTGATTCCTCAATTAGGTCATATACCATTACGTTTAAACCTACCAGTATATTAGAATCAAAGAAGTCGAACAAACTCCAATGATGCATACGTATAGTTCCAATTTGTCAATAATGAAGCCATGTCAAAATCTTCCCATAGCCAGCTCCAAACAAACATCAAAGATATAATTGAGTTATTAACCTAAGTAAAATAAGTTTTATTTTCCGTACACATGCATACTACTCTTTCCCTTGCAAATCATGACCCTACAACCCCGTATGGTGGTTGACTCAGATTTTTAGATCTAATCATAAGATGTGGCTTTTGAATTGTTACCTTTCAGAATCCAACACAAAACAACCATGACAACTTGAACCAAATATAAAACTCATATTTAGTGTAATACTCAAATTGAGTACAACATATGTATTAATACTTTCCCCCATATAAATTTTTAAATTATCAATTCATTACACCTAAATTAAGAATGGATAACAATGACAATCAATATAGAGTTATGGTGAAGTTGCAATCATATGGACCCTCTAAATAGTATAAAATAGAATACAATAAATCTTCGAGGTATTCTAGAAACCTTCTAGGGCAAGGTAAAACTTTATAGAGACTCAGCCCCCTTTGAATGGGAAACAAAGGAAAAAGGCAACAGATAAAACAACAAGAAACCAAAAAATCTCTTCCGCTCTATGATTTATATACGTTACCAAAATGTTAATACTTGAAACCATTTGGTTCCAAGGCAAATGGAAACAGTACACAGTCACCACACACTATATCTCCATGCTCGAGTTAGTGCTTGTTAACCACAGGGGAGATCCCTAGTGACTTTAGAGGTCATTGTTATCACTCAAAGTGTAGCTACGACAAAAGATATCATATCCGGGACGATAGAGGTAGGGTAGCTAACCAAGTGACATCGCAAGGTCCTCGTCCACTACTGTAAAGGGTTGGTTGTCACACCGGACGGGCTCTTGTCACTTTAGATCAAGGGGGAGACCCTTACTAGCCTATGAGGGCTATTTGACCCAAGCAAGGTACTCTAAAGGATTATGAATGATGCACAAGAGTAGATCTTGGATAGATAAGTCTAGATATAAGAGAACGTAGTGGTGTATAGGGATAAGAGTAGGTTGAGGAGGCTTATGCAAGGATAGAAATTCTCAACCAAAGAGAAATGTACCACTATTGAAGTTAATTAGCTAGATCTAGTTAGATCTAGTGCTGACCTAAAAGACCCAAATGAGATCCACCTATGCTTTAGTCAAATTGAAGTGAGGTGGGGCCCACTTAGTGAAATTAGGCTAGGAAAAGCACTAGAACGGTTGCTTGATGGTAGATCTGGAGGTTAGAGGGAAAACTAGCAACACTCAACTGACAAGTGTGTCCTCCCCTAGCGATGGCCAGTGTCTGGATCTGAGGGCAAATGGAGTCGGATTTCCACCAAACTTGATCCCTAAGGTTTATTAATTATTTAAGTGGGTTTTAAGTGTTAAGCCCAAATTATCGTTGGATCTATCAGATCTAAGAAACGAGGGTTTGAACAATGAGGATTTTAATGGTGACAATTGGAATAAATCTCGGAACAACAAAAAAAAATTGAAACACACCTGGAAATGCTTGCGGTCACCTTGCAAATTGATGATCTTCCCAAATCAAAGCAATCTAGAATGAGATCCAACTTCTCCAAGTGAAATCGCTATGCTCCAAGATGGCCAATGCACCCCTCCCTACCAAAACGATCCAAGTTAGAATCGGATCAAACAAGAAGTAAACTATACAGTGAGAAAGATTAATCAAAGAGCATCAATATGATCACAAGATACAATAAAAATAATCCCTGATGCAAGACGTCTTGAGGAGGTCAGATGGAGTCTCCCCACAATAGCACCCCCTTCAAAACATCCTCCTTCACTACCACATGGCCCTGCAAAAATGGTTATGGAAAGAGCTAGATCTACAATGATGTCAAAGAGAAAAGACTTTACAATCACTTGCAAGAACATTCACAAAGCTTCCAAGAGTTTTTGCAAAAATATTTTGATTATGCCGGAAATCCAAGAGCCAAAAGTCCCTTTACAATGAGGGGGGTCTCACCTTTAAATAGGAGTGAGAGAGACCAAAATCCTAACCACTTTTTGAATGAGTGGTTGAGATTAAAAGATACAACAATGATAATCAACGGCTAAGATGAGCCGGAATAATAATACATGGATCACTCTAACAGAGGGGGATGTGTTTCTTCAATGACGCCCTAGGGGGGACGTATAACATGACATGACTAGGAAACACAACATAACACTTTGTTAGGTAGGGTCTAGGAGATACTATCTTCACCAGACATGGCCCCCAACAACATCAAATAATAAATACATGATAAAGTGATAAAAATCACTTTGACGTTTTGTCCCAAAAATACATAATAAAACCCCAAAATAATACATGGAGCACATGTGGACCCCACTAAATGTTGCAAACTGTGCCGAAAGGTGTGGGATGCATCACAAAAATTCTCTGAACCAACCTCGTGCCATTTCCTTGCCTATTTTCCCAAATCGATTCCCTCAGTGACCATTTCTTCCATTTTGTACCGTCAAAATATCACTTGTAAAATAATAAAATGGTTGTATCTCTCTGCCTGGTGCCCCGGGCACAAATTTAACTGCACCAAAATGTCTAGGATCATGGTAGTATGGTAATAACGAGTGGTTGGACCCCATACTCCCTATATTGCACCCTAGGAGAACCAAAATAATCTCAAAATGTGTTGACAGGCCATTTTATATGGCAAACATGCAATAAAGAGATAAACTAACCATAATCCCATTTGAAAGTGCCTGAAACTGAAATATGAGTGTACCAATGGACTCAAAAGGCCCAAATCTAGTGGAGATGAGTACTCATACACCATGTGACCACCTGGATAATCATCTGTAAGCTCAACCATGCTCGGACAATATAAAATAATGGTCTGTAAATGATAATAATAATAATAAAAATCCACTGAACCATCATATGAAACATGTGTTTGATGCATGGAATCATCAAGTGGGCAACATAGGACCACAAACAATCAATCTCGAACATCATCGGTCCAACTCATCCCGGATCCTGCGGTTGACTTGGTCAAACTAGGTTGACCAGGTAAAAACTAATCAAAATAATGACCGAGACTCAAACTAATTGATGCTACAATTGCAAATGGATAACATATGCTCCTATAATTATATCAATAGCAAAACTTGTTAGCAATAAAAACATGCGAGAGAAATAAAATACAAATACAAGCAAAGAACAATACCAACACAAGATTTATCCTGGAAAACCCCATAGGGAAAAACCAGTGATCAATAATAGATATATTATTGGTCCCTGGCCAAACTAGGCCAAGGCCGCCAAAGGCCGCCAAGAGCATATTTCCTGCTCACTTTGGTACCTTACAATGGAGGAATCCAACCCTATAAATAGGGTTCTTTACATGCAAATACAACTAGCAAGAAACCACGGGGTAACAAAACCGTGTGCCTGAAACCACTTACTTCCTTGCTCATTCCTGAGTCAAGGTTAACCCTAACAATCCCCCCTTTAAACTTGACTTGGGAAATTGCTTCGGATCTAACCCCCCCCCAAAACAACTAGAGTACTCAGGAATCTCACTTACATGAAGATTACACATTGTCATCTACATTCTTTTTTTTTTTCGTTGCTATTACATCCAAAATCCTCTGGGATAACCATTGCTTCTTTCAACCATAATTTCTCTCGCCTAACTTGCCCTTCATGTGTTAAACTTCCACAAGCATTTTGTACCTGCAAAGAATTCATCATTGATGTCCATATAAAAATGAATCCATCTACCGGAATACATGGGTGCTCAATCGTTGTAACCACCAGCTCTCTAGGAATCCTTTTCTCCTGCGTGGTTCATCAATAATTAAACTTTTCCTTGCGCATAACCTGGTCCCAACACTCGAGATAAATCCATCTCACATTCCCCCCTTTAATCGAAGGCGCATCCTCTCTGATTCCACATCAAGCTAGCCTACGAGTACACCTGCCACCCTCATAGCTACCCAAGTGGTTCATTCCACAACTTGATGCCACATCCTCTTATGCACATAAGAGGGACACACCTACTCCAATACATGTAGGCCAAAAACATAGGGAATCAATTGTTACTTGGAACCAAAAACACTAGGGTGTCAGGTACCACCAATCATGCACCCCTTACAACACATGCTCAATAATTTAAACTTAGGTACAAAGACATTCAATGCTTTTCTAGGCAAGTCGCTTCAACCAATAACTGTGCACTTCATCACACCACTGCCATTCTTTTTACCAACTGCCTTTAACCATGATTCATTCATGCTCATAAAAATAACTTTTATTTGAATATGAAACTATTTATATTCATTCTCTTACAAATAAATATCATTTTTTATTAAGACTCTTATGAAGGTAAAACCACACCACATTTTATAAAAATAATGTTGACATCACTTTTAAAAATCTTCATGAAATGATGTGGTCATAACAAATTCTCATAACGTGGATCTCTTTTAATATGACCCTTTAAAAAAAAAATCACTAGAATTAAAGGAATGACTTCATCTCCCAAGAAAAACCATTTTAAATGTTTTTTGTTTTACCTTGCTCACTCCATGTTTATTCAAAAGAGCGATTTACCTTTTCATGTGAATGGACCTCCCAGAATTTCTTTCACAACAAGAGGCTCACCTTTTGCGTGGATGTGTATGGATCTTCTTAGTAGATTCAATTTTCTCATGCAATCACGGGTCAGTTCTCAAAATTCCATGCCCGTCACGATATCCGCGACCAAGGATAATTTTAGGGGCGAAATTTAGCCCATAGGCTATTTTTGCATGTTTTTTTCCAAAAAAAGATTCGCCAATTTGCATTTTTTGAAGACCCATTTCGCCCAATTTTGATGGGGTAAACTGTTTTCACTCTAAAAATAGCCAAATTATTATATAAACTATATAAAATCCTTAGAATTTGAAATAATTTTAGAAAAATATCGCCAAATATTTTATAGTTGACATTTTAAAAAATAGTAAGATTCGCCAAGGTTATACACTTTTAAATAAGTATGGGTCCTTAAAATTATCCCTGACCACGACCTCTTTTGGAGCAGAATTCACTAGAGCTCCATGGAAATCAAGTGAATCACTTGCGGATTGCTTGGACTCCTTATGCGGACTTACCTTCTTTAGGAGATCCAGTCATTTCAACAACCGATTTCAAACATGACCACGCACATGCAACCACTCTGCGTCCTTCCACCGTCACGTGCAGCCTCTAGGAAACATCTGCCAATAAGTTGGTCTCTTCTTCGGTAGTTGGCACAATTTTGTTGCAATTTTATCTTTCAATTCCATTGCAGGCAGCTCCATCAACAATGTATGATTAGCAGTAGTTAATTCATTCTCAGGAAGCAAATACAATCAAATCTTTCACTCCACTAGGGCACACAAATCTTCATAAAAACCACCTATAGCTTCAAGCAGTCTCTCAATAACAGATTAGTGCATCAACAAATCCACACTTTAACAAGATTTGCAATTTCTCCTTGCAGATTCAAATGTCCAAGCAATAGATTTGCCATCTTCCATCTAATCTAGACTCAGCTCTGATACCACTGTAAGCAATAAAAATCGACGAGAGAGAAATAAAATATAGAAATAATAGCAACACAAGATTTATCCTGGAAAACCCTGTAGGGAAAAACCAACCATCAATAATAGATCTATTATTGGTCCCTAGCCAAACTAGGCCAAGGCCGTCAAGAGCATCTCTCCTGCTCACTTTGGCATTGTTATCACACCATAGTAGTTGGGCTACTATTCTTGTTGAGCAGATATCTGCACTTTTCAGACCTTTGCCTTTACAGAGATCAATTATGATGAGCAACATCATTTATGATCACTTACACATAAGAGCAGCTTATATCAGACAGTGTGTAGACCTTGTGCCAAGGCTAAGCCTTGAGAGCTTAGATTTGATGACTGATATGACCTTTTGTTCCATACAGATTCAGTTTAGTGCCCAGAGTTCCAGTTGTTATTATTGCAACAATGTTTCATTGGTTCTAGATGATGATTATTGATATGCAGTGACATGACCATTAGACTTGTGATTGTTAGCATTGATTATTATCTTATTGTTTTAGTCATCTTTATAGCATTAACTTGGTACATAACTCATGATGTGGCAGTATTATTTAATAAATAAAACGAACTATCTTGGTTGGATTTAAATAATGAATTGGATGTATTACTTGCACTTAAAGGTTTATTGACTATACTCATTGGTTTCACTTACCCTCTTATGAGCATGGACATGGTCTTTCCTGACATTTATGTTTCCTAGCTTAGGCACCACAATCACTTAACTCCATCCATCCATGACCTTCCTTATTTTGGCTTTCACCTTGACTTGCCTTCTTGACTTTTGATATGGAGGACTTCCCAATCCTACCTCTGTGTTGGATAACATCCATGTTAGTTTTGTGTCTCGGCTTTGAGTTGGCAACAGAACTTTCCTTTGGTAAGTTGGATTTTATGTCGTTATCATTCTAGTTCGTTGCCCCGATGTGTGGTTTTGTGCGGAATTCCCCCCAGTTGCTTGAGTTGTTGTTGGCTAAAACCTAAAGCAAAATGTACTACCTTGGAAACTAATGGAAGCCCAATGAAAAGGGCTATGAAATGCAATGCAATGAAATGCTCGGAAATGTAAATGCACCTCGGATGCAAGTTGCAATTAGTTGTGCTTATTAGGGTATGTGAAATCCCAGAGGGGTTGTACTAGGCCTAAAAAGCAATGGAAAAATGAATGTTATATCTAAATGATTGTTGGCCATAAAAAGAAATGAAAGGTCCTAAAAAGCAGTGGTTAAACAAATGCTAAATCTAAAGACTACTCACCTCATATGGAAAAATACCTCATTGAGCCTGCGGGTTATGATTTGTGATGGAGTAAGGGACATCTAAATCAAAGTGTCCCCTAGAACCATGAGTGACGGTTCTAATAGTAGACATTTTTGCCAAGGTTGAATAAGCACTCTCTAAACAACTTATCCATTTGTGAGGCACTGCCATTCCCTTTGTTTATCTTGTCCGGCTCAATGTGTAGCTCCCCCTTCCCCCATCCAAGGTATCATTTAGTTAAGTTGGTCAAGTCATCCCTTCTACCTAGCCATGTCCTTAGCCTTCACCCTATGCTAGCAGTTCGACCATGTCCATTGGATGAAGTATGTCTTTAAAGCTTTGGTGCAAGTTATAAATAACATTAAATATCTATGTATTAACTGCCACTTGATTGATGTTTATACTTTAAGTTAAGCTATGAATATGGTTAAAGGAACATGTCTTAGTCATTTGTTATAATCTAGTCTTTGGTTGTATTTTGACCATAGTCATTCTTGGGATCCGTGATGAGATGGACCACTTATGCTTTATGATGTTGATATATGGTCCCACATGCACCTATTGATGATTCCATATGTTGGACATATGCTCCAGATGATGATTGATGCAGTTGGCCATTTTTATTATTATTTCTAGATCATCATATTTTACATTGTCCAGGTATCGTGGACCCTACAGATGACCCCACGGGTTATCATGAGGTGTATGAGTACTCATCTCTAGTGGATTTGGGTCTTCTGTAGCCATTGAGACACTTATCTTTCAGTTCTGGGCACTCCTAGGCATGATATTGGCAGTTTTCCACCTGTTGACCAGTTTGGGCATGTTGATAAGGCCTGTCCAGCAAGAGCATTGGAGGCAAGTCGTTGCCTAGGGCGCTACAAAGGAAGGGGGTGATCCAGCCACTTGTTTTTACCATTACACCCCCCTTCCAGACAGCATAGTACACTCGATTTGACAACATAAGCACTCCAGAGGCAGTTTTAGTCAGTTTGAGGGTTTTCACAAGGATTTAAAAATGGAATAAAAAGGTCATTAAGGAATTCGATTTGGGCAATTGAGGCAAGGTTTTGGCACTTGGTCTGCTCAGAGGTCATTCATGGTGTATCCCCTTCTTCCAGATCAGTTGGCACCAATCAGTGGGGTCCACATGGGCTACAGGAGCTCTTTTATTGTATCTCTCTCTGATGATGGGGTCAGGATTTGATCATTTGTACACTTGGACATGTCATTGAGCCATATTTTATATTATTGTGCCATGGGGTCATGCTAGTGAAGGGGAATAATACCTCCTAGCCCCAACATGTGCTCCTAGTCACTTTTCCATGTCTTTATGTTGTGGCTCCTATGTATCTAGCCACCCCCATGTATGACGTCATCCCTCCTAGAGGCCTTTTAGCCATGACGTCATCCTCTATTTGAGTGATCCATGTTTATTGTTATGTTGGCTCATCTTAGTCGTTGATTAGATTGTTATATCTTTTGATCTCAACCACTAGTTTTAAAAAGTGGTTTAAGGTTTTGGTCTTCCTCATCCTATAAAAGGAGGAGACCCCCTTATTGTAAAGACACCTTTGGAGCTCTTGAAGATTGGAATAAAAATACTATCTTGTGGATCTACTTCTCTTATCTTGATGGATTTGTTTGCAAGTTGAATATACAATCTTTTTCTTGTGTATCATTGTGGTTCTTGGAGCTTCAATTTGTTTTCTACGGGGAAGGCCGAATTGGTGGAGAGGAGGACGACTTCAAGGGAGGCTATTGTGGGGAAACCCCATATCTTGATTTGGTTTGGTCTTTGGTTGAAGGGAGTGTCATTATTGTATCCTTGTGACATAGTTGATGCTTTCTACTTCATCTTTTCATCATTTTCATCATTCTTTTGCTAGGCTTGTTTCTCATTAGATCTTGCCTTGCAGGAGGAAGACGATTTGGTCATCTTTGAGGGAGGATGATTTGGCTTGGAGACTCTAGATCTCACTCTTGAATATACACACAAGGAAAAGGTTATCAATTTGCAAAGTGGCCACAAGCATCAGAGGTATGTTCTACAAGGTATGTACCTAGATCCATTCTTTCTTCATTGGTCATAAAACCCTAAAGTTAAAACCCTCATTTTACATTTTTTTAGATCTGCTTGGATCTAGCATGCTTTTGGGGATAAAACTTAAAACCCACCTTCATAGTATCCACGGCAATCCTGATCTATAGTTTGGTGGTGATTGACCTCCATTTGGCCCATTTCCCAAGGCACCTAGTCCTCCTTGAGTGAAAACGCATTCCTTGAGGGAGGATAGTTTGTTAGTTCCAAGACGTGGGTAGGTGAGCGTTTTGCTTCATTGAATAGATCACCCCTTAAAACCTACCTCTAGTGCTTCACCTTGTTGATTTTCACCTTGTGGGCCCCATTCCTCATTCTGAGAGTTGAGCCCCACTTGGGTCACTAGGTGATGCATTAGATCTATGAAGATCTAGCCATGGCTTGTGCTTGGCATTTAAGACCCACCTAGATAATCATCTTAACTATCCCGATCTATAATTTGGTGGACTTCCGACTCCATTTGACCTTCCAACTAAGGCACTTCTCCTCCTTGAGGCAAGTCGCACTCCTTGGGTAGGTGGCCATTTGCTAGATCTCATACTTAGGTATTGCTAATTGTTGGTCAAATCCATAGATCCATGCTATAGCATACCTCCTAGTGCCTTTTCACTTTAACTTTGACCTTGTGGGCACTATTTGGACCATATTCCACTTTTTAAGGGGTGGGCCCCACTTGAGTAATTTTCATGGCATTAACTCTTCTCTAGATCTACTTACTTAACCCCATAAGTGACCCTAATCAAACACTTGGTTGAAACATTTGTCCCTTGCTTAAGCCTCTCAACCAAGCCATAACCATCTTGGGTCCACTTATCTTTCTAGATCTAAATCATGCACCATTGATCTCCTTGCATAACTTTACACATTTCCCTAGGAGTCTTTGGGTTAGCTAGTCTTCATAGATTGGCTAGGGTCTCCCTCTTGATCTTGATTCTTCTTGATCTAAAGTGAAGGTTGCCCCGGTTATCGTGACACCCACTTGCATTGGGAACCGTGGCAAGCATTGGGTCACCTCTTTAGTTGTCCAACACCTCTAACATCCTGGATGGGATACCTTTAGGGACAACTACAAGTTGTGTGATAACATTTTTGGCGCCGTTGCCGAAGAGGTAGAGGCTTACCTTAGGTGTCTACGAGTATCCATGCATAATTCATATCTTATCGCATCCGGTTTAATCTAGATGGTTATTATTTCAATCCTTAATTAAACATAGCCATCTATTTGTGACTCATTCTCTCCCCGCTTATTAACAACATATCTCTTGGTAGAAGAGAGTTAAAGTCTACCTGGCGACTCCAATTCGTGACTCCGCTGAGAAACGAACCCATAAAGAAATGTCTTCTCAAGACAACATCACTCCTGAGATGACCATGGAATTCATGTCAAACATGTGTGAAATGGTCACCAACATAAGATGAGGATCTTAAAAGACGTGATCAACAAACTAAAGAAATGTTAAAATCTATTTGTAGCAATTCGGCTCCTCCTAAGGCTAGTTCCCCTAGGCCTCAACAGCATAAGCCAGTTGATTCGCAACCTAGCAAGGCAGTGCATCCTAACAGTCAACCTGTGCGAAGAATCATGTCCAAGGCTCCAAAACCTTCATCTGAAGTAATTACAAAAGGTGGAACTATGCCTAGTGCTAGTCAAAACCCCCCTGCAAATCAAAAGCCAGATCAAGAAGTAAAAATTGGTCTTCCTCTTAAAACCAATGTGCCCAAAGCAACTCTTTGGAGAAAACAACTTGGGCCTATGTAAACAAAACCTCCCACGACTTTAAAGCCTAATCATCAAGAACATCCAAGAACAAATGTTCCTAGCAAGTTAACTAATTCCTCTGCTTTAGTCTCTCTAAAGGATCTAATCAAAATCTCGTATGTGAAGTATGACATTATGAAGTTTTGGGGTTTGAATGTGAATGAAAAAGATAAAGAAAACCCCTACAACTTAAACATCGATGTCACGGAGTTCTTAGCAAAGATGAACATGCCTATTCCTTTCTATGAAATTTTCAAAATCCCCTCCTTCCATAAGAGAGCTACCACCCATCTAGGAATCCAAACAAGGAAGCAAATGACAAAGCAAGTTTGTGTAGAACCTAAGGATTCCCCTGTAATGATCCAAAGTGTCTTCGGTGATAACTTTGGGGGTTGTCCTCCCTTTTATATAGCTTTGGAAGTAAATGGGTTGATATTGCATAACTGCAGGTGTCAGTTTGGGCAGCTTCACAGTTACCGAGGCGGGTTAAAGATGAAATAAAAGGGTCACCGAGGAATTCGATTTGGGCAACTGAGGCAAGGTTTTGGCATTTGGTCTTCACAGAGGTCTTCCAGGGTGAACCCCCCATCTTCCAGCCAGATATCATCAGTCAGTGGGGCCCACAGAGGCCACAGGAGGCCTTTTACTGCATATCTCTCACAGATTTTTGAGGACAGGATTTGATCATTTGTATTATTTTGGACATATTATTTTATATTATTGTGCCATGGGGATGAGCTAGTAAGGATTGATGCCTCCTAGCCCCACCATGAGATTTTTGAGTCATGTCCATGTCATATGAGGTGGGCCCATGTGTTTTAGCCCCCTTTAGAGGATGACGTCACCCTCACTTAGTCACTCTTAGCTATAATGTCACCTCTATTTTGAGTGATCCATGTGATATTTTATGTTGGCTCATCTTAGCCGTTGATTATGTTGTGAGATCTTTTAGTCTCAACCACTCACTTCATAAAGTGGTTTTGAGATATAGGGTTTTGGTCTTTATTATCCTATATAAGGAGGAGACCCCCTCATTGTAAAATTCATCTAGAGATTTTTGGCTCTTGGCTATTGGAATAAAAATACTTTCTTGGGCATCTTGCATCTTGAAGTTGGAATGCTTGTGGTGATTGTAAATGCTTCTTTCTCTGCTCTGACAGACATTGGTGGCCATCTTAATTTTATCTTCAACTAACATTGTTTTGTAGGCAAAGAAGGCGACTTTGAGGAGTGCGAATTGGTGGGGAGGCCTACCCTTCAAGCTTCAAGAGGACGTTTTGGGTGACAAGGAGTTGTTTTGTCTTTGCACCAACAATTCATGTTTCTCATATCTTTATTTTCATCTCATCCCATTCTTGATTGATTGATTGATTGATCTTTGTGTCCTTGATTGGCAGGAATAGGGAAATCGATTTGGTTGAAGGAGGCAAAACGTTGGCAAGAAGGGCTCATCATAGTTTGGCATTTGATCTTTGTGGGAAGTGTTAACCCCCATATTGTCATGAGTGTCCACGTATGATCTTCACCACATTCTGCGTTACTGAAAGTCGGTCAGACTTACAAGTTTCCACCCATAATAGGTTGAAGAAATTGGAAAAGGAATTGTCTACAGATAAAGTTCTTGAAAGTTGGGAACAAGGAACTGCAAGAATTATGCTCTGTTGCACTGAATTTCTTGGTCCTGAGATTATTTCAAATTTTACCCTTCATGGGAGAAGTGTTGCTGAGACAGTAAAATATCTCATTGCCATTTTGAAGAAAAGGGTCTAAAAGGGGTGATCTTCCCCTGATGTATTTGGAAGCTATTAAAACAGCATATAAGCGGCATATGAAAGAGGCACAACTATCTTAGGGGAGTATGCAGGTCCGCTGCGCGAAGTTGATAAAGTCTGTAACAAAAGCAAACTGAAAACCTATCCGAAGAGAAGAAGCATGATGGCAAAGACGCCCATCGGAGCCTTGTTGAATGTATTGCTATGGACCAGTGGTTGCTCTAGATGGTCTGACCAAAATGAATTCTTTTTCAAACTTACGATGTGGCTGTCATCCATGCTCAAAGACAATCGCGGCATCAGATATATTGCTTTCACAAACACTGAGAGCATTCACGAACTTCCCTATCTCGACATGCCACGCACTTCATCGACAGCATATTTTTGGATGCAGAGTTACGTTCAATGTAGACCCCGGGTTTCAAACAGATCAGCCTCAGCAATTTATAAAGGAAGTATTGAATAAATCATGGGAATCGCCTTCCATCGTGGTTTATAAAGTGCGGCTTTCACTTCTTTTCAAACAACCGGTAAAGAAATCCGTCATCGCAGGCTAATTTCAGAGTGTTAGTAAGAGCTTTATCTAATTTCGAGGATGAGGTAGCAAAAGCAACCAAGTTATGCTTGCCATTCCCTTCTTGATTTTAAATGAAGACAGCCCAGCATGGTGGAGTGGGTGCCCAAATCAGTTTCAAGTGGGTGCCCAAATGCAAGAAGACGACAGAAATATTGAAAATCAAAAGATAAATGGAGATGCATGGCTGCCCACATGCTCCATTGACATAGCCTTGCCGCCCTCTGAAATGGAAGATCAATGATGTTGAAGGTATCGGTGCAGAATGAACATGAGGATGTTCCTGTAACAGTTCGTGTGTTTGGCCCTAATACAGATGTAGTGATTGACCACAAGCGTGGAGCTATCATGGCCGCAAGCATATTGAATGGGTTCTCTACCGAGATTATTGTGTTTTCATTCCATCATCGATGCACTATGAGCTCGGCGTTTGGCGGCAATTCTTCACGTCTATTCCAAATCCACGCATCATCTTCTCTGTGAACTCACAGTCTTGTGGGTAGTTGTTCTCAGTTTGTTTGATGACTTAGTGACTATGAGAGGTTTGAACTGGCATTTGATTGCCTCGGCCGAATCAGAGTTTCGACCTACATTTCCTGGCAGCTGTCGACCCCCAGGTTTCACACTTTGATACGATACGAGGAGATTTCCTTCGATCTCATGGCGGACAGCATGTGCAGAGTGTTGTATCGGGCAGCTGCTGTCATGACACCGTGTTTTAGTGCAGGGCTGATTCGCTATTTTCCTAGGCTATCGAAAGAGGACACCAGTTCGCAGTGAACGCCGAGGATCACATAAAATTTTCCACCTTTAGATTAGTTGTCCGCCGGTTATGCTCTGGGATATCTTTCATACGTGGCTAATTTTTATGGGGCCAAATTCAGAACTAATTTGGAGCTCGGTATTGGCAAATTGATTAGTGCCGAGTTTGGTTAAATGAGCTCAATGTTCAACAGCAACAGCATCATTACTCTGCTACCTTCACGCTCAGTTCGGGGTTCAAACCTATAGATCAACACCACGGCTGCGATTTGAAAAGGGCAAAACCACAATCGATTGGTCGATTTTCACTTAGGATATCCACGCGAAAGTAATATCCATCTCCGCTGTCATTGGCAGTGGAAGTTGGAATTGATCAGGAAGTTTTCCGTTGATTTCATGACAGCCATAAATAGGGAAGATCAGTTATAGGAGTCGTCGAGCATCACGGGTCATCAACTCAACGATGATGTATTGACAGCCGAAAACTAATGGGGGTTGGTCTTCACGCACAGCGGGTTTACTTTTGATTGCAGTCGATTTGATTACCCAGCGTTTGAACAGCTGATAAGAGTCAGTTTCACATTTGGCAACCTCGCATCATTACTAGTTGGCAGCCGATTGCATCCTTGATTGAATCAAACTTTTATCACCGGTAGCTTTGGGTTACCAAGGAGGGGTTCACTTTAGTTGTGAAATAAATCGACTTAGACATAACTAAGAAAAGGTGGATCTCACTTTTTCATTATTATTATTATTTTCTTTTGAAAATGCATGAGGCTTTTTTATCTTTATAAAGGGCCAGCCTTCTCCATTGTAATCATGGAAAAACTTTGGAGTTCTTCTCTTCCCATTGAGATGAATGAATAAAAATCATATTGGGTTTGTGGGCAGATTGAGCATCTCTCCTATGGTTGCGTGCTTTCATTTTTAGCTGTAGATTAAATCTAGCATAGAAGGCTATACTCTAGTCCATTGGGCAAGCATTTGCGGTTGTTAAGTTGCTTGTTGACGTCATGTTTTCAGAAGATCATAGGAGTAATAGAATGTAGTCGATCTTACTCATATTCTTCGCGTCTTTGATTTTGGGACGTACTAGATTAACCTCACCTATATGAAGCACAAAGGCCTCTTTGAGTCCTCTTTTTGACTCCATGTTCCCTTTTGGTACTGGCACTGGCCTTTTCTTTGAGGACTAGTCCTCTCGTCCTTTCCATCACTCATTCAAAATTCATTATTTGTTACATCTGTTTCTCTAAGGCAGCCTCTTCAATTCACCTTGCCCGTTTACTGTACCTGCCTTAGCGATCCTATTTTAGGGATACCCCCCTTGAGTTGGAGAAGAGCCAACCTGAAGCGAAGAGGAGAGGAGTGTGGTGACATTGGCCTCTCTCCTGAGAGTTGTCATCCAGTTGATGTGTTACATTTTGGGCTTCAACACACGCATGCCAGTTTTGAGAGACAACAGGAAGTAATCCTCGTCACAAGCCTCTTCCATCTTCATATTCCAGGTATGTTCCATGAGGTATGATATTCTTCTATCATATCCATCTATTCTCTTAGATCTTAAAACCCTCATTTTTCTATTTTTCTAGATCTTCTTGTATCTAGCTTGGCTTGGGGGAAAATATTGAAAACCCACCTCTACAGCATCCACGGCAATTCGGATCTATAGTTTGGTGTGGATTGGCCTCCATTTGACTCACTTTCCAAGGCACATTAGCCTCCTTGAGGGAGGTCGCACTCCTTGAGGGAAGCTATTGGGGCTAGTTCCAAGACTTGGGTAGGTGAGATCCCACTTTATTTGCATAGATCCATCTTGATAACCTACCCCTAGTGCTTCACCTTGTTGATTTTCACCTTGTGGGCCCCATTCCTCATTTTGAGGGTTGTGCCCCACTCGGGTCACTTGGTGATGCATTTTGAATCTCAGATCTATTGAGATCTAACCATTGGATGCTCTTGATCTTCAAAACCCACCTTGCTTTGCACCTTGACTTCCCCGATCTACATTTTGGTGGACATCCGACTCCATTTGGCCCTTGATCCAAGGCACTAGTCTCCCTTGAGGCAATTCACACTTCTTGGGGTTAGTGGCCTTTGTTAGATCTCACATTTGGGTGCTCTTAATTCTTGATCAATCCATAGATCCATGCCATAGAGCCCCTCTAGTACCATCTTCCATTAATTTTGACCAAGTGGACCCATCTTGGACCATTTTCCCTGTTTTAAGGAAGTGGGCCCCACTTGTGTATTTTCATGGTGCTAGCTCTATCCATTGAGCTTCAAAGAGTGGCCTAAATCATACATTGGTTGACCACTTGTCACATCCTAAGCCTCTTCAACCATACTTAACTCTTGGGTCCACTTAATTTAACTCACGTATTGGTTTCTGTAACCTCACTTACACATTTCCCTAGGAACCATTGTTTTAGCTAATCTTCATTGGTTGGCTAGGGTCTCCCCCTTGGTCTTGATTCTTCATGATCTAAAGTGAAGAGTGCCTCGGTTATCGTGACACCCAGCTTGCATTGGGAACCGTTGCATTTCTTAGGTCACCTCTTTAGTTGTCCATCTTTACTATCCGATGGGATACCTTTGGGGACAACTACAAGTTGTGTGATAACAGTGATATTGTGGCTTATTTTTCTCTTGCTTTCAATTATATGCATGATCTAGCGTCTGTGATATAAAGTAAACATTTGCAATTGCCAACTTGTTTATTTGTGCTTAGATTTAAAGAGACCTAGAAGTGGCCAACAATATTCAGTTATATTTAGGCTCTTTTGTTTTATTTTCATCCTAACACACTAGATCTAATATCTTTTGTTGCAAGTTTTGTCTCATAAGTTGCAGATCACAAGGCTCAAAGGAGGATTGGAATGTTAGGATATTTCAATACTCCATCATTGTCCTACCTAGCATTATTTATTTTTCCTAGTTGTTGATGATGTCATTTTCTCCCTAGTGGTGTGCAGATGTCATCCAGGATCCATCTACCACCTTCTGATCCCTGCATGCATCATTTTAGGACCACTTCAGTCAGTTCCCTATTTTATAGGAACCTACTGAGTGTTCAAGTGCAGTCCACCTGAGTTAGCTGACTCTTGTAGGGAGTAAGAGTTCCGTATGCCACTGATTGTGGCCTCATGTGCCCTTTTCTGACTAGCATGCATGACAAACTCACTATTGCGCCCTCCTTAATCAGTTAATTGATTATGTTTTCAGTTAGCTGAGTTTAGGTTCAGTTCAGTTGAGTTTGAGTCTTCCAGATCACTCTGGTGGTGATAATCCCTATGCTAGATCAACTGAGGTTTGAATTCTCTTGTGTGATTCGAATTCTCTCCATTGTAACATCATTGTTCATTATACTGATTATTGGAACATGTGACATTATTCTGCTCCTATCTGAGTTCTGCTGCATAATTATTCTTCTGTTGTTTTTTACTGCGGTTTTCACTCTTATTCAAATTTTCTGCTCATTCTTTCTTTGTGAGGTATCCTCAACTCTTAGATCTGTTGTGACATAGAATTTCACATGGTATCAGAGCCATTTGAGCGAATAGGTTGAGCAGCTGCTTTTGGTAGTGCACCAGAAGCCTCTGGATTTCCACAACAAATCCTGGTGCCATTGCATTGAATTCATTGGAGAAATCCAATGAGGTCTAGCCAAGTGTGAAGGATCCGGATAAAAGTGCCTACTGTCCTAAAGCAGTGCTCAGTAGTAGTCTACCTCCATTATTGAGGGTTTTTTGCAGGTTATTCAAAAAATTTGAGTGTTGCAGCACTTTTGTTGCAGAAGCAGCAGTTTTCACCTTGTATTCGCTCCAACAGTTGTAATGGACAATTCGAACTCTCTTCTCTCTCCTAGGATCTTGACACCCTTCAATTACCTTGATTGGAGGGCTAATATGCAGATGGTATTGCGCAACAAATCACTGTACAGGGTGACAATGGGGAAGAATCCCGAACCAACATCAGTTGTGGAGAAAACCAAGTATCTAAATAGAATGGATGAAGCATTGGGTTTCATGAGTACTCATATTTCCAGAGATATACTCTTCCACATCGAAGGATTGAAAACTCCAAGAGAGTTATGGTTGAAGTGAGAGACCCTCTTCGGAAAACAAGATGAGCTAAGAGGCCATATTATGGAGAATGAGTTGATTGCTCTTCAACCGAGCAGTTTCAAGACCATTCAACAATTCTTTTCAAAATTCAAATCTTTGGTCATGCAATGCAAGCAGTGTGGCATTGAGAAGAAGGATGAGCAGCTGGTGTGATTCATTCTGAGCAAGCTAGGTCATGAGTTCTCCATCTTTGTCTCTACCTTCCATTTTGGGTGAATGTCAATCCCTGGTTGGAAGATTCCCTCATTAGATGTTTTCATTGAATCTCTCATCCAAGAACAAGATATGATTACATTATGATGTTACCTTGTTATATTATTTGTTACTATGCCATGGGGCCATGCTAGTGAAGGTTATGATTACCTCCTAGCCCCACCATGTGCTCATGTCATGTGTCTTAGTCATTTATCATGTGGTGCGTCCCCCTTGGACGTTTTAATGAGTGCACCCCCTCTATTTGTGAGTTGATCCATGTATTGTATTTCCGGATCATCTTAGCCGTTGATTATTATTGTTATATATTTTGATCTCCACCACTCATTTAAAAAGTGGTTAGGGTTTTGGTCTCTCTCATTCCTATTTAAGGAAGAGACCCCCCTCACTATAAAGGGACTTTTGGCTCTTGGATTTTCGGCATAATAAAAATATTTTTGCAAAAACTCTTGGAAGCTTTGATGAATGTTCTTGCAAGTGGTTGTAAAGTACTTTCTCTTCGACATCATTGTGGATCTATCTCTCTCCATAACTATTTTTGCAGGGGTCGTGTGGTAGTGAAGGAGGACAATTTGAAGAGGGCGCTATTGTGGAGAGACCCCATATCTCTTCCTCAAGACGTCTTGCATCTCAGGGAGTATCTTTATTGTATCTTGGATCATTTTGATGCTTCTTGATTTATCTTTGCTATCGTATAGTTTATTTGTTTCTTGACTCGATTCTAACTACAGATCGTTTTGGCAGGAAAGGGCGCATTGGCCATCTTGGGAGCATAGCAATTTCACTTGGAGAGGTTGGATCTCACTCTAGATTGTTTCTATTTGTGAAGATCATCAATTTGCAAGGCGGCTACAAGTATTTCCAGGTGTGTTTCAATTTATTTTTGTTGTTACGAGATTTATTCCAACTGTCACCATTAAAACCCTCATTTTTCTAGATCTGATAGATCGGGTACCTATTTGAGTACGGCCATCAAAACCCACTTTAGAATAATTATAAAAATACTAGATCTAAATTTTCAACTTAATCCGACTCCATTTACCCCTGTATCTAACACTAATCATCTCTAGGTGGGACGCCATCCTTGGGCCTTCGGTCAATTTTTCAGATCTATCAGTTGGATATGCTTGAACCCCCCCAATATTCACAGATCTACTCTCCAAGCACCTAGATCTAGTCTTTAAACACTCGGACCTACTATTTTGGGTCCACGGTCTCATTTGCTTAAACCCTAGGTAGATCCAATTTGGGTATTCGTCATATGAATTAAATCTATCTAAATGTACTAGCCTAACTTCATTGTGGTACATTTCTTCTATGGTTGAGAATCTCTATCTTGCCTAAGCCTCCTTAACCGGTTCCTAACTCTTATAAGCCACTACGTTTCCCTAGATCTAGATTTTATCCACCAAGATCTACTCTTGTGCATCATTCCTAACCTTTAGAATACCTTGTGTTGATTCGCTAGCCCTCATTGGCTAGTAAGGGTCTCCCCCTTGATCTTGCGTTAGCTTGATCTAAAGTGAAGAGTGTCGCAATTGGCGTGACAACCAATCCTTCTTGGGAATCAAGGCCCTCTTGGGTCACCTCTTTAGTTTCCTAGCACCTCTACCATCCTGGATAGGATCACCTTTAAGGGCAACTACAAGTTGTGTGATAACAGGCGCATTAGGTGGTAGATGGATCCTAGATGACATATGCACACCAGTAGAGGGCAAATGACATCATCAACTACTAGAAAAAAGAAATAATGCTAGGTAGGACAATGATGGAGTATTAATAATCCTAACAGTCAAACACTGAAGGAGAGAAGATGCATCTCATTTGACAGAGGTCGCATTCTTGGGGTTGAGGGACTGTTCGTAGTCAGAAAGCAGTTCGTATCTGTTGTTCTCAGTTGATTTGCAAGTCTGATCTTCAGAGTTGACATTAATGGCACCACCTCTAAGTTTCTTGCGGTCACCTACAGTTATCTGGGTGTAAAAGAGAAGCAGATATCTTCATTCAAAAGGCGGTACAGTCACCAACACTCCCAGGTCTGCAAAATTGTAATAAATCTGATTTGACCATAATATTTAATCGCTGTATAGATTTGGACTGCTGTTGTATTCTTCTTTGAGTTTTGTGACAAGTTCTGAATACTTAATGTATCTCAAAGGCAGTACCTATGTGCCTCTTCTATGTTAGTATGGTTCTAAATGAGATATGAGTTTATTAAAATCAGCAGACAAATTTCAGAGATACATTTAATTGTTTGGTGAAAGGATATAACCACTAAATCAAGTCCCAAAAACTTATAGCAATGTATAATTACACAACATGTGTTTGACAAAATTATCAGCCCAACTTACACACAGAGATCAAATTACTGGGGCAGTATCCTACAGCTGAGTGCTTTGCTCCATCACAAACAGCTATAGAGACTACCAAACTGCCTATTCGTGGAGCTTATTTGACTGTGTATCTTAAAATGGGTGTGGCTGTGTGCAAACTCAAGACTCAGGTCAGAAGTTAATTATTATCAGTCTCCTAAATTTACTTGCATACACTGTTAGCGCAGTAATTGATGAAGGTAACAGATCCTACAGTTCAACACTCAAGTTAATCTAGATTCTAGATCATGGGGTCAGGAAAGATGAAGACAGAGACACAACTCATGATTGAAATTGCGAAGAATATAGCAGCAGTAGGTGAGGCATGCCAAATAGAAATGTCTTTTCCAGACTATTACAACAGAATATACGGAAGCTGGTCCAATGAATTGGACAAGGATTCAGGGCAGAAATTGAGAAAAGATGAGCATGAAGGACAGGAGGAGAAGCATGCAGCTAGCCTTACTGAGGATTTGGGCACAGAGGAAACCCAAACAGCAGCATATGAGTATGATGACACCAGTATAAGGGATGAGTATGCCTATTATGAGGATGCAACAGTTAGTCCTACTTGTGATGACTATGAGTATGGGGATATGGAGGAGCCAACTTCTTTCCCTATATCCGATGCTGAAGATGACATGTTTTCCACACATCATCCTATTTATGACACGTATGATGATGCAGGCATGATTGTACCTGGATATGATGTAGGTTGGGAGCTATGTGGGGAGAAAGGGGATGAAGGGACGAAAGTGACAAATGAGGACCTGAGTGAGGATGATAGTCCATATGAACCTTATCACTGCAGGGTGTCAACTAGTAAGACAGTTGATCCATTGTGTGACAACTCATGCCATGATGATGAGATGACATTGCACAATTTGGAGAGCCAGCTATTGGTCACAGAAGAGCAAATTGTGCAGGTATTGACGAAAGCAGATGGTGCTCATAAGTTTATTGAAGATATTTTGTGGGAGACCCAGTTAGAGGAGAGACAAAGCAAAGTCTTAGAAGGGGTCACTAGCACTCAATTGCGCATCATCAAAGAAGCATTTGAGCGGATGAAGTCTAATTACTTGCAGTTGTTCACGGATAGGGACCTTGCTCTTAAGTTCGCAGAAAACAAGGCAAGGGAGATCGAGGAGCTTCATTATCAACTATGCTTAACACATTCTTCATCAATGGTAGCAATTGAGACTCCACCATCTTCGACAATTGTGACACATGAGGACATGAGTGGCACTCATCGTTTGAGGAAAGAGCCTCTTGTGACATTTCCACACGAGGAGCATTCAGAGTTGTAGGTGTCAGAGGAAGGATTTGACATGGAGGGCTTTGGCCAAGTGCTTGTTTTGCATGAGTCACCTGTGAGGGATAGAGGCGTAGCCACGGAGGAGATAGTTGAGCACTTTTCGTATGGACCAGCCAGCATGGGTGTATATGTATCCATGGATTGGGTGGATAGGCATATGACAGATTTGGAGTCACATGGGGATACGGGTTCAACTTACATCAATAGAGTGTCAGACGTAGTAGCGCATACAATATACCGAATGGCACAAATAGTGACAGTTGTATGTAGCAGTAAACAGGAGGGTACACAAAAACACGAGGGTGTACAGTGGAGCTTTGAGGTGTTTCCTCCGGGGAGACCTCTTGATAGAGTCGTTGAGCATACCATTGACTTGAGGTTATCCAGGATCAAGGAGTTGACCGAATTTGTGCAGCTTGTGATTGCTTGGCTCATCAGGAGTACTAAGATGGATTATTGTGTTAGCACCTGGCAGATCAGCGCGATGGGTAGAGGATATTTCACATCTTACAGGCAGGTGTGGGACTCTAGAGACTTTACCATTGATAGGAGGATTCAAGATAGCTCTTACAAGCATTGCAGCTTGGAGTTCCAAGAGAGGAGGATGCAAATGGGACATGATGGTCAGATAGTTATGATTAGATTGGCGCAGAATTAGCATGGTGGTCTCTTTCTGAGATTTGCTTTGGACCCAGGGATTTTAGTATTAGACAGTTCAGTAGCTGACATAGAGGCAAGATCCAGTTCTTGCTTTCATGAGTTTGGGTCCATAGTGGAGCAATTAGTTGAGGGGTTGAGCGAGTTGTTGCAGCATCAGGATGGTCTACTTATCGGCAATAGTCGGTAGGATTCCTATGACAGTAACTTGACGGATCATGTATCGAATAGAGGATGTTTCACCTCTTCTCGGTTGGTTTGGGACTCTGGTGTCATTTTCAACTTCATTCTGGTTCTTCGGAGGAGCGATAGGTTGTGGTTGCATTGCTTGAGGAAAAGCAATCTTTGGGAAGGAAGGACTATGATGTCCCTTTTCGGATGATTATTCCAGGGGGGTTATTGGATGACACTTAGGCCTAAAATTGTTATAATATTAAGGTGTCATTTAATTAAAAAGGTGATATTTTAGTGGATGGTTTTTGGTGACCCATGGTATTGTCCATGGTATTGGGCTCAAAAGGAAGATAAAAGGGGAGGCACTCATCTATTAGAGACATCTTGATTTGACATTGATTTATTGTGACCGTCTAGGGGTTATCCTAGAGTTTTCGTTAGGGTTAGACAAAACCCTTCCATTGTTGGTTTGGTTTCGGTGGTGCGATAGATCCACCCTAGCTAGACAAGGAGGGAGATCCATTCAGGGTCTTCATTGGAGCTTCATCATTTGGTTTGGCATCATCTTTCGGGTTAGCATCACTTCTAGGTTCTTATTGGGTGTGTTTTGGTAGCTACTATAGCAGCCATAGTTATTTGTATTGTCCATCATCTACTTTTCATAATAAAGGTGCCAACAGTATTCTGCCCATTTTTGGTGTGTTCTTGAATGTTCCCAATGTGTTTGACGAAATGCTGATGTGAATGCAAATTACTTGTGAAAGTTATAAATCAATGTAAATTTTGTTATATGTTTGTCAAATCCATATAATTTGTGCCCATCCAGGTTAGGGACATTACATGCTTGTCTTCTTTCTAAATCTTCAATGTGTAGAAGTCATGAACAACTTAATACAACTAGTTTCTTTAGGTTTTGCACAAAAAGCTTCAGAAATTTATTTGAATACTGTCGTTCCCTTTTTTCCTCCAAAAAATCTACAAAAATTATTAAAAAATTAAAAAAATAACCCTACTTTTTTGCCCAAGAAATGGCTATGATACCAAATGTAGTGTTCCTTAACCCCAATACTTAATAACAAACAAGATAAACCCTTAAACTTAAGAAATCAACACAAATACATCCACATAAGAATGAACACAAGAATATGGAAACAACCCTTAAGACAGGGCAACACCATTAATTACTCCTTAAGGAGCGAATCACTCCACAAGCCATGCTTGCTACAAATATTACAACAATACTTCACAAAATCGCTCATTCCATTGTCTCTACTTATTTAAATAGTTTATATCCAACCTTCTAGGTACTTTCTAGAGCAGGAAATTTCTAGTAGGTGGAACGTTCTAGATACTTTCTAGAGAAGGACTATTCTAGTAGACAAAACCTTCTAGTAATCCTTATTACAATTGTTGTTTTTCATCCTATATGGGCCTTATTTAATAAAAATGATATTAAATGACCTCAATATATAGCATTATCCTCTTAGGTACCTCTATAAGTACCCCACATTATCCTCCCTAGGTACATTACACTAAGAATAACAACATTCTAAGAGTATGAAGACAAGACCATTAAAGAGATGATAACAAACAAGTTTAAAATATTTAAAAACATAGCATAAGGTGATACCTGAACATAGTTGCAACACTGAAGCTCCCATCAACCTTATGGCTTTCTTTGCATTTTCAACCTCTTCCTACCAATTAACAAAAATAAAAGCCATTGTCAAAAGGAAGTGAAGCAACAATAGACAAGTACCAAACCCCTACTCCATAGATTCTACAGATCAACAAAACAATCATGACAAAAACAAAACTCATTATCCCTCTCTCATTATGTGTGTTTCAAGTGGGGAGAGAGAGGGAAGCATGCCCAAAAAAATAAAAAAGTAAAAACAATTATGAAATAAGTTTAGGACAAATGATAAGCACCAAGCCTACCTTCGATCAGCTAAATTCCCTACTAAATTGCATTAAAAAAAATATGCCCTAAATGTTAAAGCCTTGAAGACAAGGACAAAGATGTTATGTAACATAAAAAGAGTATAGAACACAAGAAATGCAAGGCAAGTAGAGACAAAGGAGGCAATAGTAGAAATGAAAGTCCACAAAGAGAACACAAATAAATGTAAGAGACAAACACAAAGCAGGTTCTCAAACAAGCAATATTGTGGTAGCCCAAGAAATAAAAGTGTTTTTGACATGTTCAACAACAATATGGAAATGGTGCCAAGAATATATATTGTTCTCTTCCTTTTAATAGATAGACACAACCTTATATTATGAATATAATGACTATCTATAATATTGTTATAATTGTAATGACATATTTATGATAACAATGTTCCATCTGGCACACTACAACCCATCCCTCTTGACAATGCTTCATCCTCCAAACATGGTTGGGAAAGAAATTGCCTCTGGCTAATCACAAAGCATCGTAAGAACAGCACATATCTAAATGTTGTTTGGATGATCAAATTGTCAATGGCAAACATAATATGATACACTGTAGAAATTAGGATTCCAAGGAAACTGATGTTGGTGAATTAATGCATGCTAGTGGTTGCATGGAATATTCCATAGAATATGAGGAATATATAGGAATTTCTGATGTGACAAAGATAATGAAATTTGTTTTAGGTCTTGATCAACGATCTTGAGCCTAGAAGGCAAGAATTTTCCTACTATTGCAATTGTCTATTACATAAAAATTGATGAGTAGTTATGTTCTTAAAGTTCTTGAATAACAGTATTGATCAATACAACAATACTCCCTCTTTTGTTCAAATATATTAATTCAATCATCCCTTATACTTCACTCTTGTTGTACATGTTTATCATTAGGTTTTTTAATCAATCTTCATATACATTACTTGACCTTGGACCATCCCTTCTTCAAATTATTTGTCGTTATTGCTAGAGTATTAAGGTTCATAACTTCACATTGATGTAGTATTGTGTAAATATATCTTGGTGGACTTGAGATCTATTTCTTCAATAGTAGTCACATAAGATAAAGCACAGGGAGTTACACAAGTTTGAGGTGGCATGTCAATCTGGATATGTATAGACATAATATTATGTGGTGTTTTTTGAAAAGTGTATCATACATATATACCTTGTATTAGGTCGTTTCCATATTAATATAATCACTCTTTCTTTTCCAATTTACATATATGTCTTTTTACTCAATTGTTGTAGTTGTTGTGCACTTCTGAAATAATACCATAATAGCATAGACCTTGGCATTGAAGAGGGAGGCTTTTGTGTTGAAGGGACAGAGAAGGGAGCCCTAGAACTGAAAATTAAGTGTGACAACCATTAAGGTATTCTTTATTGTAGATTTATGTGTCACTACCATTATGCATTAGATTAAACATGCTAGAATTTTTACTTTGTTGGGAAATCGTTGCTCTCTACCCTCCGAAACAAAAACCTAAAAAGGTAACTGTTATCACATCATAGTAGCAGGGCTACTATTCTTGCTTAGCATATATCTGCACATTCCAGAGCTTAGATTATTCAGAGCTTGGCTATTATGACTTTATATTTTGAGATCACTCATGATCAGAGCAGTGTATTATTCAGACTTATGTTAGACCTTGTGTCAAGGTTGAGCCTTGAAAGTCCAGATTTGAAGACCGATGTGACCCTTTATTC
The DNA here is from genome assembly GCA_027924585.1 of Larix kaempferi. Classification (NCBI taxonomy): domain Eukaryota; kingdom Viridiplantae; phylum Streptophyta; class Pinopsida; order Pinales; family Pinaceae; genus Larix; species Larix kaempferi. Next base: position 18,945,421 of record BSBM01000399.1, read on the forward strand.
CATACAGTTTCAGTTGAGGGCTTAGAGATATATTGCAGCAGTGTTTCAAATGATATATGATGATTATTCTTATGATGATGTTGTAGGACCTATGGATTTCTGATCATTGACTGTGGATTATTATCTTGTTGCTTTAGTCATGTTCACAGCATTAGCTTGGTATATGATTCATAATTTGGCAAACTTTATAAACTTAAAATGGACTATCTTGATGACAAATTATAAAATGGACATTTTACTTGCACATTTAGGTTGCTTGACAAAACTCACTAGTTTACTACCTTGCATAGATATGGTCTTTCTTGACACCATTTGTCTGCTAGCTTAGGCTCCACTTTCACTTGACTCCATCCAACCATGAATTTCCTTATTTGGCTTTAACCCTTGACTTGTCTTACTTGACTTTCTGATATTGAAGACTTCCTTTTTTTTCTACCTCTGTGTTTGGACCGCATCCCTGTATGTTTAGTGTCTCGGCTCTGAGTTGGTGACAAAACTTGCCTTTGGTAAATTGGATTGTAGGCCTAAATCATTTTGGTCGGCTGTCCCAATGTTTGGCACTGGCACGAACTCCCCCTAGTCACTTGAGATGTTGTTGGCTAAAACCGAAAGCTCATGTACTACTTATGGAAACTTATATAAATTCGCCCATGGAAACTAAAAAAGGGCAAGAGCAATGAGCTGCTAATAAATACTCCTCGAAGAGTATAAGAAAGGTCCAAAAATCAATGGTACTTAAATTCTATATCTAAACAATTGTTGACCTTATATATGTATACAAACATGCCCTGGATGCAAGCTGCAATTAGTTGTGCTTATCAGCACACCTGAGATCCGAAGGGTTATGTAGGCCAAAAAGGCCATGAAATGAAATCAATGGATCCTAATGAAACTGGATCATCTTTTATAAAAGTAGACATGATGTCTAAGTTGAATAAGCACTCTCTAAACAACTTACCCATTTGTGAGGCACAGCAATTCCCCGTGTTTATTTTGTCCAGCACAGAGTTTGTAGCTTCCCCTTCTCTCCCAGTCCAAAGTGTCTTTTAGTTGAGTTTAGATAAGTCATTCCCTTTGCCCAGCCTTGTTCCTAGCCTTCATCCTTAGCTAGCAGTTAGACCATGTCCCATGGGTGAGTTTGTCTTTTAAGCTATTGTGCAAGTGAATATAAATAACAATGGAACATCCTAACATAATTAATGCCACTAAATGATGTTATACTTTAAGTTAAGTTGTGAGTATGATTAGAGGAACATGTCTTAGTCTAGTGATATGATTTATCCTTGGTTATAGGTTGATCTAGTCAAACTCAGTTTGACTATGGTCATTTCTTGGGTTCCGTGATGATGTGGGCCATGTAGGCTTATTGATGATGATGTATGGGCCCACATACTCTTGATGATGATGCTATATGATGGACATATGGTTCAGATGTTGATTGATGCAGTTCAGCAGGTTTTATTATTCCTTCGGATCATCATATTATGCACTGTCCATATATGGTGGACCCTACAGCTAGCCCATCAGGGCAACCCATGGTGTATGAGTACACATTTCTAGTAGATTTGGGTCTTCTAGATCCAATGAGACACTTATCATTCAGTTTCGGGCACTTCTAACAGTGATAGATGCAGTTTTCCACTTGTTGACCAGATTTGGGGCTGAATTCCCAGCATGAGCAGCAGGGGCCATGAGAGGCCAGTTCACCTAGGGCACTGTATGAGGAGGGGGTGGTCCAGCCACTTGATATTACCATTTACCCCCCCTTCTGGAGAGCCTGGGGGGCTCAATTTGACAGCGCAAGTGCCCTAGGGGGCAGTTTCAGCACTTTCACAGTTACCGAGGCAGTCCAGAAATGGGATAAAAGGGTCGCTGAGGAATTCGATTTGGGCAATTGAGGCAAGGTTTTGGCACTTGGTTTTCACAGAGGTCTTCCAGGGTGAACCCCCTATCTTCCAGCTAGTTTTCATCATTTGGGGGGGTCCACAGAGGCCATAGGAGGCCATTCACTGCATGTCTGTCACAGATTTTGAAGACAGATTTGATCATTTGTATTATTTTGGACATATTATATTATTTTATTGTGCCATGGGGATGAGCTAACGAGGATTGATGCCTCCTAGCCCCACCATATGCTTCATGCGTCATGTCCTAGTCATATGGGGTGGGCCCATGTATTTTGCCCCCTTTAGAGGATGACGTCACCCTTCATGAGTACTTTATACTATGACGTCATCATTATTTTGAGTGATCCATGTGTTATATTGTTATGATTCATCTTAGCCATTGATTATGTATTGAGATCTTTTAATCTCAACCACTCATTTCAAAAAGTGGTTTTGAGATCTAGGGTTTTGGTCTTTATTATCCTATATAAGGAGGAGACCCCCTATTGTATAGCTCACCTTTGGAGCTCTGGAATATTAAAATAGAACACTTCTTTGTGGAGCATATTTCTGTTGTCTTGTGAATTCTCTTGCATCTTGAGTATACAGTATCTCTTCTATGTATCATTGTGGGTTTTGGAGCTACATCTTGTTTTCTTGCAGGGAGGTCGAATTGGTGGAGAGGAGGATGATTTGAAGAGAGTTATTGTTGGAGGGATCCACATATTCTCTCTTGGTTTGATCTTAGTGACAAGGAGTATCATTATTGTATCTTTGTGACATAGTTGATGCTTTCTATTACATCTTTCCATCATTTTCATAATCATCTTACTTGGCTTGTTTCACAAGATCTTGTCTTGTAGGAGGAGGACAATTTGGTTTCATTGTAGGAGGACGTTTTGGCTTGGAGCAACAAAATTTCACTCTCGAATATACACATAGGAGAATGCTATCAATTTGCAAGGTGGCCATAAGCAATTGAGGTAAGTTCTACAAGGTATGTGTCTAGATCCATCCATTCTTCTTCATTGGTCAACAAACCCTTAAAATCAAAACCCTCATTTTTGTTTTTCTTAGATCTACTTGGATATAGCCTAGTTTTTGGAAAGATATTGAAAACCCACCTCTATAGTATCCACGGCAATTCGGATCTATAGTTTGGTGGTGATTGGGTTCCATTGACACACTTTCCAGGGCAAAATAGCCCTCTCGAGGCAAATCGCACCCCTTGGGAGAAGCTAATTGGGTTAGATCCAACACATGGGTAGGTGAGATCCCACTTGATTCAAAGTCTCCTCACTTGATAACCTACCCCTAGTGTCTCACTTCATTGATTTTCACCTTGTGGGCCCCATTCCTCATTTTGAGGGTTGTGCCCCACTTGGGTTAATTTGGTGATGCACTTTCAATCTCAGATCTATGGAGATCTAGCCATTAGATCACTTTAATTCTCTAGATCCACATTGATAATTGCCTAAACTACCCGGATCTAAAGTTTGGTGGCCATTGGACTTGATTTGACACACTTTTCCATGCATTTAGCCCTCCTTGGGCAAAGTCGCACTCCTTAGGGGTTTGATTTGTCCCACTACTAGGACATGGGTGGTTGTGATCCCGCTTGATATGAAAAGAGCATACCTTGAAACCTACATCTATTGATTTACTTTGTGAAGTTCTGCCTTGGGGTTAGCATTCCTTCTTCTTAGGGATTACTGTCCACTTGGGTCACTTAATGAAACATTAGATCTAGTAAGATCTAACCATCCAATCTACTTGATTTGGATCTTGGGTGTCCCGATCTACGCTTTCACATCCTTTTTGACTCCATTTTCCCATCCATTTCAAGGCACTAGTCCACCTAAGGCAATTCGCACTCCTTGGGAGTAGTGTCAAGTGCTAGATCCCATATGTGGGTATCCCTAATTTCATCTTAGATCCATAGATCTAGTCTTTGCATACCCCTTGTTACCATTTGCACCCTTAACTTCACCTTGTGGGTCCCATTTGAACCATTCCCATATCCCAAGGAAGTGGGTCCCGAAGTGGGTCCCACATGTGTCTTTTATGGTACTAGATCTTGTTATCTAATCTCATTATGTGGCCTAAATCACTCACTGGTTGAAACACTAGTCACTCCTTAAGCCTCTTTCAACCATACTTAAACTTCTAGGTCCACCTAACCTTGCATTGGTTTCCGTAACCCATCTTTCACATTTCCCTAGAAACCTTTGTCTTGGTCCAATCACCTTTGATTGGCTATAGGGTCTCCCCCTAGGTCTTGATTCATCTTGATCTAAAGTGAAGAGTGCCTCGGTTGACGTGACTCCCAACTTGTATTGGGAATCGTGGCATCTCTTGGGTCACCTCTTTAGTTGTCCATCTCCTCTACCATCCCGGATGGGATACCATTAGAGACAACTACAAGTTGTGTGATAACAGTAACCAAAAAATTATCAATGTAAAGATAGAAGAGGCAGCACACTCTATTCCTCATAAGCTAAGTCACATGACACGATGACACGGAACACGGAGGACACATAAATACAATTGTTCGACACAGGACACAACAACCTTAGAAATAGGACACGAGGGACACATTTTAGATATATTTATATTAAAAAATTATATATATTAAAAATATTAACATAAAGATCACATCTTTTTTAAAACTAGAAATACAGATACATCATACGATCATACAATCATGCAACTAGTTACTATATCAATCATTCAATGATGAATCATGATCAAGCACATAAGAATAATAGAAGTTTAGAACCATAAATTGCAGATTTCTCATTAAGTTCAAAATCAAAATGTATTACATAGATATCAAGAGAATGACACTGGCAAATACAAAATAGAGTAGATACAAAATAGGGAAGAATCTTATAAATGGTCAATGGTATTGGCCACTGTCAATAGTCCTCCTCCATGGCAAAATCAACATCAGTGTCACTGCTCTCTGCTCGATCCTCCTCCTCCTTTGTACCCAAACCAGGATCTATTGTTGCATCTGCTAGTGTGGAGGATGACCCCTCAAGGGGCTCATCATCAAAAGTGATCAGCGTTAGCACTGGGTCATTGTCGTCCAAACCCATATCATTAGGAAACACATCCCACATCCTTGTCTTTCCCTTCAACCACTCCTGCCTCTGCCTGTAAATAAGACGAAGGTTGGTGTGCACATACATCATTGCCTCTACCCTGGACTGCTCAAGCCTACTCTTCCTCAAACTGTACAAGTTCCCATATGTGCTCCAATTCCTCTCACAATAAGAGGATGAAGTAACCTGAGGGAGGACCTGTTATCACATCCATAGTATCCGGGGCTACCATGTCTTCAGATAAGTGTGAGCATATTTATGAGCTAGTCCTTTACTATGATATGCACGAGATCAATAGTTGACGAGCAGTTCATTGATGATCAATCTTATTTTCAGCGGACCCAAAGCATACATTTATTCAGTCTTATGTCAGGACTAAATCTCATAACCCCATATTTGATGATCGAGTTAGCCATTCTCTTCCATACAAAGCAAATATGATGACAGTGCCCATGGTTTATACAACAGCATTGTTCCAGTGTTACAGAGTTCAGAAGCAGGTATATGACCTAACAGGTATATGGTTTGTGCATTGGATATTTGCACTGTGCTCGTTTACTTATCTTGGTAGCTTGACTAGGTATAGGGTGGTCAGGCATTGGCAATGTTCTATGTTGTTTATTTGATGGTTTAGAGCAGAGGTGATTCAGTTACTTTGAGTAAGAAGTTCTTGTATATACTCGTTGGTCATGCCCTCATAGTAGTATGGATTTGGTCATTCCCTTATAAGGCCTTTGTTAGTCATGGCATCATCTATCACTTTCCCCATCCATTTGTTATCATCCATTCTTGATTTTATCCTGACTTACACTTTAGCTTGCGATATCGAAGAATTCCCCCACCTATGCCTCTGTGTTGGATAGACTTCATGTTTACCTTATGTCTCGGCTCTAGAGTGTCTGATTCTAGTCACAATGATTGTTCTCCTTTAGTCCTCGAAACCAAGTATGCCTAACAAAAGTGTCTTTAGACACTAATGCATCAGAACTTAAATGCTATATCTTATGGATGCAAAAGTCAGCAAAAATAGTGTTGCTAAACACTATGTCTTCCATAGCTAGTTGGTGGCCAAGGGACGTGTCATCACATTCATAATAGTCGAGGCTACCATGTCTTCAGACCAAATTCCAGTACTTTTCTAGGCCAGTCCTTTACTATGAGATGCTTGAGATTGACAGTTGATGAGCAGTTATTCTATGACCACTCATATTTTTAGCAGCCCCAGAGCAGACATTACAACCTTATGCCATTACTGAGCCTCATGACCTCAGATTTGATGACTGAAGTGGCCATTTCCTTCCATACAGTGCAATGTGATAGTGCCCAGAGTTGTACAGCAGCAGTGTTCCAATGACGGTGGATGGTTCAGATGATGGGTACAGGTCTACGACCCAACAGGTATATGGTTGTGCATTGGATACTTTTATTGTGCTCTTTTACTTATCTTAGTAGCTTGACTAGGTATCTAGTAGTCATGATCTAGCGATATTATATATATAGATATGGTTATTGGTTGACTGTTTGGAATTAAATTGGTCTAATTACTTGGGATCATAATTTCTTGTGTATACTCGTTGGTCTTACCCTCTTAAGTAGTACGGACTTAGTCATTCCCACCATTTATGGCTTGCTAGTTATGGCATCACCTGTCACCTTTCCCCATCCATCCGTTCGCTTCCGTATTTGATTTCATCCTGACTTACACTCCAGCCTGTGATATTGAGGTCTTCCCCACTTATGCCTCTATGTTGGATAGATTCCCTGTTGTTTTGTGTCTCAGCTCTGACTTGTGCAACATAACTTACCAAAGCCCTGATCCTTCTAGGCCAAGATAACCCGCTGGTGTTGGTACTTGAGCTTAGGTGAGTTGGATTTGAAGACTTGACCTCTCTGGTCGGTTGCCCCCAATGTTTGGTCCCGGTTGTGGATGATCCCCCTAGTTGCTTGAGTTGTGTCAGCTAGACTTGAAGCAAATTGCACTACCATCATTACAAGCATATGTGACTCATTGTTATATCTTTTATGCAAGCCAATGATTATAAATTAAAATTGTGCTTTTAATCACAATGAAAGAGGGCTGTGAAATAAACTGTAAAGCACCCTGGATAAAAGCTGCAAATATTGTGCTTCTAAGCACATGCAAAATCCTAAGCATCATAAGGCCTAAAAAGAAGTGGTTAAATGTATGCTAAATCTAAAGACTGTTGGCCATGATTAAAATGTAATGATTAATTCCTCACGGAGCCTACGGGTTGGGATGTGAGATGGAGTAAGGGACAGCTAATTCTAAGAGTCCCCTAAAACCTCAAGTTACGGTTAGTTATGCACCCAGTTACGGTGGTTCTCGAAAAGATCCTCACGGAGCTGGTTCAAGCTTGGATGTGAGCTATAGACTTTTGCTAAAATTGAATAGGCACTCCTCAAATCAACTTATTCCATTTGTGAGACACCTCTGTTCCTTATGTGTTTTTTGTCCAACATATGCTTAGGTGATTTTCCCTTTTTCCCTTTAACCAAAGTGTCGCAGTGTTGAAGATTGTAAAGTCATTCCCTTGGCCTAGCCTTGTCTTTTCCACCTTCACCCATTTCTAGCAAAATGGTCACATCCGTGAACTGAGTATACACTTGAGGGTCTTTCTCTTAGTAATTGATTGTTTTAATCCAGACTTATATTTGATGTATTACTGCTCAATCGCCAGTGAAATGCTACTTTATTTATACTTTAGTCTTGCTATTGAAATAATTAAAGAAGCATATCTTATTCTTTTGCACTTACAACATCAGTCAGTTTCAGCCTGGGTCATTATTTTGATCAGTTTTAACCTGGTCAACTTAGTTTGACCAAGTCAACCATAGAATCTGGGATGAGTTGGACCAATGAAGTGTGTTGCTGTCGGATTGCACACCTAGTTAATGCAGCAGAAATCTATGCTACTGCTCAGTGCGCCCTTGGGGGCAAGTCTCAAATCAAGGTTATCACTTGATCTTGACTCCTCCGTTTAGGAAAAACTCCCAACGAAGCCAAGGTGGGTAGTCCCTTTGGAAAGTTTCTAAGGTCTTTAGAGTTTCCGGTGAAATGGTTAAAGGTGTTTGTATTTTAGGAGTTTATTGAAAGTGTCGATTAGAAGTGTTCCAAAGTAGCTTTGCACAAGTAAATTAAAGCTTTCTTTCACCAGCAAAATTAAAATGACAGCCAATAGATGCACGATACTGATATGATATTAAGCAAATGAAATGTATGATAACCACTAACCAGTGCCTTATGGATTCAATATATCAGATAAGTAAAGCTACTGAAAAGGAAATTGTTGTGCAAATGTCTCTTGGTTACTTTTAAATTATTATGTTTGAACATTGGTAGGGAAAAAATGGAACTCCCGAGATACCATAAGGTACAGGGAGGAATGTCCGGAAATTAAAGTTTGGTGGCTCCTCACGAGAACGTGTGGGCTGGAATGGAGTCTCTAAGGCGGAGTTCAACACTATACCAAACTAGGGTATAGCCTAACTGTGCCTTGAGGTCGCCTCCCAGTTGGTCCCGCTTCCTCTGAAGAATTTCCCCACACAAATATTAATTCGAAGTGTCGAATTTTCACTTATGTTGATGGGTAGTTACTTTTATTAAATGAGTATTAGTTTAGATGTGAGAAAATTAATAACTGGCCACAACCGTTTCTGGTTTCCCAACCGTTTCTGGTTTCCCACAAGCCCAGGCAAAGTGCCCGCAAAGGGAAAGAGTCGACACAATTTTCGCCTGGGGGCTGGGGTGTGGGCACTGGGTTTGCTCTCGTTTAATTTTCTTTTACAATGCAAAGAGAAGTGCCTTGGTCCTTGAAAAATGGACTCAAAGGCTTACAAAAATTCACAGAACAAGTTTCTGGTTGAAGGGGAATGGATCTAGGGTGCTCCGGATGGTCCAATCTACCGAAAATCGGGCAGTCTCCTCCTACCTGTTCATGAAATGCTACAAAACAGCAAGCAAATGTTAGTAAAAGGTGTTAGAGTTTATGGTATCTCGGGATGTCCTCCATGATTCAGATGCTTTGCATGGAGGTACATCAGCAGTATAGGCATCAGTATGGAGTAGAGGGTGGGATACACTCTACTCAGTAGCATGAGTCCATTGATGACTGCATGCGGGCCTTCCGGGGAGTTTTGCCTCTTACATGCATGAGATTTGCATGGCTAGTTACTAATTAAAAGATGCATGCAAAAGTGACTTTTTGCATGGACAGATATTAGGTTTTTGACAAACCTAATTGATAGGTGAGATTATATATAGAGGCAGGATGTCCCCGGACGAGGCACTTCAGTTGAATTATCTGAGAGAGATATGTCAGGAGTGAGGAGGGTGCATTAGTGCATGCAGGGCAACTTTCTGAGATAGAGAGAAGCTTCTGCAAGAGGGACAGGGGTGTGATCTGAGCTGGATCACACCACTAGTCTAGAGGCACTTGGCGCCCAGATCTGTGGACTAAGATAGTTCACTAGGGTGGTTTCTACAGAGATTGTGGAGGACGACTTCCAGAGAGAGAGAGGGGAGCATTACCAAAGGGGAGAAGAGCTCATTCAGAGTCCGATCTGTTGATTGAGTGTTTGTGACTTTCAGAGTAGCCTTGCCTCAGTGTTTGAGGAAGGTCTGTGACGATCAGAACTCAGATCTGCTGAGATCTGATCCTGTACGAGCATTTGACATCCAGAGGGAGGGCGCACTTTTCCATGCAAAGGAAGGGCGCATTCACCAGTTGAGCAATTGGCTTTCTTCCGTAGCAGAGTATATCAGAGCAGAGCAGTGGAAGAGGCAGTACAGTCAGAGCTACCTGCAGACAGACTCAGATTGATAGCTAGGGCACATTTCCTCTGTGCATGCATCATTTGATGCATGCAGATGTGGGGTCTTGACCCAATCAGGATTGAGTGTTACATATGAGGTAACATTGTATGTACTTGTTTATTTTATAGATTGCTCTAGGCTCGAGATAGTAGAAAGCCCCGCAAATTGTTAGTTTTCCCCGTTTGGGGTTTCCAGGGTACATTAAGTGTTGTGTGTGATTGATTGAGTATTTCAATGTTTAAGTGTAAAGAGATCTACAACATTTGATTCGTAGGCCTTTAAATGCATTATTGATTTATAGAGACTCAAACTGCTTGAGATCTCAGGGCTATCCAGAGGCAGTAGTGATCTCTAGATAAAATTTACAAAAAGTGCCCAAAAACACTTAGAAAAAACTACCAAGTTAATCTATGATGATTCAACGAAAAATAACCTGGGACTTGGCTTGCTTTTGAGACAGCCAATAAAATGCACTTTTTAAACTTGCAAGATATAAACTTTTAAGAGATTAATACTAGCCTTCTACTTAAGCCTTGAGATCTTATGATAAAAATGACTTTTGTAAGCAAAACTTGTAACTAGATCTAGAAAGAAAGATAAATCTTGTAAAACAACTAGATCTTAAAGCAACTAAAACACTAGATCTACTTATGATTGAACCAGAGAAGTATAGATCTATTATTCTAATTGCATAAAGTAACAGGAACAAGAAAATGGATGAAAGAGAGAGGGAGATAAGAAAGAGATTTTATGTTCTTGAGAAGAGGCTTTGGGGCCTTCCGGTGGAGAACCGAGGGACTTAGTGTGCAAAAGATGTTAGAAAAAGGAAGGAACAAGCAAGATCTTCCACTAATACACTTGAGATAACCTGCAAATCACATCAACTTGAACACAAAAGATCAAATCTAGACATAGACATATAACAAATCGAAGTTATAATGCTCATAAACAAATGAAACATCAAAGTTAGATCTCTACACATGCATATATAAATGATTAAAACAATAAAACTATTTCCTAACCTTTCTTATAAATCAATACCGATCCTTACAATTGTTGGACACAATGGCCACACTGAAAGGGCGGGGGTGAATCAGTGTGTGAGCAATTTAAACCTTTTTACCTTTTTTTAGTCAACCATAGTATATCAATCAATATGTCATCAATTACATAATCAAATGCATCAGTTAAATCAACCAAGAGTCATAAGCACATTCATCACATCAAAGAGACACAAGAATATATGTAATTTAAGCTTTATTTATGGTAATGGAAGACTTCAATCTTCACGATTACATAAAGCACCAACCGATGAAAAGAGTACCAACTCTTGTAACAGGACCCATCCTGGTTTTCTTAGCTCCAACTAAGAAAGGGTTAAGGAATCCAATCCTCAAGTGCAAGATTCTACTTGAAAGCTTGATGCCAATCTTCGATTGTCATCAATCTGCTGCAATTATATACCTCTGCTACTCAATCAACCTCTGCTTGTCAGTCTGCTCATCAACAATTTCTCAATCAACCTCTAGTCAATAAACCTCTGCTCAATAAGCCATATGTGTCAAGTCTGCTGCTGCCATACCACTTGTCATCTGTTGTAGGTATCATTGCCATACTGTTGTAGGTGTCAAACTATCATCATCATCAGCTTCTTCATCATGCTATCAAGTTTCATCATTCTTCACACATATGCTAGGACTGTCAACCTCTGACTGTCAGTCTTGGACTAGTCACACTCCACAGCCTCATGAACTAGGGTTGTCATGCTCCAGCTAGTTAGGGTTGTCATCTTTAACATCATCCTAGTATTGTCAACTCTATATAATGACTGTCATACACTTGGACTGTGTATGGAAGAAACTCCTCGGCAAAGAGAAACCCCAAACAAGGTCACCACTTGGACTGTATGTAATCTTGCAAACCTGGACTGTAAGACGGAACCCCAAACAAATTACAACTCAGACTGTGGATATGGCTGACAAGATACCACACAACATCAAAATCGAGATTGTTTGTGTATTAAGAATGAACCTCAAACACTGTGCATCATCGAGGTTTGTGAATGTGTTTGGAAGAAGCCCCAAACCAATGTCAAACTCAGACTGGTGTACTGTGGAAGAGCCCAAAAACCTTGTCAAGCTTGGAACTGTTCATCTAGCGGTAAGGAAGAAACATAAAACCCAAAGAATTATCTTCCATCTGTGACCCTCGGATCTCAGGCTGCCTCAGTTCATCACTTGTACCCAAAAATCTCAGAGATAATTAAAAGACTTGGTTGCCTCAATAATCTTCAACATTCGCTGCCTCAGTGATGAATTTTGATCACAAGAATGACTGTCCACAGATGCCTCAACAAACAGCCCTTAAGACTATCAAAATAATGTCCTTCAATTCTGCTCCTGTTTCAATCTTTATGTGCTTGACAAGCTGCCCTTACAGTCTTCATAAGCTCAAAAGTATGTCTTTGCAAACAATCTTTATAAGCTCAAACACAATCAACATATAGTCCTCAAGTAGTTCAACATGTAGACTTTAAGAAGCTTGATGAGCAGTCCTCATTAACTCAATGAAATAATTCCAAACATGATCTACATTCACTATCTAATGTTGCTTTTCGGATGCCTCCACTGTGGCTACCTCAGTCATAGCGTAACCCGAAATACAGAGCTCAGTTCACCCGAAAATCAGAGTAGAAACCTTCCAAACACATTAACTTGCAGCTGCTTTAGACCTTCTTTAGCCACCAAAAATCAGATAAAGAGATATATAATTTACTGCTCCAGCTGCCCAAAAATCAAAGATGCATCCTTCACTGTGGCTTACTCAGTCATTTGTTCCTCCTACGGATCTACTGCTGCCTCAAAGACACCCGAAAATCAGAGCTCTGTCCACACTCTCACTTCCCTGAAATGAGGAGGATTTCCTTCTATTTATACATATGTTTTCATGAATTTTTACTGGGTCGACCTAGCCTTAATTGAATTTTTATTTTTTATTTAAAAAAAAAACTTTGGGGTATTTTATGGAGCCGACTTGTCGTTTCAAATTTTTATTTATCATGAATTTATTTGCAGCCGACCTGTCATAAATTCGACTTAGAGTATTTCAGCCAAAATTCGTGTTTGACTTTAACTACGAAAATATCTTCCATGTGTTTAGGTGTAAGAACTTCTTCAAATGCAAGAGGCATGCCATCAAGCTTCATCAAGTCATCACACCAAGTATGTGGGATCAAGACCCAAGGGCACCACGTGCAAGGGTTTCAAGAACTCTTTAAAGATATTATTTAATATTGAGCAAGCCCAAGGGCCCAGCCTTTCTCATGCCCTAGGACCATCTCCAAGGGTTTCATGGCCTCATCAAATGACCATAGAATGGGTCATTTGGTCCACTTGGTGTTCCAATTTCCCATATCATGCCATGTCATCAATATTTATGACTCCTTAGTCATTCATGGCTTCAATGCCCAAGCTGCCATGTCCTTCTTGCCATGTCATCTAATGCCCATATCATCAAACTTTGACTTCCTTTGTCATTAATGGTTTGTCATCAATGACAATATTGCTCATCAATCTCCCCCTTTGTCATTGATGGAAACCCTCATCAAATATTCTCCCCCTTTGACATTAATGACAGAGGGTGAACCTCTTAGCCATCAAAAACTTAACAATGCCCAAAAACAAATTTGATTTTTGGAATACTAAGATCATGCTGAAGTGTGAGCTCCTTTTGCAAATCATCTCTCCCCCTGTCAATCAACACTCTTATGCTGGCTACCTTTGTCTCTGAGATAAATATTCTTGACTGTTTTCAGATATTTCCAAAACTTGAAGTGCTCCATAATAAGTTGTATACCTTCATTTTTCTTGACAGAGATCACAACTGAAAAGTTTGCTCCCTCTTTCATGTAGACTGTTTTTATTTGTTGAGCTCCCACTGTCAACAAAAAGTCCACTATTTCTTTCATACTGCAAACATTCTGTGCATAATCCAATAGCTTGACGGAGTAAGCAGGCATTACAGTAGCTTCACAAATCATCAAAAACTGAGATAGGAATTTTGCATTTATTCTTAACTGTGTGCATTTAAGACAGATTGTGCGGGCATAATTATCAAAGCCTAGTGCACAATTTCCATATGCCTTTCATGTACTACGGGTACTTTCACATCATTTGTGGGCATTCTACCAAGGTTTGCGGGCATTTATTTCTCGGACGTTTCATAACTTGGTGATCATTTTCTTGAGCCAGGCGGACATTCCTCCATTGCTGCGGTTATTTTTCAGTACTAACAGCGGGCATTTCTAAATTTGCTGCTTGCATTGTCAGTGTATTAACTGTACAGACATTTTCCATTTTATGATCTGCCGATATTTACCCAATGACTACGCTCAGCAAATCATCTAGTAAATTCATAAAAGGTAAGCATGCATCAATGACATGATTAAAATCCTACTTATTACTCTTCTAACCATACTGCTCCCCCTATCGATATGCATCTTCTTTGAATCACATATCTCCTCATACTTTTCAGACTTCATCCCTACCCGTTTTCCTTCTGTCAATGTTTGCAAACCGATCCTAGGACCTGTTACTTTTCTTGGAGTAGTCATCTTTTCTTCCTAATTCCATCCTCCAAACTCCATCGACTCAAGGTGTTCTAAGATCTTCGAGGGACCTCAGTCTTGGCCTGCCATAAGGCAACCATTTTCCCTGTACTGATCAATCTCTCCTATATGTAACTACTCGGTCTTCTTCATCCATACTTGCTTCTTGACATTTGTCTTTTGATCTTCAAATCTTCCTGCATTGATCTTCTTCCAAGGTTCACTGATTCTTCTTGTTGATGTGTATGAAGGACTCCTCCTGGGTTGACTTCTTTGACTTGCACATTCTTGGGCTTTGTGACCAAACCCACTACAGGTGTAGCATCTCAATGTGTGACAGGTGGTAGCAATATGTCCAGCTTGGTTACATGTCCAGCATCTAACTTTGTTATTTGGGATTCCATCACTTCTTCTTCCGTAGAGTCTACAATCCATAGCCTTATGACCAAAGTTAGAACAAAAATAACAATAACCATTAAATCCACTTTCATACCCCGGACTTTGATTCCATCTTGGATTTGTTTCTTTTCTGAGCTTGCTTTGAGGAATAGACATAACTCCTTGATGCATTCTTGAACTTCCAACATCTTTATTGCCGTGTGCAGGTGCATGGGGAGCAACTTTGGACGTTGATGGACCTGCTTCTGGCATCTTGGCAGACCAAGTGCCATGTTTAGATTTTTCTCCTTCCTTCTTGTAACCAAGGCAAGACTTGTCAAATGGAGATCTTTGGCAATCCAAGATCTTATCTAGGACAAGTGAACTGTCCTTGAACTTGACAAAGGTAAATTTTCACCTTTCTTCATGAGACCAACTACCTCCATCTCCAGCTTTTGGATTGTCTACTCCTTTTCTTCCAACTGATTTTTCAAGATTTCTTCTATCCTCTTGGCTTCCTCCAGCTGAGTCTTCAAATCAAGATTGGCCTTTCAAGTTTCTTCAAGCTTTTTTGAGTCTTCACCAGGCTCTTCTTGTTCTTTCTTTTGACTGATCAATTCTATCTTTAGTTGTTTAACTTCAGTATCCTTGTCTTCCAACTAATCTCGCAAATCTTTATCCTTGTGTTTGAGCTTCACAAGCAATACTCTCATTGTCATGGTCTTCTGCTGATATTCATTCAAAGATTCCAAGATTCTCCTTTTGAACCTTGTGAATTCACTATGGTTCAGATTTACTGTGTTCAAGATCCAATTTCATCTGAGATCAATATTTATCAAAGTGAGATGTATCTCCTGTGCAGCCTTTGATAGATCTTCATCATCTTCTGCAAGAACCTTCTCAATTTCATCACACAAGCTATCATTACAATCACAAGAGTCCATACCTTTACTAGAGTCCTCTTCTTGCTTCTCTTCTTCTTGATTGATCTCTTCCGTGGGCTTGTCTTCTGATTCCTGATCTGTCTTTTCGGGTTCTGGTCTAGCCTTATGATACTCGCTTTCCAACTTGAACCATAAGTCTTTGGCTAAAGTGTACTCCCCTACACTTTCTTTCACTGAAAGGGAAGTACATCCATGAGAAACTTCAAGGCTGTAGTATTGTCCTTCTTTGCTTCCTTCTGTGTAGTTGATTTGCCCTTCTTGTTTGATGGAGCGGGTGGATTGATCACAATCTCCCAAACACCAAATTTCTTCAGATAAGCCTTCATTTTGCTCCTCCAACTTAAATAATCTGTCATATCAAGTATAGGCACGTCATTGCTTGATGACTCTTCTTTTTTTTCCATTGTGTCTAAGGATCTCCTTCAAGCTTGCTAGGCTTGTGACGAAGGCCTGCTCTGATACCAATTGTTGGACACAATGGCCACACTAAAAGGGCGGGGTGAATCAGTGTGTGAGCAATTTAAACATTTTTACCTTCTTTTAGTCA
Source organism: Larix kaempferi (assembly GCA_027924585.1). Classification (NCBI taxonomy): domain Eukaryota; kingdom Viridiplantae; phylum Streptophyta; class Pinopsida; order Pinales; family Pinaceae; genus Larix; species Larix kaempferi. The sequence goes on from BSBM01000399.1 coordinate 18,961,723, forward strand.
ACCATAGTATAGCAATCAATATGTTATCAATTACATAATCAAATGCATCAATTAAATCAACCAAGAGTCATAAGCACATTCATCACATCAAAGAGACACAAGAATATATGTAATTTAAGCTTTATTTATGGTAATGGAAGACTTCAATCTTCACGATTACAACCAGCACCAACTGATGAAAAGAGCACCAACTCTTGTAATAGGACCCAGCCTAGTTTTCTTAGCTCCAACTAAGAAAAGGTTGAGGAGTTCAATCCTCAAGTGCAAGATTCTACTTGCAAGCTTGATGCCAATCTTTGATTGTCATCAATCTGCTGCAATTAACCTCTGCTGCTCAATCAACCTCTGCTTGTCAATCTGCTCATCAACAATTTCTCAATCAACCTATGCTCAATAAGCCATGTGTGTCAAGTCTGCTGCTGCCATACCACTTGTCATCTGTTGTAGGTCCCACTACCATACTGCTGTAGGTGTCAAACTATCATCATCATCAGCTTCTTCATCATGCTATCAAGTTTCATCATTCTTCATACATATGCTAGGACTGTCAACCTCTGACTGTCAGTCTTGGACTAGTCACAATCCACAACCTCATGAACTAGGGCTGTCATGCTTCAGCTAGTTAGGGCTGTCATCTTTAACATCATCCTAGGATTGTCAACTCTATATAATGACTGTCATACACTTGGACTGTGTATGGAAGAAACTCCTCAGCAAAGAGAAACCCCAAACAAGGTAACCACTTGGACTGTATGTAATCTTGCAGACTTGGACTGTAAGAGGGAACCCCAAACAAATTACAACTCAGACTGTGGATATGGCTGAGAAGATCCCACACAACATCAAACTCGGGATTGTTTGTGTATTAAGAATGAACCTCAAACACTGTGCATCATCGAGGTCTGTGTATGTGTTTGGAAGAAGCCCCAAACCAATGTCAAACTCGGACTGGTGTACTGTGGAAGAGCCCAAAAACCTTTTCAAGCTTGGAACTGTTCATCTAGCAGTATGGAAGAAACATAAAACCCAAAGAATTATCTTCCATCTGTGACCCTCGGATCTCAGGCTGCCCCAGTTCATCACTTGTACCCGAAAATCTAAGAGATAATTAAAAGACTTGGCTGCCTCAATAATCTTCAACATTCAATGCCTCGGTGATGAATTTTGATCACAAGAATGATTGTCCACAGATGCCTCAACAAACAGTCCTTAAGACTGTCGAAATAATGTCCTTCAATTCTGCTCCTGTTTCAATCTTTATGTGCTTGACAAGCTGCCCTTACAAACAGTCTTCATAAGCTCAAAAGTCCGTCTTTGCAAACAATCTTTATAAACTCAAACACAGTCAACATACAGTCCTCAAGTAGTTCAACATGTAGACTTTGAGAAGCTTGATGAGCAGTCCTCATTAACTCAATGAAATAATTCCAAACATGCTCTACATTCACTGTCTAATGCTGCTTTTCAGATGCCTCCACTGTGGCTGCCTCAGTCACTGTGTAACCCGAAATACAGAGCTCAGTTCACCAGAAAATCAGGGTAGAATCCTTCCAAAAACATTAACTTGCAGCTGCTTCAAACCTTCTTTAGCCACCAGAAATCAGATAAAGAGATATATAATTTACTGCTCCAGCTGCCCAAAAATCAGAGATGCATCCTTCATTGTGGCTGACTCAGTCATTTGTTGCTCCTGCGGATCTGTTGCTGCCTCAAAGACACCCGAAAATCAGAGCTCTGTCCACACTCTCACTTCCCTGAAATGAGGCAGATTTCCTTCTATTTATACACATTGTTTCATGAATTTTTACTGGGCCGACCTAGCCTTAATTGAATTTTTATTTTTTATTTAAAAAAAAAACTTTGGGGGTATTTTATGGAGCCGACTTGTCATTTCAAATTTTTATTTATCATGAATTTATTTGCAGCCGACCTGTCCTAAATTCGACTTAGAGTATTTCAGCCAAAATTCGTGTTTGACTTTAACTACGAAAATATCTTCCATGTGTTTAGGTATAAGAACTTCTTCAAATGCAAGAGGCATTCCATCAAGCTTCATCAAGTCATCACATCAAGTATGTGGGATCAAGACCCAAGGGCACCACGTGCAAGAGTTTCAAGAACTCTTTAAAGATATTATTTAATATTTAGCAAGCCCAAGTGCCCAGCCTTTCTTATGCCCTAGGACCATATACAATGGTTCCATGGCCTCATCAAATGACCACAGAATGGGTCATTTGGTCCACTCGGTGTTCCAATTTCCCATATCATGCCATGTCATCAATATTTATGACTCCTTAGTCATTCATGGCTTCAATGCCCAAGTTGCCATGTCCTCCTTGCCATATTCTTCTTGCCATGTCATCTAATTCCCATATTATCAAACTTTGACTTCCTTTGTCATCAATGACAAGCTTGCTCATCAACAATAAGCTAGATTTAGATGCAAGAGAAAGACAAGCAGCTCAAATACATGTTACTTTAATAAAAATCATGATATTCATCAACTCATCAAAGAACTACACCAAGCTTGACCTCCAAAGTCTCTTTATTCTCATAAATAAAATCAATAGTTACAATAGCAAGTACTCAATTCGCAAACTCCAACTAGCTCTACAATGGAGAGAGAGCCTTGCTTAAATAGACAAAGACAAGACAGGGGGGCGCATTTGCTCATGAAGAGGGAGGGCGCACCATGGGAGAGAATTATGCGATGAAGTGTGCCTTGATAGAGGGGATTGTTTCCTTCCTTTTAGCTGCCATAAACCAGCCCAAAGGCTGCCACAAATATAGCTGCACACTCCTTAAAAGTTTGTGCCCCCCTCTACATGGAATGTGCCCCCCTCTTAGTGGGGAATTGATTCCTAAATTAATGCTGCCCAAAAACTTGCTCAACACCTCCCTAAAACTTCTCAATCAAATCTGACCTTGTCCTCTTCCAAATCCCACTGATTTAGGGATTGAATTTTTTTTCATTTTTCATTTTTTTGGTATTTTTTCTCACTTTTTTTACTTTTTCGAGTAAAACTAAAATAAATGAAAAATAAAGTACTCAACCACTTAGAAAAGTGGGTATTGGGGTAAAGTAGGTGCTCTGAACTTGAAAATGAGCACCCCCATGGAAGAATTGGCCCCTAGACCACACTTTTATTACATTTTTAAATTTTTCCACCAAACCATTAAGAAACCACTTGAATTTACGGGAAAATTTTATTTTTCCGAAACTTAAAAAAAACACCTAGGGGACCTAGCACATGTCCATATGACTCTATTCTAGTGTCTAGCATGTTCATATACATTGACCCATGGACTTTAATAACCTCCTAAGGCCTAACCACCACACCAGGCATCCCAGTTTTGGAGGAGCAGGACAAAAACTTAACAATTATGCCTTGCTAAAACGCAAAACATAATTAATAGGTGAAAAAACTCCTTGGAATACCTGACTTGATTGACAAGTCCTAGGAAGCCAAGTCCTTTACATAAAAATAGCATGCTAGTACAGTTTATTACAAACCCCGCAGGGCATGGACATGTGAAGAAAAAATAGAAAAAAGGGCCCTGAAAAAGGCCTGTAATATCCCAAACTAATATTTTCTCTTATTTTTGAAGTTTTGTTGCTTGCTAATAGTCTTTAGTACTCAATATTTGAAGTAACTATGAATGAAGGTACTAGGCTATGCTTGCATGAGCATGCATGCAGATGCATGGGTTTGCCAACCCCTAAATAACCCAAATAATAAGAAATGCTAGAAAATAGGGATAGAAAGTATGCATGTACTTACCATCAGATGAAGGAGTGGATATTCGTCAATATGAGACCAGCATGCAAGGATTGTGTTGGTGGATGAGCAAGATATGGAATATTTCTCCTCCAATAATGCGCCCTCTTTAGTAATGATATGGAAGTATCGATGGCATACAGATGGGCGATGGCTCCGGAAGGTGTGTACTGGGGTCATAATCCCCCTCTTATCACAATGGAAGATACATACAAACCATGCACCAACTCTGAGGCCTAAAACGTGAACCCTCCTCGGAGAAAGTCGCCCATGCAAAGGAGGACGTCGTTTGAAAGAGAAACATGCTGACAACTAGATCAGGAGTCCAAATAAGAAGCCCTTCGTCCAGGGGTAGGGTAATAGTGCTGCTCTCGGAAGAATGGAGCCAGCATGCAGAAGAAAAGACCAATGTAGACTGAGATACAAATATATCTTTCCTTGTGCAATTCGCCCAAGCAAGGAAGGCGAGTTGCTTCAATCCAAACTATAGCTCGAACCCTACAAAATGTTGCAGAATGATACTTGATGATAATAGCAATGTTGAATCTGGATGATCCAACCTGATAGTGACTAGGGCAGATAGATTTCGCTGCCGAAATACACTGAATAGTTGAGTGTGTGCACTCAACCCTAAAATAGCTCACTGAGCTCTCCAAATCGACTTCTCAAAGCAATAATCATATAAGCAAGCCTTACTCACTTTACCTTTGTTTTATAACTTTCCCCTGGCCTGACCTAATTTTTGCATGATTAGGTCGCTTTATCTTCTAATTTTCAGTTGACTTGCATGCAGTGCTTCTGGAGTGCATGGAAGCTCAATGAAGGAGTTTCAGTGCATGCAACATGAAATACGGCTCACATGTCATGCATGCAGGTGGCCCCTAGTTCTTGTGGCCCCTATTTATCTACTGATGATATAATAACCATGCTTAAGATCTTCTTATGGTATAAATGGCATCAATCCTCGGTTAATTCCCTGAATGTCAGTGCCCGCTCGAACCTATGGGAATCAGATAGGTTAGCGGGATGGTCCTCTGTGCTTAAGCAGAAGAGGACATTACAAGGTATGATGGACTTTTGAATGCTGATAAAGAACATGTAACATATTCATACTTTGCCCGCTCACTTGAAAGTCCAACTAAGTACAACTTAGCTGGTAACAAGGCCTTAGGAGGTTATTAAAGTTTAGGTGTCAACATATATTACCATGCTAGACACTATTTTAGAGTCATAAGGACATGTGCTAGGTCCCCCTAGGTTTATTTTTTATTTCCGCAAAAAATAATTGTTCCCGTAAAATGGAGTATTTTTAATGCTTTAATTAAAAAAATTGAAAAAGACATAAAAAAGTGGTTAGGGGTTGGAATTTGCTATTGGGGGTGCTCGTTTTCTAACTCAGAGCACCCACTTAACCCATAAACCCACTTTTGAGAGAAACATTTCAATTATTTATCATGAAAATTGAAATTCTTTCGAAAAAGGCTTGTTGTCACGTACATTATAGCTAGAGCTACCATGATGCAGCAGACTATATTTCTTTTCCAATCAAAGCCAATCATAGATGTGTTGAGCATATTCTTCCAGTGATCATCGGTGGTATAGCCATTCTGAGCCATTTCTATTCATTAGTAGCGGTATCCCACGACATGACTTAGGCTTGGATGACCCACTGAGACGTATTTGTTGTAGCCATGGTTCACTTAGCAGAGTAGCAAAGAATGCAACTAGTACATTTCCCTTGTCCCATGAGCAGTCGGACTTCGTTTCATGATGATCATCATAGACAGGTGTATGGCTAGACGGGTATATGTGAGTATTTGGGTGCTACTAAACTGTCTTGCTCATCTTATTAGCCCTAACTTGATATGGTAATTGATTTTGGTGACTGTGTATTGTAGTGCTCACATAGACTTGTTATTATGAGTCAATCTATGATTTTAAATGTTAATACTTTTCTATATGCTCACTAGTATTGCCTACCTTATGTAGACTTAGCCTTGCCTTTGCTATATATGGCATCACCTTTTCACTGTCTCTGTCCATCCAGTATCTCCCATCTTTTGGTTTCATCCCTGACTTGAGACTTTAACTTGTGATATTGAGGATTTTTCCCCCACTTTGACTTCTGTATATGATAGACTCCATGTTTTTTTGTGTTTCGGCTCTGAGTTGTGCGATAGAACTTGTCGAAGCTTTGACCCTTCTGGGCCGAAGGCACCCGTTAGTGTTGGGTCCTGAGCCTAGGTGAGTTGGGATTCTAAAGCCTTGACCTCTCTAGTCGATTTCCCCCGATGTTTGGTCTTGATTGTGAATGATTCCCGCTAGTTGACCCCATGATTCACTTCTGGGCCAGGAGTACATGTCGGTGTTGTGACATGAGCTCAAACTGGATAGTTGCCCGAGTAGTTTCAGATAGACTTGAATCAAGTGATCATATCATCATTACATGCATCAGTATATCTTGCTATATCCAAACAAATGCAAATAAAGTGAAATGCAAAGTGCCCTGGATGAAAGCTGCAATTAGTTGTGTTTTTAAGCACATGTAAAATCCAAAGGGTCATATATGAAATTGGCCAAATAAAAGCAGATGCACATTATTGAAAATCTAAATGACTGTTGACCTTGAATTTGATGTAATGATTATTCCCCGCAGAGCCCAAGGGCTTGGATGTGGGATGGAGTAAGGGACAGCTAATTTTAAGTGTCCCCTAGAACCTCAGAGTTAAGGCTGACTATGCACCTAGTACAGTGGTTCTAGAAGAGATCCTCATGGAGCCTGAATCAGGCTTGGATGTGAGCTATAGGACACTTGATAAAGTTGAAGGGGCATTTCTCAATCAACTTATTCCATTTGTGAGACACCTCCTTCCCCTATTGTCATCTATCTTATCCATGTCACTATGGATCCCTTATTGTCCTTTATCTTCCGAGAGATCACTATGTCAAAGTCAAAGGTCAATTCCCCTTGTCTTAGCCTTGTTTCTTTCACCTCACCCATCATAGCAATTTGGTTAAGTTTGTAAGTAAGCATGTATAAAGGACTTCATGAAAACTCATTTATTTACTCTAACGTAACACTTTTCTTTATTGGATCTATTGAATTATCACCATTATCATGTTACTTTTGTTATAGTTGGCTAATAATATGAATAAGAGAGTTATCTTTCACCCCTCATACATATTGGATTGATCAGATTACAATTCATGTAGCAAATTTGTTATTTTTGACTTGGTCAAACTCAATTTGACTTAGTCAACATAGGTCCCAAGATGGATATGGTTACAGGTATTCTATTGTTATGTTTTGATACCTTTGGAGGCCATTCAAACCATTCCAGTGCTCCAAAAATGCAAAAGTTGGTTCAATGCAGTAATTGGGTGAATTTTTAATGAAATGGACCAAATTTTATCAATTTTTTAAAAAATTATTTGAGGGCCTTCCACCAAAAGCGTTTTTGAGGTATGACTAATGAGTATTACCAGATTGCTATTTTTTGGAATTTTTGGTGCAGTCAGATTTTTATTCCAAGCAACGGAAAATGAAGTTATGGGCATATTAAATATTTACGGAACATTTCAGGCAATTAATTATAAATGATCCAAGTGACCATGGCTACTTCAAGGAAATCGATTTGGTTGATTCATGGCTAGGGAATGGTATGGGACAATGTATTATGATGTATCTTGTCTCTATGGATCATTCTCCATCATTGTTTCTTAGCGTGGGGTCCACATTTATTATTTTTGTTCACCTAGGGAAGACGTCCCCATGAGGGGCACCCCTCAACTTGGCATTTGATTTATCCTCATATTATATCTTGATGTTATGTATTAAAGTTGGTTCTTAGGTGAATTGAGCCCCTAAGGTGACCCCCATCATGTACCACATTGTTATATTATTTCATTATGATGTATTTTGCCTTTCCTAAGGCGTCCTTGGGCAAAAGTGCACCCCCTCTATTACAAGTGATCCATGTATCAGTGTAAAAATAAATCTCCACCATTGATCATCTTTTAATCTCAACCATCGCATGAAAGTTGGTTAGAATGTGGACATCACTCTCGATCTATTTAAGAGAGATGCATCCACCATTGTAAAGGGACTTTTGGCTCTAGATTTTTGGCAATAAAAGGAAATTTTTGTGGAAACCTTGTGTCTTTTTTGAAGATCGTTCTGGTGTTTGATTGTATATCTAATAGCCTAAGACGCTCCAACTATATGATGATGATTCCATGCTATACTTTCTAGAGATAGTGTGTGATTGTAGGAGGGCAACTTCACTTGGGGCAATTTTGTGGGGGGACTCCAGATCTCGCCATTGAATCAATTTAACAATCAGGGAGTTATTTGCATTGTATCTTTGATAACTGTTAACGCTCTTTGATTTTATCTTGCATCATTTATCTTCTCTCTTTGTGGATCAAATCTCATTGTAGTCTGTGTTTGCAGGAGGGAGGTCACACTAGCTCAACTTGGGCAAATCGTATTCATCTTGGATCTCTTCATTTCGACTGAAAATTGATTCGAGGGTGTTGGAGCATCATTGCACTTGGCATCTATAAGACATTCAGATAAGTTTCCATCCTTTTCTTTTTGTTTCAAGTTCTATCCCATTAGTCATTCTTTAAAATCTACTTCAAAACCCTAACTGAACATTTATAAAAATTCTCTAGGTAACACAACTTGGCTTCAAGGCAAATCCTTTCTGGGTTTTATCATCCCTAACCCAAAGAGGGCTCTCAAGGGCGTCATCCTTTGGGGACTCCATCAACCCAATCCCTCAGGCACTGATCTTTAGGCAATTCGCCCTTCTTGGGTTTTCCCATCTTTTGGTTGATTTGTGATTTGTGATTTGTGTTTTGCTTGTGTTCTTTGATATTGTCAAATCTATCATCAAGCCATCTGATCCAAGTGTTAGAAAGCCCTAATTCACCTTAAATCTACTACTTTGGACACTTCACCAAGATTTACCTTCAATCCCCCCAGGGTAGTAGCATTGATCATTTAGTCTAACACTTAGATCCTAGATCCTTGTTTACAATTCTAAGTTACTAAAATAAACACATCGGGTTGATAATTAACTCAACATAAGCCTCTCAGCTTGAACATTTTCCATTAGTGGCTCTACTCCCCAGATCTAGGGTTTCATCAGCTATTCACCTTACGTATTCTACTTGCCTAGTTTGATCTAGTTAATTGGCTTAGATATTTCCTTGTAGGTTAGATCAGGTTCTCCCCCTTTGTCATTTTGGGCTTTCACTGGCATAAAGCGAAGAGTGTCTCGAATAGCGTGACAACCAATTCATCTGGGGATCGAGACCCTCTTAGGTCACCTCTTTGGTTTCTTGGCTCTTCTACCATCCTGAATAGGATCATCCAAGAGGGGCAACTACAAGTTGTGTGATAACAAGGCCAAAAAGACATATTTAATTGGCCAAAAAAACATAATAAAGTCAAATTCAGCATCCTTGTTTCAATGGAAACATGCCGGAGACAAATTTGGTGTGTTGGCAAGTTAATTGCTAGTCATGGTGAGTTAACTCAAGCATAGATATTTGATTGAGCTCATGTTGGAAGAGGTGGCGCATTCAATTAAGTTGAGGGCGCATCCTTGATTGTGATGTCTCATTTTGATGGACGGGGAATCTACTAAATGATAGGTGGCATCTAATCAGCCCCAAATCTCTCCCATCCAACTCTAGTTAGCCCAGCCTTGTTCCTAAGTCGCCTTCCGAGTGGGAATGCACCCCTCTCTTGGGAATTGTTCCCCCCTCTTGGATTTTATCTATAAAATCAAGAGCTTGCTCTCTCTTCAAACTAGTTAGGGTTTGAGTCGAAGCTCTATCATTGTAATTCATGCATTTTTTTTTAGAATAAAGAGACTTTGGAGGTCATTCGTGTGTGGTGCCATTGATGAGTGGATGAAATATCTTTGAGCTTCATTGAGGTAGCCTCTATTTGAGTTGTTTGGTTTTCATTCCATCTAATCTAGCTTATGGTAAAGATTGCTATCAATTTATAAGAAAGATTAATCAGTTTGTTTACTGCTCTTAGTCTTTTATGTATGTATGTTTAGAGATCTTACTAGAATGTTACATTTGTTTATGAACATTTTATATTGATTTCTATCATATGTGTTTCTAGGTGTGATGTTTTGTTTGCAAGTTGACGTGATGTGCAGGTTCTCTCAGTTCGATTAAGGAAGATCTTGCTTGCTTCTTCCATATTTTCTAACACTTTCTTGCGGATATAGTCCCTCAACATCCCACAAGCAAGCTTCGGAGCCTTTTTCTTCTCGTCTCAGGCCTTTTCTCTTCTCCCACTCGCTACCATTCTTACCTTCCTTTTTCAAATTTACTATTAGATCTATATCTTAAAGCAATAGTAAATGTAGATCTGATCTCAAACACTAGATGCCATTGTGCTTTTAAATCTTATATCTTTAAATCTAGATCTAGTAAAAGTATTTCTATTTGTCGCAAGTCCCTTCAACTAGATTTCAAGGCTTTGATGAGTTGAATGTATGAGTTGTTATAAGTTTATATTTGGGCTAGTTTAGAGCTTCGAATTTGCTGCCCTTTAAGAGTAATCAAAGACCCTAAGAATGCAAGCTTTCTAGCTTGTCTTACATAGTTAAATTTCCCATTTTTACTTAGGATTTTATGTAGGAATTTTTTGACAAATTTTGTAGGTTTTCCCAAAGCACTCTTAAATTGTTTTGGGGGTTTTATAACCAACATATGCTTGTTGTTTTTCTGATTTTGATGAGCAGGTAGAGAGGCACTCTGGCCATTTTTTTAGAATCCAGATTATCCAAGACATTCCAAAGACCTTCTTTTACCGCTAATCACTTTTAGGAGCCATTGTAAGCCATTTGGTTCCTTTGTTATAAAGGACCAATTGCATTCCTAAAAAACGAAAGCATTGTAATAAGAAAAATAAAGAGAGCAAGCGGGCTACCCAGCGCCTGCATCCCATCCCCCTGGGGGGGATTTGAGTGGTCTCCTGTCATGCTGTGCATTTTTAGCTTTTTGCTTTAGTTTTGTCTTTCTTGACTAATAATAAACTAAATCGCTCATTTCACACACACACAACAATTTGCTTTCAAGTTGTTTAATTGTGTAAAGTAACGAACCCCCTTGCTTTCCTAAAGTACGGTGCCACAGAAAGGGCTTTCCCGAGTATTGGAGTTCGACCGAAAAAGAGATTGTTGGATTAGTTTAACTAACTAGAAAAGATTTAATGTGTGTTCTTAAAATGAACCAATGCTCAAATCCTCGTATGCTCTGTACCTCTGCGTCTCGTCTAACCAGTTGGTCACACCAAAAAGGGAAGCAAGTTTATAGTCTAATAGGACAGTCCACAAAGTTAATCTTCAAGAATTCGGGAGGTCGCAAGAGAGTGACTACCATAGAGTCAGGGGGATACTCATTAATGAGGTTCGTCCTCTCCCCGTTGGACACTTGGAAAAGCTGCTCTAGCGCTCAGTTCGAGAAGGTGAGCCTAGTGGGTCAAACAAGAACATACCCACTAAGAACCAAAAACTTAATAACAAATAAAATTTACCAAGAGCATTGCAACACATTTACTTTTCACAACATTTTGCTTTATTATCGGCACTGGTCATTTATTCTATCTTATGAAGTTGAAGCATTTTCCTTTCATGATGATATGTCTATATATGTTGTGAAGTAAATTATCTACATGCTCTTGTGTTTAATCAAATTAACCCCTAGAGTAGTTTTTTCTTTCCTATAGATTAACAGCCTACCAGATGTGCCAAAGAGGTGGGTTTTTTTTCCATTGTAAAAGGCCAAGATGGGGCTTTCTTATGTAAAAGTGTTGGTCTAGCAGGGGTCAAGACCCTTAGTCAAGTCATGGCAAGTCCTCTTGGTCCTCATTTCAAGGAGTGTTGGTCTTGTGGCTCAACTGACTACCCCTTGATGAGTAGATCTCCTCATAATGTCGAGCATTTATGCCTTGGGTGGGTATCTAGTGCACCTTGGGACGAATCCATTAGGAAATATGGCCTAGGAGCCCCTAGCCGCACTTATGGTTTTATGCTTTGTAGAGGTGCTTGCGCTTGTAAGGGTTGTCACACCCACTCTAGCACACCTCATTCATACACCCTTGGACCTTATTTTGTTATATCACTCCTCCCTCTTCATTATCTTGGTCAAAAAGAGCAAGTCATTCACCTTGAAAGAAAGCTTATGGAGGTCATACCAACATAAGCAGGAGGGCGTTGAAGGCAAAAGACACATGTTAGGGTTAGATGGGGCATGATATCCGCATCCAAGCTCAACTCTTCATCGTGTGGAAGCATTTCATCATTTTTATTCATTATTTTATCTTTTATAAGGTTTGTTCCCTGGATTGTGGGTGAGAAACCCTAAACAATCATTAAAAGTCATTTTAAAGATAAATTAGGTAGGTCGGCCTAGAGGAGAGTTGAGTTGGCCTTTTTTCCTTATAAGTAAGGCACCCTCTTCTCTGTAACCAAGATCATGAGATCAAATATGACTCAATTCTTATGTTTACTTGTGTAAATGAGAGATTAAAGGGTGCGCACCTCCTTTATTGGCTCTTCTAGGGTTTTCAATGAACAAATTTTGATGTTTGAGGTCTCTTTACAATATTCCAAGGCTATTCTAAGGTGAAAGGATTCTTGAGGCCTTTTCTCTTCTTCTTTCTCTCTCAATTGTAGTAAAATCTTGAAACTCTTCTCTTTTAAGGTGGGAGCAATTTAGGGTTTTACACATGATAGTATAGTCTTGTTGGGTAAGACATCCTTCTTGAAGGGTCTCTCTTGTTTGGGCCTTGACATCTTGTTTGCCCTAACTAAGTCAAAGGCCTACACAACCTAGGGTTTCTTAGCCTTGCCCTAGTTCATTCAAATATTGAATTGCCAATTCTTTAGAGAAACATTAACCCCGATTTCTCGATGCCCAGTGGAATAAGACCTAGGTCTAATTCCCTCATCTTCACCGACCACAATTTTACAAAATTCCTTGTACTATATTGAAAAAAATACAAAAAAATACAAAAATCCTAAAAATTGAATATTTTGAAAAAAATCCAAAAAAATATTTATTTTTGTCATTGTACTTGTTTAGCATTAAATTTACTTGCAAAATTCCGGAATATTCACCATTGTTATAATTTTTTCAAGTACCTATACTATTTCAGAATCCTTATAAATTGAAAAAACTCAATAAAAAGTTGTTTTGGAACTCAAATAAGCCCTAAATTAGGGTGACGTCAGCCCTAGGAGTGGTGACATCACCTCCTAGTGGCTGGTTCAGCCTTGTTTCAGATCTGGTTTAAGTGTTTTATAGGTCCTTTCTTGACACAAGATCAAATCCTAAAACTTGGGAAGGGTTTTGACTACATACTTGAGCATTGGAGGTTAACCTTGGGGGGTTTTCAAGTAGTTAAACAAGGAATTCATCAGTTTATGGAGGACGCTACAGATATAAAGGTGTAAACAGTCCTAAACTACAGCATCTAGACGTAGGACCAAGTGCGCCCTAGGGCGGATAGACTCATCATCTAGACATTTTCACGGTTTATTTCAAAGTTTCACACAAACTTATGGTGTTGGTTTTTACTGCAATCAATTGATACATCTTACTAATCAAATAGTACCAATTTGTATTGCTCATAAACCTTCCTAGTCATTCAGTATTTATTGAATATCTTGCTGACTCCATTAAGGCACTGGTATACTAACCTAGTAGGAAGGTCTTGTTAGAAATAGCAATGTTCTTGTTGTATACTTTACAGAGTTATTTCTCTCCATATTTGGGAAGCCTCCCATGGCCAAAGGAGCAAGCCTAAAGAGAGAGGAGAGTGCATCATGGTCGCATTGGGTGCATCTCCTGAAAAGTTGTCAATCTTAGCATCGGCCCTCCTGACATAATCATAAGGGTGCTAATTTGCACAGTAACATGTTGTGATGATCTTGTGAAGGTTTAGGAGGATTCCTTGTAAATCCTTGTGGTTAACTGCTTATCAAGCAAAGAAAATTGCCATGGAGCAATGTTCTCCCTAAACCTAAAACAAGTTTCCCTATATCCTAGAAATTGGTTAGTGGTTGGAAGGGTATGTACTTGAATTAAGAGGTACTGCCTATTTGCTCTGGAAAAACATTATTGTGGCAACTTCGTCAGGCCTATGGACGGTTGCTAGCAACGGAGCTAAGGCTGTGTCATCACTGATGCCTAGAAGGCATCCAGGGTCGGTACCATTCAACCATTATCCAACTAAAGGAGAAAATAAAAAATAAAAGAAAATATCAAAAGTAAAGAAAAGTGCAAAAGAGAAAGATCCAAAAGCAAAAGTAAAAAAGAAAGAAAAAGAAAAAAACCAAAGAAAATAATAAAGGGGGCTTGCTAAAGTCAAAAGGAATAGTGCCTCCTTACACATCACGCATTTGTGAGACACACTCCCTAGTGTTTTCCTAATTAGTGAATGTCACTGAGTTTCGCTTGTCCCTTTATCTTGAGCCAATTAGTCACCTTTGACCTATTTTCCACTTGACCAACCTTGTTGACTTTTCCGCCCATCTAACCCAAAGGAGAAATCATTTTTGTAATAATCTTAATGTTGTTTAAAAAGTGGCATGTTTATAAAACATTAATCTCATGCTTTGTACTTATTTATGTGATATTTTCTATGCTTGAAGCTATGCAATGATTCAAATAGATCACTTTTGTAATGTAAGTATTGTAACTCTATTATGTCATCAATATAAACCATTTGAGATGTTATTTTTTCCTCCCAAAGACATTAGAGGTCCACTTATTCATTGGACAAGTTTGTCCAACTTTGACCAAAGTTGATTTTTCAACTTTTTGACTTGGCCAAAGGGAGGTTGGACTTGGTCAACAGGACCAACCAGCAATATGTGGTCATATCTCATCATTACTCATCATACTTGAGCCTTTGGAAACCAATTTGATCCTTCCAAAAGTGATTTCCAACTCATATGGACTAATAGGCTTTAATTAATAGATTTTCTCAAGTTTCAACTAAAAAAGCCTAAGTCCAATATTAATAATTTGGAATAGCAATAAAATGAAGACTTCAGATCAATTTTTGGAATGGTATGGATTGGTATGGGTTAGTAAAGCATAATGGAACTCATCTAAGGCAACTCTCAAGTGATCCCATCATGAATTTATCAAAATTCAACTAATAGGTGTTTAATATTCAAACCTCCTAAGTTTCATTTTAAAAATGCCTAAGTCAAATTTAAGTGGCAATGGGGAATGAAATTGAGCAAAGGCTAAATTGGGTATTCTTCAAGTGGTAATGTCAAATCAACCATCTCTTAGCAAAGATCTCATGTGTTTGGCCCCATCTTGCATGTCATCTTCAAGGGGAGCACATTTTTCTCCTATGGGGCGCACTTGTTGATTTCCAGCCAAATCATTTGGATCCAAGTCACTAAAATGAGCAATTAGATCAACAAAGGGGCCTACTTTAGCATGCATCTCAACAATCCATGTAATATTTGAATTTTTTTTATTCCACGTGTGTCCAAGAAGACTAGTGTGCCACTCTCCAAGAACGCAAATTTTCCAACATGTAAAAGTGAATGTAATGTTTTAATCTCAGCCATTGATGTAAAGGGTGAGACTCAAATTAATATCTCAGCCCTCTATCTCTTTAGCCTTAGGGATTTTGCTCTCTTCTCCTTTAAAAAGATATTGAGCTTCTTTTTGTAAAAGAGTTAGTTTTGGATATCAATAGAAAATCTTTGTTTCTACTATTCATTTCTTGTGTGTCCTTGGTCACTTGTACTTGGATTTTGGCTCTTGCCTTCCTCTATTGGTATGCATTTGAGATCTTGTTCGAATCTGAGGCAATATCTTTCATGTTTTCTATTGTGTAATGCTGGAAATTACAATTGCTATCATGTCATGTGGTTAATGGTAGGAAATTATCTTCAGTGGTCTATTGTTTATGCTTCTATTACTTGGATTTATTTCTTATCCTTTATACAATATATTTTCTAACAACTTTACCAATTTTTCTTAGGTACTCATGACTTTTTATTGATTTGCATTTGTCAGAGATTGATTTAGTGAGTTGCTGGGGAATGTTGGTTAGGAAGAGGAGCACCTTAGAGGAATCGATTTGTTCACTCCTTACAGGCCTATACAAATCTCGGATCTCAGTTGTATGCCAAGGCGCTAGGAGGGGTAAATCGACTCCAAGCCCAACACCAACGCACTAGGGATAGGTTCCTTTATTATCTCATCTTTCTCCACTCAAATACAAAATCTCATTTTAAAGATTGTTTGGCATTAGAGGAAATCTCCATCTACTTAGCTACGGTATTTTTTCACTCTAGGCATGTAAATAAAATCAATAGTTTCTAAATACAAATCTGAAATTGCATACTTAGAAAGGTAGGGAATGCACTGGAAAATTTTGTACTTCATATTTTGTAGTTGGGTAGTGAAATTTTGTACTTCATATTTTGTAGTTGGGTAGTGTTCATTTTGCTCTAGTGTGGTTTATTTGTTTATTGTTGTATTATTTCCTAAATATGATTTTTAAACCAACAAGCTATTATTGTGCTAAAGCCTAAGACACATTCTAAACTCATACCAGCACCTTTATTACACCCATAACCCTCAAATCAAAGCTTTAAACTTATTAATAACCAAAATCTGAACTTAAATCCATTGTCGGTAACCATTAAAACTCGGCAATATAACCTGATAGTGGCCTATGCTTAAAATCGTAGGCACATACTTAACTTAGCTGTCCAAAAATACCATTCCTTACCATTTAAACCCCAAGACAACCGTTTACCTTTGTTGCCTAGTCATTTCTTATGTCACTATCTTCGTGAGTAGCTTACACATTTATATTTCAACATCCTCCTAATTACTTTTCTTTTCCTAAGGGACCATTTTCACATCATTAACCTTAAATGCCTACAGCATTCCCCACCAGGGTGCCATATTTTCCCCTTTGTTAAATCCTCAAGGAACCTTGTCTCATAGAAATTTGTCGTGTTAGTATTGTGGGAAAGCTGGTCTTTACTGGAAAGTACTCGAAAAGGCTTGATTGGGGCCAACTCCTATGGTTAGTCCAAGTCTACCTTGGGGGATCTGGGAAACCTAAGGAGAGGATCTTACTCGTCTGACACTTAGGGTTATTGTCTTGAGGTTCCACCAAGTTAGCAGTCGATTAGTCCTTGCAATCTCAAGGTTGCTAAGTTGTGTGGCAATGATTCCAACCTCATCAGACTTCATATGGAAAAAAGTAGAATTTCATATTCCATTCAAAATTTAGTAGACTTAGCAATGTTAAGGACTTCAAGAATGGAAATATTGCAACATTTTGATAGTATTCTATCATGTATAATTTTATAATGGTATGACATTGGCATTCAATCAAGAGCACCAAGCCCCTCACGTAGCCCGATGTTGGTGGTATTGATTGTTAAGTCCTCTGTCATGATCTTGGCAAGAATGTACGCTTCAGTTTGGGACAAGCCTATCCCTAGTTTCTATGTGGGATTGGTGCTTGCGGAGACTTCAAAGAAAGCTGCATGTATGTCATCACAAGGATCTTCCTTTCGTGGGGAAGCTGGCAATAGTCGATCACATTTTCCAAGCCTCTCATGTATATTACATGCCCTGTTGGTTCCCCAACAGGGCTCAGTTCAAACGAATTGAGAAAACTCTACATGCTTATATTTGATCGAAGTACGGGGGGGCTAGAGGTTTGCCCCTAATTGCTTGGGATGTCTACACTATCCCAAAGGATGAGGGGGGTCAGTATTGACTGATGTGGCCACACAGGGTAGTATTTTGGCAACCAAGTTGGTGGTTTGATGCCTTGAGGGTGCAGCACCATGGCAAGTTCTTTTTCGACACTAGATTCTGACAGCTCAGCACCAGGGTCGAATACGAGGCATCTTTGACTTATGTGACATCATCTCCTCACCCTCTCTATTTCAAGTCGGGGGCTCTATTATCTTCAGGAGTATTTGGACGGCATGGAGGTTGGTGGATGGGTTAGTTTGATGGCAGTAGGAGGGCAGTAGAGTTGGGTGGGACATTGGCTCTCAACCGATTTGGAGTTGGCGGTACCAAGGGGTCTGCATTACAGACTTGCCACAGTTTCAGGATAGACGACTGAGTCGAAAGGGTGTCTTTCATTGGCACGATCTTTGGGATTTTGAGGAGCGCTCATGGAAACCGTGGACACCACTTGCTCAGGAGTTTGGATTGTTGGCCTCTGATTGCCCTACGATCATTGGAGCTATAGGCCTATCTCCCAATGTCAAATTTGTTCAAAATGAACATTGGTATACCAGGGCCTTTCTGAAGAGATTGGCAGTGGAGCTTTGATATCCCGCTATTGCAGTATGATTCTCGTCATATGTACGCAACTCTTCATCGACAACATCCCCTTTTGTCAGTACTCAATGCGAGATAGGTTTTGTAAGATCCAAAGGTGCAGTGGGTCATCTATACAGTGTTTGGTCAGTGCAGCTTTCCTATAAGTTGTGAGTGTTTGCTTGGTTGGCTAATTCTGGCCTCTCGAATGGTCTGTGCCCTGCGTGCCAGAGACCGGAGACAATTAAGCACATCTTTTAGGACTGTAGATTCGCCAAAGACTGTTTGAGATTTGTGAAGAAGCAGCACCCCGAGTTGTTCTTAAACAAACTTTATTGGAGAGCAACTCTACTTGGAGATGGTTATTCCCTGGTACTGGATTCACTCTTTGGCTTGTGGCATTACTTGCGGATAGCTTCTTTGCTCGTGTTATGGAAACCCAGGTGCAAGTATGTTTTTGATCAATAAAGTAGTTCTATTCTAGCTTTTATTGCGCTTTGGAAAGATGAGGTATGCCATCAATTACTAGCCAAGGGTGCCCCATTAATCAAGGATGGAAAAAAGTTGAATCCTATTATATATTCTGATTTTATTTCTGCTCTAATAAGCTTCAGGAAGCGTTTAGGATAGGCATTGTATATACCCTTCTACTGCTAAACTTTTTTTGTAAATAATTTTATGTCAATATAATAAGTATTTTTCAAAAAAAAATGTATGCTTCACTCAAGCCAAAATCATTGATTAGGCATGTCAAGATTTTTCTACCATGTTTTAAGGCATAGGTTAAGTAGTTTCATCAAAATTGGGGGGTGTTAGTTGATGTCCCTAAAGAATTGAGGTAAAGGCATAGGCTAGATGAGGAAGCAGAGGGTGATACTAATGATGAGGATCCCAATGTATGCATTGGTGGAACATCACATGTCATTTATGTTTATCATTTAAATGTTCTTGCTCATTTATTCATAACACATTTCCTTAGAAGATACAATATAATGCACTATTTATAAAATAACACATTATATATATATATATATACAAAGTACAAACAACTAGACACCAATATGCAAAGTCTGATATTTTAAAGCTTGGGCCCCAACAACAAGCTAACGCATCAATGAATGTAGACTTAACCAAGACATGGACTCATGTCTAACATGGCTGAGTCAACTTTTTTTTTTTTTCTGACTCAGCCTGGACTGTGCTCAAGTCAATGTCTGAGCTGCACAGGTTATGGTCAAAATTAGTCTGACTCAATCAAGTCAAGTTGACTCAGCTGAGTCTGATAACACTTCTAGTAATATAGGTTTCAACATCATTTAAGCCATGGTCCATCATCCATGGCATTTGTACATTTAAACTATTTAGTAAATAAATTTGGAACCTTTTAAACTATTTAATGTTCATTGTTTATGCCTTCTTTATTGAACTGACGTTGTATATAGAATCCTGCCAAACTTGGCTAAACTCATAATCCAGAGCTCCATGCCTGCTTGACTTTGAACCTGGGTCATTAATGTGGCAATGCCCTATCTCAACCACTAGACCACAGCCCGACGGACCTATAAGTTAACTCTGAATCTTGATGTACATTTTTATTTGATTATTCAGTGTTTCGATAAGCATGCATCTATGTTTTACAGCCTAATATCATGCATTTGACATGTGTTGGTCACCCTATATGTCAGTTAATTAAAGCTAACACACAGGATGGTCAATATAAATTGTCAAACCCATGGAGGTCTTTTGTTTCAATGGTAATAAGCATAATCTGTGCATAAACATGTCAAGCAATTGATTTACTAAATGTAGATAATGATCCTACCAATCTATCCAGCCAAACTCACTCCAGAAAGCAAACTAAGCTAATTCACACATCTAAGGATTTGATTGAAACTACCTTCCTACAGAAATCACCCAGTAGTTATAAATTTAAGAATAGAAATAAACCAGATTGCTTTTGCAAGAAGTTAAATCCTATAATTATCAAACTACCAATAATTGATCTTTACCAAAATGATCCATCCAGCAGCTACTGTTACTCAATCCTAATTTGCCTACTTTAAATCAATTGAAGATACAACAGTAACCAGAATCTAAGCTTGGACTCTAACTGATAATTACTGGAAATCCTAGAAAGCATAAACAACTGAAAGATATTGGAATTGAGCTTGGCTGTTACAGCTGATTCAAACACACATGCATTAAATGAATTATCCTACACAGTCGACTGTCACACCAATCTGCTACAGCTATTCAAGATGCAATTATGAACTACCAAAAGGAAAGCTAATTCTTTGTTGCAACTACCAATAACATCTGCAATAATTCCACACCACACAACAGAAGTAAAGCTAAACTACTCTACCTACTTAAACCGGCTATCTCTGTGAGAAGGCGGGCCCTAGCCTTCTAACAGAGACGCCAAGAATCACAACAAATTAAGACACAGAAATGAAGAACCCTGCTCTCATATTAATGATGGAAATTGACAGTATCAGCGCTCTGTTACAGCTTATACACAATGGTAATTGTCCAACCCCAGGCTACAAGAGCCTTTGCATATTTATACATTGACAGTACAGATCACGATCCACTAAACTCGTGCAGCAATGAAGATCTATGATCTTCATGCTGCGGAGTTACAGCTAACTGTTACAGCCGTATTAAACAAGGTTGTTAATCATGAAGGATGTTGTTGCTCTAATAATTAATGGATCAACAGACTCAGCAACTGGAATGCAACATGTCTGTCGCAGCTAGGTTCTGTTTCAGTGGAAGCCTGTTACAGATTCTTGTGGATGAATGCGCTGTCCCTTGGAGTATGAGGAGCTGGTGCTTTGAAGAGTAACAGTTGGCGCCATTTGGCTGATACACCTGCACTTTAGACCTTGACTAAATGAAATCACACAGATCAGCATAAACCAAGGACTAAGATCCATAATCTTTAACAATCTTAGGAATAAAATAAATAAAGCAATAACGAATTATACCTATCAATATTATTGATTGATCTGGAGAAAGACATGGATATAGCTTATGAAAGTAGGATGAAATCAGGGAAAAATGATGTAATAAGGATGGCCAAAAAGGGGCATTTCCTAGACCCAACAACATGAAATGTAAAATCCCTGATTTTATCTTGTGAAATATTAAATATTTTATCTAGTTCTTATTGTCAAGTTATTGCTGACTTTATAGTCAATTTTTCCTGTGTTTTTTAATTGACTCTTCATTTAGGGTATGTTTAGACATTATTGAGTCTTGACTCTGCTGCGGTGAGTGGTATTATAACTGGAGATTTATCTTACATATTGAACCATTCACAACATAACCTTCAATCAACAGCATGTATAAAATCCAATTATAGGAGTTTAAAACTACAAATACAAACAATAAATTATATTGATGGAATAACCACACAAAAATCCATATTGCACATAAACAAAATGAAAGAAGTGAGTCTAAATATAATTCCCTAATCTTGATAAAAAGAGAGGTTTGTTTAACTACCCTAATTTTATCATCTCATGTATTTCTGTCTCTCCTAATACAATATTTATCACTAAATCTTGAAAGATCCTGTCAGTATTCTCCTCACACTAAAAGCACAGGTTCTCTAGTAGACAGCACTCTGTAACTGATTTGTCCATATATGCTTCAGTATTCAGTCAAGTGCCAATATTGTGTACCTGTTCCTTCCTGCTAGCATGAGGACAAGGAGCATCTTAAAGAAATTCTGTTTCATCTACCCACGGATTTTTTAATCTTAGAACTTTTAAGAGAACATCATGTGAAAAAAATAACCTTGCAAATTAAGTTGTCAAAAAAAAATCCCTTATTTTACCAGAGGTACATTGATTTAAAACCTCCAAATCTTCTTGCCAACTTTTGACCACAATTGTTTTTGCTTTATCAAATACTGCTGAATCAGACAATCAAAACTTTAAGATTCATCAACATTCACACTAAAAGTTGCAAATTATCAATTGGAAGCAACACTCCATTTAACATTTCTAATACACAACTTTATCTAAATTAACCAGTACAGATTGATGATTATCTTCATTCCTGCTGCAAGTACCATTACTTCTGTGTAAAAGAAATGTTTATACAACTCTGAATTCTTGTTACTTTCTTCCAAGCACCAACATATTTTCCTTGGGCTGCAGAGGTAATGAAATTTTATACATACATAGAATGTCAAAGCAGATCTTCTAATTAATATACAGCAAGAAAACAAAAAAGTAGAAAAAAAACAGCAGACAATAAAGGGAGATTATCCTTGCAAACACCTGAGGGTTGTAGCCTTTAGCAGCCACCAACAAGCCTCCGACACGAACCAATGGCAGGCAATACTCAACTGCAATGAAATTACATGCCATACAATACCCCCATGAAGAGAAGCAAATAATCATCACATATGATAAGTTCAAATTGGCAATTAGACATGGATCTATATCCTTCTAAACAAGTGCAAAACATCAACTGTATTACATGTTTAGAATTATATCCTCTTATGTGAGTTATAACAGTGACACGGCAGATGAAAGTAAAAATATACAGTCAAAACATCATAATGTATAAACTTATAGCAATAATCTCCTACCTAGAATTCTCATGTCAGCGACAGCTCTCGCCACTGCAATATCATACTTCTCTCTAAAATCCGGGTTTTGGCCAGCATCCTGGGTTATTAATAACAAGTAAGTCAACACCCAATCAGTCCAGAAATTTGTATTTTTAATCATCAAAAATTTTCTTATAAAGCACAAACAAGTTGGAAAAACAAGTAACAAGATCCCCATAGAAATAAAAATAGCAACAAATGAAAGGTATTTGAGCACAAGAAAGATAACCACTTGTTGATTGGGTTTAGCTCAGGTGGTTGAGAGGAGAAATTGGTATCCTCCCAACCCAGGTCCAAATCCCACTTCTAACATGTTTGCCCTTCCTGGGCCAACTGGGACAGGCAAAGTACCAGCAATCTTATTCTCACTAAAGTGATTGTGGGTGGGAAGAGATGCTTCTTGCGGAAAAAAAAGGAAAAAAGATATAATTCACTTATTTTTAACTCTCAAACTTTCTTTCCAATTAAACAAGAAAGGGAAACTCAATGGTGACAACTGACAAGTGATAAGGCTTGATACAAATTGAAGGTACGAAGGGGAAAAGATTAGCAAAAAAACATTTTGGCAATGCTTAAAAGTTAAAAATATTTTCCCTATAGTTAGTACCTCATATCTTCTACTTATAGTTCAAGTACATTGGTTGCTCTACTCTTGTCAGCTAATGCCAGGGTTTGACTCTTTCCCAATAGAGCAAGTCATGCAAATTTTAGCTACATACTCCAAATGGAGAAAACTTCCATAAAATTGAGCTTTGATATTGAAGGAAAAACAAGATCTTGTGGAAAGAGTGCAAGTTTGTCCTTAGTGTCTTCCACAAGGTTACACATAATCTATATTTAAAGTAAAACTTAGTTTATAATAGTCAATTAAATATTAGACTTAGGCATTAATTGAGTCTGTTGTCCGCCAGATTGCACACCAGCAACGGAAATCTTTCGAAAGCTGTCTCTTCACTACAAGTGAGAGAGGTGTGGCCTTGGGGGCAAGCAATGAATCAGATAATGTCACCTGAATCGCATCTCCTCCGTTTAGGCAAACTCCTAACGAAGCCAAGGGGGGTAGTCCCTACAAAGAGTTTAACTATGGCTCAATGTTTTAAGTGTTTTTTGTATGGGGTGATGCGGATGAGTGTTGTTTAGGAGTTTTTTAGAATGAGACCAATTTTTAAAAATGAGATAAACACAAGATAATAATGCAATCCACGTTGCTAAATGAGATAACAAGATTACAATACGTTTCAAGATTTGATAACCAGATGAAGCATTCACAAGATAAAATAACCACAAGGACAAATGGTCCTGATAAAAATACAAGCTTTAAATAACCAGTGCCTTATGGAGTCAAAGAATAATAAAAATGTGATGATGAATGTGTGGGTCTTTGAAAAGTACTGTTTGTGAGATCGTTGTGCAAATTATCTTGGTTTATTGCATATTTTAATGATCTTGTTTATTAGGCTAAGAAGCAAGGATATCAAAAGAGTTAAACCAAACGGGAGAAATACTGGCAACCTCTTAGATGATAGGTCGAGAGCACCCAGATTCAAGAGGATAGGTGTCCAATGTTTGAACCGCCCCGAGTCTGACCAGTGGATTCTCGGCACCCCCTCTTTCAGGAAGCAACCTCAGTATTTAACGCCGGTTTGGATTGGGGTAAAATTTTACTTAGATTATCGCTTGTAAGATTAGCAAATCCAACACCTTTCTGAGTACTAGTCCAACCGTTTCCGGTTGGCAGAGCATACGGGTGTTGGACAAACGACCAAGATAAATTAATTAAGGGGGAAGTGTGGATTGAAAAGTTTTATTATTTAGAGCACATGTTCAACTCTCCGATAGAGAGCGCTCTTGACTTGGTCTTAATACCATAGTTCAAGAGACTTCCTACTTTAAAATGCCTAATGCAGGGGGAACGTGCAAGTCTATATGCTCTCCGACAGAGAGTGCTCTTGACTTGGATTTGGCCAAGTTCAAGAGTCTTTGTTCGTTTTATTACAAGAAAATGAAATAGTTGTGGAAACAATTATGAAGCTTTGCGGAATTAAATCAAGTGATAACTCAAGTAAAGTATGACACAACTAGCATGCGACTTGCAAAATGAAATGAAATGACTGAAAGATCTAGTGTTCTACCAAGCAATTCTACTCTAGAGGTGGGATCAACCTCCGAACAAGGTCAACCACTAGAACCGTCAGTCTTGGAAACCTTCCATCTAGCTGGATGTCCACAAGAAGTTGATGGGGGAACGAAAAGCTACCACAAAACTATGTGGCCTTTGGGATGCAATCCCAAAGTTAGCTTACTCTAGTCAAGACTTGGAAGAGAAATTAATCTAAGTACGAAAATAAAGACTAATCTATGAACTTTGAAAAAGATGAGATCTAAACTAAGCATGCACAACACTCTTCCCCAAATGGGAAAGAAACCCAAAAAAGTGGAGGCCTCCTCCACTTGAACTTTTTATTAAACGATTACAAATGCCTTGGGTTTAAAACCTTTGAAGGAATTTTGAGAGAAGTAACTAGGAAAACAAAGCTAGCTCTTATAAGCTTATTACAAAGGATAACAAGATTTTGTATATTCAATCACTCCTTATGGCCTTCATGTGATTTTGCTTTGATTTCTTTGCTTCAAGATCTATCAAGTATCTCTCTCTCAAATGACCTACACAAGCTCAAAACATCTCAACAAGGCACCCATTATTTGTCAAAAAACCAAATGAGCTTGAAAACTACTAAGTCTTAACTTGAAAATTAAACCCTAAAACATGAAAAGCATGAGATTTTAATTCGAAAATGCTAATATGATAAAACGGACCAGCGAACAACAAATACCTAGAATGTGCTAGGAATGAGATCTAAATCATAAAAAAATTCGAAATATTTTATGTGAAAAATTCTATCTTTTAAATGGAAACAATAATCCAACAAGTATGAGCTATGCTAAAGCCAAACAATTAGATCTAGCTAGTAAAAGAATGACTAACTTTAACAAATGCTAATTTCTTCAATTCGTTTTTTGTGTTTATGTGTCTTTTTAGGTCTTTTTGAAGGTGGACAAGAGGGAGACTTGGGGCAAAACCCAAGGGGAAACGAAAGGAATGGAAGGAGCTAGAAGGAGGAGGGATGAAAGGGAAAGGGAAGACTAACCTAAGGTGGACGAAGCTAGGGCAAGGAGAGATCTAGGATGAGAGGAAGATGGGCTAGCAGATCAAGGGGAAAAGATTCAAGGAGAAGAAATGATGGCTTGAAGAGGAGAGCCTTTAGGACCAAAGTAACGAGTTTGAAGTTTTGAATAATGGATGGATTTTTTATGAACTTCTCAAGCTCAACCTTGAAGCACGGATCGATCTTTTGACGACCCCTGAAATGCACAAAAGTTAGCAAAATGATGACAAAGGGGAAGAAGAAGCAACCAAGCTCAAGATCCCACTTTGCACTTAGGAGATCTGCAAAACCAAGCCACTTCAACAACGATTTGATCAAGTCTAGTATGATTAACCAAAAAAGACAAGAAGAGCATAAGTATAACAGATTATTGTTTGCTACTTCTAGATCTTAATTAACCAAGCATAAATGAATAAGTTGAACCCAAATATTCATTCCATGGACATAAAAAGGACTTCTAAGCTAGAATGATCAAACAATTATATATGAAATAGCATTAATAAACCAATATCACCTCATTGAAGCTTTAACAATTTCTCATGGACCAATGTGCACATCAATAGACCTCCAAAGTCGATTTATTTCCAATAGCAAAAAGCTAGAACACGATTACAAATTGGCAAAGTAAGTTTGTCCAAAAGATCCATGAAGAGAAAGCCCAAATGGCCTCTCTTATATAACAAAACTCAATTCTAAAACCCTAATTCGAATTGGTGATGAAGAGAGCCAAAAACTCCATCAAAAACCAATCAAATCCATGTCAACACCAACCAAATCGAGCTTGGAGTCTTAACTCATCTTTAAACTTGAGTTTGGAGCCCATAATTTGAGGAAGGAGCCCCACATGCATTGATTTCATAATCCAACAACCCATTAATCAATTGTCAAATCACAAAAACGAATTTGCATGAAGGTGGGCGAATTTCTCAACTGTAGATCACCCCCAATGCTCCGAAACTGATCTGAATCAAGTGGGTGAAGATTCCAATCATCATAAATGCTTTTTGCCATGTCATTTTGACTTTTACTTTATTCAATTTGGCCTTTTTTGGAGAGATTCAAATTATCTCCAATTTATTATTTTTTGAATATTTTAATTAATATTTCTCATTTTTTGATTTTTTGAGAAAATATTAATTATGAGGCCAAATAATTGTCTGAAATTTAAGGTTAGCTGGTCCATAGGTCATGTGTGATTTTTGGCTTATGAAACAAGCCATCAACCACTGAATTCGGACCCCGGACGACTGACATATTACAAATTATTATTTCTCTATTTAAACTATAGAGAAATTTATTAAATTTAAAAAATAATTAAAAAACCCAAACTCGACGAACCCGATAAAAAATTTTCGAAATTTTTTCCGAGGGTCCTAGAGACTTGGGACATGAACAAAACCTATTCTAATAGTGTCTAGTAGGCATATACACATTAGTTGGACTCTAATAACCCCCCATGGCCAAAATTTTCAAAATCGGGCATTCCAGCTTTGGAGGAGCGGGAGAAAACCTCATCGATTATAGCTCGGCTATAAGCAAAGTATAATTGACAAGGGAAAAAACTCCCTGGAATACCTTAGTTGCTTAATCAAGTCATGGGGAACCGAGACACTCAGATCCTACTAGCACACTTTATTACAAACCCCCATGGGGCCATGGTCATGTCGACTCAAAAATAAAACTGGCTAACTTCTGCATTCTGAAACCCAGATACTCTGGAAGTGAACACTGATGTGTTCCAACACTAGCGGCTCAATAAGGTTTCAACTATTTGTACAAAATAGGTGATAACAGAGTCACTTCAGATTCTATGATATTTTGTGCTTTTATGCTTTATTTCAATTTATTGTGCTTCTCACTCCATCCCACATTCATAACAGGAATTGACTCAACCTCATTGTAACACTTTATAAGTAAGAGCAGTATTGGTTGACATCTTAGTTGCATGGATTCACGTACCCGAGGGTAGGGTTCACATCCCCGCACCGGGTTCACGAACCCATGTCACCGATTCGGGTTCAGGTTCAGGTTCTTGGTTGGCGAACCCATACGAACCGGGTTCTTGACTGAAGAACCCGAGACACTGACTTGAAAAAATGGGTTCATTTGGATTAGAGGGGATGACATACCCTAATTTTTTAAGCAGTGAAATAAATAAAAGGAAGGGGGGAAAGGTGCCCCCCTCCCAAACCTAAAATTATGACCCCCAAACTCTTCAAACCTCATAATTTGCCAATCGAACATCTCATAATCATTTCATTCAGCAGTGGTAGTGTTTGGTGAAGGGCTTTCCACAGCGACAGTGTTTGGTGAAGGGCTTTCCACAGCGACAGTGTTTGGTGAAACCGTGAAGGGATTTCCACGTTGAATACAACGACAAGGTAACACTGCTATAGCAAGGAGAATCATTGAATGAAATCATTGTTGAGTGTTTTCTGAATTTTGTATTTTCTATTTCATGTTTGGAAATGCCATTGGCCCATTAGGCAAATTTTGAATGTAGTATGACAATGGAATCATAATAAAACTTCCACTTGATATCGAATTTTATGTTCCAATGTGAATGTTGAATGAATGATGAATCATTGAATTATGAAGAAATATGCATGTGATATGTTTTTAACGTTTAATTTTATTATTTTGTTACAACTACTTATATATATATAGTACCCCGATGAACCCAAGTACCCTATTTAAAAAAGTGTCGTCCCCGTCCCCGCACCCGTCCCTGCACCCACGTTTCCCCACAACCTAGGTTATCATATACTCTGCCACTAATGAGTTGAGTGCCATAGAAGTCTATTTCCTATTGAAATAGGATATCATCATTGATCCCAAGTTAAAGCAACACCTTGAGGTGCTCTTCCTCTCTGATGCATTGCCAACCCAATTTGAGTCTATATACCCCTGCTACTTCACCTCACAATCTCCAAGATATCTCAAACCATATTACATTGTGCCCCTCAAGTATCTGAGCACATGCTTTGCTGCTACCCATTGCTCCCACCTCAACTCTACCATGAATTGAAACAGGGTATCCATTGCAAAACATATATCTAGCCTAGTGTTGACCAAATACATCAAGGAACCTATCAACTGCTTATACAACATGGGATCCACCGTATCTAAATCTCAAGTTGCCACCTTCTTCAAATTAGTGACCATAGGTGTCGGCATACATTTGCAGTCCTCCATCCAAAACCTCTTTAGGATCTCAACTGCATACATACCCATCCCAAGGAAACTCTCCCCTGCTCTCTACAAAAACCTCCAATCCCAAGAAGTAATGCATCATGCCAATTGTTGTGTTCATTAAACCAAATGTTGTGAAACTCAATAGAGCTAAAGATAGAATATAAGTATTAACTTGCAAATAATACAATAGATCCAGATCATAAACCACAATAGAATAAATACAAGAATATGGAAAGAAATCTTAAGGTAGGGTAACACTATTAACTATTCCTTAGGGAAGGAATCACTCCACAAGTTATGCTTGTTATAACTATTACATCCAGTACATTTCAGAAAAGGGTATTGTTATCACACAACTTGTAGTTGTCCCTAAAGGTATCCCATCCAAGACGGTAGAGGAGATGGACAACTAAAGAGGTGACCCGAGAGATGCCACGGTTCCCAATGCAAGCTGGGAGTCACGTCAACCGAGGCACTCTTCACTTTAGGTCAAGGTGAATCAAGACCAAGGGGGAGACCCTATAGCCAATCTAAGGAGATTGGACCCAAACAAAGGTTCCTAGGGATATGTAAAAGACAAGTTACGGAAACCAATGCAAGGTTAGGTGGACCTAGAAGTTTAAATGTGGTTGAAAGAGGCTTAGGGAATGACTTATGTTTCAACTAATGAATGATTTAGGCCACATGATGACATAAGATGACAAGATCTAGTACCATGAAATACACAGATGGGGCCCACTTCCTTGGGATATGGGAATGGCTCAAATGGGACCCACAAGGTAAAGTTAGGGGTGCAAATGGTACTAAGGGGTATGTAATGAGTAGATCTATGGATCTAAAGTGAAATTAGAGATACTCACATATGGGATCTAGGAGATGACACAACTCCCAAGGAGTGCGAATTGCCCTAGGTGGACTAGTTCCTTGATGGATGGGCTAATGGAGTCAAAAGAGATGTGGAAATGTAGATCGGGACACCTAGGATGCAAATCAAGTGGGCTATTCAAGATGTGATGGTTGGATCTTAGTAGATCTAATATTTCACTATGTGACCCAAGTGGACAACAATCCCCAAAATGCGGAATGATACCCCCAAGGCAGAACTTCACAAAGTGAGATACTAGGTAGGGGTTTCAAGGTATACTCTTTTCAAATCAAGCGAGATCACAACCACCCATGTCCTAGAAGTGGGAAAACTCAAACACCCAAGGAGTGCGACTTTTCCCAAGGAGGGCTAAATGCATGAAATAGTGTGTCACAACAAGTCCAAATGCCACCAAAGTTTAGATCCAAGTAGTTTAGGCAAGTATGAATGTGGATCTTGAAAATCAAGGGCATCCAATGGCTAGATCTCCATAGATCTGAGATTTAAAATGCATCACCAAATTGACCCAAGTGGGGCACAACTCTCAAAATGAGGAATGGGGCCCACAAGGAAAAAATCAACAAGGTGAAGCACTAGGGGTAAGTTATCAAGTGAGGAGAGTATGAATCAAGTGGGATCTTACCTACCCATGTGCTAGATCTAACCCAACTAGCTTCTCCCAAGGGGTGCGATTTGCCTCAAGAGGGCTATTTTGCCTTGAAAAGTGTGTCAAATGGAACCCAATCACCACCAAACTATAGATCCGAATTGTCGTGGATGCTATAGAGGTGGGTTTTCAATATCTTTTCAAAAGCTAGGCTAGATCCAAGTAGATCTAAGAAAAACAAAATGAGGGTTTTAATCAATTAGGGTTTTTATGATCTAGAAGTTATGGATAAGCCAAGGAAGAAGAAAACCATACCTTTGGAGCATACATGGATGAAAACATGAATGCTAGTTGAGATGAGGATTACTTTTGCCAAAGATCAAATGAAGAATTTTGAAGCCCTCCTGCCAAATCGATTTTCTCCAAGCCACATGTGTGTCCCTCTAATCTGTCAAAACCAAGGAACAAAGCATCAATCAGTTTAACATGTTGAACGTAGATACAAGCAAGAGAGAGATAAGCAAAGAATAGTTGGCACAAAGACAAAACCACTCCCTGTTTAACCAAAACGTCCTCCTCCAAGCTTGAAGGGCAAGCCTCCCCACCAATTCACACTTGTCAAAAACATCCTCTTAACCTGTAAAAACGTATGGCAACATATGCAAGATAGCTACAAGAGATCCTCCAGTGCAATGGACAAAAGCATTTACAATCAAAGCAACCAACATCCACTCCAATATCCAAGCATGTACTCCAAAAGATAGAAATTTTATTCCAAGAGCCAAGAGCCAAATTCTCTAGATGATTTTACAATGAGGGGTCTCCTCCTTATATAGGATAATAAAGACCAAAACCCTAGATCTCAAAACCACTTTATGAAATGAGTGGTTGAGATTAAAAGATCTCAACACATGATCAATGGCTAAGAATGAATCATAACAATATAACACGTGGATCACTCAAATAATGATGACGTCATCGCTAAAAGATACTCATGGAGGGTGACGTCATCCACTAGAGGGGGTAAAAGTACAAAAGCCCACCTCATATGACTACAACTTGACACATGGAGCTCATGGTGGGGCTAGGAGGCATCAGTCCTTACTAGCTCATCCCCATGGCACAATAAAATAATATAATATGTCCAAAATAAATACAAATGATCAAATCTGTCCTCAAAATCTGTGACAAACAAGCAGTAAAAGGCCTCCTGTGGCCTCTGTGGACCCACCCAAGTGATGAAAACTGGCTAGAAGATAGGGGGTTCACTCTGGAAGACCTCTGTGAAAACCAAGTGCCAAAACCTTGCCTCAATTGCCCAAATCGAATTCCTCAGTGACCCTTTTATCCCATTACTGGACTGCCTCGGTAACTGTGAAAGTGCTGAAACTGCCTCCTAGGGCACCTGCGCTGTCAAACTGAGCCTACCAGGCTCTCCAGAAGGGGGGTAAATGGTAATAACAAGTGGCTGGACCACCCCCTCCTCATACAGCGCCCTAGGTGAATTGGCCTCTCATGGCCCCTGCTGCTCAGGCTGGGAAATCAACCCCAAATCTGGTCAACAAGTGTAAAACTGCATCTATCACTGTCAGAAGTGCTCGGAACTGAAAGATAAGTGTCTCATTGGATCCAAAAGACCCAAATCTACTAAGAGTGTGTACTCATACACCATGGGTTTCCCTGATGGGCTAACTGTAGGGTCCACCATATATGGATAGTGCATAATCTGATGATATGAAGTAATAATAAAACCTGCTGAACTGCATCAATCATCATCTGAATCATATGTCCATCATATAGTATCATCAATAGGAGTATGTGGGCCCATACATCATCATCAATCAGCCTTCATGGCCCACATCATCATGGATCCCAAGAACTGACCATAGTCAAACTAGGTTTGACTAGGTCCATATACAACCAAGGATAAATCATATCAATAGACTAAGACATGTTCCTCTAATCATACTCACAACTTAACTTAAAGTATAACATCATTCAGTGGCATTAATCATATTTATTCATTTCATGTTATTTATATTTACTTGCACAATAGCTTAAATGACAAACTCACCCATTGGACATGGTCTAACTGCTAGCTAAGGATGAAGGCTAAGAACAAGGTTGGGCAAAGGGGTGACTTGTCTAAACTCAACTGAAAGATACTTTGGACTGAGAGAAAGGGGAAACGACAAACTCTGTGCTGGACAAAATAACACGGGGGATGGTTGTGCCTCACAAATGGGTAAGTTGTTTAGAGAGTGCTTATTCAACTTAGGCATCATGTCTACATCAAGTTGATCCAGGTTCATTAGGATCATTCAATTTTATTTCATGGCCTTTTTGGCCTACATAACCCTTCGGATCTCAGATGTGCTGATAAGCACAACTAATTGCAGCTTGCATCCAGAGCATGTTTACATATAAGGTCAGCAATTGTTTAGATATAGCATTTAAGAACCATTGCTTTTTGGACCTTTCTTATACTCTTCGAGGAGTATTTTTTTAGCAGTTCATCGCTCTCGCCCTTTTTAGTTTCCATGGGCGAATCTATATAAGTTTCCATAAGTAGTACATGAGCTTTCAGTTTTAGCCAACATCTCAAGTGACTAGGGGGAGTTCGAGCCAGTGCCAAACATCGAGACAACCGACCAGAATGATTTAGGCCTACAATCCAACTTACCAAAGGCATGTTTTGTCACCAACTCAGAGCCAAGACACTAAACATACAGGGATGCGGTCCAAACACAAAGGTAGAAAAAAGAAAAGTCCTCAATACCAGAAAGTCAAGTAAGACAAGTCAAGGTTTAAAGTCAAATAAGGAAAGTCATGTATGGATGGAGTCAAGTGAAGGTGGAGCCTAAGCTAGCTGACAAATGGTGTCAAGAAAGACCATATCTATGCAAGGTAGTGAACCAATGAGTTTTGTCAGACAACCTAAATGTGCAAATAAAAGTCCATTTTAAATTATTAGCAAGATAGTTCATTTTATACCGTTTGCCACATCATGAATTATATACCAAGCCAATGCTGTGAACATGACCAAAATAACAAGATAATAATCCACAGTCAATGATCATACATCCATAGGTTATACAACATCATCATAAGAATAATCATCATATACCATCTGAAACACTACTGCAATACATCTCTAGGCACTGAACTGAAACTGTATGGGATAAAGGGTCACATCGGTCATCAAATCTGAACTCTCAAGGCTCAGCCTTGACACAAGGTCTAACATAAGTCTGAATAATACACTGCTCTGATCATGAGTGATCTCAAAATATACAATCATCATAGCCAAGCTCTGAATAATGGAAGCTATGGAATGAGCAGATATCTGCCAAGCAAGAATAGTAGCCCTGCTACTATGGTGTGATAACAGGTATCTCATTTCATTGCTTCGACTTCTTTATATAGTTTCTATCCAATCTTATAGGTACCTTCTAAAGAAGGAACTTTCTAATAGGTGGAACATTCTAGATGTTGATTTTTGTACCTAGGACAGTGTTCCCCTAGGTGACTTTTTCCTTAGTCACTTAAAAGGGGGAAATAAAGTGACCCTTGCATTAAATGACTTGAGATGAGCATTTAACTTAACTTTAGAGATTAAAGTTACTTTTTGATAAATTTAAGTGAGGTCAGTGAAATTAATTTTTATGAGAATTAAATGTGCATATATTCTCATCCACTCATCTAAGCCAATCTGGGCCCTTGGATTAGATGGCTTTTCACTCACCCTAGGTTTTCAAACAAAAATGCAAGGGAAGGCATTTTTTAGCTCACTTTTTTTTGTGAAGAAGAAGAGTGAAGAGAGGAGAAGAGACAGCAGCAGGGGGCACGAATTTCTAGACAGTTTTCTGAGCAATTAATGAGCAGCACAAAAATCAAGGCAGTGAGAGATTTAGCACAGCACGAATCCCAAGGCCGTACAGCACTGAATCTGGGCACAGTTTTTTAGGGGAGTTTCTGGGCGTGATTCCCGAGACAGTGGGCGTGAATCCCGAGACAACAGGCACAGAAATCGAGGTCGTAGACAGCACAAAAATCAAGAAAAGTACAGGCACAGAATTCGAGGACCGTACAGTCCATACTGTCCTTCCTGGCACGATTTTCAAGGTCTTGTTTTGCATGAAATTCGAGGCAGCAGTCAGCACAAATTTCGAGGAAGCTTCTGGGTGAATTTTGCAGTGGAGATAAGTTTTCTTTTGACTGTAAAATTGTTGTACTAAACTCATTTGAAGAAATAAAATCATCCTCACTCTCTCTGACAGGTTTTCCCCTTGTGGATTTTTCCTGGGCAATTTGCCAAAAAATTCTGAGTCTGAAATATTTTATGGTGTGCATTTAAATTTCATTTTCTGTCTGTAAATGTGAGTTTCAGCTGTGTTTTCAATGTCTGAAAATTATGTGAAATTTCCAGCCATCATACAAAACTGGGTTGGGCATTAAACTATGAACATTTGACTTGAAAACCGGGTTGGGTTGATTCCCAGAAAACTTTCACTAGATACTTTCTAGAGAAGCAACATTCTAGTCAGCAAAACCTACTAGTAAGCCTTATTACAATTGTTGCTTTTCACACTGTTACCAGTCAAACTAGTAGTCTTTGAAGATGATTGTGCATGACTTGGTTAGCATGTAGGAGGAAGTAAGACCACTGTCACCTCAGTCTAACTACTGACTTCTTTGGGCAATTCTTAGCCCAGGGAAGAGCCCATAAGGATACCTGCAAACACTACCTTTCCCCTAACTCTATGGCAGAGATCAGTGCCTTGTATGGAGTCGAACAATCAATACTAAAGACACAAATATAATGAGCAAGTATTCAGTTCTGTAAATAATTATCAAATGATTTACAGTGCTTCAATGGTAGATGAGATGTCAATACAGGCTTTAAATTGCATAAAACTTACAGTCACTACCAGCACTTTAACATAGTGTTATACGAAGATAAACCTTCATACTCAAGCTGTCTACTGAAGGTAAAATGTACTGAAACTTTGCAGCAGAAATTAAACAGATTTGGCCACGAAATCAGCAAGTACCAGCATTAGAAATGCTTCACAGATGACAAGATAAATTCGGCCTTAACAAGGACAGCTATCAGATGATTAGGTCACAGTTAATAACCCAGTTAGGTTAGCAAAACAGATCTGATAATAAACTGGTTTCTTGACAGTCTGTAGGAAAAATCACAATAGCAATTTTACTCACCTCTTAACCCCAGACTAAGACTCCCTTCAGAAATAGTGGATAAGTCCACTAGAGCGCACTTGCTCCTTGGATTAGATTTTCAAATTTTTCAATATTTTTTGAGTTTTTGAATTTTCTAATTTTTTAGGATTTTAAGGGTTTTCTGATTTTTAAGGCTTTTATGTATAAAATTGCAGCAAAAATAAAGTACAATAAATGCTAAAAAAAGAGTAAATGGATAACAAGAAAAGGTGATATGATTTTGTCTCAATCCCTAGGGTATTGAGAGATCTATGGTCAACATCCCTCTCTTGAAATGTCCTTCAAACACTTGCAAGCTAGGTCAACACCTAGCAACCTCTAGGGTTCGGTAGGAGAGCCTAGCTACGGCAAATGAATAAGTCCAAGGCCCTAATAACAATTGAGAACTCCTATGCAGGGCGTTCCCTCCAAACAAAGTTGACAAAATATTGATAAAGCCCTAACAATTCAGAAAAATGCAACATAAACCATCATTTAACCTAGCTAGGAGCATAACTTACCAACATACAACAAGAAGTGAGCAAAGAAGAACATTTAGGTCACACTTGTGCATGAGTTATTCCAATTAGTCTAGCATCAACCACGTGCATGTGTAAAACGAAGCCCTAGAACATCATTCATCCACCATCAAGCCAAAGAAGACATCCCAAGAGAAGTGTGTATCACCCGAGAAGCTCAAAGAGTAAGAGAAAAAGAAATAAAAACATATTTGAACCCTTGTCTTAAGATTTTACAATGAGGTGAGGATCTCAATTTACAGTTTTTCATCCTCAACTTTTTAATTTTTGAGCCTACAAGTTTAAAATAAAGTTAAATTCAAATTAGACTATTTTTAGGGTAAATTCCCCACAAGTTGGCAAATAATCCCTAAAATAGACATAAAATAGCAAAATAGACTAAAATAAGGCGTCACTTAATGAAATAGTGAGCCAAAGGGGGGTGCCATGCCCCAACTAACCCCAAAATGATGCTTGTCCCTCAACGCCCCCATTTCCAAGCTTGTAGGCTCAACCGTGGAAGGATGATGTCATAGGGAAAAACACTAGAGGAGAGGTTTCTAAGCGCTAAAATTAGGTCCATATGGGTTTCTAAGGAGATGTGCCAGATAGGGAACAACAGCCTTTTACAAGATGCAATCACCTCTACATAACAAAAACCAAGGTGGTCATGGGCCCCAGTGGATCACCCCCAGAAGCCCCAAATACCAACCCATGGGCTAAAAAGCCCTACATGGTGCTGCATAACAAAAACCAAGGTGGTCATGGGCCCTAGTGGATCACCCCCAGAAGCCCCAAATACCAACCCATGGGCTAAAAAGCCCTACATGGTGGGCACATCCACACACTGAAGCGGCAGTCAATTGTACCACAAAGCCAAG
The DNA here is from genome assembly GCA_027924585.1 of Larix kaempferi. Classification (NCBI taxonomy): domain Eukaryota; kingdom Viridiplantae; phylum Streptophyta; class Pinopsida; order Pinales; family Pinaceae; genus Larix; species Larix kaempferi. Next base: position 18,998,955 of record BSBM01000399.1, read on the forward strand.
TACTTCTAAGACTGAAACAAGGGAGCTGGCCATGACCAATCCAGGGGGACAACAAACCCTAATCTAAATATCCATACAATATAACACACTTTGGCCTTTACAATAAAAAATTTGGACCCCTCGCTCTAGGTGTGGCCCTACTAGAACGCTACAATAGCTCTAAGGCGTAACAGCTGGCTCCAACTGCGGGACATGCGCTCTTTCCGGGAGTGTATGAGAACCCCCTAAGATCTTATGTGTACCTGTAGACCTGCACACACATCTAACAAAAAGACATCAAATGCATCGAAGGCAGACACTTTCGTCCTGCCTTGTTCAAAATCAAATGTAAATAATTGAAAATGAAATAACAAGAAGTGCAATGCATGGGTAAGAGTAAATGTTGAACTCGAATGAAACTACATCTACTATAATATAAATAAGAAGATTCCCTTAAGGCTTTAGATATCACCTGTATAGAACTTCTTTAGGAGTTGCCCGTTGACTGGTAGGGGTGTTGGGTGTGTGAGCTATCTCAAATAAAACACCTAATATTTAATTATCGACCAGGATTGGTAATCTTAGAGTTGAGGCAAAACATATGCTAAGGTAGAATAGTACCTAATTTTTCTGGTTTGTCAGACCTTCAAAATGTTTAATAAAGAAAAGATCGAAAGATCTTTCAAAATGAAAAACCGAGTCAAACCTCAGAAAAACAATAAGGGAACTAAATCAAATCTAACTAAACAACCGACTAGAATAGTATCAAATTATACTACTCTACTGCATATTTAAATGACGGAAAGGAATGGAAAAAGAACTAATAACCAAATAAGAATTGCTAGGGAGAACTTGTAGATGTAAATAATTCTAGAACTGAACTGCCTAATTTCAGATAGAGAACAATTGCAAATAAACTATCTAGGAGATAATCAAATTTGATGAGAAATTACATAAATGGAAACTATACTAATCAAAATAAATTACGAGCTAAATAATTTCAACAACTAGTTCAAGAAGAAACATCTATTCCCATGTAACAAGAACAGGAGTGAATGTATCGTAATGACTTTCAAATGTTATAGCGAAACAAAACGGAAGTAAATCTAATCTAACTTCAAAAAAGAGATGTAAACTACAAGGAGAGAAGTTACAATTAACTTTAAACATTTTGACCTATCTATTATCCATGAGCAAATATAAAACTAACTAAACTTGATTTGGAAGCAAGTAGAAAACTTGATAAAGATATTCACTAATTACATGAAATGAAAAACAATTCTTATGATGAACAAATTAAAACTACTTAAGGAATGAAATTAGTGACTATGATTTGAAAATGAACTATCTAGGAACAAATTGATGAATTTTGAGACAGCAACTAACTATCAAATCTTATACAAAAGCTTAATTTTGAAAGAAGTTTAGAAAAAAGTGAAGGAAAGAAATGTGGAAGGAGGAAATAATTATTAAAAACTATGTAATATAAAACCAATTTTAAATTACACCTAGAACCGTAAATTAGAGGCAAGAAGTATTATATCTAATAAGCAAGAAAGACTGGAATCTGAAAAACATAAGACTAATGCAGAAAGGGTAAAAAGTCTGAATGACGATCCGAATGCCAGTCCGAATGGCGATCCGAATGACAGTCCGAATGGAGGAAAAGAAGAGTTTTGGATGATTTAATGACCAGCTGGCTTTATGCAAATGATCCTACGGTGCAAAAGAAGCAAGGGAGAGATTATTTAGAGACTAAGTTAATAAGAAGCTATCTACTCTAACCATTATCTAAGAGGAAGAATGGTTCTATGAGATGTAGGAAGAAGGTTAAGATAGAAGAAAAGAGAGAGAGTTAACCTACAGCTACAGGAAGGAAACTAACAAAGAGGAAGAAGTTGAAGCTAATGCTAACTATGGAAGAATTGATAGCAATATCTAATTATAAATGATGGAGGAAAGAAAGGCTGAAAGCAAACTACAACTTATTAAACTATTGGTCGACCATTTCCTAATTCAGAAGAGAAATTATATTAACAGTAGAAATACTAATTCCAGAGAAATGATGGACATAACATATACAGGACGAACGGGATTTAATTACACACACAGGAAAACAAAGTAATTATTTTGCAGAAAAGAAAGTATAGAAAAACAGAAAAGAAACCTCCGGTTGATGAGGGGCCCTTCCCAACAATCAGAGGGGAAACTAAATCAGTGTGCTACTACCAGCAGAGCATCAACGAATTGCTACTTCCATTAACTTGAGAAAATTACAGAACTCTGTCTTCACACTATCTACGACTGGAAATCCTTAAGATAAGACTGAAGAACTAGCTAGACTAACCCCGTTTTTCTTATGCGAGCATCTATTTATAAGTTACAAAATAGATGAGAGGGTCGACAGAGTCAACCTCTCTAATAATAGAGGTGTTTAAATGACTGTAAATGTTGATTGAATGGTGCATGCCAACGCAGGGAGCATCTATCCAGCTTACACGAGGTTGGTTTCTTCACACAGGTGCTGCAGCGTCGATCTACCTTGGACGTGGAACGAGCTAAGTATTGACGGACTGATCGTGGGCAGACGGGCTTCTTCCAGAACAATGACGTGAATGAGCACGAACAAGTATGCGCGATCCCAGGCCGAACGAGCAAGAGAGTCGGCATTTGAAGTAATGACGTGGACGTGGGATTGTGTTGGTAGTCTGAGCGTGAACAAGCTGGACTCCTTCCAGAACGATGTCGTGCAAGAGCTGAGCAAGCGTGCATGATTCCTGGCCAAGCGAACAAGAGAATTGACGTTTGGAGCAATGACGTGGGCGTGATGATGCGTTGGTAAGCTCAGGGAACTTGGGAACGAATCTTCTGGAGCAACGGCTCATCAACCATCAGCACCACGTGGCTAACAGAACCCACGTGCCCTTCTCTGTACTCAGCGGTTTGAGACATGTCAACCATGGATTTCGCGGGATTAACAAGAGGTTGAACGATGAGCTGAACGCGTTTAAGCTTAGCACGTAGCACATAGTCTGAACGAAGGGTCATTTGCAAAATGTAGCCTGTCGATGAAAACATAAGTGTTAATTATGCCCATGAAATGTCATTTTAACATACATAAACTATGATATAATGAAATATAAACAAGATTTGCGTAATAGGTAAATATATGCATACCTAGACTATTTGATGGGCTGAATGATAAGAAAACAACCTAATATAACAAATAATGACAGAAACAACACCCTTTCGAGTAGATGGAATGATCAAAAATAGTGACAAAACGGACACCAACAAGGGGAAGCTTTTCTCCATTCAGAAGGCTCAAGCGAAAGGAATTTGTACATGCAACATCATCAATTTGATATGGACCTAACCAAATATTTTCAAACTTACCATGTTTACCAGGTTGTTCATTTCTTTTGTTCCACAGGAGGACGAGATCACCTTTTTGGAAGTTGTGCTGACAACTCTTCTTATCAAATTTTCCTTTGGTTTTCTCCTAAGTCACCGGACACGTCCTAATAGGGCCAAGTGTCCCGTGGGGACATGTTGGGCGTGGACACAACCCTCCCACGTGGGGTCCACATGTTTTTTCGTGTCCCGATTTTGGGACACCAAAAAACACGTGTCCCTACGTGGGAGGGTCGTGTCCTGCCTCTGAACAAATCGTTTCCTGATTCCAATACACGACCACGCGAAAAAAGTGAACCCACAGGTCAATAAAACCCGTTTTTTCTTTTTTGTTTGGCCATTTGCGAATTGAAGGGAGAGTAAGGGAGAGCTAGGGAGAGCTAAGAGTTGGTTTTTTTGCAAGTGAAGGAGTTTGGAAGCAATTGCAAGGGATTTCAAGTTGATTTCACCATCAAGGAAGAAGGAAAATGTCTCGACCAGCTAGGGCAGCAGCTAAAGGGCAAAGGAAAGGGAGGAATGCCCCATCTAATCCCTCTCGTCCTCTTCCTCCAAGCATATCTTCTTCTGCTCCTACTAGTGCTCCAACTGCTTCTAGTGAAGCTCATGCTCATTTTAACCATGTTTTGGCAAGACAACAAGCACAAGAGAGTAAATACCCTTTGTGGAAGTATGTGACAAGGAAAGAAGGCGTTGGAGCTAAGCTTGGTGGGGGAGGCAATGTGTGTTGGCCTTGCAAATTCTGCAAGCATGCTTTCAAGAGCACATATTATCGGGTTAAGGGCCATTTGTTGGCCCTCCCTTGTGGGATTTCTTCACACAAAGCGGTGAGTGTTAACCAAAGGAGGGAGATGGAAAGAGAGGACCATTTTGGATTAGGGAAGGTGGCTGCAGCAAGCAAGACACAACAGAATGAGGATCCTCTTCCATTCTTGAGGAAACCCTCTAGCACTAGGAGTGAGGTTGATGCTTATCCAACAAGAAAGAGGCCAACTTCAAGTGGTCAAATGGATAGGATTTTCCAACAAGAGGTGCGAGAAGAGGTGAACCTTTCCATTGCATTCTATTTCTACCTCAACTTCATTTCATTCAATGTTGCACAGTCACCACTGTTCATTGAAATGTGTCAAACTCTAATGGAACGAACTCCAACTGGTTATGTGCCTCCTAGTTCAGAGAAGCTTCGAACCACATTGTTGGTTAAGGCAAGGAAGGAGGTGGATAAAATTATTGAGCCAATTAAATCAAAATAGCCCACATGTGGTGTTAGTATTGTTTCGGACGGATGGACAGACGCGACACGCCATCCACTCATCAATTTCATGGTGTCTTTCCCCAAATGGACTGGTATTCTTGAAAGCGGTGGATGCTCTTAGAAAATACAAGGATGCACAATATATGGGTGAGTTGTTCATCAAAGTCATTGAAGACGTAGGTGTTGATTCTTGTCTACAAATCATCACAGACAATGCACCTGTTTGCAAGGCTGCTGGCATGCTTGTGGAAGCTAAATATCCAAAGGTATTTTCATTTTGGACACCTTGCATAATTGCATTGTTAATTTGCTCATTTATTTGAAATTTTGAGTTGTTAGTTGTAGTCTTGTAGAGTCTAGACTCATTTATACTTTCTTTTATTGATCTTACAAGTATTTTGGACACCTTGCATTGTCCATTCTTTGAATTTAGCATTGAAATCTATTGCTTCAGATGTGACATGGATTGGCAAACTTATTAAGGATGCACGCCATATCCGTAACTTTGTACAAAACCACACCAATGCCCTCACAATCTACAAAGAGTACACACATCTTTCATTGTTGAAGGTTGCAGATACTCGGTTTGCTTCCTCATTCATCATGCTCAAGAGGTTGAGAGAGGTCAAAACCGCTCTTGGGTCCATGATGATTTCAGAGTTTTGGTCTTTTTGGAGAAAGACGTATCAGATTGCTTTACAAAAGGTGAAGGACACGGTGTTAGATGATGGTTGGTGGGATAGGGTAGATCTTAGCATCAAGATCATGGAGCCAATCAGTTCTTTGTTGCGGTTTGCAGACATGGACCATCCCATTCTAGCAGATGTTTATGAGGGGTGGGATTCCATGATTGAGTCCATGAGGACCATTGTTATGGAGAATGAGTGTGTCGAGTATGATACATCAGCAGAGAACTTATGGTCCACCATACAGGACATTCTTATCTCCAGGTGGGATAAGAATTGCACACCTTTGCATTGCTTGGCCCACTCATTGAACCCCAAGTTCTACACTCAGGATTGGCTCACTTGTGGACGGGGGCCCTCATGCGGTGTCCCTCCTCACGTGGATGGAGAGATCTCACAAGGGAGGAAGACAGCATTTAGACGGCTACTTCAAGATAGATACCACCTTGAGGCGGTGGAGGAGGGATTTGCAGAGTTTTCCAGTGGCACTGGGAGATTTGGAGGATATGAGGTGCTTAGAGACATGGGGGTTAAGAAACCCTATGTTTGGTGGGCAACTCATGGGGCAACATGCCCTCTTCTACAGAAGATAGCCTTGAGGGTCATCTCTCAAGTTACTTCATCCTCTTGTTGTGAGAGGAATGGGAGCACATATGGGAACTTGTACAGTTTGAAGAAGAGAAGGATTGAGCAGTCCAGGGCAGAGACGATGGTGTATGTGCACTCCAACCTTCGTCTAATTTACAGGAAGAGGGATGAGTGGGTGAAGGGAAAGACAAAGATGTGGGATGTCTTTCCTGATGATATGGGTTTGGACAGCAGTACTAAGTTGGCATTAGCCAACATGGATCTTAATGATCCAGTGCTAGAGTCAGTCACTTTTGATGATGGTGATCATATGGAGGGGTCATCCTCCACACCAGCAGATGCAGTTCGTCAGATGGGCACTGGCAGAGAGGAGGAGGAGAATGAGGATCAGGGCAGTGATGAGTTTGTTGATTCAGGCATGGAGGAGGACTATTTAGTCATTCACAGATAGGATTCTTCCATCTTGATCCACCCCTTTCTTGTATTTACTATTAGTCTATTTGGCATTTGCCAGGGCCTAGTGGCATTGCGACATCTATGTAATACATTTTGAGTTTGATGACTTGATGAGAAATATGGTTCCGACATGCATCTATGTGTCTCATTGTGATTTGTGAATGACAAATGTGTAATCATTAATGTGTTTTGATTCTAATTTCTATTGAATATTTGTAAATGTTCTAGTTTCTAAATTTTTTTGGATCTATATGTCTATATTTTTTAATATTAATATATTTTTAAAAAATATATATATGTATATAAAACATGTCCTTCGTGTCCTGATTTTGGGGGTCACCATGTCCGTGTCGGACACTCATATTTTCGTGTCTCGTGTCCTCGTGTTAGGTGACTTAGGTTTTCTCTTGATTCTGTATCATGTGGTTGAAACCTTTTCTTTGATTTTCATCAAGTTCTATTAGCTGGTTGATTCTTCGTTGGACAACATCTAGAACTAGAACATGATGTTGGAGGACCTTGTATGCGGGAAGCTTCAAATGGATAGGCAAATTAGAGGTCATCCCTAAAGGTTATCCTATCAAAGATGGTAGAGGTGTTGGATAACTAAAGAGGTGACCCAAGAGATGCCACGGTTCCCAATGCAATTGGGTGTCATGTTAACCGAGGCACTCTTCACTTTAGATCAGGCCTAAGCAAGACCAAAGGGGGAGACCCAAGCTTAGCCAATGAAGGCTAGCAAACCCAATCAAGACCTCCTAGGGAAATGTGATGTTGATAAAGGAGAAGATCAAGATAGGATTGGATCTAGATCTAGAATGGATAAGTGGACCCAATGAGTTAGGGCTTGGTTGAAGAGACTTAAAGAAGGACAAATGTTCAACCAAGGATGAATAAGGGTGACTTATAGGTTTAAACAAGTAGATCTAGATGGATCTATTGCCAAGTGAAAATATCCAAGTGAGGCCCACCCTTAAAATGAGGAAAATGACCAAAAAGGGGCCCACAAGGTGAAGATCAAGATAAAATGGCGCTAGGGGGTTTGCTACACAATGGATCTATGACTTTGAGAAAGAAAGAGCAATACCCACGATGTAGATCTAGCAAAAGACCACATACCCAACAAGTGCGACCTCCCTTGGAGAGGCCTAGTGCCTTAGATCGAGGGGCAAATGGAGTCGGATGTCCACCAAACTTTAGATCGGAAATGTTAAGATGATTATTAAGGTGGGTTTTAATTATTAAGCCCAAGTGATTGCTAGATCTCCATAGATTTGAAAAATAAAAATGCAAGGGTTTTGACTTTTAGGGTTTGAGATGATCAATGGATGAAAATGCATGAAACAAACTACTAACCTTGTAGATCTTACCTCTAGAGCTTAAGAATACTTTGCAAAGTGATAACTTTCCCCTGTGTGTATATTCAAGAGTGAGATCCAAGCCACCCAAGTGAAATCGCTAGCCCTCCAAGCTCACACGTGCGCCCTCCTCCTGCAAGAAAAGATCTGTATGAGAATCATTCTGGCATGAAAATGACTATAAGGATGAAAAGATAAAAGAGAAAGCATCAACTCTGTCACTAAGATACAATAATGATACTCCCTCAAACAAAAATTAGATCAAAGGTAAGATATGGGGTTTCCCCACAATAGCATCCCCTTGAAATGTCCTCCTCTTCAACCCACACGGCCTCCTGTAAAGAAAACGTTTGGATAGATAGATCCACAATGATACACAGAGAAAAAGTTGTATATTCAGGTTGCAAAGATACCCATCAAGACAAAAGAAGCAGATCCACAAAAATAGTAATTTTATTCCAAGTTTCCAGAGCTCCAAAGATGCCTTTACGATAGGAAGGTCTCTTCCTTAAATAGGATGAGGGATACCAAAACCCTAAACCACTTTTGAAATGAGTGGTTGAGATCAAAAGATAAAATAATACAATCAACGGCTAAGATGAGCCGGTACAATATAACATGGATCACTCACTAAAGGGGGGTGCACACTCAGTAAAAGAGAGCTCTGAGGGGGTGCGAACTACATACAAGTGACTAGGATACAAGTATGTCACATAAGATGACTAGGACAAGTGACTAGGAGCACATGGTGGGGCTAGGAGGCATTACTTTCCTTCACTAGCATCACCCCATGGCACAATAATATAACATAAGACTCAATGACATGTCCAAGTGTACAAATGAACAAATCATGTCCCCCTCAACTGAGAGAAGAATACATCAAACACATCCTGATGACTGTGGATCCCACTAAATGCTGCAAATTGATCTGGAAGGAGTGGGATACACCATAGATGACCTCAGAGCAGACCTCGTGCCAAAACCGTGCCTCAATTGCCCAAATCGATTTCCTATATAACCTTTTTATTCCATTTTTATTCCACCTGAAAAACCACCAAACTGCCCACTGCCTGGTGCCCGGGCTCAAAATCTAATTGTACCATCATGTCCGGAAGGGGGGTAATATGGTAATAACAAGTGGCTGGACCACCCCCTTCCTCTGTAGCGCCCTAGGCAACGACTTGCCTCCAATGAATCAGGTGGATAGGCCACATCAACATGGCCAAACTGGTCAGCAAGTGAAAAACTGCTCAAATCATGCATGGGAGTGCCTGAAACTGAAAGATAAGTGTCTCAATGGATCCAGAAGACCCAAATCCACTAGAGATGAGTACTCATACACCTCATGGTAACCTGCAAGATCATCTGTAGCATCCACCATACCCGAACAAATAAAAACATGATGATCTGGAAATAATAATAATCAATAAAAACTGCATCAATCATCATCTGAAACCTGTTCCCATCATATGGAGTCATCAAAAAGTATATAAAAGACCATAGATCAACATCATATAATATAAATGGTCCATATCATCACGGATCCCAATGTTGACCTTGGTCAAACTAGGCTTAACCAGTCAAACTGATCAAAATATGACCCAGGCTAAAGAAGCCATGCTGCTGCAAGTGCAAATGGTTAAGACATGCACTTTAAATCATTTTCATAGCAAGACTTTAAAACATTAAGCATTATTTTACAGCATTATTTCCTAAGCTCCTTTTGAAGCTCTTAGTTTAACTGAGTACCTATCATTTTCTTTTCCTGCACAATAAAATTTCAAACTTTTAAGTTATGTTAGTAGATTAAATTTGCTTCCTGCCTTTATATTTCATGCATTTTAAATTTCTGATATAGAATAGATTTTATTTCAGTTTGATTTTATATTTTTTTCCCATACATGCTGCATGAGGTATTTTGATGTTTGTGAACGCAGATACAGATGCAAAATAAAATAAAATAAAAAGCAAAAAGCAAAAAGGTAGAGTGCTAGATTGAGGATTCGAGTAGCAAAGTTCGAGGACCAGAGATTCTGAGGTTCTCAAGCACTCTTTTCAGCAGAGCACTTGTCCCAGCCGGAGCCAGATGTTATCACATATATAGTAGCTGGGCTACCATACATTATTTTTCTGATTCCAGTACACTATTCAGCCAGTTCCCTTGCATTGAGATGCTGAGATGAGCATCTATTATGGATCACTATCAGATTTTGGACAGCAGTTTTATTCCCAATGCCATCACTGAGTCTCAGGACACTCAGAGAGATGACCGATGTAGCTATTTAGCCATTTGTACAGAGCAGTCAGTAGTGCCCGGAATTACAGCAGCAGTTTCAGAGGACAGATAATGGTTCATGTAATGTCCCCATTTTGACCCCCTTCGCATTAAATCGTAAATGATGTAAATATTGATATTTAATCATGGTGAGGAGCTCAAGGCCAAGGCCCCACCATTGATTTAGCATTTTATGTATCGGCAATTAAAGAAATAGATGCCTATGGTTCTTGTGCTAGATAGGCACAATGTAAATAAGACATCATGTAAATACGAATTTTAATGGAAATACCCACAACTAGCTATGCAATGCAACAAAGAGATGGGGGCATGATTCTACAAGGAATAGGGAGGGAAATTATTCAAACCCTTGAGCCAATGGTGTTAATCCATGTGTCAATGAGAAAACCCATAAACCACCAACTACCCATTTTGGGTTATGGACCCAATCATTTAATTCTTCCAGAAATTGGTTGAGGCAGTTAATGCCTTGGGAATGAAGAGGTATGGCAACCAATTTCGTGCATGGGCAAGCCATCAACCTGGGAATTCGTATTTTTGCTTCTTGGGCAAGAAAACACCCACGAAATGGTGCCCAAAGCCATTCTAAACCCACAGTCTTTCCTCTCTCACGTAGTCTGAACTACTGGGTCTTTCCCCATCACGTTTTTACCAATTTCCTGCATTTTACCATAGCTGGGAGCTGGTTTTTGTGCTACACAGTGGCTGGGAGAAAGGGAGTCACGTTTTGGGGGTTTATAGAGGTCGTTTTTGCCCCAAAATACCCATGGGCGTTTTTCTAAAAATGGTCTTTGCTCTCCAGGGTTGAATCCCCAATTGCCATTTCGTTTTGGGTCTTCCCACGTTTTTCTGGACTGGTAGAAACCCCATCTTTGAGCATCTCACTGTTAAAACGTTTTTATCATGCCTAATAATTGTGGTTCTGCTGTTATGTGCATCCTTGTTTTGGTTTGAATCTGTGAGCAAGAGATTTGGAGTGGTAGTGGACAGAGAGGGCTTGATAAACCTAGTGGGGAAGACAACCTTTCAAGAAGATCAAGGGGGCTTTGGCTACTCTTCTATGCACACCCTGAGAGCACTAGATGGGAAAGGTATGGCTTGAGGGACTGTACAGCAGTGAAAAGAATACTTCCTTGTGCTGGGTGTGTAGGTATTGTGGGTGCCAAGCTAGATAGATCTTGTAAGGTTACCCCTGGCTCCGTGCTTGAGCTCACTAGCTTAGCCACTCTTCCTTTCCATTTCCTAGCAGCCTGATAAACCCAATTGTAGATTGGATTGGCTCATCTTGGTGTATGCTTGGCTATGTGTGAGTCTGTTGTTCCCTGGTTCCTTGTAGAAATCATGCCCAACTCGGGGGTGGCAGTTGTATCAAGAGGTTGATAAGCACAACTGGCCTATGGTTGGGTGGAACGTTGCAGTTGCATAGCCAGTTGCTTGGGACTACTTTGTTATAAGATAAGTATTCTCTTGTGTTAACTTTGCAATTATTTATTTGATGAATATCGTGAATGTATGATGGATGTGTTACAGAAATTATTTCCGCTGTGTTTTTCTTATAATTATACATCTCATATGTTCTTTTATATTATGTTCTTGCTTATTTAAAAGTTTATGGGGCTAGATGCCCGGATTTAGTGTCACGTCCTCTCTATCATGATGGTATGATAGGAGGGGACATTACAGTTCAGATGATGAGCATTCAGGTATATGACTCAGCCAGTATATTGTGGTGTTGTGGTTATGTTGCTTTTATTTCCATTTTCTTAGCATGTCTTAGCATTTAGTATCATGATATGGCGATCATATAGATATGTGGACCTGGTAGTATTATATATATATATCATATTTGTCCCTACTCAGACTTAGAAGTTCTTGGCCTATACTCATTGGTTTTACCCTCCCTAGAGAGAATAGAGGTGATCATTCCCACCATATTTTGGCTTGCTAGTGTTGGTTTCATTATTCACTATCTTCATCCATCCATGACTTACCCAGTTTGTTCATTACCCTGACTTACTACTTGACTAGTGGCATTGAGGACCTTCCCCCACTGTAGCCTTTATATTGGATAAGCTTCCCTGTTTTTTGTGTCTCGGCTCTGAGTTGGTGACAAAACTTGCCTATGGTGAGTTGGTGTTCCTTGTGAATTCCCCCTAGTCACTAAAGATGTTGTTGGCTAGACCTGAAACTTTTAGTGCTGCCATGAATACAAAATATGGAAATGAAATGTTATATCTTGTATGAAAAGAAAGCCAAATGAAAATGGCTATGAAAATATCAAATGCTATATCTATTGTGAAATGTAAATACCTAGGTAAACAAGCTGTCTGTGACACACCTAGAAGTGCTCAAGTAAACAAGTGCCTTAAAAACACACCTGCAGCAAAAAAGCCTAAATTAAATGTAAATCTATGCAATGTGTTTATAAACACACATAGATCAAAGGCTATGGAAATTCTAGGCCCAAAAAGCAATGGAACTTACACTCTATATCAAAAAGATTGTTGGCCTCATTTGTATTATGGATTGTGCGCATCAGTGTAAGGTGAATAAACACTCTTTGAACAACTTATCCATTTGTGAGACACCGCCATTCCCTGTGTTGTTGCTTGTCCACTATATGCTATGGTGTGTATTCCCTTTTCCATTTCCAAAGTGTCACAGTGTTAAGACAGTAAGTCATCCTTTAACCTAGCCATGTTATTTTTAGCCTTCACCCTTCACTAGCAAACTGATCACAACTATGAAGTGAGTATGACCTTGAAAGTCTTGTTTGAGTAATAAATAATAATTAATGACATTATATTTGGATTTAGATCGCCAGTAATGATTGCTACTTGTTATAATTGCTATGTGAATGGATTGTAAAGCATGTTTTAACCTTTGACACCTTGCAGCAGCTTGATGAAAGTTTGAGTCATATTTTGGTCATGTTGACTTGGTCAAACCTCAGTTTGACCGAAAGTCAACCACGGGACATGAGGTGGGAGACCTCAGATGTTACAGATAGATGATATATGGTCTGGTACAGGTCACCATGGTGGGCGTATGCAGTGGTTTCAGGCGTATGATGATGATTTGTGCTTTTCAACACTTTTACAAATTATTACTATTTGGTCTGTCGGATATGATGAGTATTTATTTTGGACCATGCAGAGGTTTATATGGTGTTCGAGTACACATCTTAGATGGATTTGGACCTTCTGAATCCAATGAGACAGTCTGTTTTCAGTTCCAGGCAGTTACAGTGATGATTGAGCCTCAGTTGGCTATCCTAGTGCAGTTTTGGCTTGTCGGAGGCCCTGACAAAGCAGAGCAGAGATATGATTGGTTCACCTAGAGCGCTATTTTTGGAGGGGGTGGTCCAACCACTTGTTATTACCATATTACCCCCCTCCCAAACAATTTGGTGATTTTTATTTTTGGAGCCAGGCACTCCAGGTGGCAGTTTGGGCAGTTTCACACTTCCTAAGGCAGTCCAGAAATGGTAAAAATGGCTACAAAAGAATTCGATTTGGGCTACTGAGGCAATGTTATGGCATGGGATGATCAGTGATGATGAGTGGGATGTCTTCCACACCTTCTCCAGCAGTTTCAGCTTCATCAGGACCCACATCCATCACTTATGGCATTTTTTGATGATTTCTGGAGCCTCATAAGGCTCACGACTTTCCCAGAGAGGCACTATTTGGTGTCTATCATGATTATTTTTGGATATTGTGCCATGGGGATTGACCAAGGGTGTTAGAAATTACCCCTTGGACCCACCATGTGCTATTTCTTATGTTTTGTCATTATGATTTGGTGGGATCCCCTCTCCTAGGGTGAATTTGTCTACTTATTGTTATATTTTATTATTGATCCATGTATTGTATTGTTGAGCTCATCTCAACCATTGATTAGATCTTTTGATCTTTTAATCTTAGCCACTCATTCAAAAAGTGGTTAGGATTGTGGCCTCTCTCCAATCTACTTAAAGGAGAGAGCTTCTCAATGTAAAGTGGACTTTTGGCTCTGGATTATTGGAATAGAGAATTATTATTGGATCTATCTGTTGTGTTGTGGTGAATGCTTTTGGAGTTCGTTTGTTGATTCTTCCTTTGCACTGGGTTCTTGGAGATTTTGTCTTGCTATATTTGTGTACCACGTTTTTGCATCTACAGGTGGAGGCCGAATTCATTTGAGGACGTATTGGTAGGGGAGGACCCTCCCTACTTCTTCTTTGGATCTCTTTGTCGGTAACAAGGAGTATTACTGTCCCAGAACCTTCTATTTCATGTTATCATTGCATTTTACTTGTATTTCCCCCATACTTGATCTGGCTGATTGAAATCGCTTTCCTTGGTTTGACAGGTAGACGAGGTCGCACTTGTGGGCTAGGGCATCATTTCGGCAAGCAAATTCAACAAGTTCTCATTTGACCTCTGCGGGAGTCTTCCTCAACAAGGCATCTCATTCCAACACTCAGGTATGATCTCAAGGTAATTTCTCTCTCCATGATCTATCCATTTGTCTAAATGCTTCAAACCCTTACTATTTCAAAACCCTCTTTTTACAATTTTTCAGATCTAGCTTGATCCACTTGGCTTTTGGGTATAAAATTTAAAACCCACCTTTACAGTATCCACAGCAATTCAGATCTGTAGTTTGGTGTGATTTGGCCTTCATCCGACCCATTTCCCAAGGAAAATTAGCCTCTCCAAGTGAGGTTGCACTTCTTGGACAGGTGAGTTTGGTATGATCTAGCACCTGGGTAAGTGAGATCCCACTTTATCTTTGATCTACACATTTGATAACCTACCCCTACTGTGTCTCTTTAGTGATTTTCACCTTGTGGGCCCCATTCCTCATTTTGAGGGTTGAGCCCCACTTGGGTCACTTTGTGGCACATTTCAATCTCAGATCTACGGAGATCTAGCCATTGGATGACCCTAATTTTCAAGATCCACCTAGCTTAACACCTCAACATCCCTGATCTATAATTTGGTGGACATCCGACTCCATTTGGCCCATTTCCCAAGGCACTAATCTTCTCCAAGCTAAATCGATTTCCTTAGATTGTTGGGTTAGCTAGGATTTGATCTTTGTCTTGCATGCTTGAACACCTAAACACTGTCACATCTATTCATCAAGCTCATCTTTGGTACTGGCTAGCCCCAATTCGGTCCTTAACTACCCTGCATTGGACACGGTTCCCAAGGCAGTGGATTTTCTCACAATTAACTAGTACCCTGATTCTGGATCTTATTTTAAACCTCATAAGTCACTTGCATAAACATGTTGGACCGAATCTACATCGTCTAAATCCCATGATCCAACCTATTACCCACCTTGTGACTTTATCCATAGATCTAGGGCTTGCCATACACCTTACGTACTTCATCTATACTTGATTTGATCTGGTGTCTTGGTTTGATCTCTCCTGTCTGGAGTAGATCTGGGTCTCCCCCTTTGTTGTCTTGGGCTAGATAACATAAAGTGAAGATTGTCTCTATTGGCGTGACAACCATCCATTGGGAGTCGAGGCCATCTTGGTTGCACCTCTTTGGTTGCCCTTCCCTTCTGCCATCCATCTTGGATCCATCACAAGGGGCACCTACAAGTTTGGTGATAACAGGACCCCTCTGGGATTTTGCATGTGCTTAAAAGCACAACTAAGTGCAACTTTCATATGGGGTGCATTTACATTTCATTTCAAAACTCTTTTCATTGAGCTTTACAAAAGATATATATCAATAGTTTCCAAAGGTAGTACAATTTGCTTCAAGTTTTAGCCAACACAACTCAAGCAACTATGGGGACTTCTACAATCAAGATCAAACATCGAGGCAACTGACTAGAGAGATCAAGGTATAAAATCCAACTCACCAAAGGCAAGTTTTGTTGCCAACTCAGAGCCGAGACAAAAAATAAACATGGATGTTGTCTGTTGTCCGCCGAGATGCACACAAGCAGCAGAAATCTTTTGAAAGTTGTCTCCCTCACTGGAAGTGGGGAGAAGTGTGGCCTTGAGGGCAAGCAATGAGCTAGGTACTGTCACCTAAATCCCAGCTCCTCCGTTTAGGCTAACTCCTAACGAAGCCAAGGGGGGTAGTCCCTACCAAGAGTTGTTTATGGCTCAATGTTTTTTAAATGTTTTTGGTGTTGAGTGATGTGGATGGGTGTTTTCTAGGAGTTTTTTTAAATGATGAGATCACAGTTTGAGATGAAATAACACAAAACAATAAGCAATCCACATTGCAATCCAAGCTTATGAGATTAACAGTATATAAAGACTTGCGAAATAAAAGCATCCACAGATAGATAAGTTCAAATAGTACTTCAAATGGACAAATGGCCCAACTTAATTAAAACATGAAAATGTAAAGCGACCAGTGCCAAATGGAGTCAAATAAGTGTATAGTGTTGGGGGATGCTGAAGATACAAGTCTTAGTAAATTGTTTGTGAGAACGTATTGCGAATTATGTTGGTAAATTAAAAGTTTTAATGATCTTTGATTATTAGGGCTAAGAAAATCAAGGTAAGCATCCAACCGGAAAAAAAATATAATTTCAGTGGCTTCCCCTCTGATGGTATGACGGACCGTCTAGTTATCAAGAATAGGTGTCCAATGACTTAACCACCCTCGAAGTCTAAGACAACGGTGAATTCCGGCCCCACCAGGTTTAGGAACTTTGCCCACTACCTGAGTATTTCTCGAATAATCAACGTCGATTCGTTGGTTGTGGGGTAATGATTTTATTAAGTTATCACTTTTGAGATTAACAGATCCAACACCGTTCTAAGTACGAGCCCAACCCCTTAGGGTCGGCAGAGCATACTAAGCGAAGGATAGCAACGAAGATAAATTTTATTTGGCAGGATGTGAGTTGGAAGATTTTATTATTAAGAGCACACCGTTCAACTCTCCGATAGAGAGCGCTCTTGACTTCGTCTTATGACGGAAGTTCAAGAGGCTTTAACTAAACTATATGCTTGATGCAAGGATATGCAGTGGGAATGCTCTCCGAAAGAGAGTGCTCTTGACTTGTGTTATTGCAAGTTCAAGAGACTTTGGTTCTTTGCTAAAATAGAAGTAGCTTATAAACAAGAACACACGTGATAGCTCAATAATGATAAAAGAAATGACTAAACTAACAATAAGTTTCTAAGTTGCAAAATGGAAACTAACTAACGATTAGTGTTCTAAAGCAAAAAGAAGCTAATCTAGCAAATTATTTCCAAGTACATGAAAATAGAAACTACTCTAAGATACCAAAGCAAATCATATCAAGAGACCACAAACCTCCCTAGGTGGGGGAAGTTGGAAGTGGGGGCTTAAAAACCCCACTGAAGCTTTTATTGGAAAATTAAAAGTGCCTTTGGGATTGAAACCCTTGAAAGGACTTTTGAGAAATAACTTAAGTGAAATGAAAGCTCCTATGAATTTGTACAAAGGATAAATGATTTCTTTTTTGGTTTTGGATCCTTGTCTTTGGATCTAGTTTTGCTTGCTCTTTCTTGCTTGGTTTTGCTTTGGGTTCACCTGTGAGTAAGAGCTCTAAACAACAACTAGTAAGAGTGTTAGGAAACCAACCTTTTACTTGTGATTCGAAATGATGAAATGAACAACAAGATAAATGCCCAATGAGATGAAATAGGAGCCCAAAACCGTGAAATGAGACCAAAAAATCAGACTTTGGAAAAGACAAGACAAGCTCACCGTTTTTTATGTAAAACGCACGTTTTTCAACAAAATGACTTGAGTTTTTTTAGAAATGAAATTTAAGGATTTTTTTAATATTTTAGGCTAATTTCCAGAATCTGGAAAATAGCAGAAAATTGCAGAAAATCAATAAAAAATCATCAAGTACAAAATTGCACGTTTTTCGAGAAAAAGTCAAAAAAATCAAAAAATTTGAAAATTTTTAAATTTTCAAGCTAATTTCCAGAATTGAAAATTAGCAGAAAATTGAAAAAATCAGTCAAAAGACAACAAGCCTAAAATGGCACGCTTTTCAAGAAAAACACAAAATTTGAGAAAAAATTTCGAATTTTTAATATTTTTAAAGAAATTCCAAAATTGAAAAAATGCAGAAAACACAGAAAAAAACCAGCAAGCTAAAAAGTGGAAAATATGCATACTTTTCGAGAAAATTAATGCACGTTTTCCAAGGCAAACAAGCAATGAAAGGAAAAATCAATGGGAGCGAAAAAGACAAGGCCAAATCAAGCAATAAACCAAGAAATAAACAAACAAGGTGGGATCAACCTTGGAACAAGGTGACCACTAGAACCACTAGTCCCGAAAACCTTCCAGCTAGCTGGATGTCCGCAAGGATGCTAATGGGGAAAGAGAAGTAGCCACAAAGTTATGTGGCACCTGGGATCAAATCCCAAGCTACTTTCTCAAGACAAAACTTGGAAGAGAAGAAGATGAATTTACAACTTTGGAAAATGAAATTAGATCTTTAAATATGGACCTTTAAAAAGATGGATCTAGTTTTGAAAAAGTAGATCTAAGGCTAGAAAGCATAGATCTAACTTAGTAGAAGCCAAGCAAGCTTGAAATATAAATTTTAGTGACTTGATAACTTCTACAAAAAAGTGGAAAAGAAATAGAACCTTGAAAATTCGAGATCCACTTGTAGTAACCAATGTAACCAAGAGATTATTTTGAAATAGTTTGTTTGATGGATGAGGCAAACAAACCCTTTGTGGCTATGTTTCTTCTTTTGGAAGTATAAAGGCCTTGTAAATCCTGCACAATGAAATCATTAGATGAAAAGAGCTCTTGTTTTGTGAAGAGAGGATAGATGCAACCGAGCTCACACCTTTCTCCACCTTTGGTGATCCCTGAAAAACCACAAACTTCAAGATGCAAGTGATATCAAATACTAGAATGCTAAATCAAATGAAGATCCAAAAGACATTAGTATAACTGACTACGTCCTGTCCGCTTTACATAATCGAAGATCTTGCATAGATAACCAAATTAAAGACGATAAATGGCTAACCTTGCGTGCTAGATTGATAGCCTTCCTAAGCTAGCAATGACAAAATACACTTGCATAAAGAAAGAGTGAGGGTTAGAGAAATATCACCTCCCACAAGATGAATTCACAATGCTAATAACTCATGCATAGACCTCCAAAGTCACTTTTATTCGAAACTTAAACAAATAGTACTTTACATTATTTTGGCAGAGTTCTCTTGCACTAAATCTCCATCAGAAGAGTGCCCAAAGGCATCCTCTTTATACAAAAACATCAAGCTAAAACCCTAATTCGAATTTAGCATAATGAGAGCCAAAAGCACTTGACAAAACTCCAAATTCCAATCAAAAAATCCAAAAATTTCCAGCTTGGAGTGATATATATCCATAAACTCGAGTTTGGAGGTGATGTGGATGGAGAGGTGGCCTCCACCTTGGCAAGGTGCCCCCCATCCTTCATTGTTAACTCCACCATACCAATAGCAAGCCTCCACATCACAAAAACGTCAAGCTAAAGGAGAGGGCGAATTTCTCAACTGTAGATCACTCCCAATGCTCCGAAACTGATCTGAATCAGGTGGGTGAAGATTCCAATCATCATTAATGCTTCCTGCCATGTCATTTAGACTTTTGCTTTATTTAATTTGGCCTTTTTTGGAGAGATTTAAATTATCTCCAATTTATTATTTTTTGAATATTTTAATTAATATTTCTCATTTTTTTAATTTTTTGAGAAAGTATAAATTTTGAGACCAAATAATTGTCTGAAACTTAGGCTAAGCTGGTCCGGGGGTCATGTATGATTTTTGGCTTATGATTTGAGCCTTCAATCTCTGAAAACAGAACCCCGAATGACTGACATATTACAAATTGAAATTAATTAATTAAACCATAGGTTAAATTAATTAATTTATTAAAAAATAAGAAACCCGAATCCAACACGTCCGGTAAAAAAAATTCGAAATTTTTTCTGAGGGTCCTAGTGACTTAGGACATGACCATAGTCTATTCTAACAGTGTCTATTCAAAATCGGGCATTTCAGCTTTGGAGGAAGCGGGAGAAAACCTCGTCGATTATAACTCGGCTACAGGCAAAGCATAATGGACAAGGGAAAAAACTCCCTGGAATACCTTAGTTTCTTAACCAAGTCATGGGGGACCAAGCCACTCAAAAAATCCTACTAGCACACTTATTACAAACCCCGTGGGGCCATGGTCATTCTGACTGAAAAATAAAACTGGGTAGCCAAAATTGGCTAATTATTGTCATCTGAAACCCTAATACTCTGTTAGTAAATACTGATGTGTTCCAACACTGGCGGCTCAATGGAGTTTCATCTATTTGTACAAAATAGGTGATAACATTGTCCAACACAGAGGCAAAAGCGGGGAGGTCCTCCATATCACAAGTCAAGGTGTAAGTCAGGATAAAGATCAATAATGAGGAAAGATAAATGGATGGATGGAGACAAGTGAAAATGGTGCCTCAGCTAGCAAGTCAAAAGGACAGGCGTGATCATGTCCACATTCATAAGAAGTTAAAAACCAACGAGTATCAAACAAGAGTTTCCAAATGTCAGTAATACAATCATGCATATAATCCATAATAACCAATTTCATTTTGACACATATATACTGCCAGATCATAATTACTATATGCCAAGTCAAGCTATCAAAATGACCTAAACAGCAAGATAATAGTACTGTTATCACCTAAGATGTACTTACCCCTATGGATGGATCCAGTGATGGATGGCAATAGGGAAGGGCAACTCAAAAGGTGCAACCACGATCACCTCGACCTCCAATATATATGGTTGTCACGCCAGTCGAGGCAACCTTCACTTTATGTTATCTAGCCCAGACAACAAAGGGGGAGACCCGATCTACTCCCGACAGGAGAGATCAAAACCAAGACACCAAATCAGGGTATTTCTAAGTGAAGTTAGGTGTATGGTTTATCCTAGACCTAAAGATGAAGTCACAAGCCAAGTGAGGGGTTCAATAGGTATAGCTTTGGTTCATGGTTGATGTAAGAGTGACTTATAATGTTTGTAGTAAGATCTAGGGCTAGTGTACTAGTTCAATGTCAGAAGATCCACTGCCTTGGGAACTGTGTCCAATGCAGGGTAGTTAAGGGTTGTATTGGGGCTAACTAGTACAAGTGACAAGCTTGACCATGACAGCTTCAAGGGTTTGGTTCACCATGCATAGGTCAAACCACAAGTCAATCCAACAATCTAAGAAAGTTGAATTAACTTGGAGATAAACCAGTGCCTTGGGAATTGGGAAGTGGAGTCAAAGTAGGGTTGACTTGTGGTTTAGGACTCCTAGGACTTGGGACAAGTGGGCAATAGAGGTCTTGATGGATGAATGTGTCTAGATCTAGGTTTGACCAAAGTGAACCACAATCCCTTAAAACAAGGAATGCAATCCCCAAGGCAAGATTTGACAAAGTGATAGTCTAGACCTAGGTTTTGAATTATTCCAGTTTCAAATCTCCAAAAATCTCAAGTACCCAGGACCTAGAAGTGAGTGAACTCACTTCTCCAAGGTGGTGCGACTTTGCCCAAGGAGGCTAAAAAGTGGGGTTAGGTGGGTCAAAACAAGTCGGATGGCATCCAAACTTTAGATCCAGGTAGATCGGTCAGGTAGGAGTATGGATCTGCAATTTCGTGGTAATCCAACGGTTAGATCTTAGTAGATCTGAGTTTAAGTGTTCCAAGTGGTCCAAAATGGGGATTAAATCCCTTAAAATGTGGAATGGGGCCCACAAGGTAAATTTCAGGAAAGTGACAACCTGGGTGTATGTTATTTGATGTGTAGATGACAAATCAAGTGGAATCTCAAACACCCACCACCTAGATCTAGGTCAACTTGCTCAACTAGTGAAGTGCGCCTTGCTTGGGAGAAGCTAAGTTGGCGTGGGAGAGGGGTCAAACAGAAGCCAATCCTCACCAAACTATAGATCCGGGATGCCGTGGATGCTATAGAGGTGGGTTTTCAATATTATGCCCAACAACCCACTAGATCTAAGTAGATCTGAGAAAATGTAAAAATGGGGTTTTGATTAATTAGGTTTTTAAATTTTTGTGACAATTGGATAGATCATGGAGATAGAACTTACCTTGAGATCATACCTGAGTGATGTGGATGAGATGCCTTGATGTTGAGGAAGATTCCCGCAGAGATCAAATGAGAGATTGTTGATTTGCTTGCCAATTTGATGCCCTAGCCCACAAGTGCGCCTTCCTCTACCTGTCAAACCAAGGAATGAAGATTCAATCAGTAAGATCAAGTATGGAAGAAATACAAGAGAAATGCAAATAGTAACATGAAATAGAAGGTCCTGGGACAGTAATACTCCTTGTTACCAACGAAGAGCTCTAAAGAAGAAGTAGGGAGAGTCTTCCCCTACCAATACCTCCTCCTCCAAGCAAATCGGCCTCCACCTGTAGATGCAAAATCGTGGTACAAAAGATATGGCAAACAAGATCTCCAATAACTCAATGCAAAGGAAGAACCAACGAACGAACACCAAAAACATTCACCACAACACTGGAGATAGATGCAATAATAATTTTCTATTCCAATAATCCAGAGCCAAAAGTCCCTTTACAATGAGAGGCTCTCTCCTTTAAATAGGAAGGAGAGGCACCAAAACCCTAACCACTTTTTGAATGAGTGGCTAAGATTAAAAGATACAAATGTCTAATCAATGGTTGAGATGAGCTCAACAATAAAATACATGGATCACTAATAAAATATAATGTAAGTGGACAAAATCGCCCTATAAGAGGGGAATCCCACCAAATCATGATGACAAAATATCATAAGAGGCTTATGGTGGGTCCAAGGGGTAATTTTATCCCTCCTTGGTCAATCCCCATAGCACAATAACCAAAAAATAATCATGAATGTACCAAATCGTGCCTCCATAGTGAAGTCGTGGTCCTCAAAAGACCTCAAAAATCCTTAGAAAGTGCCATAAGTGATGGATGCGGGCCCCGATGAAGCTGAAACTGCTGGAGAAGGTGTGGAAGGTCCCGATCTATCATCACTGATCATCCCATGCCATAACTTTGCCTCAGTAGCCCAAATCGATTTCCTCAATAGCCATTTCTACCAATCCTAAAATGCCTCGGGAAGCGTGAAACTGCCCCAAACAGCCTCCTGGAGTGTTGGCGCTGTCAAGGTGAGGGCACCAGTGTGTCCGGAAGGGGGGTAATATGGTAAAAACAAGTGGCTGGACCACCCCCTCCATCATCAGCGCCCTAGGTCAACCGGATAAAAATCACATCTGCTCCGACAGGGCCTCCGACAGACCAAAACTGCACTAGGACAGCCTACTGAGGCTAAATCATCACTGTAAGTGCCCGGAACTGAAAACAAACTATCCCATTGGACTCAGAAGGTCCAAATCCATCCAAGATGTGTACTCATACACCATATGAATCTCTGCATGATCAAAATAAATATCCAATATACCGGATCAAGGCCAATAATAATGCGCTGTACATATACAAACACTGTTGTAACCCCAGAATCATCATCATAACCCTGTAGCTGCTGCATAGAGTCATCATGTATGTATACATAGACCATATATCATCTATCCATATCATCATAAGGTCCAACATCTCATGTCCCATGGTCCTCCATGGTCAAACTAGGTCTAACCAAGACCAAATATAACTCAGACCATCATCCAAGGCTGCTGCAAAGTATCAAGGTTAATACATGCTCTACAACTTATTCAAATAGCAATTATAACACATAATGATCATAACTGGCGATCTACATCCAAATATATAGTGTCGTTAATTATTATTATTATTACTCAGACTAGACTTTCAGGACCATACTCACTTCATAGTTGTGATCAATTTGCTAGTGAAGGGTGAAGGCTGAATTAACTGGCTAGGCTAAGGGATGACTTAACTGTCTTGACTTTGTGACACTTTGGCAAGGGAAAGGGAATACACCATAGTATATACTGAATGAGCAATGACACAGGGAATGGCGGTGTCTCACAAATGGATGAGTTGTTTAAAGAGGGTTTATTCACCTTCACAGATGCGCACAATCCATAATACAAATAAGGCCAGCAATTGTTTAGATATAGCATTTAAGTTCCATTGCTTTTTGGGCCTGAAGTTTCCATAGCCTTGATCTATGTGTGTTTACAAACACATTGCATAGATTTACATTTTTCTTTTAGGCTTTCTGCTGCAGGTGTGTTTTTAAGGCACTTGTTTACCTGAGCACTTCTAGGTGTGTCATAGACAGCTTGTTTACCTAGGTATTTATTTTCCACAAGATATAACATTTCATTTTCATTGCCATGTTCATTTGGCATGCCTCTCATTCATGTGTGTTTAGAAACACATTGCATGAATGGGCTTTTCATACAAGATATAGCATTTCATTTTTCCATATTTTGTATACATGGCAGCACTAAAAGTTTCAGGTTTAGCCAACACAACTTTAGTGACTAGGGGGAATTCACAAGGAACTCCAACTCACCATAGGTAAGTTTTGTCACCAACTCAGAGCCGAGACACAATAAACAGGGAAGCTCATCCAATACAAAGGCTACAGTGGGGAAAAGTCCTCGATGCCACTAGTCAAGTAGTAAGTCAGGGTGATAATCTAAAAGGTAGGCCATGGATGGATGAAGACAATGAAATGATGGAGCCAACACTAGCAAGCCAAAGTATGGTGTAATGATCACCTCTATTCTCCCTAAGGAGGGTATGTACCAATGAGTATGAATAGTGAACTTCTAAGTCTGAGTAGGGACAATATAATATATATAATAGATCAACCAGGTCCATATATCTATATGATCGCCAGATCATGACACTAAGTGCTAAGACATGCTTATGAGAATAAGTATAAAAGCAAATTAACCATAACACTATGATATACCTGCTGAGTCATATACCTGAATGCACATCAACCTGTACCATCCTCTGTCCTCTGAGACTGCTGCTGTAACTCTGGGCACTACTGTCTGCTCTGTAGCAATGATATAATGGCTACATCGGTCATCTCTCTGAGTGTCCTAAAACTTAGTCATGGCATGGGGAATACAGCTGCTGTCCACAATCTGATAGTGATCCAATATAGATGCTCATCTCGGCATCTCAAATGCAAGGGAACTGGCTGAATAGTGTACTGGAATGAGAAAAATAATGTATGGTAGCCCAGCTACTATATATGTGATAACAAGTACCAATGCACATCATATATATATATATAGATACTGGGTCATATATCTGTATCTGTAATCTAGGCCACTATACCCACTGAGAACACTGCTACTGAAACTCTAAACACTGTCCTGTACCTGTATGGAATAAAAGGTCATCACGGTCATCAAATCTGAGGTGTTAAGGCTCAGCCTTGGCATAAGGTCCACTGCATGTCTGATATAAGGTTGCTCTGATGTGTGAGTGATCACAAATAACACTGCTCATCATAGTTGATCTCACTAAATATGTGCAAAGGCAAAGCTCAGAAAAGTGCAGATATCTGCTCTGCAACCATGGTAGCCCAGCTACTATGGATGTGATAACAACCCCATTGAGATGATTTTGGTGTAGTCATGGTTCATACAGTACAGAGTAGTTAGCCGGTGATGTCCTTTTCCCATGGTCAGTTGCAGATGTTCCTGAGAAGGGTATATGGTTGAGCAGAGATATATATTTATTGCATTTGGATGTTTTAGTTGCTCTATAGTTTATTTTAGTTACTGTGACTATGCATGTTCCACTGACAATGGCGTTCTGAGCTTCATGGTTTGAAACCTTTGTCGTGAGTTCTTAGAAGAGTCACAAGTGTAAGGTCATTACATATGCTTGCTAGCATCTCCTACCTAACAGAGACTTAGCCTTATGTTTGCTTTGATGGCATCACCTTTCACCTTTCTCCACTCATCTGTCTCTTCCACTATATGGTTTAATCACGACTTGTATTTTGACTAGTTAGATCGAGGACTATCCCCATTTAGACCTCTTTTTTGGATAGACTCCATCTTTACCTTGTGTCTTGGCTCTGGAGTGTGTGGCCTAGGTCACCGGGATGTTATACTTTAGTCCTCGAAAGCAAGTACTCCTACATAAGCATCGGTTCGCATAAATGCTATATCTAAATGGATGCAAAAATTCAGCTACAAACAATGTTGCTAAACACAAAAGCAAATAAAAAGTCTTCCGTAGCTAGTCAGTGGCCAAGAGATGAGCACTCCTCCCTTGTATGATGTAAGGTCATTTGCCCCTACAGGGAAACAGGGTGATAAATCAATCGCACCTATGGACGCTGGCGGGCAATGGTGGTAAGATTGAGTCATTATCTGAGGTCTGCAAGGTTATTCAAGGCACATGATCTTAGAGGTTGGCTAGTGAAAGTTGATCAAATGTTAAATGTTAAATGTCCAATGTTAAAGGTGAAATGTGTAAAGCAAACAATAAATTAAATGCAAAAGGTTGCTTGTCTATGTTATCAGCTAACTTGCACTTAGGTGATTTCAAGTGAGCCTGTGAAGATAGAACAACTCTACTTGTTCATAATCAGAAGATCATAAGTCCTAGCAGGCCACCTTGGCCCATGTTTTTTAATAAAGTCACATGTCCATGCCCTGCAGGGAAATTGTAAAAATGTCATAGCATGATGGTTTTTGTAAAGGACTCGGCTTTCCTAGGACTTAGTTATCAGTCTGACTAGCCCAGAGTGTTTTTTCTCTTGTCAATTATATGCTGTTGAATAAACGACATATAATTTTCGAGTTTTTCACTCATACCTCCAAAGTTGGGGTAGTCGACATGATTTCTCAATCTTAGGACGTTATTAGAGTTCAATGTCAATGTATATTACCATACTAGATATTAAAATCGAGTTGTGTGGACATGTGCTAGGTCCCCCTAAGTTTTTTTTAATTTCTAAAGAAAATAATTTTTTCCGTGAAATTATACTATTTTTAATAGTTTAATTGGAAAATTTTCAAATTGTAATAAAAGTGTGGTCTAGAGGCAGATTTTGGCTTGGGGATGCTCGTTTTCACACTCAAAGCATCCTCTTTACCCTAGGACCCACTTTCCCTATCTTCTGGGTGGCTACGTCGTCTCTGGGAGCATTACTCCTTAAAGATGCAATAAATTGGCAAATAAATGCTAAAAAGGCACAAAATTACCCATATATAAAAAAATATAATAAAAAATAGTCATTTGGCATGTGCCAAATGAGTTGGCATGCCATGTCAGATGAAGGGCGACCTCATGAGAGAATTAAAGCATGTGATTAAAGGGTCAAATCAAGAGAATTTCATTTGATTGAGTTTTATGATGCGCCCACCATCTCATCTGTCATGTGAATGGTAGTGTGGCGGCCCTTTCATTGGTGGGAGGAGATCCCAATGTAGAGGGGGCGCACTGTTATCACACAATCTCTAGCTGATGGATAAAAGTGTCCCAACAGGGATGGCAGAGGGTGAACAGCTAGGAAGGTGTAACCGGCAATAGCCAGGTCCTCCATTCAAGGAACGGAAGTCACACCGGACAAGGCTACTGTCACTTTAGACAAGGCACGTAGCCAAGTCAGGGGGGAGACCCCGCTCAACCAGGTAATGGTCGAGAGACAAAACACACCCAAATCCAAAAGATAGAAGGAAGTAAAGACAGGAAATGAATGTAAATAAGTCCTAAGCTTAATTTCAGCCACTGACTAGACACGAATGGTAAAATGAGAGTAATATCAAATGTGACCAGCGCTTAAATATGGTGAATTTAATGAGTTCGATTAATAATTGTATGGCTGGAAATAAGCAAAGAACATTCAATAAGCTAGAAGTGAAGGAATTGATTGTTGTTGCCCAAGAAGGTGAGTTAAGTAGTGAAATGACCAACTAGGGTAGCAATAAAACGGTGATTTAAAATACTACTAGCAATTGGTAGTTTGATTCACGCAAGTAAAATGACAATTTAAGACCAATTCTAAACTACCCAGAACCCCAAACTGACCCAAACAAGCAGAAGAGAAAAACGCCCCAGGTGAGGCGTTTTTGCCAGGTAGACCAGTGCTGAATCTATGGGTAAATTGAATCTAAAGGAAATGAAACTTAGGATATAGCATTCTAAGGGTGTTTCATTAGTGGGTTTTAAATTAAAACGAATTCTGGCGGTGAAATCTTAAGTTTTTGTATTTTTTGGGTTTATTAAGTAGTTTGCAGCCTAGCATTCACAATGGAAATGGAAACTAGAGAAACAAGCAGGGATTGCCTACCTGAAACAATGCAGATGAGGAGCTTCATGATGAACACAAATTCTGAAGACCAAGTGTTAAGCAGCTGGACGTTTTCCCTCAACGTTTAGAGCATCCAATTGACCAAGTGCGCCCTTGTACCTGCCAGAGAGAGAGCTAAGTCAGAAACTATGGCAAATAACAAGAAGAAATCAGCAAATAAATGACAAATGATGAAAGGAAATAAGATAACAAAAGTAAGTTTACTTCCCTTTGTTGAAATCCCGAAGAGAAAGAGCAACGTGGAGCTGCTAGCTCAATGGTTGCATCCCCCATCAGGTGGTCAGTTCACCTGCAGTTCGTTTGGCCAAGGAAATGGGTGGAAACAGCACACAAACACTCAACAATGCATCAGTAATAAGCTAAGAGTCATCATCTAAACACTAAATCACCATGTGCACAAGTAGATTGAAGGAAATGCTTCTCTATTCACAAGTCACAAGTTTACAAAAATGCCAAGAGCGCTCACAATGGAGTGAGTGCTTTCTCTTATAGAGAAGGGCCACTCTCAAAACTATTTCCCCCCAAAATGGAGGGCTGGGATTTAATCCCCAATCAAGCAAATCGAATGGTGGAGATCTCTCCTAGTGGGGGTGCGAATTGCCCAAGGATAGCACACAAGTGGAGAAGGGGTCACTTGTAGGGCCCATACAATATATGAAATAAGTGTTAGGAGGTGCCTATAGGGTGTTTTATCCCCCTAACATCAACAACCAAGGTCCCACATACAATATAACATGAAAATCGAACTTCTCCAAGTGGAGAAAAACGCCCCCATGGGCAATTCGTCCTACATGAAGAGTTGGTCCAATGGAGGGACCCACAATACATAATATTATGTCAAAACATACCAACATTACCTTAGAAATCACCCTTGAATTAGCCAGCCTTTAATTTTTGCCCTTTGCTATAGTTGCCTTTGTCAATTTTTTATTTTCCATGTATTTTATTGCTGGTTTATATTGTTGAAGGAGTAAATTGGGCTTCTGACCCACTTACAGTGCCCGGATTGTCGAACCGTCTGCTGCAATGTGATCGTGGACCCCAAAAATAGTAAGAATGGTCACTCAAACGACCACGATCCATCACTTAGGCATTATTTGCCCAAAATCCATGATTTTTAATTAAAACAGGTCATTAATGACCAAGAATAATTAAAATTCTCACAAACGCCTTGATCTTTTTACATTGTCACTTGGAGGCTCATATGGGTCCCCTGTAGATAATAATTGACCAAAATCGAAATTCCGGTCGCAACATTTTTTCGGCCCATTTTTGGCCTGGTCAACCTAGTTTGACCAAGTCAAATCTGGTCAACAATGGTGTTAGCTGAATACCTGTATGCAATCATGAAGTGAAAGGCTTCCTTATATAAGTTAGTACATTACTAAACAATATGACAATAATATGGTGATCAAAAATGCATTAAATCTCGGAAAAATACAAGGCCCCAGGTGAGGTGGGCCCACCACATCCAAAAGACTCAACTGTTATGCAAAACCTATAGACTTGACCACCTAGCTGACTTTGGGTGATGTGGAATACAAGGTGAAGGATGAGGGATGACAAGGACAAAGATCATGTGACCTTCTGGATAACTCGGGAAAGCGGGGTCCACTGAGATAAGCATACCATGACAAAAACACGATGAAGGGCGGTGCCTCACAAATGGGTATATAGTGCAAGGAAACCGCCACTGGTCATCTAACCAGTATCTCACAACTCACATCCGTGCTCGAAGACTCTGTGAGGTTCTTTTCTAGAGCAGCCAAACTGGGTGTCCGGAAACCGTAACTTTAGACTCTAGGGGACAATCTTGAGCTTGTCCCTTGCTACCTCTCACCTCCTTGCCCCGCAGGACTAGGTGAGGAAATAACCACTACAAATGCTGACATGTACGGCTGACCTGTGTCCATGTGTGTTTACAAACACATTGCATGGATTTTACAATGAATTTCATACTTAGCCCTTTTTTTGGCTAGATTTTACATTTACAAAAAGCCTTTTTGGCTTGCTTTACATTTCTTCATTTCTTCATTTTACATCAAGGCCCTTTTGGGCTACCTACATATCTCAACAAATATAATCATGGTGCTCATACTGCAAAGTAATGGGGGTGAGCAATACATGCTTCGATGACCAATGGGGAACACCCAATGAGGCTACACAATCCTAACTGCATTGCAACATCGAGGGCAACCGACAGGAGCAAATCCCAGGTTTGAGAGTGCATCTCACACACTAAAGAGCCGAGGCACAATAGACAGGAAATCATGGCATACTCAGAGATCAGTGGGGAAAGGGATCCTCAAGGTCACAAATCGGAATCCAAGTCGAGAAAGACTATCATGGATGAGTCGGATGGATGGAGAAGGTGAAGGTGGATCCAAAGTCAACTTCCTAGGGGGACTAAGTGACCAAGTCTATAACAAGAGTAGGGTTGTGACCTGGTGTGCATATACAGGGGCCTACTAGGAAGGGGTGGACTGACATCACCAAGGGGCCCAATCATATATCATAACAATAGCTAGATCACCAAATCAATCATCATATGCAAAGTTAGCGTACTATCATGTATAAACAAGTCTAAGCAACAATCATGAGCAATAAACATCAAATGCAATACCTGCCGCACCATATACCTGCTGCTGAGGCTGTCTCTGAACTGGATCTCTGCTGAATCCAAGCACAAATAGTAAACCAGCAATACTTTGTGATAGTCTCAATCAAAGCAAGACTAAGCCACTGTCTCAATGGGCTCATATCAAAGCCTGGCAAGGAAGGGTGATCCTGCGGTAAATGCTAAGTAACATGTCTGGACAATACGATAAAGCCATCTGTCCCCACTGATATATCTGCTCGAGGCAATCTGAACAAAATTGTGTGCCTCCTCTGAAGGCATCCGATCTCTGATCTAGAAAAAAAAAAAGTATAGTGCGGTCGCTGACCATACAATCTGCAGCATGGTAGCTCCAGCTAACATGGATGTGATAACACGCACCTCTTGTGAGGTGGCGTCTCCCTCATTAATCTAACTCGCTCATTGTTAGAGTTTGCACTTTAATTCAATTTAGCTAGATCTTTAAACTGAAAGATAGACAAGCACAGCAAAACACAAAGACACAAGAAATTTCCTCAAGGAAACCATAACGGAGAAAACCCTGCAACTTCCTCATAATAGATTTGTCACTAGTACAATATCAAGCAAGATGGAAAACCAAAACATAAGATGTCTTCTGCAGCTCTCTCTCTTTCTCCACCAGCAAACTTGTCTTCTCTCTCTCCTTATGCGAACTTCCTTGAGTGAGTGAGGTGCAAAATGTGAGAGTGATCCTCTCTATTTATACTTTACGTGTGGGTGACCTTTTTCCTAATGGGGCCGACCTCACTATCTTCACTGGGCCGACCTGTCCTAGGAAGACTCAAAAATACAATTTACATTTGACTTTTGGGGAGCTATTGCCCGACTTACAATGGAGGTTT
Organism: Larix kaempferi; assembly: GCA_027924585.1. Classification (NCBI taxonomy): domain Eukaryota; kingdom Viridiplantae; phylum Streptophyta; class Pinopsida; order Pinales; family Pinaceae; genus Larix; species Larix kaempferi. The sequence goes on from BSBM01000399.1 coordinate 19,030,742, forward strand.
TACCTCGATATTTTAGCATGACCAAATACAATAATGCCATCCCTGAATGGAGGAAAAACATCTTCGACGGAGGTACAATAATAATATAATAATAATAAACAGAAGAATATCTTCTGAAGTTACAATTACAACAACACTCCCTCTTAACTAGGAAGGTATTCTCTCGCCACAGTCATCATCACAGCTAGACACGTACTCTGGATCATCATCGCTGGAACATCATCAACACTGGATCATCATCGTCGCTGCTGCATTAATCCTCATCTAGTTGATCATTGACTAGTGACATCTCTCGAATCTATCTGTCATGAGAAGTTCTACAGAGCCAGCCCTTTTTCATGTTGGATATAGGCCTAGCTCTCATCTAGGTCTTCATCATCTCTACAAGCAAGCCATCAAGTAGGTACAGCCCAGGACCACACATTACATTGCCACAGCAATCACCTGCGTCTCCTACTATCATCTCATCGTATCCAGATCATCTCATAATCACACACGGAGAGCAGCTCAGGTGCACACCTCATGTCCAACAGACCACCTACGTCTCCCACCTAGTGGATACAGCCCAAGAGCACCCCAGGTGCATTACGTCTCTCACAGTCATCTTGCGTCTCCAACATGTGGATACAGCCCAAGAAGCACCCCAGGTGCATTAAGTCCCAAGGACCACCTGCGTCTTCCACCATGTGAGAACCAACCTAGGCGGACCCTCGGTGTCTTTGTGACCGGTAGACCTATCAACATCTCCAACATGTGGGTAGAGCCCAAGAGCACCCCAGGTGCATTACGTCCCAAGGACCACCTGCGTCTTCCACCATGTGAGAACCAGCCCTAGTGCACCTCCGTCTTCCAATCTCATCACTCCCTCTTTCGAGGAACATCGATCTAGATCACACCAAGCTTCTCTCTGAAGTACTCGAACTTCACTCTCGTTAAAGGCTTGGTAACCACATCGGCTATCTGCTCGTCCGTCACTACATACTGGAGCTTCACTGCTCCTCTCTGCACCATATCTCAGATATAGTGGTACTTGATCTCAAAATGCTTCGACTTGTCATGGAACACCGGGTTCTTGGACAACTTCACACAACTCTGGTTGTCGCAGAAGATGCAAGTCGCCTCTAGGTCGAGATCAAACAAATCTGACAGTAGCTTTCGAAGCCATACTGCCTCATAATTGGTCGAACAAGCTACAACATACTCTGCTTCGGCTGTACTCAGTGCCACACATGACTGCTTCCTGCTAAACCAGGAGATCGTAACGGATCCCAAACTGAAGCAGTATCCTGAAGTGCTCTTCCGGTCTGTGGCACTGCCTTCCCAATTTGAATCAACATAACCATGCAGGTTAATCCTCTGATTCGTCTCATACTTGAGCCCATACTCAATTGTACCCTTCAGGTACCTCAATATATGTTTTGCAGCAATCAGGCGAACATGTCTCGGATCCGTCAAGAACTGGCTCAAGGTGTCACAGCAAAACATATGTCCGACCTCATGTTCGTCAAGTACATCAACGAACCAACCATTTCCCTGTACATCGTGGCATCAATTGTCTCTGATGAAGTATCACGCATTACCTTCAACTTCGATGCCATAAGTGTGGCCATTGCCTTGCAATCCATCATTCTGAACCTCTTCAAAATCTCCACTACATACTTTCCGTGACCAAGGAAAATTCCATCCTCACTCTGCCACACCTCCATGCCTAAGAAGTAGTGCATCCCCAGGTCCTTCATCTCGAACTCTGTGACAAGCTTTCTCTTCGTATCTGCAATGAGCTCATCCCCCCCTGTTACGAACAGGTCATCTACATAAAGTAGTAGTATCACTGGTCTTTTGTCCTCGACCTTGAAGTAAAGGTTGGAATCTACTTTACCGTTGGTAAAGCCTAAGCTCATCAGAAAGCTGTCCATCCTGCCGTACCAAGTTCTAGGTCCCTGCTTCAAACCATACAAGGCTTTTTTCAACTTGCACACATGAGTCTGTCTGTCATGTGTTACGAATCCTAGTGGTTGCTCCATGTACACTTCCTCTTCTACTACACCATTCAAGAATGTTGTCTTGACGTCCATCTGGTGTAACTTCCATTTCATTACTATAGCCAATGCAAGTATAGATCTAATGGAAGTGTATCTTGCTACAAGTGCAAATGTCTCCTTGTAGTTTATGCCTTCCTTCTGGGAGAAGCCACATGCCACAAATCTTGCCTTGTGTTTTTCAATGATGACATCTGCAGCATGCTTGATCTTGTAGATCCACTTCGAAGTCACAACAGACTTCCCGACTAGTCTCGGAACTATCTCTCGGACATCATTCTTCATAATCGACTGGTACTCCTCGATCATGGCATCCTTCCATTCCTTCTTCTCTATTGCTTCCTCATGGTTGGAAGGTTCTTTACCGATGATGTCACATAGTAGGGCCACATAGCTAGAGTATGGTCTGGGTCTCTTGCTTTCTCTATGCATCCCATCTGGAGCACCATACTTCTCTGCATCTTCTATTGCTTCCCGTGCCCATGTTGGTCTTCTTTTGTGGGAATTCTTCTCACGAGGTGGATCTACAGGTTCTTGTGGTTCTATAATGTCGCGGTCTTCATGATCTTCTTGAATTGCTTCTTCCACAACTGTGTCTCTGGTTTTGGGGACTTCAAGTTCTTCAATTTATTCATTAGGTAATTTTCTGGATTTGTTGTATGTTGAATCTTTGTCGAACGACATGTCTCTGTTGATCTCGATCTTCTTGAATACTGGGAAGTATATTCGGTAGGCTTTTGATGTGTCGATGTATCCCATGAATATTCCCTTCTTTCATGAGGGATCTAGCTTGGTTCTCTTTTCCTTCGAGATTTGTATGTACATCGGGCAGCTAAATATTTTGAGATGGCTGACTTTTTGGTTTCTCTCCTGAGAAAGCCTCTTCAGGAGTCTTGTTGTTCAATACATGGTGAGGTGTACGGTTTTGTACATACACAGTTATCCTTGTTGCTTCTACCCATAAGTGCATCAAAAGATCCTGATCATGTAGTATTGCTTCCATTATTGATCTGTTCTTTCGTTCTGCAACACCATTTTGTTGAGGATTGTAAGGAGTGCTCAACTCCCTCTTAATCCCAGATTCTCTGCAAAGGTCCTTGAATTCTTCTGAAGTGAATTCTATGCCATTGTCTGATCGTAAAGCCTTGAAATTCAGGGGGGACGTCTCTAAAGTCTGGAAATTCGAGGGGGCGGGGGGAACGTCTCTAATATTATAAAAATAAAATAAAATAACAAAAATAATAATTCATTTGATGTATAATCATGTTTGTGCAATGTAAATACTAAATATATTGATTTATTTTCTAAGTAGTACCAAGTAGGGATTGTAAAAAGTGAAAATAATGGAAAAACATAAAAATATATATATATTCTCAGGGGCATGGGAAGGGGAAATGTTTCACCATGAGTCCCCAAGTCCCGGGGACGCAGGAAACGCGTCCCCGACCCTGCAGGACGCATCCTCGTGGAACACTGATTAAATGTTAAATGTGTAAAAGCTGGCAATAAATTAAATGCAAAAATGATGCTTGTCTAGAGCCTACTAGATGCTTTCCAAGTACTCTACCCATTTGTGAGGCACCACCATTCCCTAGTGTCTTCTATCCGGCATATGTCTAAGTGGTTCCCCTTTTCCCTCAGGTCCAAGAGATCACAGTGTCGAGGTTATCAAGTCAATCCCCTCTATCCTAACCTTGTTTCTTCCACCTCACCCATCCTAGCAATTTCACTAAGTCTGTGAGTAAGCATATGTAGGGGGCTTCAGGAAAGACTTGATGGTTTCTGTTACCACCTAAAGTTGCACTTTAGTTGGACTTTAGTGAGCCGCCAGTATTGCACAATTACTTGTGCTCTTTCAGAGTTCAAAAGTTCCAAGTTTGGCCTGTTCAAGGCCCCTCTTTTATTTTTGTAGTGCATGACCATGCCCCACGTGGTTTGTAATAAAGTGTGCTAGCATGGTGACCTTTGAGTGACTCAGTTCCCTAGGACTTGACAACCGAAGAAGGTATTCTAAGGAGTTTTTTCCCTTATCGATTATGCTTTGCCTTTAGCCGAATATAATCGATGAGTTTTTCTCCTACACCTCCAAAGTTGGGATGCCCAAAGTGGTGGTTAGGCCCTAGGAGATTATTAGAGTCCATTTTGTAACATGTATAAACATGTTAGACGCTGGAATTTTATCATTTGGTCATGTACTAGGTTCCCCTGAAGTTTTAGTCAATTCCGAGAAAAATAATTTTTCGCATTTTTAAGCCATTTTTTAATGGTTTGAATGAAAAAATCAAATGGCGATAAAAGTGCGATTCGGAGTCGGAATTTGATGCTAGGATGCTAGTTTTCAAGCTCAGAGCATCCTCTTTACCCTGGTATCCGGTTTTCCTATGTTTCAGGCGACCAAGATGCCCCGTGGAGCAGTTTTGCCTATCAGAGCTACAAAATGGCACTTTAATGCTAAAAGAGCATCAAAATGCACCATAAGCCAAAAGTTAAAATAATTAAAAATTTGAATTTTGCACATGCCAAATGACATGGCATTAATTCACTTAAGGTATGCGACTAAGTGAAAGATGAAAGCATATGTTAAAAGGTTGAATTAAAAGTCAAAATGTGAATATTTCAAAGTAGTGCTACGTAAGAGAGCCTTCACGTGGGCCAGCTCTCTTCTCCATGGCCGTTTTCGTTTTGATGGAGGATAAGTTAATTATGGATAGGAGAATATATTAAAGAGTTAAAGCATCATATCACAAAGTCGTGTGATTAGAATTTGTTTTAAAGGATCGAGCGTGTATCTTATTGCCAAAGGAAATGCGTGGGGCCGGCTCCTCTACATGGCTACGCACAATTTGGTGTGGATAGTTTCAAATTGGTGGGGGTGGCTACCTCTCATGAGGTGGCACATCCCATAAGGCCAGCTTCTAATTAAAACAACCAATCAGAATCCAGTCGAACAGCTCATCCATCAAAGCGTGGAAACATCCAACAACTTGCCACTCGCTCTCATCCCTCACGCGTGAGCTTCCTTCAACTCGGCATCTTCCATTTCAGAGTGTTTTTGTCCAAGTGCAATGGTGTTTCGTCATCGGTTTTGAGTTTGTTTGCTCTACAATCAAGGAGCTTTGTCTCCTTAGGGTTTTGGCACCCCAGGCTACTTTGTGCTATAAATTGTGAGCATTGGTCCATTGTTCAAGGATCTGAAGGTGGAACCTCTGCTCTTGTCTATTGTAATATTATTCTTTGGGTAATTGAGTAATAAAAGGCTTTGGAGGCTACCATGGTGTTGTTTGCGGTGTGTATTGTCATGTTCTTTGATCATCAATGAGGTAATCAGTATTATGGTTCATGCTAGTATATGTTGGGTGTTTGCCTTTGTAAGGAAATTATTTTTTCTTAAAGATAGTAAGCATTGCTTTATAGAATTCTTACTATGTTGTGAGTGATGTTAGAATGCTAGATGAAATGATATTTCTTGTTTGAGTGTGTTATTCATTCTTATTTCTTTTAATTGTTCACAAATCTCTTAATCCCCATTGCTAGTGTTGACTCCATTTTGCAGGTAGCTCAAGTTGAAGGAGCGGATGAGCATGTTAGCTCTTCCTCATACTCAATAGGTCCAAAGCAAGGAAGCCAATACTATGGTGCATCAGCAAGCAGACTCCATAGCCCATTTAGATGTTCATCCCCCAAGGGTTCATCTTCAAGATCTATCTTTCTAATCTAAATTGGTTACGGCTCTATTTTACTCTAGATCTCAAGTTTTAATATCATAAGAAGTAGATCTAGTTTCCTTAAGCTTGCACCTAATTCAAAAAATCTAAGTTTTGGTAAGGAAAAGTGCTTATAAAATAAATATCTAGCATTGTTAGGCTTGTAATTTGGCTTGCAACTTGAAAGAGGGCAGCCAAAGATCCTAGCAAGGCAAGCTCCCTAGCTTGTCTTACTAGTTACTTTCCTGTCTCATTTTACTGCATCATTTAGATTTAGTTTTTTAAGACTTGGTTTGCATTTAGAAGAGGAATAAGTTCTTAGTTGTTTTTAGGCATTTCACAAACTTTTTAGTTCGCTGGAATTTCTACCATTTTATGACAGTCCTACATTTAAAAATTAGCTAAAAGTCAATTAAAAACTAAAAAAAAATTTCCCAAAAACAAGTTTTTGCATACTAGTTGCATTAGCTTTAATTTTGACAGTTTGTAGCATTGTTAGAACACTCTTAAAGTGTTTTGATTATCATTTCTAATCAACATTTGTTAGCTGGTCTGTTTCGTTTTCTTAACAGGTTAGAGCTAAAAAACTCACAGACAAGTCATCATGAAGCTCCCAGAACCACCCTGTGAATCAACTGTTCAAGCGTTGTTTCACTTTCACATCTTATTGTAAATTGTCTTGTTCCCTAATGATAAAGGGCAGACAGTAGTTTTCTGAGTTTGTCGATTGTAATCGAAATAATAAAAAGAGCTCAACAGGCAATTCCAGCACCTGACCCCAATCCCCCCAGGGGGGTTTCGCAATTTTTTCATTTTTTTTACTTTTTCGCAACTTTTTCTAACATTTTCGTTTTAGATTAGTTTCATTTGAGCAGTAGTAATTAAACAACTCACTCAAGCACACAACGTCCTCCGATGACTCATTTATCATTTTATTATATGCTTATGTGTTTTGTTTAATCCTACAATCTTGTTCTAAAACTGACAACTAAAATTAAACCCTTGCTCTACCGAAGTACTCCATCACTTTGTGGCACGAGGAAAAGATATTCCTGGGTCATAGCTTAGTTAATTATCGACTCACACATTTTAATAAAACGAACCATGCCCCAAGCCCAAAGTATGCTCTTGGCCGTTGAATCTTAGTCGGAACAGCTGGACCAATCAGAAACGGGTGCAAGGTACTTAGTTTAATAGGACAATCCAATCTCATCTTTCTTGGCGGATTCGAGAGGTTGCATGGGTGTATACCGTAGAGTAAGCAGGCTACTTTAAGAAGGTTTATCCTCGCCTGGTTGGACACTCGATGAAGCCGCTAAAGCACTCAGTCCAAAGAGCTAGATTTGGTTCGGCCAAACCATGACTTAACCCATTCCTTAAACCACTCATTTAATAATCTTAAAATTTACCAACTGAGACACTGCAATACTTTCACCGAGACCACAGAAGCAACCCTACACAGCAGCTACTTTAAGAAGGTTGCATGGGTGTATACCGTAGAGTAAGCAGGCTACTTTAAGAAGGTTTATCCTCGCCTGGTTGGACACTCGGAGAAGCCGCTAAAGCACTCAGTCCAAAGAGCTAGATTTGGTTCGGCCAAACCAAGAATTAACCCATTCCTTAATCCACTCATTTAATAATCTTAAAATTTACCAACTAAGACACTGCAATACTTTCACCTAGACCACAGAAGCAACCCTACACAGCAGCTATCGCACGCAATTCACATTCTCGGCACTGGTCATTAATTTTCCATGGTTTAAGTTTCAATTATGAATGTCGTGAATGCTTATCTATTTTGTGTTGGGTTGATTAATTGATTTAATTTGCAAGCAATGCTTAGTTGTTATTTTCCCATCTCGTCATCTCATAACTCCTAGAATAGACTTTTATCTTCTGTTATAGATTAAAAGCCTTAGTTTAATTTTCATAGGGACCACCCCCCTTGGCTTCGCTAGGAGTAAGACTAGACGGAGGAGTCAAGTAATCAGGTGACAGTACTTGACTCTCACTTGCCCCCAAGGACACACCGAGCGGCTTGAAGGTTTCCTGCCGTGTCCCCCCCCAGGTGTGTATTAGGCGGCAACAATTTCTCTCACACGGGTGTATTATTATTTGATTATTGTAGCCATTGTATGTATTTCATGTTTTAGTCTGGTAACTAACATATATTTGTGAGCATTATTAGTCCATTGTGCATACAAGCTTATCGATGTTATTTCTCAGCCTTCAATTTCAGTACTTTGACTTCATCAAAACCTACTTTGACTTGGTCAACACATTTCCCGAGGCAGTGACTGCACTGTTCGATGTTGCATACTTATCCTCCAAATGTATCCAGTACACCATTTCCATGGTCATTTTTTGGTTTGTGGCCATTATGCAACAATTCCAATGATTATTATTATTTTTATGGCCATATTTTATATACTGGATATGGTGTTGGGCTTTAGATGCATATTTTGATGGACATATGGAGTATTTGTAGTCACTATTGATGGATTTGAGGTCTCTGATTCAATTGGTGCACTCAGATGTGGATTTTGGGCAGAGGAAGTAAACTTAATGATGGTTTTATTCTCCAGCATGATGAACCGGCAATTATATTCTTAAGAAATGACCATGGCTTCACTAGGAAAATCGATTTGGTTAATGTGGGTGAGGAAATAACTTAGGGATGGTTGATTATGATGAGATGTGGCTCTACATGCATGTTCCATGGATTATCTTCATTCAGGGCATACTTCACATGATGCTACCTTGGTCCTAGGGAAGACGTCTTCCTTCACAGGGCGCACTTGATGTTGATCATTTGTTGTATATCATGTTATATTGTTATATCTTTGTAAAAGGTGGGCACCTAGAGTGAATTGAGCCCCTAGTGACCCCCTTATGATGTTGCCCTGTGTTATATCATGTTCTTATGTTATGTTTTCCTTTCCTAAGGCGTTATTGGGCAAAGAGTGCGCCCCCTTTATGACTTGATCATTGATCCATGTATGTAAAAAATAAATAGATCTCCATTGTATCTTTTAATCTCAACCACTCATTCAAAAAGTGGTTATGGTTTTGGTTTGTCTCAGATCTATTTAAGAGAGAGGACCCCCGCATTATAAAGGGACTTTTGGCTCTGGATTTTTGGCAATAAAAGGAAATTTTTAGGGAAACCTTGTGTCTTTGTTGAAGATCATTCTTGTGCTTGATTGTAGATCCAATAGCCTAAGACGTTCTAGTTACATGATGATGATTCCATGCTATATTTTCTAGAGATAGTGTGTGATTGCAGGAGGGCGACTTCACTTGGAGCAACTTCGTGGGGGTACTTCGGATCTCTTCATTGGATGAATTTGACAATCAAGGAGTAGTTTCCATTGTATCTTTGATCACTGTTAATGCTCTTTGATTTGTCTTGCATCATTTATCTTTTCTCTTGTGAATCAAATATCACAGTAGTTTGTGTTTGCAGGAGGGAGGGTGCACTAGCTCAACTTGGGCAAATCGTATTCATCTTGGGTCTCTTCATTACTATTGTAAATTGATTCGAGAGGGTTGGAGCATCATTGCACTTGTTATCTACAAGACATTTAGATAAGTTCCCATCCTTTTTCTTTTATTTCAAGAGCCATTCCATTAGTCATTCTTTAAAATCTACTTCAAAACCCTAGCTAAAAATTTATAAAAATTCTCTGGGTCACACAACTTGGTTTCTTGGCAAATCATTTCTGGGTATTTTCATTTATCCTCAATTTCAAAGAGGGTCCTCGAGCGCATCACCCTTTGAGGACTCCATCAGCCCAATCCCAAAGGCACTCATCTTCAGGCTTCGCCCTCCTTGGTTTTGCTCATCTTTCTGTTGATTTGTGATCTAGGTTATGCTTGCATGCTTTAATATTGTCAGATCTATCATCAAGCCATCTCATTCAAGTGTTAGAAAACCCTAATTCCTCTCCAATCTACTACTTTGGACACTTCACCAAGTTTTACCTTCAATCCCCCAAGGTAGTGGCATTGACCATTGAAACTAACACTTAGATCCTAGATCCTTAATGCTATCCTAGCCACACAACTCTCTTCCTAATGAAGAGGAGGGGCAAGCAAACTAATAAAATGAAAATAACATAAACAAATAACCCTAGCCCCTCTAAACTTGCAATGCAAAAGTCGGCAAGCCCAACTTCTAATGCATGCAAGGGATAGCTGAAAAATTTAAAGTGCTTATGCTATAAATAAATGAAGTAAGGAACCAAGCCCACGAGACTCTCTTGGGCTTGTTACAACAAGAAAGATTTCATCCTTGTAACATACAAGAAAATGGAGGTCAAGAACAAGAAATTTGACCATTTTTGGGGGAGGAACTTGAAGTGGCCACTCTTGGGTGATCTTTGAGCTTACTTGTGACCAAATTTGGGCATTCCCTCCCCCTGTAACATCAAAAATTTGCACAAAACAGCAAGCTAATATTGCGCAAATCTGATGGAAATGAGTATGGAATCAACTTAGAAATTTTAGCATATAAATTTCAGAAATTTGTAAGTGCAGTGTAGCATGTAAAAAAAAACTTGAAATGATAATTTTAGAGAGGGAAATAAGCAAATAAAAATCTGCAAAAATAAAAATGTTAGTTAGAAGATACCAAGTCCTTCAATAGTTGTTGAACAATGGGGTATCCCACCCGGGAATCCTATTCCCCAAGCTTGAGTAACCTGTAACAAACTAGCTTCAAATGCACAAGGGGTGAGAGACCAAACAAAGACTTGAGAAATCATATATTCAAACTAGAAGTCCATGAAATTCTCAAATGCTAAGAAGATAACCCACATAACATGTAACAACAATATTACAATATTATTCTCAAGAAAGACAATTTGCTTGAGATCCACAAATGCAAGAATGAAACCAAAATGCAACAATGTTACCTCCCACAATGCCAATGACCGAATTTCCTCCAAATATTTTCTTCATTCACATCCAAAACTGGAAATTACAATGGCTCTCCTCTTTGGACAGAAATGGAAGCAAGAGAGCAAGAGCAAGAGTGATTGTAACCAAAATGAGGAGGCGACTTCTTACATAGGAAAAGAGAGAGGAGAGAGTTCCTTTGCATGAGTGACATTGTCAATTGGAGAGAAAGGGGGGCCATGAAGGGGGGTGCACTTCCTTGGGTTAAAAATAACAAACAATCGGGGCGGAAAATCCCCCACTCATGTTTTATATTTCATTGATAGGCCCAGGGGAGGGAATCATGAAGGTGGAACCCCCCCTTTTGGCCTATTTCAATTTTTCTCATTTCCCATGGTGGAGGGTTTCCTCATTAGGGAGACAACTTCAAACTTGAAAAACACTTGCTTGGGGTGGCCCCTTTGGCCTTTACTTTTACCTTAGGGACATAATATAACCTTTGGAAACTTAATTGGCCACCCCAAGTGACTTTAGTCACTTCACAAAATTTTGTCATTCTAATTAATGGTCAATTTTCCTAATTTTCTTGACTGACTTAGGAAAATCCATCAAAAACCTTATCAATACTCAACGGAATGACTTCAACTTGGTGCAAGGGTGTAGGGGGTCTCTTGCCATTGATTTTAAGTACCCATACCCCTATTTATGGGCATTAAGTGCCACTTAACCCTTTTTTACATTACAACATTTTATGATGAGGGACATTTTTTAATTACCAAAAATTAAAAAATCCTAAGTAAAACTTAATGAAATTCCGCAAGACTCTAGATAATGTCTACCATGGTAATATAGAACATTCCTAGGCCCCAATCACCCCATGGACTCGATCATTAGAACGTCTTTCACAACTTTGGAGGTATTTTTGAGTGAAAAACTCAGATAATTAAAATCATTAAAAATGAATTTTAATTATCCAAGGGAAAAAACACTCGATGAAAGGACTTCCCTAATGATAAAGTCTTAGGCAACTAAGTTATACAAAAAATTGACCCTCATGTTGACATATCATTACAAAATCCCCCGCAGGGGTGGAGAAATTTCATGGAGAAAATATAAGAACAAGAGTTGCCTCGCTTGAAAAACTTCATTAGGTACTTCTTTTTCATCTCCAAAGCACATGGTACATGGTTGTCCACCTAGTTGGTTTGGTGGTCAACATTCTTGCTCCAACTGCGGGACGTGTGCTCGATCTGGTCTTCGAGCAAGGAGGGGATACGAGAACTCCAGAATCTTTGGTTCTTATAATCTGTAAAAACATCTCAACCTGACAAGAAAACCTTAGTAGCACATGTTTCATTAAAAATCCAATAAACCATAAGTTGCTTTAGTTAACAAAAATGTTATTATTCCTAAGTACATAAAATAAATGCAGAAAGTAAATGTTCACTATAAGGAGCTTATTTTTGTTGGATTTTGTGCAACTTCGGAAGATATTATTTATTGTATTTTATTGTACTTGATTGTACCTCCTAAGGGAGATGAACTTGAAGTATTTAATCATGTAAAACCCTTGAAAGAATCAATGTAAACCTTGGGATGAAAAGCAAGCAAAAGAAAATTAAAATTAAAATTATTTATTGCTCCCCAAGAGAAGTTGGCCCATTTAGGGAATTTTTCATGGTTGCACTTGTATAAATAAGACGTGAGCTCACCTGATTATTCACTCATCCACTCAACTCAAGTTCGCATTACTTGAGAGAGAGAGAAGTTCGCATCTGTTGGAGGAGAAGAAGACTGTTTTGGGGTTTCTACTTTTCGAAGACATTTTCCATCTTTTCTCTTTTATGATTGTACTTTGATCTCGGAATTATCATCTCTATACGAAGGTTGTTGGGTTTTCTCCCGTTTGGGTTTCCCAGGATAAACTTTGTTGTTATTGTTTTGTGCTTTGTCTTTCTTCTAGTGATCCTGTTTATGCAATTGAATTATTATGCTATGAATGTATGAAAATTAACATGGTATCAGAGAAGTTCTAGAAGAAGCCATTGTCGGAACTAAGGTTTCATCTTCTGAAGTCTTCACCCAACATTTTGGAGAAAAAGAACCTTGGGAATTTTTCTTTTGGGGAGGTGCATCTTTTGGTGAAGGCGGAATTCAATTCCGAGAATTTTCAGTTATTGACCTAATTCTGCAGCTGCAGCAGAAATTAGGGTTTCAGTTTTGACCTACTTCTCTCCACAGATTTGGATCAGCCCTACCTCATTTCAACTCACCTTGCAAGGCGCATCTACATGTGGAATGAGTTTGTCAAATTTTCAACTTTCATTTTTGACCTAGCTCCTGCTAGGGTTTCTGAACCAGATCTGCAGTCAAGATGATTGGTATGAAGGTTGAAGATCGTCTGAAAAGGAAGCATGAAGCATCCACCACTGATATAGAAGAAGATCATCATCACAAGAAGCACAAGAATGAAGATCATACAGAATTTATATTCATATCAGCTTTATCAGGTATTATTTCCACCACTAGTGACACTTGGCTCATAGATAGTGGTGCTTCTAGACACATGACGGGTTATAAAGAAAATCATTCAGAATTAGTTGAGAAAGATTCACATCTCCGTGTTGTACATGGAGATGATGCTAACTACACTGTGAAGGGATCTGGAGACACCTCCCTTCAACTACAATCAAATGATACATTATGCCTGAGTGATGTGCTCTATGTACCTGGAATGAAAAGAAACCTTGTCTCCATCTCAGCCTTGGAAGACAAGGGATATAAAGTAGCTTTCTCAGAAGGTGAAGTCCTTGCTTGGCACAAGAACTCAAGGATGAACACGGCCAAAGTTATTGGTATAAGAGAGGAGAGCTCGTATCGACTGAACACTCCACCAATCCAAGCCCTAGTACATGATGCTGCAAGTATGGGCGAAGTATGGCACAAAAGACTAGCTCATCTGAACTATCGAGCTCTCCCAGCACTGAAGAATATAGTGACACATTTACCAAGGCCCTAGGTAGACCATGATAGGACATGTAGAGGATGTGCACTTGGCAAGAATGCCAACAAATCTTTTCTAGATAGTGAGAGTAGATCCAAAGAGATTTTGGATCTAGTACACTCTGACTTGTGCGGACCCATGACAGTTGCTTCATTGGGTGGATATCATTACTATATAACATTCATTGATGATTACTCATGAAAGACTTGGATATACTTCCTCAAGTCTAAAGAATCTAAGGAAGTACTCAGCAAGTTCAAAGAATTTAAAGCACAAGTCGAGAATCTGTCTGGGAAGAGGATCAAGATTTTGAGATCCGATAATGGTGGAGAATACACCTCTATAGAATTTAATGATTTCTGCAAGGAAGCAGGAATTAAGAGGGAGCTAACAGTTCCCTACAACCCTCAACAAAATGGGGTTGCGAAAGAAAGAATAGAACAATCGTGGAGGCAGCCAAAGCTATGATACATGACCAGAGTCTTCAAATTTTCTTGTGGGCAGAAGCATCTAGAACCCTCGTATATGTACAAAATAGATGTCCACATAAGATATTGAAGAATATGACTCCGGAAGAAGCGTTCACAGGAGTAAAACCAGAAGTGGGCCATCTCCGAATCTTTAGCCCAAGGAGAAAAGATCGAAGCTGGAACCTTCGGGAAAGAAGGGAACCTTTGTGGGATATAGTGAGTCTTCAAAGGCTTATAGAATCTACATCCCAGGATCCAGACAGATTGAAGTCAGTAGGGATGTGACCTTTGAAGAAGAGATGGTTGTCAGGAAAGGCAGAGGATCGGACATGGAGATCGATGATGAAGAAATGCTAGAACCAAAGGAGATGAGATCATCTCCCCCTCCAGTTCAAAGGGAGTTAGCAGAAAAGGATGAACCTATCGATCCCATTGATCTAGTTGATATCCCCAGAGATGTTGTAGGTCAGAAAAGACCTAAATGGGCACAACAGACACTGCAGGATGCAAAGGGGCATGAAGCTCCACATGGTGCTTCCAGAAAAAGCAAAAGACCTCAGAGGTTCTCCAGTTATGTGGCACTAAAGAGTAACATCATTGATTCAGAACCAACCACTTATGAAGAAGCATCCAAACACCAAGTTTGGAAGGATGCCATGATGGAAGAATATCAATCCATCATGAACAATGATGTGTGGGAGGTTGTGCCGAGACCTGAGAAGAAGTCATTAGTGACTTCTAAATGGCTATACAAGATCAAGCATGGAGCAGATGGAAGTGTTGAAAAATACAAGGCCAGATTTGTTGCCAGAAGATTCTCTCAGAAAGAGGGAGTCGACTATGATGAGACATTTGCTCATATGGCTCGATATACTTCCATCAGGTCAATCATTGTTATTGCTTCAGCTATGGGATGGAAGTTGCATCAAATGGATGTGAAGACAGCCTTTCTCAATGGTGTTATTGAGGAAGAAGTTTACATCGAACAACTAGAAGGGTTTATTGTCCACGGAAAATAATCACATGTATGCAGATTGAAAAAGGCACTATATGGACTCAAGCAAGCACCCCGTGCTTGGTATGGACGAATAGACGGATTCCTGGTGAGCTTGGGGTTTACCAAGAGTGATGCAGACCCCAACCTTTACTACAAGGTTGTAGATGATGAGCCACTGATTTTGGTACTATATGTTGATGACCTGTTTCTCACAGGAAATGAGAAACTTATCATACGATGTAAGAAGAATCTCGCCTCTGAGTTTGAAATGAAGGATCTTCGAATGATGCACTATTTCTTGGGACTAGAAGTATGGCAGAGGCAGAAACAGATTTTCCTAGGACAAGGAAAGTACACCAAAGATATATTGAAGAAATTCGGAATGTTGGACTATAAGTCCATGGCCACTTCGATGGATGCAAATTGGAAGAAGTTGATTGGGTCCTTGATGTATCTGACAAACACCAAACCAGATATATGTTTTGCTATGAATGCTCTCAGCCAGTTCATGTGTGAGCCGAGGCGGATTCACTGGATTGCTGCAAAACATGTGCTCAGATACTTGCGTGGCAATGTGGGATATGCCCCCACTCATGTTTTACATTTCATTGCTAGGCCAAGGGGAGGGAACCATGAAGGTGGGACCCCCCCTTTTGGCTTATTTCAATTTTTCTCATTTCCCATAGTAAGAGGGTTTCCACCTTAGGAAGACAACTTCAAACTTGAAAAACACTTGCTTGGGGGGGGGATTTGGCCTTTAATTTTATCTTAGGGACATAATATAACCTTTGGAAACTTAATTTGGCCACCCCAAGTGACTTTAGTCACTTTACAAAATTTTCTCATTCTAATTAATGGCCAATTTTCCTGATTTTCTTGACTGACTTAGGTAAATCCATCAAAAACTTTATCAAAACTCAACGGAATGACTTCAAACTTGGTCCAAGGGTGTAGGTGGTCTTTTGCCATTGATTTTGAGTACCCATACCCCTATTTATGGGCATTAAGTGCCACTTAACCCTCTTTTACATTACAACATTTTATGCTGAGGGACATTTTTTAATTACCAAAAATTAAAAAATCCTAAGTAAAATTTAATAAAATTCCGCAAGACTCTAGATAATGTCTACCAGGGTAATATAGAACATTCCAAGGTCCCAATCACCCCATGGACTCAATGATTAGAATGCCTTTCACCACTTTGGAGGTATTTTCGAGTGAAAAACTCAGATAATTAAAATCACTAAAAAGGAATTTTATTTTTCCAAGGGAAAAAACACTCGATGAAAGGAATTCCCTAATGATAAAGTCTTATGCAACTAAGTTATACAAAAAATTGACCCTCATGTTGACATATCATTACAAAATCCCCGCAGGGGTGCGAAAATTTCATGGAGAAAAGATAAGAAGAAGAGCTGCCTCGCTTGAAAATTTTCATTAGGTACTTCTTTCTCATATCCAAGGCACATGGTACATGGTTGTCCACCTAGTTGGTTTGGTGGTCAACAGTCCCCACTCTTGCGTAGGATGAAGTATAGAGTTACTTTGAGTGAGAAAATGCAAGCATATGCTCCCAGCAGTGGGTAAACAGCCCCAACCTTCACAAAACATTTTCCTCAACAAGTTTGTGCCCTCCAAATTGATGCTATGGCTCTCTCACAGTGTATACTCAATCAGCAACTGAAGAGTGCGGCCTCCAAAGATGAAGTTTAGCTCCCACAACAAGGCACACAGCCCCCTTCAATGAATACGTTGCTCCCACAAGAAGATGGAAGCCCACACAAAATAAACTCAATCCCTTCAGTAACCAGTGAGTGAAACCACTGAAGCTCACGCCCTCAAAAAGAGCCCACGATCTTCCTTACTGATGAAAAGTGGTTTTTGAAACCCCCATGACCTCGGCAAATGTGAAATCTCTTCCTTTGCTATGAAAGCCTGTGAAAGATCTAAGTGATCACTTCAACTAATTGACTACGGTGGATGGTCTCACCACCGAAATCAATTTTCTCTTAGGTTTTTATCCCAAGAGCAACAAGCTACAAAAGCTCTCCAAAAATCTTTTCGAAAGTGAGAATAACATGAATGTACAAGAATGAGCTCTAATCTCTCTTTTATAGGCCCCTTCTTCTTTTCTCCCCATTCACTTAAATTATTTAAATGACTTTCTAAAGATATTCTTCACATTATTAATTAAATCACTTTTTAACCTCCAAAATTGCTTTATTTGTTTTTACACCTTTCTGGGAACTAAAAGTAACCCTTTTTATCCTCTCATCATTTAAAGCTCTTCATCCTGATTCCAACGAGCTATTACACTAAGGTGTTCCCTCAAATAATATGATCAAGATGACACTCTTAGTGAATTTAATTAAATTATGCACAATAATCCTACCAAATTACGGGAATCGCCGGAATGCAACGGAACTAAGAACGAACTGTGCGGAAGTGATCTTGATGATGAATAATGGTGAATGGACTAGGTTGGGCCCCATAAAACTCCTCCAAAACCTCCTAACTCACTAGTAACACAATCTCACTCATCTGGCTTGGCTAACACAAGCCCCGAAAGTCATCTCCAACCACAGAACAGAGGAATCCAAAAAAAGGGGACATTACATGTGCTCCATCTCTGAGTCCCAATTGGTCCATGCATACACCAAAGATATGTTAAATTAATGTAACTTCAAAGAATATTCTACTTGTACTTTATTATTGTAATGCCGTCGGGTATGTTTTACCTCCATTCGGAGGTCATTATTATATTTGGTCATGTAAAAGTCATGAGGTAAAGACTCCATTGTAAGTCAGGTTGTTAGTACCCTAAAGAATGTAATATAATATTATTTGAGTCTTTCTAGGAGAGGTCGGCCTAGTCAGTTAAAGTGAGGCCGACCTAGCTGGGATAAAAGGCAAGTAAAAGGTAAAGTATAAATAGAGAGTGAGTTCCTCTCATTTGTACCATCACTCACTTGTGCAATTCGCATTAGAGGAGAGAGAGAGATATCTGCGGAGGAGGAGGATTGGCTTGGGTCTAGAGTTTGATCTTTTTGTCTCTCTTATTTGTGAGACCTATTTTGGGCATTGTACTTTGATCATCTATATTGAGGAAGTTCTTGCTAGGTTTTCTTCCCCTTCAGGGTTTCCCAGGGTATATTGTTTTGTGCTTTGTGATTGCGTATCTTGCAAAGATCCTTATTATGCTGCTATTGTGAATGATGTATTGAATGCTAACGAAGTTGGAATATAGTCTATAGCAGTGTTGTTGCTGCAACATCCTTCCCCAAAATTTTCAAGTTATTTGGGGCCCCTCCTTTGAACACTTTTGTAGCCAGTTTTTACTTTATCTTTCGGGTTTTTCTCTAACAGGAACAAGCTAAGTCACCTGCTTACAAAGGAGTTTTCTCATTTTTTCTAAGGCAAAGTCGTTCTTTTCCTTCCGCGCAGATTTTGGTCTTAAGTCACCCGCTGTGGCGCAGGTTTTAGCCTTAGTCCGTCGCCGCTTTGACACGCCTCTAACCATAAGTTTCTCGTTCGACGCACATTATGAACAATAAGCCAGCCACCGTTAGCGCGAGAGATAACCTTTTCTCAGTCGCCGAAGGCGCAAGAATTATCATTATCTTCCTCGCCTTGGAGCTGCGCTTCACCTTCTTGGAAGAATTAAGAGTTGGCGCGTTCCCCCAGTGCACGCCTTCATCATAGAATTGGCGCCATTGGCGCAGGAGCTATACTTACCATCCCCGCTTACAATGTTGCGCTTGGTCTCTTTCGATAGCCCAAACCCTGGTGCAGTTTCAGGAGCGCATCCGTAATGACAGGATCGTCGCTCGAGCGCGAGATTTAATGTTTAAACCTGCACTTAGCGCAAAATGCATAAGATATGATCACCGCCTCAACGCAGAATTTAAATCACTGCTCGACGCTTGGCGCCAAAAGTCTTCTCGGCCCTTGTGCACCGACGAGGTTGGTGGGGTCTTTAATAGAGCCATGTGCCGTTTTAATGGCAGAGAGCCTTGAGCCCCACGAAATTAAATCCGCCAACCCATCGTCGTATGTGACATAAATGCCACCCTTATTTAAACGAGTGCAACGGGGTTTTCAACACATTTTATATTCGCCGAGAAACCGGAGTTCGCCATTCTCATCAAGAGCGAGGTTTTCTATTCGCCAGGTGCCAGCGGAATTCATCTCCTGCCTCGGAACATTCGCCCTCAACGGACCCTACCAGTCTAATAGGTAGGTCCTTCGCCCCTTCCATTTGCATGAGTTTGTTTTTTCACCATAGGGAGTTCGTCACATGAGTCTTTAAGAAGCTTTTAGGGCAGAGAGCGATTACTCTCGTCCTTAATCCCAGAAATGAGAATCAGAAGTCGCCCTGCGCGAACCGAAACCCCGAAAGCTTCGCCCCCGCTTGCAAGCATGAACCCTGTTCTGTCGTCATGTCCTTGGCATCCTGAGTAAGTTTTTCGCCCACCTTGATATCCCTGAATCGTCCCAGCAATATCTTAGCAGCCGCAAAATCTTCACTCAAACCCGTAGAAGCCGCAGTACCCCGTGCAAAACAAAGCTCCCTGCAAAGCATCTAATTCGCATAAAGCTCAACCCTTCTCGTTCCTTGCAGCTAAAGTTTCGTCCTATTGACACCGAGATACCCTGCTCAACCAAAAGCAATGTTCATTCATGCCGAGGTTGCATAGAACCCGCATTACTCGGCCGAAGCTACCTTGGGATGTGGTAAAACGACCCATCGTGCCCACTTAGAACCCTGATAACCTAGCCCTGAAGTCTAACTCATAGAAGCCAACAGCTGCGGGGTTTATCCATCTTCTACACAATCTCCACTATCAACTGCCGGCACATGAAATGTTTAAACATTGACGTACAGTAAATATCGCATGCATAATGTTAAGCGCTAGCGTAGAATTAAGGTTAGGATAGCGCATGCGAAATTGTTCGGGCCAGCGCACGAATATTTTTTAGCTTTGGCGCATGGATAAAATTGGGGCGTCGGCGCGCAAAATAATTTAGGTCTTAGCGCAGAAAACATATAATCACTTGGCGCACAAATAATCTTAGACGTCGGATCGCATGAAACGTCTAGGTATTAGCGCATAAAATCCCGCTTGTACCCTAGCGCACATTAGATCACTAATCTTAGCGCGCGCAGAATCCCAAGCACGGCGCAGACCTCTATTTAGACGCCAACGCAGAAATCTTCATCAGACTCGCGCGAGTGTGTGTAACAATTCAGGGGATACCTGCAAGTTGAAAATGAATGGCGCAGATTCAAAGATGATCTTGCCCGTTGTCCTGATGTTTTGTCTTTGCTTTTAGCATGGAGGAGCATTGTTGAATTAGGCTTAAACATGAAATGAAGATAATTATGATTGTTTAAGACAACCTCTTTATTGTGAAAATGTTATATTTTGGCTTTGCCATGGAGTGTTGCTAATGCTTGGAGTAGTGGTCTAACTAAAGTCTTTTTTGATATTGCCTTACTTACCACAGGATTACCATGCATAGGAAATCAGCAAAGAAGAAGGCAGCGCAGAAAGTAACCTCAGACTCAGAGGTTGAAATTCTATTAGATACTTCTCTCGTGACGATGTTTGCTGACACACAAGCTACCACTGGTGTTTCCCCTAGGAGCTCCGCTCCTGAGTTTCAATGGGGTGATCTATGCAGATTCATCATGGCTCAAGATAGTTCAACAACCTTTATAGAAGATGCTCTAGTGTATGCCAACATCAGAAGGTCCTGTTTGCATAAGGCAACAACTCGGCCAGAGTTGTTCCCTTGTTTCGAAGTTATTGGATGGCTAATTCCTAACATCCAGACAGACACAAGGCTCATGAATGATAAAAATGGGCTGAGCCTGGCATCTTTCGCTCCCGAGCATGTCACTGCTGCCTACAGATTGCCTTCACCCAGGGCTTGTTTAGACGATGACTAGATAGCAAAGCATCAAATGGACTTACTAGAATCTGCCCGTAAGATGACGATTAACGACAGGCAGATCAGGACAAGGCAGAACAATGAATATGAAAGCAACCTCTTAAAGACCCCTTACAGACTCATCGTCCTAATGTTGAGTCGGCTCTTCGGCATGCCTAATGGCAATGTGTTTAAGATTGGATGGGTGTCGGTGATGTTTCATATAGCCACGAAAGGCACCATCTTCAACTGGGCTGAAATCATTTCAGATAGCTTGGCCTCACAGTTAGCAGCAACCCAGGGAGGACTAACCCAAGAGAAGGCAAATTTCTTCATGTCTTCATACCTGATTGACTGCCTGTTAAGCAAGCATACGTTCCCAGACTTAGGATGCTCATGGAAGCCAAATGAAACAACTCTCTTCATAGCTTATCAGTGTACATGGGCAAGTAAATACGCAAACCACTACAAGATGATTTGCGAGAGGTTTATCATGCCATTGTACCAGCTTATTTTCGTACAAGAACCAGATTGTATGTCGGAGAATGCAATGCCTATCATTGAACAATTCGGGGACTATTATCACAGTGCAGAAGGCACATACATCAGGATGAGTGGAGGAACTCATGAGCCATTTATGTTCCCTCGGTATGTCACAGATTTTGTAATTCATAAGGAGGTCGTGAGACAACTCTTCGGCACCGACGCAATAAGCAAGTTCTTAATAGACCGGAGGAAGGGCATGTATCCTCCCATGCCATTTACCATAGGAGCTTACAGCCTCCCAAGAGCAAGAGACGGGGAAAATTACGCTCAAGGCTTAGAAGTTTTCCATTTTGGCTCAGTCCCTTTCAGAAGGCATGACCCCAACAGTGCGGTAAGCAGGCATTGTCTTGACCTCAAGATCTCCTTTGAATACGCTCATGCGGCGGATCGAGACGAGGAATTCTGCAAAAGCGCCCGCAACCTAACTGAGTTAGGCAAGCGTTACAATATGAAAGTTGTGAAAGATCCGAACCCCAAACCTGTCAGTTTGATCCAAAGAGAGCGGGAGGCATCGGCCTCACAATTAGGGGATCCATCAAAATTGGAGCAGGACAGAGTGCTCCAAGAGCAAATCCTCAAGTTGGAGCAAGACAGAGTGCTCCAAAAGCAAGCTCTCAAGCAGCAGCAGGACCAAGAACAAGCAAGGATTCAAGGTGAGCTAGTTGCCAAGCTTCAACAAGAAGAGATTGCAAGGAAGCAACAGGAGCAAGCCTCTCAGTTGGAACAGCAAGAAGAGACTGCCAGGATCCAGAAAGAAGGAGAAGATTAGGTATCCCAAGAGCAAGCTTCCAAGCAACAGCATGATGAAGAGAAAAGGCCCCTGGATGAAAGAGCCGATGGATTGCAGACACAGCAAGAAAAGTCAGCAGAAGAGAAGGATAAAGAGCAGACAGAGAAGTCTCCCGAGCCGAAGCCATCCACTCCGACAGATATGTAGGTGGACCCACCATTGATATACACTCCAGGGGGGACTCAAGAAGAAGGTGCCTATTCAAAGAGCTTAGCGCTGACCCCATATAACCCCAGGAAGCAGCGCAAAGTAGCAGACCTGGATACTATATATTTTAATGAGCGGAAAAGGGTCATCATTGATAGGAGCGTAAAGAAAATGGAAGGCAAGACAAAGAATATGGAAACCGAGGAGGATGAATATGAATTATGGATAACAGAGAAAACATTGGTCCAAAGAACTGATGCCGACCCCACGTTCCAAGCCCAATGCACTGTAGCATCAGCTAAGGCAACTAAAGCCAATATTGATTTTTTGAAAGATAAGATAAAACATTACAGGGAACAATGCTTTAAGATCAGAGATGATAGAAAGAGGAGGTGTTGGAAGCAAACAAATTGAAGGAGAAATACAATGAGTTGTTAGGAGAGCATTTGGTGCTAAATTCAGGAGTTCTCCAGCTCGAGAATGAGAAGAACTCCTTAGAAATGTAGTTGGCTATCTCTGAAGATGAATTGAAGAATCTGAAAGCTCGGATAACAGAGTTGGAGGAACTCGGAGCAAGCAGGGCTCAGCAAATTCAGCTCCACCAGCATGAATATGAAGGGTTGATTTAAGAAAAGGAACAACTAGCAAGACAGCTCAAAGAGGCAGCGGAAGACCAGCAAAATTTGACCACATTTCACAAGCAAGCATGTGATATGCGGATTAAAATCCATCAGCTACTAGTACTAATCTCGGAAGAGATTTGGAGCGTGAAAGAGATGATTAAGAAAATGACAACACTAGAAACCAAAGCTCTAAAAACTCGAGAAAAGTTTGCAAATCATGTAGAGGAGCTGAAATAACAATCTGAGTGGAAAAGGGGAAAATCTCAACTCCCTCCACACTTACGCGCTGCTATAGGAGATGAAATGGACGTGGATATAGGAATCCTTGAATTCGCCAAGGATTGCGGCACCAAGCTAAGTTTGGAAATCAAAAGGACGGTCCGCAAGTGTTGTTCAATCTACTCCACACTCAAGGAATCGCTTAACAATTGTCATCTGGTTCTCCCTGCCTCCATTTATGATTTCCCAAAAGAAGAAGACCGATTGTTCGAGTTGTAGAACGAGCTGGACGAAGACTTGGCTTATATCAAGAAGATAGAAGTATTGACTCAGGACGAATTTCAACAGTTCATTTGCCAACCTACAATACATATTTACTTCCTAGAAGCGATGGCAAAAGAGGCCACAGAGGGAAAAGCGTTGATCAAATCGGACCTGCACAAGCATGAAATAGCGTCCCAGGCAACAGTGTCTTCCCGTAGCAAGCTTATCGTAAAGGATATCAACCAATGGACCTCATACATTCAAAGTATAGATGGCCTGGTAATTCCAAGCGAGTCGGTTGGTGGAGGCGAGTCTTCAAGTCCGCAAGCAGAAGCCCCAGCAGAATAGGCAAATCATTCTTATTTTGTTTTAATTAAGCGAAGAAGCTGAAATTCTACCTTCTGTACAAATGCTTCAAAGGGACAGCTGGCTCCTTTTCTTTGTCCTATATGTAAAGTCTTCCACGTATTCGTAGGCTTTGTAAGGATACGATGAAAGCCAAAGAAGGAGGTTAGAGAATTAGGGTACACTTGTCAGCCCAAGAGGCGCTTTGTAAAGTTATAAATAGAAGGTTAGAAGGAGTAGAAAAGGAGTTTTTTGCAGGGAAAAGAATTTTCTTAGCTTGTACGAACTATTTTGTAACTTGCTCCAAGAAAACGATTTTGCCTAATAAAGAGCCTGGAGAGGACATTTTTTGCCTTGAAATGTGGATTGGATGCATGCTGGATTATTCTTGTGACATTCAAACACTGCTGTGAGATCTTTCTTTGCTGTTCTGAATTTGTTTCTGTGTAATGAATGATCTTACTATTCTCTATGCAATGATGTTTCTCCTTGATGAGTAATAGAATGCTTTCATGTGGATTAAAGCTATCTTTAATATCTTCAACCTTCTGCTGAAAATGTTTCTTTATGATTTAAATGGCTATCCATGCAATCTTTAGTTATTTCTTTCAGCACATTACTCATATTTACATTTTGCTCCTTGCAAGGATAGATTAGATTTATTTCAGTCTTAGATACAGATTTGTTTCAAGCTCTGCATTTAGATTAAATTAGCTTAGGCACTTGCACGTCATCTTAACAATAAAATCAAAAAAAGAACGGTGGATCGGGCCATAACCAATGTAAAAGAAGCAAATCTCCAAATCTAACGGTAGCTAGAACCCCTAACCGGACGGATTCCCCATACCAAACGGTGGACAATCTAATTGGGGTAGTTTACCGGGGAGAATACCTTTCTGCTTGATGCTGCGATCTTCGGGGCATCAACAAGTAGCATATAATCTTAACAAGATATCCCATCAATTGTGCCCTCCATCCAACTCTATAGTCCATATGAAAATAGAACAAGCTCCATCATCAAAAATAACACAAGTAGGGAGCCTTCTCTCCAAAAACTAAAATCCAAACTTGGAATAAAGTGTCGCTCTCCCCATGATGACTATATGTAATATGAAGTAAAGTAGTCAAACCCTCCTTAGGGTGCACTTCCCAAGGATACATAAGGAGATTGACTTGATAACCATTGTTCCTGAAATAGAAGGTAGCTTGAAGTGCAAGTCACCCAAAATGTAAGTCAAATGGTCAAATCGCATCCACAAGTAAGGCACACTCCCCTGGACCATAAATCGATAAAATGAAGTGCACACAAGGGAGAGATGAAGCATCCTCATGTGGTGCATCATAGCCTAGAATAGCACGTGTGAACTGAAGTGAAGTGTAACTGAAAGTCAACTGCATGTCCACTCCTAGATAAGGTGCACTCATCCTCTATTGAAAAATAGAAAGGTGATGTCAATGATTGATGAAGAAGCTTCCTCCCTAAGTGGTGCACCCCCGTTCCAAGCATAGTATGCTTTAAAGGCAAGCAATATCCAAAAATGGCAGCAAACAAGGACTAAAAGTTGGAGTGAACTAAAGCCAACTGCATTATAACTGGAGTTGAAAGTCAACTGAAGGTAGGGTGCACTAATCTCTAGGTCATAAAAAGGTGAAGGGTATACATGAATGTCGAAGCTTCCACCCTAAGTGATGCACCCACCTTCTCCCAGAATAGCAACAAACATGAACTAACTTTGAACTAGAGTGGAAATCAAGTTAATTGAAGTGATCTCTCAATCAAACTAAACGTAACTGGAGTGAACTGCAATAAAGTCAATCTCTAGGAACAACAGCCTCAAGTAGGACACACTCCTAGAGAAAAAATAGTCCATGCAATGCCCACCATAGAAGGTTCTAGAACCACCTCAAACAATGTGCCCTCATCCTCCTAGTCAATTGTTGATGATCAAACTGAAAGTAACTGGGACACATGGTGCACCTAGCATGTGGCAATAAATAACTTGCCCTACGAGTTATTGATCAACTAGGGCGCATTGGTCAACTTGGTCAAAATATGTAGATAATAATCCACTGAGGCCCACAAGGTCAAATGATCATTAAAATCATAATTGTCAGCCCAGGGTCAACATTATTCCAAGCAATTCTAGCTGGTGCAAAAGCCCAAATTTTGACCAAAATTTCACAATCTCGGATACCACCAAATTCAAACCACATATTGTCCACCATACTAGGAATCAAAAAAATTAATTACTTTAAAAAGTGTCGAAACCCCAAAAGTTGCTTACTCAACAAGATATATGTGACCAAATTTTGACTTCTCTGATTTACTTCAAATTCAAAGAATTTCAAACCATAAGCACATCTCCACAAATGGTCCTCAAATATGTGATTAAATTTCAAAAAATATGATTTTTCAAGAAAGTGAATCTTGAAAATTTGACCATAACCTTTTGAAGTCCTCAACCTCCCATACATGCAAGTATGGGGACTTGCTGCAATGTTGTAAACACGTTCATCAGCGAACTAATATGAGCATGATATGTCTGCTGATTGTACCTATGGTGAACCACCTTCCAAAAACTATCCAATCATCAACCCTTGAGCAATAAAAGCTTTGCCACCATGTGCTAAGCCTAATTTTAGCACTCATGAACAGTCAATGTCAAATGGTGATATCAAAAATGATAATTCCACCCCAATCAAGACATACCCACTAATCATCAACATCGATATCTGCTAATGTAACTGTTATCACATCCATGGTAGCCGAGCTACCTTGATTGCAGAGGAGTTCCTTGTATATTTTTGAGCCAGGCCTTTACATATTTTTTATGAGATCAACCTATGATGAGCAGTACTATTGGTGATCACTCATGTACCAGAGCAGCCCCAGATAAGATATGATGAACCTTATGCCATGACTGAGCCTCATGACCTCATATTTGATGACTGAGGTGACCATTTTTGCTCCATACAGAGCAGTGTGATAGTGCCCAGAGCTTTACAGCAGCAGTGTTCCAATGACTATTGATGATCCAAATGGTAGATACAGGTATATGGCCCAGAAGGTATATGGTTGTGCATTGGATATGTTTGTCTTACTCTTTTGCTCATCTTAGTAGATTGACTAGGTATTTAGTGGTCATGATCTGACGATATATATATATAGACATGGTTGTTTTGTTGTCCATCTAGAGTCTAAGTGATCTAATTACTCAGAATAAGAAATTCTTGTTCATACTCATTGGTTGTACCCTCTTTAGTAGTATGGACGTGGTCATTCCCACCATTTATGGCTTGCTAGTTTTGGCATCACCTTTCACTTTCCCCATCCATCTGTTCTCTCCCATATTTGGTTTTACCTTGACTTACACCTCAGCCTGTGATATGGAGGACCCCCCCACTTTTAGCTCTATGTTGGATAGTTTCCCTATTTTTTGTGTCTCGGCCGAGTTGGCAACAGAACTTACCGAAGCCTTGATCCTTCTGGGCCAGGAGAACCCGCCGGTGTTGGTTCCTGAGCTTAGGTGAGTTGGATTTAATGCCTTGACCTCTCTGGTCGGTTGCCCCCGACGTGTGGTCTTGATTGTGGATGATCCCTCTAGTTTCCTAAGTTGTGTTGGCTAGACCTGAAGCAAAATGTACTGCCATCATTACATGCATGTGTGAACTATTATTATATCTTTTGTGCAAGCCCATGGAAATAATTTAAAACCGTGCTTCTCAGCACAATGAAAAAGGACTATGAAATGAAAGGGAAAAATATCCTGGATAAAAGCTACAATTAGTTGTGCTTCTAAGCACATGAAAAATCCAAAGGGTCATGAGGCCTAAAAAGCAGTGATTAAATATATGTTAAATCCAAAGACTATTGGCCATGATAAAATGTAATGATTAATACTTCACAGTGCCTACGGGTTGGGATGTGAGATGGAGTAAGGGACAGCCAATTCTAAGTGTCCCCTAGAACCTCAAGTTACAGTTAGCTGTGCACCTAGTTACAACTTACGGCGGTTCTAGAAAAGATCCTCACGGAGTTGGTTTCAGCTTGGATGTGAGCTGTAGACATTTGCTAAAGTTTGAATAAGCACCTCTCAAAACAACTTATTCCATTTGTGAGACACTGTCATTCCCTGTGTGTATATTATCCAACATATGCTTAAGTGAGTATTCCTTTTCCCTTATCCAAAGTATCACAATGTTGATTTTGTAAAGTCATTCCCTTATCCTAGCCTTGCATTTTTCACCCTCACCCATTCCTAGCAAAATGGTCAAGTCCATGAAATTAATATATTCTTGAGGTTATGTTTTGAGTAATTGATTATTTTAATTCTGGACTTATATTTGATGTGTTAATTGCTTAACGGCCAGTGAAATGCTACTTTATACTTAAGTTTTGCTATTAGAATGATTAAAAGAGCATATCTTATCCATTTGCACCTGTAGCATCAGGCATTTTAAGCCTGGGTCATTATTTTGATTAGTCTTGACCTGGTCAACCCAATTTGACCAAGTCAATCGTAGGATCTGAGATGAGTTGGACCAATGATGTTCGAGGTTGATTATTTATGGTCCTATGATGCCCACTTGATGGTTCCATGCAACAGACACAGGTTTCACATGATGGTTTGGTGGATTTTTATTGTTATTATTATTTACAGAGCATTATTTTTATTTGTTCGGGCATGGTTGAGACTACAAATGATTATCCAGGTGGCCACAGGGTGTATGAGCACTCATCTCTAGTACATTTGGACCTTCCGAGTCCATTGGCACACTCAGATATCAGTTACAGGCACTTCCGAATGAAATTTCAGTCATATTGTCACTTTATTGCAGAATTGCCATTATAAAATGGCCTAACAGCACAATTGGATATTTATTTGGTTCTCCTAGGGCGCTACAGAGGGAGTATGAGGTCCAACCACTTGTTATTACCATATTACCATACCCCCAGACATTTTGGTACAGTCAAATTTGTGCCCAGGGCACCAGCCAGACAACTACAGGCATTTTATTACTTCACAGGGGATTTTTCGAGGATTAAAAATGGAATGAAATGGTTACTGAGGAAATCGATTTGGGCAATTGAGGCAAGGAATTGGCATGAGGTTTGTTCAAAGGATTTTTGTGATGCATCCCACACCTCCCGGCACAGTTTGCAGCATTCAATGGGATCTGTTGCCCGTCGATGTGCACATTAGCAGGAGAAATCTTTCGAAAGTTGTTTCCCAAGGGGAAAAGTGTGGCCTTGGGGGCAAGCAAAGAGTCAGGTGTTGTCACCTGATCCTGACTCCTCCGTTTAGGCAAACTCCTAACGAAGCCAAGGGGGGTAGACCCTAGAAAGAGTTTCTAAGGCTCTTGATTTTATAAGTGTTTAAATGTGTGATGAGGATGGGTGTTTTTTTAGGAGTTTTTATGATGATTTAGAATAATATATTAGATCCAAGCATGTATTTGCAAAAAAGAGATGATACACAACCAATCTTTATGAATGACAATTTATAAGCAAAGCATCCACAGCATGATATAATTAAAGCAATACTTCAGATAGATAAAAAGCAAATGAAATACTGAATAGTAGTGTTGTTTGTGTAAATGACCAATGCCAAATGGAGTCACTGTCTTCAAACGCTTGGGATGCTTAAAACATGTCTCAAGTGTGCTTAAAAATGTTTTGCAAATGCTCTTGGTAAATTTTATTGTAAATTTTGGGGTGAAGTTTATTATTAGGGGGATGGGGATCTCCAAGATATACCTTGCGGTACAGGAGATATGTCCGGATAATAGTCTAAGTGGCTCCGTACAAGGACATGTGGGCTTGCAGGAGTCTCCAAAGTGGTGTTCAACACTACACCAACAAGGATGTAGCCTAACTGGTGCCCTTAAGGTATCGGTCCAGTGGTTCCCGCGTCCCGAGACAGAATTTGCCCACTTTCAACTATTAGCGATCAACGCCAGATTTTCGTTGGTTTTCTTGGGAAATATTTTATTATGCTTGAAGCGGAGTTAAATGTGAGGAATTAATCAATCCACATTGTTTCTGAGTATCCCACAAGTGGGTAGATCATACGCAGTGTAGTAAATATTTGTTCTGATCTTATTATGGGTTGAAATAAAAACCATAGACTCTCCGATAGAGAGTGCTCTTGATCCGCCTTATGGCGAGATTCAAGAGATTTATGAAAAGATAAAAATACTAAAAAAAAGAAATGAGATTAAACAACTGAAAGCATAAAACTCTCCGACAGAGAGCACTCTTGATCCACCTTTCGGTTAGATTCAAGAGATTTTGGTTCTTTTTAGTAGTTTTATATCAAAGCAGGTAATCTAATCTAAGAAAAACAATACAACCTCTTCAACAGAGAGTGCTCTTGATCCACTTTTCAGTGAGATTCAAGAGACTTTGATTCTTTTTAAACAAGTTATATAAAATTGAAACTAAGTTAAGACTTGATAAAAACAATACAAGCTAAGCTACCAACTTCTAAGATCTAGCAATTTATCAGAAATGAAACTACTCTAAAAATAAGATCTAAACTACTTGCAGGTATAAAGCAAATACAAATGCAAAAAGGACAAGGGACGATACAAGCTTCCCCCAAATGGGGGAAGTAGGGTGTGGGAGCCTTTATCCCACTTGCTCTTTTATTATCTTTTGTACAATCTATTTGTGTTTTTCTCCACTTGAAAGCACAAGATCAGAAAGGGGATGAAGAAAAGGGAAGAAGGAGTTTGAGTGTTTTTCAAGGAGTTTTGCTCTTTTGCTCCTTTGGTTTAGCTTGCTTTAGCCTTTGGGATTTCTTGATTTGATCTTCCTGAAAGTAAGAGCTTAGACACAAAAGATGTTAATGATTAGTTTTTAAACAAGTAAATACAAACTAGATCCAACACAAGAGATAAAAACTTTTGAAGAACAATTGAGATCTAGAAATGAACTAGCATGCAAGCAATAATAACAAACTTGACTTCTTATGCTACTAGCAAACTAAGATGTAAACTAGATCTTGAATGAAAACTAAAAGCAAAAGCAAACTAAGATCTAAACTAGATCCAAGCTATAAGAAGAGAAGAAAACAAAGATCAAAAATGAGAAAGGAAGGCGAAAGCAAGAAGGTGCTAGCAAATGGAGGAGGTAAAGAAGAAGGAAGGTAACAAGAGTGGATGGGAGAGGAGCAAATGCAAAGATGAAAGGTAGAAAGATAGAAGGTTGTAAAAGAGGACAGCCAACAAAGCAAAGAAGAAAAGGCAGTCAACAAGAAAGAGAGGACAGCCAACAAAGCAAAGAAGAAAAGGCAGTCAACAAGAAAGAGAGGACAGCCAACAAAGCAAAGAAGAAAAGGCAGTCAACAAGAAAGAGAGGACCGCCAACAAAGGAAAGAAGAAAAGGCAATCAAAGAAAAGAAAAGACAGGGCAGCCAACAAAGAAGAGGGCTGTGAAAAAGGTAAGGACAGCAGCAAAGCAGAGCAGGAAAGAAAGCAGCCAAAGAGAGAAGAGAATAGGACAGCCAAAGAGAAGAGATTAAGGCAAGAGCAAAGGGAGATAGATCTTGCAAACCAACAACCTTCTTCACTCAAGCAAACGAGAACCCTTTTAATGATTTAAACCTTAAGCCACAGATCTCATTAATGTAACCAACTGAAGGGAAAGAGTTTGATTTCTTGAAGTTTAATAGGTGAAGATGTGAAGGAAACTTGAATCCCAAGCTTGAACAAATGACCTCTTTGTAGGATCCTGCAATGCAAAAATTATTAGTAAAAATAGTAGTGAAGGGGAGGAAGAAGCAACTGAGACCAAGATCCCTCTTCACCTTTAGGAGATCTACAAAACTACACAACTTCAAAACAAGATATGATCAAATCTAGTATGGTTAATTAAACGAAACAAAAAGGAGCATCGGTATTGCTGACTACAGTTTGCTACTTTTTATATCTCATCTAACCAAGCATAAGTGAACAAATTAAGACTATAAATGCTCACTCTATGGACTAGATAAAGCCTTCTAAGCTAGATAAATGATCAACAAATTGCATAAGAAGAAGTATAATTAAACTAATATCACCTCAATGAAGCATCAAAAATTCCTCATGAACAAGATTTGCACACCATATGGACCTCCAAAGTCTTGACTTTTATTCAATAAGCAACAGCAAAAGAGCAGAGGTTCCTTGCACAAAAATTCCACCCAAATGGTAAAGCAAGGACCCATATTTGAAGTATTTACAGAGTACAATAGAAACCTAATTCGAATTGCATGAGAGAGAGGCCAACAAGGCGCATTTACCAACCACAAGAGAGATCCAAGCCTTGATCTAAGGCTTACCTAAGACTTGGAAGGTGAGATGAGGGTGAGGTGGCCTCCACCTAGGCAAGGCGCCCACTCTTCAACTTTGTAATCATCAAACATCCAATCATAAGCTTCCAAAAAGGAAAGTCGTGAAGGCTAGAGGAGAGGGCGCAAATCCCAAGGAGGAGTTTACTGTGGTGCTCAAGTGATGATTGGAATATTCATTTATGCCCTGTGCCATGTCATTTAGCCCTTTACTTTATTCAATTTGGTTTATTTTGGAGAGTTTTTTATTTTCTCCAAATTTATTAGTTTTTATTATTTTTAATTAAATATTCCTCATTTATTGATTTTGAGAAAATATTTAATTAAGTGAATAATAATCATCAGAAACTTAGGAAAAGTGGGTTTAGGGGGGTTTATGGGTGCTCTAGGTTAGAAAATGAGCACCCCCATGGCAAAAACAACCTCCTAACCCATCTTTTATCATTACTCATAATTTTTTAATTAAATCATTAAAAAACCCTGGGAAGCGGGCAAAAATGTTTTTCTCAGAAAAGATTAAAAAACCTAGGGGACCTAGTGCATATCCACATGACTCAATATAGATGGTTAACATGTAATAATCCTAGACAAAAGACTCTAATAACCACCTAAGGTTTTACCCACCATGGTAAATACTCCAGCTTTGGAGGAGTGAGTGAAAAACTCAAGAATTATATACGACTGAAGCGCAATGCATAATTCATAAGGA
This sequence comes from Larix kaempferi, assembly GCA_027924585.1. Taxonomy (NCBI): domain Eukaryota; kingdom Viridiplantae; phylum Streptophyta; class Pinopsida; order Pinales; family Pinaceae; genus Larix; species Larix kaempferi. Next base: position 19,063,765 of record BSBM01000399.1, read on the forward strand.
AAAAACACTCTAGAGTATCACCCTGATAGTTAAACCTAAGGATAGCCAAGTCTTTTATAAAAGGACCCAGTTAGACCAACTTTTTACAATCCCCCCAAGGAGGTGTGAACATGACTTTTATTACAAATGGGGCAAAATTGCCCTGAAAAATGTGTTGAATATGGTTGTCATTGATGATCAACCATTAATGACAAAGGTTAAGCATGATGACATGACAAAGGTCAAGAGGTTTTTGACATGACAAAAGGACAAGGAAGACAAATACATGGTATAAGGAAATGACATGGAGACAAGACAAAGAAAGAAGACTAAGCATGACAAGAGCTAAGGACATGACAAGCAAGTGTTGGTAACAAGGTTTTAAAAATCGGAATCGGTCGAGGGTCAACTCGGAATCGGAATCGGAATCGGTAATGAATCGGTAATAAATCGGTCGATTTGAATTTAATGAATCGGTTTGCTCAAAAATACATAAAATATTTAATTTTTTAAGAAAAACAATATTTTCAAGATTCTAATTCATGATTCTATAGCATTAGAAACAAAATATCCAATCTCTGCTCATGTATATACCATATAAGAGTCAATATATCAAAATGGCACAAAGTGTATTGTGCAATACATATCTAGGTGACTAGAACTGGAACAAAATAGTGAAAATACATAATCCATGAGGCCTATAGGCTATATGGCCAGTAGAGTCCAAAAAATAGCATGATATATAGTCAACTAAATCAATCGAACTGATCAAACTCATCACCACTGGCACTGCTACGGCAAGGTGTAGAAGTAGAACTAGAACCAAAAGCACCCGAAGCTGAAGGACTAGCAAAGGCATCAACATCTGGCTCAATCGCAGGCTCCTCAGGCTCAGGAACACGGTCATCTACTACTGCAGTAGTAGTACTGGCTGAATGCCTACTCCTACGTCGTCGTCGGCTATAAGTAAGAGGTCCTGGTCCACTAGTGCTTGTTGTGGCTGGAATATCGGGATCCACACCTGTATGAACTGATGGCATCGGCAATAGAGGATCTGAATCTATATGAGGCTGCAGCAAGTCCTCCAACTCAACATCCAGATCATCACCAAACTCTGCATCTGCAGTCTCCACTACCCAATCTGAGGTAGGATCTATATCATCTAACAGAATGGGATCCGTATCAGGTCTTTTGTTCATCAACTGGTTGCGTCTGAGTCGCAGGTTGTACTGCACGAAGACTAGATCATTTAACTGTTTCTGCTCTAAACGGTTTCTCTTCTTCGTGTGAATTCGCTCAAACAAAGACCAATTGCGCTCACACCCAGAAGCGCTGCAGGTTTGACTCAGGACCCGAATTGCAAACTTTTGCAATTGTTTTGTATGATTACCAAATGCCCTCCACCATTGTGCTGCAATTGCAAATGCGAAGGGTCAAGGCAGTGAATTCAACAAATTAGACTGTAAATTTGGCTAAGAAATTAAGAATCCAGGTATTTACACTTTACAATTTAAACTTTAAACTTTAAAGTTAAACAACATAATTTAAAATTTTAATAAAACAATGGAATTGTTTACCTGGTTGGCCCTTCTCTATTGCATTTTTAGCCACACTTTTGCCGAAGAGACCTGTAGCCTCTCTAAAAGAGGTGATCTACATATGTATCTCCAATTGGGTCGCCTCACTTGGGACCATGCGCTCAAGGCAAGTATATAATCCATCCGCTATCTCCCCACTCGGATCAGCATCAATGTCATCTCTATATTGATACATCGGGTTCAGGAAATACCCAGCTGCATGTATAGGGCGATGGAGTTGATTGTTCCATCTCCTATCAATGCTCTCCCAAATAGGCCCATACTTGGATACTCTATCTTTGTATGCTGCCCTTATTTGCTCCTTTGCCTGATCCATAGCTTCATAAATGTATCCCATGGCCAATTTTTCCCCATCCACCAACCGCAACACCTTAACAAGTGGCTCAGTAATTGCCACAACCTCTGCTGCTTTTTTCCAAAATGATGAGCTTTTAATTCTCCTCTTTGTGTCTCTTCCATCTTGGGTGCGAGCCCAACTAGATGAATTCCATTCATCACTTGAAAACATCTTCTCCAAGTTATGTGCTTGGGAAAGGAGAGATTGCAACGTGAGGAAGTGAGTTGCAAATCTAGTAACTGCGGGCCTAACAAGCTCCTTGCCCTGTGTGTGTCTCCTCATCAAGCTCAATACCCAACCATGGTTGTAGATGTACCTGGTGATGTTTTTGGCCCAATCCACAGTGTACTTGATCCAATCCTGTTTGCATACATCCTCAAGCATGAGGTCTATGCAATGTGCTGCACATGGGGTCCAGAATATGGTTTTATGTTTTTCCTCTAACATCCTACCAGCAAGAACATAGTTAGAGGCATTATCGGTGATGACCTACACAACATTATTTGCCCCCACCTCCTGAACAATCTCATCCAAAAGATGAAATAACAGATTTGCATCTTTCACCTGATCGGATGCATCACATGATCTCAAAAACATGGTTCCCCATGGGCAAGATACAAGAAATTTTATAAGGTGTCGCCCCCTCCTATCTTTCCATCCATCCGACATGATAGTGCATCGCTTTGAAATCCTTCAGGTATTCTTCTATGGAAACAATCTCTTTTTGCAAAAGAGATCCCCTCAAGTCATGCATACTAGGGCCTTTGAAGCCCTTACCAGCTGCTACAACTGAATCCCACATAGGTTGGTAATAAGAAGAGCGTGCAGCATTGAATGGGAGATCAGCATCATACCACCATCTTGCAATGTACTCATGGGCAACTTCTGTGTACCGCTTCTTCCAATGCTCATCTAAGGTGGGTTGAATTTCTGTTGGATGTTTCATATGAGAAGCATTCACATTGGCAGAAGTGGTGGGAGTTGTGAAATAGTCGTCAATGCTAACCCTCTTTTTGGCTTTGCCCTTATCTTCTGTAGTCTTGGATGGCGGAACAAACTGGAAAGGATCCCTAAGAGTGGTAGAAGGGATAGATGAAGAGCCTTCATTTGAACCAGGGGCATAGGTCCCACCCATCATTTCAGCAAGCCTCCTCTTCTTCCCTACTTCTTCCTCTATCTCCTTTTGCTTCGTCTTTACCTCTTCAAACTTCTTGAATTGTTCTTGAATCTCAGCTCTAATCTGCCCAATAACATCCAGTGGAGCTTCACATGCCTTAACTTGGCCTTTGATGGCAGCCAAGTGCTGTTTAAGCCTGTAAATTCCCCCACCCTTAATCAACTTCTTGCAATACTTGCAATAAATGTCCCCCTGAACAATATCTGCATGGATCCATGCAGGATCTTTTGCTTTTGGGGCCATGATTCAATACTGCAAAATTTCAAACATAACAAGAAATTAAAATCAAAACTATGTTACTATTATGAATTTATGTGTAATTCATAAATTTCAAACATAAAAAGAGATTAAAATCAAAACTATGTTACCATTATGTGTAATTCATAAATGAATTTTTAATTTATGTTTAAATTTTTAAAATTAGAAGTTAAAACTATTATTTTTGTTTATCAAAAACATCAATAAATCTCTTTATCAAAAACATCGACATTGATTTGTAAATGCAGGAATTATGGCCCAAATGCCTCACCAACAGGGATTTCTGGGGAAACTATTTTGAAATTTGTACTCTATTAAATACCAACTGATAAGGTCCAACGCTATATCCTTGTTTAGTTGTGACTCAATCACAACTACAAGTGCAAATATTTTTATGAATTGGATCATCCTTTGGAGTTAGACTGTAGCAATTAACTATTGGAATGGGAAAGTAGAGACAATAAAGCTAAAGCCATTATCAGCCTTTCTCTATCAGATTCTGAATTGCATCATATAGACCTAGAAAACTCATCCAAGAATATCTGAGACAATTTGAATAAACTTTTTGGAGCACAAGCAGTTAATGCAAAATTTTCTTTGGAACTTCAACTATTTAGATTCAAAATGCCTACCAAGATCACTTGTCAAGTCACATAAATAATCTAAGATCTCTCATCAGACAATTAGCTAAGGTCAAAGTGATAGTAGAGGAAGATGATAACAAAGCCATTCTGCTAAATAGTCTGACTTCTCAAGACAACAACTACATTCCAGGAAACAATGCAGTGACTCCAGAGTCCACAAGATTATCTAAAGGCGTTTAGGAGAATGCTTTTCAAGCCATTGGATGTTGTATTAAGTTATTGCGTTGTCACTAGAGGATGATGCTCTTGATTGGTTTACGAGACCACCCTATAATAGCATCAACATATTTAAATAGTGTGAAAGGGTTTTTCTTGAGAGATGGGAAGAATGGAAGGATGACAGGTTTTTATTAGTTGCCCTAAATAGTGCAAAGAAAAATGAGAATAAGACAATGGCATAATTCAGTAAAAGGCTTGATCACATAGTTCAAGAACCGCATAAGGACATAAAACCTTCATTGGCGACCATTATGATTTATTACATAGATGCAGTTGATGGACAATTCAGTTTTTGAATTAGAGAAAAAGGAACCAAGAATTTGAAGGAAGCTCAGGAAATGGCAATAAAGATAGAAAGAACTTGATGGCCTAAGGGAAAGGTTAGAGCAATGAATTTGGCCAACCCAACCCCAAATTCAATAACAAAATTAGTAGAAGTTGTGGAGAAGATGCAAGCTTCTATATCAGGAATGCATGTATTTATCTCAAGAATGCAAAACAAGATTGTCTGAATGGAAAGAGCAGAACAAGGTCAATGTCAACCTAGAAGAAGTTTTGACAGGAATAGAGTTCTAGAAGAACCTAGGCTTCCCATCCCTCTAGATCTCACTAATATGGTGGATGAAGAAGAAAACATATGGTGCAGATTGTGTAAAGCCCCTCATGCTGAAGAAACTTGTGTAATTGGATCTATTTTTAAAATCAATGTGCAGTCACAACTCACAACACTCAACAGTCATCAATGTATTTCTGTTAATTCAGAATTTTTTTCAGAATTTTTTTTAAATGTTTTATTTCTGTTAAAAATTTAATTCAGAATTTTTAAATTGTAATTCAGAATTTTTTTTAAATGTTTTATTTCTGTTAAAAAAAATTTTAAAAAAATTGTAAACTCTAAAGCTTACACTTACCTTGGATTCTGGAAATTATCTGTTGCAGGCTTGCAGCCACTTGCAAATTTTAAAAATCGGCCACCCCACTCCACTACGGCCACCAACTCCACGGCCACCTCCACGGCCACCAACTCCACGGCCACCTCCACTACGGCCACCAACTCCACGGCCAGCTCCACCACGGCCACCAACTCCATGGCCAACTCCACCACGGCCACCAACTCCACGACCAACTCCACGGCCACCAACTCCACCACGGCCACCCACTCCACCATGGCCACCCACTCCTCCACGGCCAACTCCAGCTCCACGAGAGACACCAACTCCACCACGGCCACCCACTCCACCACGGCCAGCTCCAGCTCCACGAGAGACACCTGCGGCTGCACTAGTCACTACACAGTCTCCACTCTCCACTTCGACGCTAATACAAACAAAGAAATGACAATGGGCTGGGTGGGGATCGCGGAGGGTAGTGTAGGACCCGTAGGTTAGGTTAACGATTAAAAAATTTTAAAAAAAAACCATCTTTTATGCCCGGGCCCACACGCAAAAAATCGGCCGAGTTATGTCGTGAATCGGCCGGTCGGACCGGTACCGAATCGGCCGGTTTGGTACCAAACCGGTCCTCCGAGCCGATTTGGCCACCGGTTCGGACCGGCTAGGCATCAAATCGGCGAATCGGCCGATTCCGATTCCGATTCAGCCGATTTTTAAAACACAAGTTGGTAACCAAGCAAGCATGGCAAGAAGCAAGAATGGAAGATGACATAAAGGACATTGAATTGGCAAGCATGAGATCACAACCAAAGAATGATGATATGGACAAGGACAAATAAGCATGATGCATGATGACAAGGACAAGGACAAGGCAAAGCATAAAGACAAGTAAAGGTTGACTTGGAGCATTTGGTGACAAAGCATTTTTTAAGAGCCTTGCGGGCATCTTGGATGGCCCTATTGCGGGCATTGGTTGGAAGGTCTTGTTGGCCCATTGCGGACATCTCCATGAGGATGTGCAAGCATCTTATTGAAGGTCTGCGGGCATCTTTAAATAGCCCATTGCGGGCATTTTCAGAGTGACCATGTAGAGCAGTGCGGGCATATTAAGTGGAGCCTGCGGGCATAATTGTAGGCATCTTAAGTGCACCAACAAGACCCTTGCGGGCATATTCAAAGGTGCTGCAGGCATGAGTAGAAGCCCCTTGCGGGCATTTCAAAGGCACTTATGGAGGTATGACAAAGACCCTATTATGGTTATCTTTGATGGATGATGTGGGCATTTCAAAAATACTACTGCGGGCATATTTGGAGAAGTAAAAATAAGCCCCGCGGGCATTTGTTGATGAACCTTGCGTGCAAAAACAAGTGGTGTTAAACCCACTTTTGTGATATGGCTAAGAAGGGTAAAAACAATTAAATAAATATATATTTATGTTTGTTGAGGATAACATGGAAATGAAGAATATATTTTAATTGAATTAAACTTGACAAGTCGGCCTCCTTGATTGATGGAAAGACAAGTATAAATAAAGTTCAAATGATCTTGTTTTGTAGCGTGAATTGTGTGGAGAATTCGGGAGGCATAAGTGAGCTCTGATTTCGGGGGCAGTATGAGGACAGTTTGGTGGCAGTAGCAGGTTAGCAGCAGCAGCAGATCAGCAAGAACAATGATGGAGAAATTATCTTTGTTTATTTGATTTATGGGTTAAAACTGAGGCAGCCAGAATGATGGAATGAAGACATGATGTTGATGGACAGAGTGAGGATATGATGCCGGTAATGAACAGAATAATGATGTGTTGGACAAAATGAAGATAGGGCAGCAGCAATGATGGCAGTTTTGTTGTGAAAAGAATTATGGTGATGAGCTTGATAGTAGTAGGTCATTGATTAGATAATGACAGTAAGAACATGTGAAATCTGATGATGTAATTTGCAGGCTCAAGAAGAGTCTGAAATATTGTTTGTAAATTTATGTTTGTTGGGGTGTTGAAGCATCCCAGTCAGTTGTAGCTGACAAAATCATTCTGGTGGGTGGTGCCACCTTTGGGTTGTAGCCCATACTGGAGATTGAAGTCTCCAATTACAAAAAGTTTACAAAGCTTATATCTTGTCTCTTGTAATGTGTTGATAATGTGTCTTGCTTAATGAATGACATTGATGAATATGATATTGAAGTGAATTGGAAATTAATGACATTTATTTCCTAGTTGTATTTGGGAATACTAGACTTAGGAGACTAAGCTCTTGATGCAACCTAACTTTGAGGGCACGAATCCCCTGAGGAGGAAGAGGTGAAATGGCTTGGAAGCCATGACTTTGATGACAGATGTTGTCCTGGTACCGCAAGCACTTAGCGAACGTGACATTCACCGAAGGTTACTTAAGTTGTTTGGTTTTCGGTCAGTCCTTGAGGGGGATGCCGAAGTTACCCTTAACCGCCGAGAGGCAGTAGAAGTCTCCTAAGACCTAAAAATTAACACTAAGTTAATCCTTGATAAAAGCTGTTAAGTAAAACTAAGGAAATCCTTTAGATGAGCTTGACATCCTAGTCCCGGCAGAGGACGTCAAGGGTTTTCTTCATCGAAACCCACTACCTAATTATTTAGCATAAGCTAAGCTATTTTGATAATTATTATTAGTTATAATAATAATTGGTAATTATATACCCTAATACCTTGAAATGCAAAGAGAAACAATATACATATAAGTATATAGAAACGCCTGCATTTGAGTATTATCACTTGGATAAATATTAATAATATTTTGTAAAAGAAACGGTATATGTGTATAGAGATGCTTATTTAGATTGCAAGTACACATAAATATGATTATTATCACTTTGATAAAGTACTATTAGTACTCTATATCCAATACATTGTAATGCATTAATTAATAATGCCATATATATTAATAATGTATTAATATGTACGGATGTGTACTTAAACCATTAAAATTATATATATATATATTATTTTGTAATTAGTAAAGCATTATACATATATGTGTGAAATATTATTATTGTGTAACACCGTATATTGGACTGCATTAATTGGAAAATGCATGTAATCATAGAAATGTCGATATAAAGATATTCACAAGAAGGATAAATTATTTATCAAAGAATTATTTAAGTGGTCTTCTTAACTATTTAAAAAGAGAAAAGTTAGGCATATAAAAACCCTAACACTTATGGCTATTTACCAAAGTTAACGCTTGGATAGTTGAGTAAAAGAAACTGTTTATTATATTTATATATCTTTTTTATTAAATGTGGGTGTGTTATACTTCTTGGTGGAGAATATTATTTACTGGCTGGTAATTATTTCTTCTTTATGGCTGCTTGGAGAATACTATTTACGGGCTGGTAATTATTTTCTTCTTTATGGCTGCCTGGAGAATACTATTTACAGGCTGGTAATTATTTATTGTTTATGGCTGCATGGAGAATATTATTTACAGGCCGGAAATTACTTCTTCCTTTTGGGCTGCGTTGAGGTTTTAATTCCTTTTTAATTGTTGCGTTGGGCATGAAGGAGGGGAGAGATATATAGCATTAATTCCTTTTAGTGCTGTGTTGGAGCATTATTTCCTTTTAGTGCTGCGTTTCATATATTACTTATGTAATGTTCGATGTCAGTAGCTTGCTGCGCTGGGCATGGGGAAGATTCTTTTTAAATTTTATGTTTCATATATTTTATATGTGTGCTGAATGTGCTTTTGGGGATGGTGCAAAGCTTATGGATCCCTAAATGCCTGCCATTTTAGTATTAAAGCTTGGGGGAGATCGATTTCATAAGGAAACTGGAAGCTAGTTTTAATATGTTAAAGCTGAGTAATGATGGCGTGAATCGCCAGTATTTTTACTGTGTAGGTATAACGCAGAACCAAGGTAATTTTCTGTGATAGATTGACCCTATAGATATTGTTTGTTTTTACTACATTGCTTCATTGATTTCCTGTGTGGATGCTGAAAGATCCTTGTTGGTATTTATTTGATAACATAAGAGGGTGTGCATCTTTTATTTGCTTGTTGCACATGAGTGGGGAAAGACCCCTTTTTATTCTTGTTTTATATATATATGTGTTGCATGTTGTGCAGAGGCATGGGAGAATGACCCTTGTGCTTTATTTATTTCATCTAATTAGATTACAACTGGTTTGCATGCTTCGCAGAGGCATGGGGACTATTCCCTGTGCTCAGTGGTTTCCCATAGTAAACATATTTTTTTTTGTATGCTTATTGTGTTGGATTGCGCAGAGGATTGGGGAAAAAGGATCCCGGTATACTTTTCATTTGGTAGGATATACAAATATTTGCAGGATTATTAACATGCTGAATGATTAGTATCTGCGCAGAGATCTCCAACACTATGTTATTTGCGCAGATATTGGGAAGGATTAGGTGCATGTTGAATGATTACATAATTATATTTATATGTTTGCAGGCTGAGAGATTTTATTTATTTATACATTACATGTTAAATGTCTTAGACACATAGCGCAAGGGTTGGGAAATGAATCCCTGTCTACATCTCATAGGGTAGAATGATATGTCGTGAAGGTATTATTTTGCTGACTGCGCAGAGTTGGAAAACCCCTTCAGGCTATCCGTTTCATACATGTGTATATTTGCATGCGGTTTGTGGCTTTGTCTACCGTGCAGATGTTTGGGAGATTGCACCCTATATAATATTGGTTTCATATTTCATATTGCATGTATGCTTTCATTTTCATATTGCACAGATGTTTGGGGAAAAGATCGTTGTGTATAGATATGCCTCTATGTGTTGTGTGTGAGATTCTTTGGGGAAAGGGTCCCTATATGTTTATATTTCTTTGATAGCTTGATAAATATATGCTAGATCATTATCCAATTATAAGGTAATCATATGCCAGTTGGTAAAGGTTAATATCGCTGCAAGCAGTGACCTCTGCATGTGTTTCTTATATATAAAATATGTGGTAGCATTGAGGATGGAGGGCTGAGTACCGGTTGCATATAAGGTCAAAGACCCTCCGCATATAGTATATATGCTTGCATAGTTGGTTATGCTAATACTAAATATTGATGCATGTAGGTATATGTTAGTTGGGGCATGGTAAACCCCTTTGTGCGTAAAATGTAATTATTGCTATAAATAAATGTTAGCCCAGATAGGGAAACCTTATGCATATGCCCAGTATATATATTACTTTTTGTTTTAGAACCCTTTGGGGAAGGGCGGCTCAAAAGAGGCCCTGTATCTCAGTTTATAAAGTATAATGATCTGGTTGTGATCAGCCTGGGAGAGGATCCTTGTAATGCCTCTGGGATAGAGGGTTGAATGTTTTGGAAAGTGCTCTATGTGAGAGGCTTGAGAAAGTAGAAAATATTGCACACACTGTGTCACAGAATGTACTCCTCTATATTTTGATAAATAAAGATGCGACAACTCTTTATGGACGTAGCCCCAAGATATGGGGTGAACCACGTATACTGGTCTCTTTCTAATGGTGTACCTTATGTGTTTTTGTTCTATTGATATTGGTGATCCTAAATGGTAAATGATATCACTAAAGAATGCTAAATGGTTATTTCATAAGTTTACATGTGAAATGATAATTGTTGGATGTTTGGCGATGTAATGATCATGAGGAACTAAGATTCCAAATTAAAAAGGGGTTTACACTGCTGTATTTGTTATGTACTATTGTGGGAACGGAATGGATTGGATTAAAAGCAATGGCTAGTCATGTGTAATGTATAAGTTTTATGTAAACAGATAGTGGTTGAACAAGTGTTCTTATGCAATGCTACTTGCTATTGAAGTACATTTATGATATTTAATATGACTAATACCTTCATTGTTGATGTCGAGGAAAAAGCTTACAACTCAATCCTTAACAATGCAAAAGTGGAAGTTGGGTACGTTACAATTTCGTTCCACCATTTTGATTTGCAAGTGAAGAAGACGATTTGGAGAGGGGTGCATTGGTGCGAGGCTCACCCTGCTACCTTCCGTCAGATCTTGGGTTACACAGGGAATAGTTTTGTCTTTGTACCAATTATTCTCCATCTTTTACTTCTCATTTGCATCTACCCTCATTGTTGTTTGTTGATTAAGCTTTGTATCCTTGGTTTTGCAGGAAGAGAGGGGCACACTAGTGGACTTGGGCGAATCGTGGGAGCAAGAGAAAAGACCAAAACTTCATTTGATCTTTGCGAGAGTAATCCTCGTCATACCGGCATTCATTCTCATCATCCAAGTACGCTCATAAGGTACATATTTGATTCCTTTAACTTGCCCATCTGTCATTTACTTCAAAACCCTAACACCGGAAAATTCTAAAAATTCTCTAGGGTTAGTTACTTGGTTTATTGGCAAAGCATTTCTGGGTTTTCATCCTTTGACCTAGCTCCAAGTGGATTCTCAAGGGCGTCTAGCTCTAAGGAATCCATCTACTAGTTTTCATAGGCACTGATCTCTCCATGCTTGGGCCCTCCCTGGTTTGTTGGTCTTCTGAGTGGTTAAACCCTCTTTTCCGAGCTTGTGTGCTATGATATTGTCAGATCTCCTAACAAGCTGTGCTAGAAAGCCCTAAATTTGTCAGATCTACTCCTTGGGACCATTTTTCCATTTTTTAAGTACACGTTTCCCAAGGCAGTTGATTTTGATCATTTACTCTAGCACCTACATCCTAGATTCACTTATAAACTCAAGTTACTATAATTGAACTAATTAACATTCATATCTTATCTTACCTAAGCCTCTACAATAACTCTTTCCTTAAATCTAGGGATCATCACTTTTCATCATTGAATATCTTGACTTAGTGTTTCCTTTGGATCTCTCTTTCTGAAAGTAGATCAAGGTCTCCCCCTTTGTTATCCGGGGCTTGGATAGCAAAAAGTGAAGAGTGCCTCAATTGGCGTGACAACCAATCCATCTTGGGAATTGAGGCCCTCTTGGGTCACCTCTTTGGTTGCCTAGCACCTCTACCATCCTGGATAGGATCACCTTTAGCGGCAACTACAAGTTGTGTAATAACAGTAACCACGAACCCTCCATGCGAAATAACGGACAAATAATAAGTACATCCCATAATGTATCAACAAACTGCAACACTAGACCACTTAGATGAATTTTAAAGAAATTTATCGAGTGATAACAAATAGCATAAGTTATGTACCAAAATGGAAAAAGTTCAATCCGTTGAATGTCCAGACTCCAGAATCAAGTCCGAAATCATATAACAAAATATTATAATACATAATAAATATAACAGCCTTGGAATAAGTAACAAGAGAAGGCCTTCCTGCCCCTTCTCGTACATCAGCATTTCGCTCCAAGCACATTAATTCATCCTTTGAAAACAATGGTTGTTGGGCCTTGCTCAACAATTCATGCATGTAAAGAATTCTTTAATGGTTGTTGGGCCTTGTTCAACAATCCTTTGAAAAAAATAGTTCTTGGGCCTTGCTCAACAATCCACTCAGATGTTGCATCAACGTCGTCCATGTTAATGGCAATGAAATTAGTGCCACCAAATATGTGAAACAAGTTCTGACTCAGGTTTGACCTGTCAAACCTAGCCGAATTTTAATAGAACTTACAGGCTCAACCAGGTCTGACTGGTTTAACCGGACTTGGGTAGGTCTTATAGATTATGGACCAAAGTGATTCATCCCTGTTAAACTGACTTGATTTAGGGATTGAATCTAGCCATACTGGCAATTCATAGTCAACTCGGCCCAGCCAGGTAACTATGATAAATACAGTGCTTTACTCCCAGACGAAAGATCATAAATCATGAAATATATGTCTTGCATAATTTATCACATACATGTAATGTAAATAGCAAGTCCTTGGCAGATTGAAATCAGAATTTATATTAAAGTTCTAAGAAATAGAAGACATATGGTGACTCTGTTGCTATCTTGCAGTGAATGACTATATCTGAGGCATTATTATTAAGTTAGTGCATGAACAATGCAGGAAAACAACAGAATTTACTTCAAATCCACCACGCTGAATATCTTAGTCTTGATATGTAAGAGCATGACTAAAGTATACATATTACCTCTGCCCTTATACGAACAACTTGAGCATTTGACAGACAGGATACATCTACAACATGCTCCAGAAAAAAACAACGTTTCTGAAGGGATTCTATAAGAGTGATCTGCCAATCTGCCAAATGTCCAAAAAAATACACCAAGTAAGATTGCAGAAATATCCTGTTGACAAGCTCCTCCAAATAAGCTCAACTCTGTTATAATTGACTTCGCCACTGATGGAACTAAACTTAAAATGCACATTGTCATTTCTGTAAACCACCCAGAACACAGTTTCTTCTAGGACTGTAGAGAAGAATAGTATTCAGCAAAATATTTTTACTATAATAATTGCTTTTAACCATCAGCCTCTGGCTGAAGCAGCTATTAATGGACTTTATCACTTAGTAAAAGAGAAAAGCCATTTATTGTCTTTGGATATACATCTCGAATCAGATCAGATGTTATTCATAATATTTACATGGACACTGCTGTGAAGTCAGGTTTCTCATATGACCTAAAAAAACATACATCACCTAATCATGAAGCATATATAATATAAACCATGCATGATAAAAGACAGAATACTTCACTCAGTTTCATATTCCAGAAAGAATTGAAAGCATCTAGAAGGCATGGAAAGTGTCTAAATAACTTCAGCATGACAAAAAGGGGACATGGAAAGAATTTTAGGATGCAAATTTTGCAGATTAGCATATTATCATTTCTTCTTGCAGATGGAACTGTGTAAGCGATTTTCAACTGATGCATTTCCGGTGAACACTTACCCATCATCAGGGAAATAATAATAACCATAAAAAAATGCATCAACCATCATATGAAACCTGTGTCCACTGTATCGAATCATCAAAGGTGTATCACATAACCATAAATCATCATCATATAACATCACTGGTCCAACTCATCACGGATCCCAAGGTTGACTTGGTCAAACTAGGTTTGAACAGGTCAAGACTGATCAAAATATGATCCAGGCTAGAAATGCCTGAGGTTGGAAGTGAAAATGGTTAAAGCATGCTCTGTTAATCATTCTAATAGCAAGACTTAAAGCATTAAGCATCATTTCACTGGCAGTTAATAAATAATTATACCAAATACAAGTTTAAATAATCATTTACTCAAAATAGAACCTCAAGAAAATACTCATTTTGTAGACATGAACATTTTGCTAGCAAAGGGTGAGGTGAAAGATGCAAGGCTAGGATAAGGGGATGACTTGATTGACTCAACACTGTGATACTTTGGATAAGGGAAAGGGAATACACATTTAAGCATATGTCGGATAATAAACACACAGGGAATGGCAGTGTCTCACAAATGGGATAAGTTGTTTAGAGATGTGCTTATTCAACCTTGGCAAATGTCTACAGCTCACATCCAAGCTGAAACAGCTCTGTGAGGATCTTTTCTAGAACCGCCATGGCTGGGTGCCCGGCTAACCATAACTCGAGGTTCTAGGGGACACTTAGAATTAGCTGTCCCTTACTCCATCTCACATCACAATCCGTAGGCTCCGTGAGGAATTAATCATCACATTTAATTTATGGCCAGCAGTCTTTGGATTTAGCATATATTTAACCGCTGCTTTTTAGGCCTTTATGACCCTTTTTGGATTTTGCATGTGCTTAGAAGCACAACTAATCGCATCTTACATTCAAGGTGCTTTACATTTAAATTTCCATAGTCCTCTTTCATTGTGCTAAGAAGCACAGTTTTATTTGTTTCCATGGGCTTGCACAAAAGATAATATAAGAGTTTCCATATGCATGTAATGATGGTAGTACAATTTGCTTCAGGTTTTAGCCAACACAACTTAAGCAATTAGGGGGATTCTCTACAATCAAGACCAAACATCGGGGCAACCGACTAGAGTGATCAAGGTATCAAATCCAACTCACCTAAGCTCAGGAACCAACACCAGCAGGTACTCCTGGCCCAGAAGGATCAAGGCTTCGGTAAGTTTTGTTTCCAACTCAGAGCCGAGACACAAACTAACAGGGATGCTATCCAACACAGAGGCAAAAGTTGGGAGGTCCTCCATATCACAGGCTAAGGTGTAAGTCGGGGTAAAAACCAAAAAGGGGAGAGATAATGGATGGATGGTGAAAGTGAAGGTGATGTCTAAGCTAGCAAGCCATAAAGGTGGGAATGATCATGTCCACACTCCTAAAAGGGTAAAACCAATGAGTATAAAAAGCAGCTTCTAGTTATGAGTAATAAGACCATTTAGATAATCATTTACAACCATATTCATATATATATATATATATATATACCGCCAGATCATGACTACTAGATACTAAGTCAAGCTACTAAGATGACCAAAAGAGCAAGATAATCATAACCAATGCACACTATATACCTGCTGGGCCATATACCTGTACCTACCATCCGGATCATCTATAACCACTGCATACACTGTTGATGAAGCTTTGGGAACTGCACTACTCTGTATGGGATAAAAGGTCACCTCGGTCATCAAATCTGAGGTCATGAGACTCAGTCTTGGCATAAGGTTCACTGCATGTCTGATCTGGGCCTGCTCTGATATGTGAGTGATCATCAAAAGTACTGCTCATCATAGGTTGATCTCATCAACACTATGTAAAGGCCAAGCTCAAAAATATACAATGAACTACTCTGCAATCATGGTAGCCCGACTACTATGGATGTGATAACAAGTACAAATGAGGAAGAGGCTCTCTTATACAGGAGAGGAGCTCAACTTCCTTTAGAATAAAATAATAATTAATCTACCAAAACTCTAGACCTATCCTAGGGAGGAGTAAGCAAATAAAAATACTCTAAAATCTAACCAACTCTAACAAACATCAATAATATGAGGTTGTCAATGCCACATACACAAGAATCAACCCATAAGCTTCTCCATGCAAGGAAGAAATAACTCCAAAGAAGTGGGATGCCTCCCATCATAATGGGGGAATAAGCCAAGTGCTGGAAATCAATGCGGAAGACATCGTGTCAGTGAAAATATCGCCAAGGGTCCGGAACACAACTTATCGGCAACATCAAGGAAAATATCGGAAACTATTTTCCCTGTGAGGGCTAATCACTTGGACACATGACCACGCTTGTTTATTTTCCATGTAAAAGGTGATAGCATTTGTTTAGCACACCTTATTTTCTCACTTGGACCTATTTTACCCCTCCTCTGGGTTGTGTACCCGCAATTTGTACTTCCTTATTGAAGAATCCTACCAAGATAATGAAGGAGGATGTTGAGGGCACACATTTGTTGGGGTTAGTTGGGGCATGACGTCCTCCTTTTGGCACACCTAGCACTTGATGTAGCCTAATTGCATTTTATTTACTACTTTTATGTCTTTTAGACTGGTTTAGCACCCAAAGTTGTGGGTGAGCAAGCCAAAATGTTATATTTTTACATTATCTCATAGGCTAATAACTTAAAATTAGGTGAGGCTAGTCTTATATAAATAGAGTCTCACTCTCATTGTAAAAACACAACAAGACAAGGGTTCAAATATGTTTTCTTAACTTTTTCTCCTACTTTATGAATCATTGATGTGATGCGCACTTCTCTTGGGATGCTTTTTCTTGCTTGAAGGTGAATTATGGAATGTCTAGGGCTGAATTTGCACGTGCTAAAGGTTGATGCCAAACTAGTTGGAAGAACTCATGCACAAGTGTGACCTAAGGTCTTTTCCTTGCTCATTTCTTGTTGAATGTTGGTAAGTTATGCTCCTAGCTAGGTTAAACAACGCATTTTGCTGATTTGTTAGGGCTTTTTGTCCACATTTTGTCAACTTTTGTCTGAGGAGAACGTCCTTCCTAGGAATTCTCTATTGCTTGTTAGGGCCTTGGACTTCTTCATTTGCTCTGGTTAGGCTCTCCTACCGAACCCAAGAGGTTGATAAGTGATGCCCTAGCTTGCAAGTGTTGAAAGACATTTCGAGAGAGGGGCGTTGATCATTGATCTCTCAATGCCCTAGGAATTGAGACAAGAATCATATCCCCTTGCGTGTCACTAAAATTACTCTTCTTTTCATCAATTACTTGTCTTTATTTTTGCTGCAATTATATGCATAGAAAACCCTGAAAATCTGAAAATTTCTATAACCCTAAAAATCTAAAAATTTACAAAAATACAAAAATACTTGGAATTTGGAAATTCCGGTCAACCCACTAATTTCGCCCTAGTGGATTTATCCACAAGTTTGCAAGGGCATCTTGTTTGAAGCAAGTGCATTGGGGAACACGAGAGCCCTAGATCTCACTCACCTTGGATTGTGTTGGGCTTCTGATTGGACCTAGGGCTTAGCCCTATCCTTCCCTTTCATCTTTTTCTCAAAGCGCAACTTTTTGTGAGGTTGCCTTGGGATATGTTAGGGTACCTTGATAAGTGTGAAGTTGCATTGGGATTTCTGAAATCTATCAAAGAGGAAAGCGATTGATGATGTTAATGAACAACTATTGAATTAACTCCTTACTTAGATCTAGTTGTCTTCTTTATACATTGTTTGACTCCATACAAGGCATTGATCTGGTTACAAGGTTGCAGAAAGGTATTTGCATGTTTTAGTGTTTGCAGGTATCTTCAAAGGGCTCTCCCATGGGTTTAGGAGTTGCCCAAAGAAGTTGAGAGGCTTGGTTGTGGTGACATTTGGGCCTAGACTCCTCCTATATGCTTTCCCATCACTAGCATTAACGTTAAATTGCGTTGCTTTTTCAAAGACTGCTAGTTTGAAGGGTAACATTTTTGGTGTTGTTGTTGGGGAACACTTGAGGTGGTTGGCTCAAGTCATATTTTTATCCTTGGCAAGAATGACATTCGATAAGAAATTGAGGTACATCCTTGCTTGATATTTTAAGACATATTATTATTGAGGACTAACCCTATTGGTTTTATCTTACGACTCCAATCAAAAGTACTTCATTGAAGAAGGATTCCTGGGTGGATCCATTGATCTTTCAAAGACATCCTACATCTGTTAAGGCCTTATTTGGCGACGCCACTGAAGAAAACAAATTAATGAAGTGCAATTCAAAGCAACCAACCTAGGCTATTAATAAGAAGATGATATGGGATTCTTTGCTCCACTGGATTTCACAAATATCCTAGGATATCCAAATGAGATAGGCAAATGTGGTTGTTTAAGTCCATCCCAAGGTTTCAATGTTCATGAATATGAAGATACAGTTGTCGAGCATATTACAACATTTAGAGAATTTCTTATGGCATGGGATATTGTGGACGAGGATATCATAATGAGGTTATTTATAATATCTCTTGATCTGCAGAATAATCAGGATGTCAGAAATTGGTATCAAGAGCTCCCTCCTAGAGGGTTTCCCTCACTCGGACATTTGATCAAGGCATTCAGCAAAGAGTGTGGGAACCTAATGTGGATGAAGATGTAAGGAAGGACTTGATTGACCATGTACAGGGAAAGAACCAGGAAGGCATACGTGATGAAAATTTGTGATGAGGATCATGCCTCAAAAGGTCCGTGCTTGATTTGCAAGCCTAGCCAAAGGAAAAATCAAAAATATCCTCTTTTGTGGAATTGATAGAGAGATTTTGTAGCTACTGGTATCCGAAAAAACGTAGGAGATGGATGCTTCACATCGAGTACGCAAAGAGCTTATTTAAGAAGGAAGAACATTTGGATCTTGTTGAGCAGGTCCCAGAAGAGCAGAAGCAATCCTTGTTGAAGAAATTATAGGTGAAGGACAAATAACCTCATGTAGACATCTTCTTCCTTAATACCATGATCTTGCTAACATTTTGTCAACTTTGTATGAGGAAAAGGTCCTATTAGAGGAGTTCTCCATTGTTTGTTAGGCCTTGGACTTCTTCATTTGGCTTAACTAGGCTCTCCTACCGAACCATAGAAGTTACTAGGTGATGCCCTAGTTGCAAATGTTGAAAGACATTTTTAGAGAGGGACGTTGATCATCAATCTCTCAATGCCCTAGGGTTTGAGATAATAATCATATGCCTTATATTTTCACAAAATCTATCTCCTTTTACTAAATTCCTTGTACATTTTATTACATGCATTTTTATGTTTGAAAAAGCCCTAAAAATTTGAAAATACAAAAATACAAAAAATATTTGGAAAATTGTAAACCTGATCCGTGAAACAAGTGCGCCCTAGTGGACTTGTCCACTGATCTTCAAGGGCGGCCCAATCTGTGGCTTAGGGAAAACTGTAAATGCCAAAAAACGAAATCCCTGCTAACTGTCATAAGAAATTACATCAGCACCTTTTTGGGGGGACTGTTACAGCGAAATATTAAAGACCTTAATTCGTAGATTAGACTCATTTTTCAAAATTGCCCTATTTCTATTTTTGTCCTCCTCCTAAGGGCGAATTTATCTGTGGGTTCTGAATCTTTTTAGGTGTTCTTACTCACTGTGTTGGACTGCAGAAAGCAAATTGTAGGAGTTGTTTTACCTTTGCATTTATATTTTCAGACCATAAATTGCAATTGAAAGTATGTGCTATTATCTTATTTACCTTTAAAAGCACCAAATATATCCTGATAGTAAACTACAGCATTGAACTAATCCCTTTTTCAGACCTCGGGTGTCTTCGTTATACACTGTTTGACCATATCAAGGCACTGATCTCTGCTATAAGGGTCGTAGAAAGGTGTTCGTTTGTTTGGAGTTGTTTGCAGGTATCTTTAATGACTCTCCCCTGGGTATAGGAGCTGCACAAAGACGTTGAGAGTTTGGGATGTGGTGACATTCGGGCCCAAGATTCTCCTACATGCTTACCAATCATTAGCATTCCGTCAAGATTGCATCATTTATTCAAGACTGCTAGTTTGAAGGGTAACAGTGAGTAATGAGTCTACTGACTCTTGAGCCTCAAAATATCGTCAAGCCTCAAAATATCATCAAAAAATATAATAAATGTATTTCATCATCTTGAGTCAACTAAGATCTACATACTACATAGTACAATGAAATCAAATAAATAAACTAGCGATTCAACCTAGGGCAAAGAAAAATGGAAGGTGAAATTCAGATTCAAGCTTTGAACAATGAAGATAGTAGATAGTAAGATACATTGAAATTTGCCCCCACCAAAAAAATATAATGCTGCAAATAACAAAACAGACCTAGATTTTGCATAAATGGTAGTAGATCTCTCCTTAAAAGTTGGCAACAAGAGGAAAATTGATAAGAACCCTAAACCTATAAAAAAATTACCAAAAAAACAAAAAATGATGAGCAAACAGTTACACAATGATACACATACTTGCAAATTAGGAAACCACTGATGGGAAATATTGTCGCCTGAACATGCACCTGGGATAACACAGCAGAAATCTTCAAGCCGCTTGGTGCGTCCTTGGGGGCAAGTCTCTAGTCAAGTATTGTCACTTGATCTTGACTCCTCCATTTAGGCTAACTCCTGACGAAACCAAGGTTGGTGATCCCAAACAAAATACTATGGTTGACTAAGCTAAGTACAAAAAAAAGTAAATGTGATTTTAGGAGTTAAAAATAAACTGATACAAGGTATTGCAGAACACAGGTTTAAATCAACAGCATATGATAAAACATTCCATTAACACATGAATTCACTTAAAGATATTTTGATTGTTGCAAGTAGACCAGTGCCAATGGAGTCAAATGGAGCGTTGTTGTGACCTAAGTCACCGTGTTCGGCGAATTTTCGCCATGAAGTTCGAAAATCGGCGTTTTTTTGAGCTGGGCGATTTTAATCGTTTAAGATCGGCGATTGCAAACGCGAACATGATTTTCTTTGTTCGGCGAACTCAAAGGCGAATAAATTCGCTAGAAAATCGACGAATTTCTTTTAAAAACGCCCAAAAATTCGTTTGAAATCATTTTTGGCGGGTGGATGAAAACCCTAGCCGTCGCGCAATATCCCTCCTCCGTGACTTGTGCATTGTTCATTCCATGATATTTAGTGTGCAGCGTAGCTCATGAACAGTTGAACGATATTTGTGGAGGCTGCATCATCACCCGACGCTCGTCATCATCACCACCTGATGCCCGTGAATCACAATTGCGGCAGAGTCCCAACGCCCGTGACTGCAGTTGCGGCCGAGTCCCGACGCCCGTGAATCGCAGTTGCAAACTTGCAGCCGAGTCTCCTGTCGCTCGAGGGCACAATGCGACTACGGACTCCACTTCAAAGTTTAGTGACAAGTCTTCCAATTGTGTTGAGGCCCAAGCAGTGAGTGCAGAGTGCAGAGTTGTAGAGTCGCAGACTTGACTATAATTATTCATGATTCTATGACCATCATGTTCATTGTCGATGTGTTTAATGTTCATAGTTTAATGAACATAATGAATTTTATTTTAAATTTTCATATATTTTTTAATTTCCATATTTTTTAGTCATTTGAACTTAATGCCGAATTTTATGCCGATTTTTATCGCCAAAATTTCAAGTGTCGATTTTTTGCCGAATTTCAAGGTCGTCGAATTTGAACACGAACTGGAACCAGGTGACTTAGGTTGTGACATGAAGGTGTTGCAATTGTCTCATTGTCAGTTTTAATTTATTATGATAAGTGGATTAAGGAGTGGGTTAATTTCTTGTTTGGCCCAAAGAAAACTTGTTCCTTTGAACTGAGAGCTTATTGCAATAGTACCAAGTGTCCAATGGGGCAAGGCATAACCTGCTTAAAGCAGCACCCTGACTCTGTGGTATGTCCAATGCGACCTCCCAAGTTCTCGAAAACAAGTTTATTTGGATTTCCCTATTACACTAGTCACTATGATCCCTTTCTGGTGTGACCAACTAATCAGACAAGCTACAAAGGTCTAGAGCATACAGGAAAAAGAGCCTTGGTTTATTTTAATTGAAGTAAAAAAATTGTGAATGTTAACTTGTAGAAGAAAGAAAAATTGTAACAAAAAAGTAAACTAACTAAGAGCAAATCTAATCTATTCGTTAGCATATGAAATAAAAGAAACGGAAAGCAAGAAAAAGTTCACGCCATAAAAATGATGCAGGACCCCCCAAGGGGGATGAGGTGTGGGCACTAGGTAGCCCACTTGCTTTTATTAACTAAAATTACAACCTTTTGAGGTGGATGCCTTTGGTCCTTATAGATCCGGATCCAAAGGCTTTAGAAGGTTTACAAAAGAAACAGGACCGAGGTAAGTTGCTCCGGGGGGGCTCGAATGGCCTAAATCTCAGAATTTTCGGTAGCACCTCCTCTTCCCTGTTCATTAAAAGAGCAAAACCAACCACCTGTTATGCACCAAACATGCCAAATACAACATTAGAAGCATAAAATTTTAAGTACTGAAAGATAGGAAATAATCCCAAGTACTTGAACAACACTAGATCTACTCAAATTTAAGCTTTAAAACCTTAGATCTAGTAACATATTCAAATAAATCAACCTTTAGATAATCTTTTTTAAAGAAACTAATTTAATCAAACATGTGCATAATCGTAATCAAGAGAAAGATCGATAAGAATGAAGGAGAGAGAGAGATAGAAGGAATGTTGGAAACCCGGGAAAGCTTGGGCCGTGGAGCCTGCTGGTGGAAAGCGGAGGGACTATGCTCTTCGAAAATGCTTGAAAGTTGGAGGAGTCAAACAAGATCAACCAACCGTTCAAGTTAGGTACCTACATCAACTTGTAAATTCTTGCACACAAATGGTTAAAACAAGTGTTGGCGCCGCCTACAATGGAAACTTAGCAAGCATGGAAATCAAACTAGAATGCACATGACCATCTAGTAGATCTAAAGTAGACAAACAAAGAGAATAGTCAAACTAGAAATTCTCTTACCCACTGGGAGATACCTCCCCCTCGAAGGCCAACACTCAACCAAAGAGATACAAAAAACTAAATAAATACAGATTACCTCATAAGTCATGCAATATTCTTCCACGCAAAATGATGCCCGACACTAGAGATTTGCCTCCAAAGCCTTCTATTATTCCATAAAATATGACAATAGTACAATAACAAACTCGAGCAGCCTTTCGGTCCTCTTTGACCATGAAGAAAAAGAGTGTCAGGCACTTGCCTAAATAGGAAAAGATGCCAAAGGTGGGCACATTCCTTCACTGGAGTGAACTAGAGAGTTAGGGAGAGAGTTTAGGGATCCTGATTGAGAGTTAATCTCAAGAGGATGGCACCACCTCTCAAGAGGTGCACCCCCTCTTCATTGGGATATCCTCACATCCAACGAATGGCAGCCACATCAAAGAATGCACCCTGTCTTGAAGAGATGCGCCCCCCCCTCAATCTGGCAACTCACTGTGACTCGGATTTGATTGGAATTAAGTGGATTTAGGCTCCAGTTAACTCAAATATGATTTCCAATCAATTTGTCACCACTCCGGTCTAACTGAAACATGTCTAGGACAAGTTTCCAAAAACCAAGGGGGCTGATTTTTGCCTTTATTTTCTATTTTTGGCTTTTTTATTCACTTTTTCGAGAAAAATGACATTAAGTAATTAAAAATTACTAATTTCACTCTCAAAGTGAGTTTAGGGGTTAAGTGGGTGCTCTGGGTTAGAAAACGAGCACCCCCATGGAAAAATCCATCTCCTAACCACACTTTTATGTTTTTATATTTTTTACATAAAAAATTGATCCGTTTTACAGGAAAAAAAATTATTTACGAAAATTAAAAATAAACCTAGGAGGACCTAGTACATGTTCATATGACTCATTATTGATGACTAGCATGGTAATATACATAGACACTTAGACTTTAGAAACCTCCCAAGGTTTAGCCACCAAGGCAGATACTCCAGCTTTGGAGGTGTGAGTGAAAAACTCAAAAATTATACATTGCTAAAAAGCAATGCATAATTACCAAGGAAAAAACACTCTAGAGTGCCGCATTGATGTCTAAGTCTCAGACAAGCCAAGTCTTTTACAAAATCTATCATGCTATGCCAACTTATTACAATTCCCCGCAGGGTATGAACATGCAATTTTATTGAAAAAAGGGCCCAAGTGGCATGCTAGGACTTGTGATCTTCTGAAATGAACAAGTAGCCTTGTTCGATCTTTGCAAGCTCACTTGACATCCAACTAAGTGCAACTTAGGTGTATAACAGGAATCAATCCCCAATCCACAATAACTCAATGATGGTAGATGGAAACACAATGAATCTACTCCTTGGCTCCAAGAAAAATGATAGCAAGCTCTTTTGCTCTCCAAACCCCTCAACTAGCAAGCAGAACGACTAAATTAAAGTCAAGAATTGAGTTATAAGTAGACTATCCGCGGCCTCGACGATATTTTGCATCGACTCATGACTTTTTGAGGAAAAATCGGTAAAAACCGTGATTTTTGAAAAAATCACGATTTTGGCCCCCAATTTATCATTTTCACTTTAAAATCGCAATGTCTGTGATATATCGTCGATGTCTTCCACACTGCTAGAAATAGCTCCAAAAAGATAACCCCGGTGCTCTCAAACCCCTTGAGATCCACCCTCCGGAAGACAAGATACCAAACTGTTGAAAAATGGCCCAAAAACCAGCAAAAACAACCCAAAAAGATGCCTCCATTGCTCTGCCCTAAAGAATGAGGTTGAGAATTATGTACCATAGGAAAGGGTTTCGAAAGAGCTTTCCAACCATATATCATATGCCCGCATTTGAGCAACGGCGTTGGAGAACCAAGGGTTTGAAACCAGAGTCTTGTTTTGCTCAATTCGCCCTAGGATAACCATGAAAACTAGTTGCAAAATGTGATCAAATGCCAAGATCTCAACACCACCACGAAAATCATCACTATGCCATCCAAACCATCATCAATAAGTCATCCCTACTAAAAATTGTGATAAAAATTACAAGTGGATACCCATTCAATATGGAGGGTAATAGGTTGAAAGTTAAATACAACGAGTCAAATTAAACAATAATGGATGGCATAATGTAAAATACAATTAAGACTTAACTTTTAAGGGAAGGATAAAGGAAAAAGAAACAAATACGAGGAAAGAAGAGGATGAGGAATTATGAAGTTCAACATAAGTTTGAATTAACAATCTTATAAATAAGGAGGAGAGCACATATATATGGAGTATGGAGGGATGGAAGTAAAACTACGACGCAAGTGTGAAAGATGAGATGTTCACAAATTTTAAGAAATTAAATTAGAACAATTAGGGATGGACAAAAGTAATGAAAGAGAATCATTACAATTATCTAAACAATTTAAGACTAAATCTAAAATAACAAAATAAACTTGAAAACCACAATCAATAAAACACAATATTAATTAGGAGATAAACAAATAATTAAAAGTCAACAAGTCAAATTGTCCATAAGAGTAAAGACTAAAAGATAAGATAATTTTATAATGTCCAACAAATGACCCACAAAGTAGATCAATGGGACTGCTCA
Source organism: Larix kaempferi (assembly GCA_027924585.1). Taxonomy (NCBI): domain Eukaryota; kingdom Viridiplantae; phylum Streptophyta; class Pinopsida; order Pinales; family Pinaceae; genus Larix; species Larix kaempferi. The sequence continues at coordinate 19,089,293 of BSBM01000399.1, forward strand.
ATACAATAGTGTAAATACAATATGGAAGTGCACAAGCCACTCCTATGTAAAGCAAAAGGCAGGAAGAGAAACACGGATCTACTCTCTATGATCCAAAGATCTAAGGATAAGAACAAAAAATAAGAAAAAATCTATAGGAGTATGTCCAAAATCCAAATATAGATGTGTAAACACTGTCGAGTATCAAGGTCCAGATAGCAAGACTAAGGACGCAAGCCAACAAGTTTTGGATTCGAGCGGAAATAATCGAAGAACATCGAACCATCAAATAACTAAAGACCACTGATTCAAAACCTAACCCATTAAGTCAAGTCACCAAACTATCGAGCCACCAAAGCATAGTAGATAACCAAAGTCCATCTAGCCACCACACCATTGAGCTGCCAAACATGAGGGATCCATGATTGTAGATTGTGCTCTTTACTTTCTCTCTCACTAGCTCTGTGTTGGAATTTCTACCTCCTTCCTTTGGACCTGAGATTCGTGATCCGCAATTGAAGGGTAACCCGCAACCCGAGTCTTTGCAACCGGAGGGTAAACCACGACTATAGATTGTGGGCGTATGTGGGATTGTGAGTACTTTCAAGCAGGCAAAGCACGCAATCAATTATTCATTCAAGAGGAGAGCTTGTAAAGAAATGCAGGGGTAAGCTGTTACAAGGCGTTGTTTTAACCTTTTCAGGATTGTGAGCACAAGATTGACTGGGGAATTATTTGGGGATTTGCATCATTTACAAGGGTTCTGTTATCACATATATAGTAGCCGGGCTACCATACATTATTTTTCTGTGCCAGTACACTATTCAGCCAGTTCCCTTACATTGAGATGCTGAGATGAGCATCTATATTGGATCACTATCAGATTTTGGACATCAGTTGTATTCCCATGCCATGACTGAGTCTCAGGACACTCAGAGAGATGACCGATATAGCCATTATGCCTTTTGTACAGAGCAATCAGTAGTGCCCAGAGTTACAGCAGCAGTTTCAGAGGACAGATGATGGTACAGGTTTATAGCATTCAGGTATATGACTCAGCAGGTATATCATTGTGTTATGGTTATATTGCTTTTATACTTATTCTATAGCATGTCTTAGCACTTAGTGTCATGATCTGGCGATCATATAGATATGTGGACCTGGTTGATCTTATTATATATATTATATTGTCCCTACTCAGACGTAGAAGTTCACTATTCATACTCATTGGTTTTACTCTCCTTAGGGAGAATAGAGGTGATCATTCCACCATACCTTGGCTTGCTAGTGTTGGCTCCATTATTCATTGTCTTCATCCATCCATTGCCTACCTTTTAGTTTATCACCCTGACTTACTATTTGACTAGTGACATGGAGGATCTTTTCTCCACTGTAGCCTCTGTATTGGATGAGCTTCCCTGTTTATTGTGTCTCGGCTCTGAGTTGGTGACAAAACTTACCTTTGGTGAGTTGGATTGTAGGCCTAAATCATTCTGGTCGATTGTCTCGATGTTTGGCATTGGCTCGAACTCCCCCTAGTCACTTGAGATGTTGTTGGCTAAAACTAAAAGCTCGTGTACTACTTATGGAAACTGATAAATTCGCCCATGGAAACTAAAAATGGCAAGAGCGATGAACTGCTAAAAAAATACTCCTCGAAGAGTATAAGAAAGGTCCAAAAAAACAATGATTCTTAAAAGCTATATCTAAACAATTGCTGACCTTATACATGTATAAAAAACATGCCCTGGATGCAAGCTGCAACTAGTTGTGCTTATCAGCACACCTGAGATCCGAAGGGTTATGTAGGCCAAAAAGGCCATGAAATGAAATTGAATGATCCTAATGAACCTGGATCAACTTGATGTAGACATGATGCCTAAAGTTGAATAAGCACTCTCTAAACAACTTATCCATTTGTGAGACACCGCCATTCCCTGTGTTGTTGCTCATTCAGTATATACTATGGTGTGTTCCCTTTCCCATTGCCAAAGTGTCACAAAGTTAAGTCGGTCAAGTCATCCCTTAGCCTAGCCAGTTATTTTTAGCCTTCACCCTTCACTAGCAAATTGATCACAGCTATGAAGTGAGTATGGTTTTGAAAGTCTGCTCTGAGTAATAATAATAATTAATGACGTTATATATTTGGATTTAGATCGCCAGTAATGATTACTTTGTGTTATAATTGTTATTTGAATAAGTTGTAGAGCATGCATTAACCTTTGACACTTTGCAGCAGCTTCTGATGGTGGTCTGAGTTATATTTGGTCATGTTTATTTGGTCAAACCTAGTTTGACCAAGGTCAACCATAGGACATGAGATGGTTGGACCTTGTGATGATATGGATAGATGATATATGGTCTATGTACATGTACATGATGATTCTATGCAGCAGCCACAGGTTTATGATGATGATTCATGGTTTACGGCAGTATTTGATCATTTTCAGATTATTATTATTTGACCTGTTCCGGTATATTGGATATATATTTTGACCATGCAGAGACTCATATGGTGTATGAGTACACATCTTGGATGGATTTGGACCTTCTAAGTCCAATGAGGCAATTTGTTTTCAGTTCTGGGCACTTACAGTGATGATTTAGCCTCAGCAAGCTATCCCAGTGCAGTTTTGGTCTGTCGGAGACCCTGTCAGAGCAGATGTGATTTTTATTCGGTTGACCTAGGGTGCTGTGCTTAGAGGGAGTGGTCCAGCCACTTGTTTTTACCATATTACCCCCCTCCCGGACACACTGGTGCCCTCACATTGACAGCGCAGGCACTCCAGGAGGCAGTTTGGGGCAGTTTCACGCTTCCCGAGGCATTTCAGGATTGGTAGAAATGGCTATTGAGGAAATCGATTTGGGCTACTGAGGCAATGTCTTGGCATGGGATGATCAGTGATGATGGATTGATGTCTTCCGCACCTCCTCCAGCAGTTTCAGCTTCATCGGGGCCCGCATCCATCACTTATGGCACTTTCTGATGATTTCTGAGGTCTTTTGAGGCCTACAATTTGACCATAGAGGCACGATTTGGTATATTGATGACTATTTTATTATTATTGTGCTATGGGGATTAACCAAGGGTGGCTAAAATTACCCCTTGGACCCACCATAAGCTTCTTATTATATTTTGTCATCATGATTTGGTGGGATTCCCCTCTTCTAGGGCGATTTTGTCCACTTATATTATATTTTATTAGTGATCCATGTATTTTATTGTTGAGCTCATCTCAACCATTGATTAGACATTTGTATCTTTTAATCTTAGCCACTCATTCAAAAAGTGGTTAGGATTTTGATGCCTCTCCTTCCTATTTAAAGGAGAGAGCTTCTCATTGTAAGGGGTCTTTGGCTCTTGGATTATTGGTATAGAAAAACTTTCTTGTGGAAATTCTTGTGGTCTCCTTTGCATCTAGTGTTCTTAGATGGTGATTGGAAAGTCTATTGCAACCTAGCATTTGGAATTTGTGGTAAGATCTATCTATTATGGAAATCATTGTCTTGTCTACAGGAGGGCGACTTCAACAAGGGCGATTTTGCAAGGCTTCTTCAAATCGACTTTCTTGGCATTTGCTTGTATCAGGGGGTTATCATTAGTATCATTGTGATCTATGCTATCTTTCTGTTACTTCTCTTGTGGCATTAGTCTTATCTCTTGATTACATCAAATCTGATATTGTTGACGTTTGTTGTGCAGGAGAGAGGGCGCATTGGCTTCTTGGACTAAATCGATTGCATAGAAAACTACCTCAAAGCTTCTCAAATTGATCAGGTTTGCATAGATCATCATCATCAAGGCATCTACAAGGTTACCCAGGTAAGATCCACAGGTTTGTTTCTCTTATCTTGATCCAATCCATTGACATAGCTCATAAATTGATAAAACCCTTATTTCTTCAAACCCTCAGTTTTACATTTTCTCAGATCTACTTAGATCTAGTGGATTGTTGGGTATAATATTGAAAACCCACCTCTATAGCATCCACGGCATCCCGGATCTATAGTCTGGTGAGGATTGGCTTCCATTTGACCCTCTTCCCAAGCCAACCTGGCTTCTCCAAGCAAGGGCGTTGTTATCACATATATAGTAGCTGGGCTACCATACATTATTTTTCAGATTCCAGAGCACTTTTCAGCCAGTTCCTTTACATTGAGATGATGAGATGAGCATCTATCTATGGATCACTATCAGATTTTGGACAGTATATGTATTCCCCATGCCATGACTGAGTCTCAGGACACTCAGAGAGATGACCGATGTAGCCATTATACCATTTATGCAGAGCAGTCAGTAGTGCCCAGAGTTATAGTAGCAGTTTCAGAGGACAGATGATGGTTCAGAGGATGAGCATTCAGGTATATGACTCAGCAGGTATATCATGGTGTTATGGTTATATTGCTTTTATATTCATTCTTACGGCATGTCTTAGCATTTAGTGTCATGATCTGGCGATCATATAGATATGTGGACCTGGTTGATCTTATTATATATATATATTCTACTGTCCTTACTTAGACTTAGAAGTTCACTACTCATACTCATTGGTTTTACCCTCCTAGGGAGAATAGAGGTGATCATTCCACCATACCTTGGCTTGCTAGTGTTGGCTCCATTACTCATTGTCTTCATCCATCCATTACCTACCTTTTAGTTTATCACCCTGACTTACTACTTGACTAGTGGCATGGAGGATCTTTTCCCCACTGTAGCCTCTGTATTGGATGAGCTTCCCTGTTTATTGTGTCTCGGCTCTGAGTTGGTGACAAAACTTACCTTTGGTGAGTTGGATTATAGGCCTAAATCATTCTGGTCGTTTGTCCCGATGTTTGGCATTGGCTCGAACTCCCCCTAGTCACTTGAGATGTTGTTGGCTAAAAACTGAAAGCTCATGTACTACTTATGGAAACTTCTAAATTCGCCCATGGAAACTAAAAAGGGCAAGAGCGATGAACTGTTAAAAAAATACTCCTTGAAAAGTATAAAAAAAAAGGTCCAAAAAGCAATGATTCTTAAAAGCTATATCAAAACAATTGCTGACCTTATGTATGTATAAAAAAAACATGCCCTGGATGCAAGCTGCAACTAGTTGTGCCTATCAGCACACCTGAGATCCGAAGGGTTATGTAGGCCAAAAAGGCCATGAAATGAAATTGAATGATCCTAATGAACCTGGATCAACTTGATGTAGACATGAAGCCTAAGTTGAATAAGCACTCTCTAAACAACTTATCCATTTGTAAGACACCGCCATTCCCTGTGTTGTTGCTCATTCAGTATATACTATGGTGTGTATTCCCTCTCCCATATCCAAAGTGTCACAATGTTAAGTCAGTCAGTCACCCTTTGGCCTAGCCAGTTTATTTCTAGCCTTCACCCTTCACTAGCAAATTGATCACAACTATGAAGTGAGTATGGTCCTGAAAGTCTAGTCTGAGTCATATAAATAATTAATGACAATATATATTTCGATTTAGATCGCCAGTGATGACTACTTTGTGTTATAATTGCTATTTGAATGAGTTGTAGAGCATGCATTAACCTTTGACACTTTGCAGCAGCTTCAGATGGTATTCTGAGTTATATTGGGTCAATATTGACCTGGTCAAACCTAGTTTGACCAAGGTCAATCACAGGACATGAGATTATTGGACCTTATGATGACACAGGTAGATGATATATGGTCTATGTACATGTACATGATGGTTCTATGCATCAGATATAGGTTTATGATGATGATCTATGGTTTTCAGCGTTATTTGATCATTTACAGATTATTATTATCTCACCTGTTCCGGTATATTGGGTATATTATATATGATCATGCAGAGAGCTATATGGTGTATGAGTACACATCTTGGATAGTTTTGGACCTTCTGAGTCCAATGAAACAGTCTATTTTCAGTTCCGAGCAGTTACAGTGATGATTTTGCCTCAGTAGGCTGTCCTAGTGCAGTTTTGGTCTGTTGGAGACCCTGTCAGAGCAGAGATGATTTTATTTGGTTCACCTAGGGCGCTGATGATGGAGGGGGTGGTCCAGCCACTTGTTTTTACCATATTACCCCCCTTCCGGACACACTGGTGCCCTCACCTTGACAGCACAGGCACTCCAGGAGGCAGTTTGGAACAGGTACACGCTTCCCGAGGCAGTTTTGGATTGGTAGAAATGGTTACAAAGGAATTCGATTTGGGCTACTGAGGCAAAGTTTTGGCATGGGATGATCAGTGATGACGAGTGGGATGTCTTCCGCACCTTCTCCAGCAGTTTCAGCTTCATCGGGGCCCACATCCATCACTTATGGCACTTTCTGATGATTTCTGAGGTCTTTGGAGGCCTACGATTTGTCCATAGAGGCACGCTTTGGTATATTGATGACTATTTTATTATTATTGTGCTATGGGGATTGACCAAGGGTGGCTAAAATTACCCTTTGGACCCACCATAAGCTTATTATTATATTTTGTCATCATGATTTGGTGGGATCCCCTCTCCTAGGGCGATTTTGTCCACTTATTGTTATATTTTATGGTTGATCCATGTATTTTATTGTTGAGCTCATCTCAACCATTGATTAGATCTTTTGATCTTTTAATCTTAGCCACTCATGTAAAAAGTGGTTAGGATTATGCTCTCTCCCCATCCTATTTAAGGAGGGAGCCTCTCATTGTAAAATCATCTAGAGATTTTTGGCTCTTGGCTCTTGGAATAAAATTTCTATCTTTTGGAGTACATGCTTGGGTTGGAGTGGATGTTGGTTGTTTTGATTGTAAATGCTTTTGTCCATTGCACTGGAGGATCTATTGTAGCTATCTTGCATATTTGCCATATCTTTTTACAGGTGGAGAAGACTTCTTCAACAAGTGTGAATTGGTGGGGAGGCTTGCCCTTCAAGCTTGGAGGAGGACGTTTTGGGTTAAACAGGGAGTGGTTTTGTCTTTGCACCAACTATTCTTTGCTTATCTCTTTCTTGCTTGTATCTACCTTCAACATGTTAAACTGATTGATGCTTTGCTCCTTGGTTTTGACAGGTTAGAGGGACACATATGTGGCTTGGAAAAATCGATTTGGCAAGAGGGCTTCAAAAATTCTCCATTTGATCTTTGGCAAAAGTAATCCTCATCTCAACTAGCATCCATCTCTTCATCCAGGTATGCTCCAAAGGTATGATCTTCTTCTTCTTTGAGTCATCCATAATTTCTAGATCACAAAAAACCCCAATTAATCAAAACCCTCATTTTGGATTTTCTTAGATCTACTTAGATCTAGCCTTGCTTTTGAAGAGATATTAAAAACCCACCTCTATAGCATCCACCCCTAGTTGGATCTATAGTTTGGTGGTGATTGGGTTAAAATTGACACACTTTTCAAGGCAATAAAGCCCTCTTGAACCAAATCGCACTTCCTTGGAGAGGCTTGTTTGGTTAGATCTAGCACATGGGTAGGTGAGATCCCACTTGATTTACAATCTACACACTTGATAACCTACCCCCAGACTTTTACTTGGGTGATTTCTACCTTGTGGGCATCATTCCACATTTTAAGGGATTAAAACCCCCTTTTGAACTACTTGGCATCTTAAAACTCAGATCTAGTAAGATCTAACCCTTGGATTGACTTGATTTTCTAGATCCACATAGATCGGTACCTAAGCTACTTGGATCTACAGTTTGGTGGCCATTGGAATTGATTTGGCCCACCTTATCCACCTTTTAGCCCTCCTTGAGCAAGGTCGCACTCCCTTGGGTGAGTGAAGTTGCCCACTTTGAGGAAGTGGGTGGTTGAGATTTTTGTGGATTTGGAACGGCCATACCTTGAAACCTAGGTCTAGAGTATCATTTTGTGACGATCTGCCTTGGGGGTAGCATTCCTTGTTTTAAGGGATTGTGATCCACTTGGGTCATTTCATGAAAACCTAGATCTAGCAAGATCCAACCATTCTATCTCAATTAGCCCATTTGACTTGGCCTCTAGGTGTCCCGATCTACACTTTGACATACCTTTTGACTCCATTAGCCCATCCAACAAGGCACTAGTCCTCCTCAAAGCAAGTCGCACTCCTTGGGAATTGTGTCAAACCTTAGATCCGGTACATGGGTACTCCTAAATTCAACTTAGATCCATAGATCTACTCATTTCATATCCTCTAGTGCTAATTGAAATCCCTTAACTTCACCTTGTGGGTCCACTTTAAGCCATCTCACATATCCCAAGAAAGTAGGATCCACTTGTGTAGTACATGGTACTATACCTTGTCATTATACCTAATTATGTGGCCTAAATCATACATTGGTTGAAACACTAGCCATCTCTCAAACCACCTTCAACCATACTTTAACTTCTAGGTCCACTTTACCTTGCGTTGGTTTCCGTAACTTACCATTTACTCATCCCTAGGAACCTTTGTTTGGGTCCAATCACCTTCGATTGGTTATAGGGTCTCCCCCTTGGTCTTGATTCACCTTGACTTAAAACGAAGAGTGCCTCAGTTGACGTGACTCCCACCTTGCATTGGGAACCGTGGCATCTCTTGGGTCACCTCTTTAATTGCCTATCTCCTCTACTGTCCTGGATGGGATCCCACTAGGGGCAACTACAAGTTGTGTGATAAAAGGCGCACTTCTTGGTGAGGGTGAGTTGACCTAGATCTAATTGATGGGTAGTTGAGATCCCGCTTATTTCATGATCTACACATCCAATAACCTACCCCCAGATTGTCACTTTTCTGATTTCTACCCTGTGGGCCCTATTCCACATTTTAAGGGATTTAATCCCCATTTTGGACCACTTGGTATCTTTAAACTCAGATCTAGTAAGATCTAGCCATCGGATTGCCTTGAAATTGTAGATCCACACTCCCACTTGATCAACCTACTTGGATCTAAAGTTTGGATGCCATTGGACTTGTCTTGATCCATTTATCCCACATTTTAGCCTCCTTGGGTAAAGTCACACCACCTTGGAGAAGTGAGTTGGTCCACTTCTAGGACGTGGGTACTTGAGATTTTTGTGGATTTGGAACGGGCATAATTCAAAACCTAGGTCTAGTAGGTCAGTTTGTCAAATCTTGCCTTGGGGATAGCATTCCTTGTTTTAAGGGATTGTGGTCCACTTAGGTCAAACCTAGATCTAGACCTATTCATCCATAAAGACTTTAATTGCCCACTTGTCTCATGCAATAGGAGTCCTTAACCACAAGTTAACCTTACTTTGACTCCATTATCCCAATTCCCAAGGCACTAGTTTCTCTCCAAGTCAATTCGACTTTCCTAAATTGTTGGATTAACTTGTGGTTTGACCTTTGTGTGGTGAACTAAACCCTTTGATGTCATCATGTATCATGATCAAGCTTGTCACTTGTACTAGTTAGCCCCAATTCAACCCCTAAACTACCCTGCATTGGACACGATTCCCAAGGCAGTGGATTTTCTCACATTGAACTAGTACTTTAATCCTGGATCCTATTTCACAAATCATAAGTCACTCTCACATCAATAATGAACCAAAGCTATACTCATTGAACCCCTCACTTGTCTTGTGACTTCATCCTAAGGTCTAGGATAAACCATACACCTTACTTCACTTAGAATTAACTTGATTTGGTGTCTTGGTTTTGATCTCTCCTGTCGGGAGTAGATCGGGTCTCCCCATTTGTTGTCTGGGCTAGATAACATAAAGCGAAGGTTGCCTCGACTGGCGTGACAACCATATATTGGAGGTCGAGGTGATCGTGGTTGCACCTTTTGAGTTGCCCTTCCCTATTGCCATCCATGAGTGGATACATCCATAGGGGTAACTACAGTTTAGGTGATAACAGGTTCTTTTCAAACACTGAGAGCAGAGTCCCCATTGATTCTATGACAAAATTAAGGAGTGTTGTCACTAGCCACCTAGTGAAATTTTGTCTCAAGATTGGATAAGACCGTGCACTGATCGATAGAAGGTGGGGGTTTGGGATTTTGGGTCAATGGGGGACCCTATACCCACAAAGACCAATGACTTTTGTAACAGAGAACCATTAGAGTACCTCAAAAGCTGAAATCAAGGAACAATTTACAACCCCACCAATATTGCTATGGAGTCAGACTTCTCGTTTTAGACATCCTAGGTTAAAAACTCAATGTGACGAATGGATTTTCTCGAAACTAAGAATAGCAAGCTCCATTTAGAGATGCATAGTCTCTCTACTAAGATCTCCATGGTGGAAGCAAAGAATCTATCCCTCAAGAGACAACTACATGACAACAAGGTTCAAGACACCCTCCAGCCCCCAAATGACGCCTTAAATGCCAAAATCCTTGACCTTAAAAGTTAAAAGTAAACAAGATGAGATATAATCCCAACAGGCCAACTTTAAACAAGAAACAAAACACACATCAAATCATGGGAACAAATGGTAAGTGGGAAGGATAGTGATCCTCCACCTCCAGTAGCAATTGAAGAAATTGTGCAAGTTAAACTCACCAAGGAGCGTACCAAACGAGCTAGGGAACTGAACCTCAAGGTGAGGGGTCTCCCCTTGCCCCATCCATCTCTGAACCCCATGGAGGTTGGGACCATGTTCCTTCGAGATACCTTGACCTTCATGATGTGGCCCTTGATAGAGCTTGGCTTGGCTAGGTCTCCACTCTCTTCCTCCGGTTTAGGACTGCTACAGACCGGCTTCAAGCTCTCAGAGCTAAGCAGAAGATTTTTTGTCTTCCCAACAGGATCTTCTTAGACAAAGATCTCACTCGATCACATGTTATGAAGCTCAAATGCTCCAGTGACTTAGTTATGGAGGTATGACAGGCAGGGAAATGGACAGTTATTAGGAGCCTCAAAGCAGTCATTCGAGACTCCTCTCCTCCTGGTTGGGTGCCCCAAATCGAGGCTTCCAAATGACAGGCCCATTTGGGCAGGAGACAAGGTGCAGGCATCTCAATCACTTGCTGAAACGACATTGGATCTTTCTGGCCATCGTCAAGCCTCATGTACGACACTCTTGGTTCATCGGACATCCTCTTTGTTAACAAGACTCATGCGAGCCATGTTCGGCCTCTCCTAGACATTTCAGGCTACCATTGGCTTTCAATTTGTTGGTCGAAGACGAGGAGTTCAAGTGGTGTCAAAGGTTTAGGTGGAGTCGCTTGTTTGACTAGGGACTCCCTTAGGAGCATGGTTTCTTTGGTGGTCGCAAAAGAGTTTGCCAAGTTTATGTAGGTTCGAGTTAGAGGCGAGGCTCCCATCCCCAGGGACATTTACATAGTTGTTAGTTGCTTCCCTCCAACCTCTTCGACATTCGTTATCGATAATGGTCCCAAAAGAAACCCCTTTGTAGACTTATATACCACCAATACCCAATATTCAATGGTTGGGAGGTCATCCTCCTACGTGACTTCAATGCCCATACCAAGTCATCCTCTAAATGTCTATAATACTTTGGTATGTCAACTTATCTTAGTTAATATTAAGATGGAGGAATAAGATAAATGCATAACATTGTTATGTTCTTTGCCAGATTCCTGGGATAATTTGATTATAGCAATAGGCAGTGCTTGTCAAGCCACTTTAAAGTTTGAGGAAATAGTGGCAACACTGCTATTAGAGGAAATGAGGTCGAAAATCGTGGATAGTCAGAGCATGGATGCCTTGTTTGTGAGAGGCCATCCCCAAGATAAAAATAAAAATAAGGCTTTGTTATCACATACATAGTAGCTGGGCTAACATGTTGTCAGAGCAGATATCTACACATTTTTTAGCTTTGCCTTTACACTTATTCAATGAGATCAGCTATGATGAGCAACATTATTTATGATCACTCACACATCAGAGCATCTTTGTATCAGACAGTTAGTAGACCTTATGCCAAGGCTGAGCCTTGAGACCTCAGATTTGATGAATGATGCGGCCTTTTATTCCATACAGTTGCAGTGCAATTCTTCAGTATTTCAGATACAGTGTTCTTAATGGTTATAGTTGGTTCAGATTATAGATATCGATTGATGACCCAGTATATATATGATGTGCATTGATGTTATTACCTTGTTGTTTAGGTCATTTTTATTAACATTGACTTGGTATAAAGTAATTATGATCTGGCAGTGTATTAAAACTGAAATGAAATTGGTTATGGATTATATGCATTGGTTGTACTACTGACATTTGGAAACTTTTGTTTATACGTGTTGGTCCTTACCTTCTTCTGAATGTGACTGTTATCACACTATAGTAGCAGGGCTACTATCCTTGTTCAGCAGATATCTGCACATTCCAGACCTTCCATTATTCAGAGCATGGCTATATATATTTTGGATCACTCATGATCAGAGCAGTATATTATTCAGACTTATGTCAAGGCTGAGCCTTGAGAGTTCAGATTTGATGACCGATGTGACCCTTTATCCCATACAGTTTAAGTTCAGTGCTTAGAGATATATTGCAGCAGTGTTTCAGATGGTGCATGATGATTATTACTATGATGATGTTGTATGATCTATGGATATGTTATCACTGACTGTGGATTATTATCTTGTTGATTTAGTCATGTTCACAGCATCTGCTTGGTATATTATTCCTAATGTGGCAAACTGTTTAAAATGAACTATAAATCATAAAATGGACAATTGCTTGCACATTTAGGTCATTTAACAAAACCCATTGGTTTTTCACCTTACATAGATATGGTCTTTCCTAACACCAGTTGTCTGCTAGTGTAGGCTCCATATTCACTTGACTCCATCCATACATGACTTTCCTATTTGACTTTATACCTTGACCTATCTCATTTGACTTTCTGATACTGAGGACTTCCCCATTTTTCTACCTCTGTGTTTGGACCGCATCCCTGTATATTCAGTGTCTCTGCTCTAAGTTGGTGATAAAACTTGCCTTTGGTGAGTTGGATTGTAGGCCTAAATCATTCTGGTCGGTTGTCCCGATGTTTGGCATTGGCTCGAACTCCCCCTAGTCACTTGAGATGTTGTTGGCTAAAACTGAAAGCTCATGTTCTACCTATGGAAACTTATAAATTCGCCCATGGAAACTAAAAAAAGGGCAAGAGCGATGAACAGCTAAAAAAATACTCCTCGAAGAGTATAAGAAAAGTCCGAAAAGCAATGGTTCTTAAAAGTTATATCTAAACAATTGCTGACCTTATATGTATTTGAAAACATTCCCTGGATGCAAGCTGCAACTAATTGTGCTTATCAGCACACCTGAGATCCGAAGGGTTATGTAGGCCAAAAAGGCCATGAAGTGAAATTGAATGATCCTAATGAACCTGGATCAACTTGATGTAGACATGATGCCTAAGTTGAATAAACACTCTCTGAACAACTTATCCATTTGTGAGGCACAGCCATCCCCCGTGTTATTTTGTCCATCACAGAGTTTGTAGCTTCCCCCTTCTCCCAGTCCAAAGTATTTTTGAGTTAAGTTAGACAAGTCAACCCCTTGGCCCAACCTTGTTCCTAGCCTTCATCCTCCACTAGCAGTTTGACCATATCCAATGGGTGAGTTTGTCATTTGAACTATTGTGCAAGTAATTTTATATAACAAAGGAATATGCTAACTTGATTAATGCCACTGAATGGATTTTATACTTTGAGCTTGGCTGTGAGAATGATTAGAGAAGCATGTCTTAGTCTACTAATGTGATTTATCCTTGGTTGTATATTCTTGGGATCCGTGATGATGTGGGCCATATATATATGCTTATTGATGATGATTCATGGTCCCACATACTTGATGATGAGATCATATGATGGACATATGATGCAGATGATGATTGATGCAGTTCAGCAGTTTTATTTACTACTTCAGATCAGCAGATTATGCATTGTCCATATATGGTGGACCCTACAGCTGGCCCATTAGGGCAACCCATGGTGTATGAGTACACATTTCTAGTGGATTTGGGTCTTCTGGATCCAGTGAGACACTTATCTTTCAGTTCCGGGCACTTCTGACAGTGATTGATGCAGTTTTACACTTGTTGACCAGATTTGGGGCTGATTTCCCAGCCTGAGCAGCAGGGGCCATGAGAGGCCAGTTCACCTAGGGCGCTGTATGAGGAGGGGGTGGTCCAGCCACTTGTTTTTACCATTTACCCCCCCTTCTGGAGAGCCTGGTGGGCTCAAATGGACAGCGCAGATGCCCTGGGAGGCAGTTTTGGCACTTTCACAGTTACCGAGGCAGTTAAAAAATGGGATAAAGTGGTCACTGAGGAATTCGATTTGGGCAATTGAGGCAAGGTTTTGGTTTTCACAGAGGTCTTCCAGGGGGATCTCACAGCCAGTTTTCACCATGTGGGTATGCCCACATCGATCACAGGAGGTCTTTTACTACTTGTCTGTCACAGATTTTGAGGACAGATTTGATCATTTATACTATCTTGGACATATTTTATTATTTTATTGTGCCTTGGGGATGAGCTAGTAAGGATTGATGCCTCCTAGCCCCACCATGTGCTTATTTTGTCATGTCCTAGTCATTATGAGGTGGATTCTTGTACTTTTACCCCTCTAGTGGATGACGTCATCCTCCCTTTGTACCATTTAGTGGGGACGTCATCATTATATTGGGTGATCCATGTGATGTATTGTTATGATTTATTATTAGCCGTTGATTAGATCTTTTGATCTTTTAATCTTAACCACTCATGTAAAAAGTGGTTAGGATTGTACTCTCTCCCCATCCTATTTAAGGAGGGAGCCTCTCATTGTAAAATCATCTAGAGATTTTTGGCTCTTGGCTCTTGGAATAAAATTTCTATCTTTTGGAGTACATGCTTGGATTGGAGTGGATGTTGGTTGTTTCGATTGTAAATGCTTTTGTCCATTGCACTAGAGTATCTATTGTAGCTATCTTGCATATTTGCCATATCTTTTTACAGGTTAAGAGGACGTTTTTTTGACAAGTGCAAATTGGTGGGGAGGCTTGCCCTTCAAGCTTGGAGGAAGACGTTTTGGTTAAACAGGGAGTAGTTTTGTCTTTGTGCCAACTATTCTTTGCTTATCTCTCTCTTGCTTGTATCTACCTTCAACATGTTGAACTAATTGATGCTTTGCTCCTTGGTTTTGACAGGTTAGAGGGACTCATATGTGGCTTGGAAAAATCGATTTGGCAAGAGGGTTTCAACAATTCTCCATTTGATCTTTGGCAAAAGTAATCCTCGTCTCAACTAGCATTCATCTCTTCATCCAGGTATGCTCCAAAGGTATGATATTCTTCTTCCTTGAATCATCCATAATTTCTAGATCATAAAAACCCTAATTGATTAAAACCCTTATTTTTGGTTTTTCTTAGATCTACTTAGATCTAGCCTTGCTTTTGAAGAGATATCAAGAACCCACCTCTATAGCATCCACCCCTAGTGGGATCTATAGTTTGGTGGTGATTGGGTTAAAATTGACACACTTTTCAAGGCAAAAAGCCCTCTTGAACCAAATCGCACTTCCTTGGAGAGGCTTGTTTTGGCTAGATCTAGCACATGGGTAGGTGAGATCCCACTTGATTTGCAATCTACACATTTGATAACCTACCCCCAGACTGTTACTTTGGTGATTTCTACCTTATGGGCATCACTCCACGTTTTAAGGGATTAAAACCCCCTTTTGAATTTCTTAGCACCTTAAAACTCATATCTAGTAAGATCTAACCCTTGGATTGACATGATTTTCTAGATCCACATAGATCGGGGCATAAGCTACTTGGATCTACAGTTTGGTGGCCATTGGACTTGATTTGGTCCACTTAACCCATCTTTTAGCCCTCCTTGAGCAAGGTCGCACTCCCTTGGGTGAGTGAGTTTGCCCACTTTGAGAAGTGGGTGGTTGAGATTTTTGTGGATTTGGAACGGCCATACCTTGAAACCTAGGTCTAGAGTATCATTTTGTGACGATCTACCTTGGGGGTAGCATTCCTTGTTTCAAGGGATTGTGGTCCACTTAGGGTCATTTCATGAAAACCTAGATCTAGCAAGATCCAACCATTCTATCTCAATTAGCCCACTTGACTTGGCTCCTAGGTGTCCCGATCTACACTTTGACTTACCTTTTGACTCCATTAGCCCATCCAACAAGGCACTAGTCCTCCTCAAAGCAAGTCGCACTCCTTGGGAATTGTGTCAAACCTTAGATCCGGTACATGGGTACTCCTAAAATTAACTTAGATCCATAGATCTACTCATGACATAACCTCTAGTACCAATTTCATCCCTTAACTTCACCTTGTGGGTCCACTCAACCCATTTCACATATCCCAAGAAAGTAGGATCCACTTGTGTAGCATATGGTGATGTACCTTATCATTATACCTAATTATGTGGCCTAAATCATACATCGGTTGAAACACTAACAATCTCCCAAACCACCTTCAACCATACATTAACATCTAGGTCCACTCAACCTCGCATTGGTTTCCGCAACTCTTCATTTACTTATCCTTAGGAACCTTTGTTTGGGTCCAATCAGCTGTGATTGGTTATAGGGTCTCCCCCTCGGTCTAGTTTCACCTTGACCTAAAGCGAAGAGTGCCTCGGTTGACGTGACTCCCACCTTGCATTGGGAACCGTGGCATCTCTTGGGTCACCTCTTTAGTTACCTATCTCCTCTACCGTCCCGGATGGGATACCACTAGGGGCAACTACAAGTTGTGTGACAACAGTGACCATGATCATTTAGTGTCTTTCTGACCTGCTAGCTTAAGCACCATTTTCACTTGTCTCCACCCATCCATTTGTCATCCTCCCCATGTATTGGTCTTCACCCTGACTTACACCTTGACTTGTGATATGGAGGATCTCCTCGCTTCTGCCTCTGTGTTGGACTTGCATCCATGTTTATATTGTGTCTCGGCTCTAAGTTGGCAACAAAACTTGCCCTTGGTGAGTTGGATTTTATGCCTTTATCATTCTAGTCGGTTGCCCCGATGTTTGGTTTAGATTGCGGAAGTCCCCCTAGTTGCTTGAGTTGTGTTGGCTAAAACCTGAAGCAAAAGTGTACTACATATGGAAATTATTGTTATATCTTGTACAGCCAATGAAAAGGGCTATGAAATTGAAGTGAAATTCAAATGTTATGAAATGTAAATGCACCCCGGATGTAAGGTGCGATTAGTTGTGCTTATCAGCGCATGTGAAATCCTAGAGGGGTCATATTAGGCCTAAAAAGCAATGGATAAATGTATGCTAAATCTAAAGATTGCTGGCCATGAAATGAAATGAAATGAAAGGTCCTAAAAAGCTGTGGCTAAATGTATGTTAAATCTAAACACTGTTGACCTTATGTGAAACTTTCCTCATTGAGCCTATGGGTGATGATGTGAGATGGAGCAAGGGACAGCTAATTCTAAGTGTCCCCTAGAACCTCAAGTTACAGTTAGTCGAGCACCTAGTTCACAACGGTTCTAGTAGTAGACAATTTTTGCCAAGGTTGAATAAGCACTTCTCTAAACAACTTATCCATTTGTGAGGCATTGCCTTTCCTTGTGTACTTCTTGTCCAACACATGCTTAAGTGTGTAACACCATGTCCTTCATCCAAAGTATCACAGTGTCAAGTCAGTCAAGTCATCCCATTTAGCCTAGCCTTGCGTATTTTGCCTTCACCCTATGCTAGCAATTTGATCATGTTTACAAACAAGTGTATTCTTGAGATTCTTCTTGGAAGTGGATTATTTAACTAACCTATTTACTATTTATTAACTGCCAGTGAAATAATGGTTAATACTTTAGAGTCTAGCTATGAAAATGATCTAGAGAGCATGTCTTAACTATTTGCACTTGCAGCAGCTTGGCTTCTTAGCGAGGGTCATATTTTGATCAGTTTGCCCAAGGCCAACCTTGGGATCCGTGATGAGATGGACCACTTTATGTATGATGTTGATATGTGGTCTTCTATATACCTTTTTGATGATTCCATATGATGGACACGGGCTTCAAATGATGATTGATGCAGTTTGTCATGTTTATTATTATTTCCAGATCATCATATTTTTACATTGTCCGGGTATGGTGGACCCTACAGATGATCCTACAGGTTATCATGAGGTGTATGAGTACTCATCGCTAGTGGATTTGGGTCTTCTGGATCCATTGAGACACTTATCTATCAATTTCAGGCACTCCCGGACATGTTATGAGCAGTTTTCCACCTGTTGGCCATGTTGATATGGCCTGTCCAGCCAGGGCCTTGGAGGCTTGTCGTTGCCTAGGGCGCTACAGGGGAAGGGGGTGGTCCAGCAACTTGGTATTATCATATTACCCCCCTTTCGGACATGATGGCACACTCAATTTGACAGCGCAAGCACTTGGCAGCCAGTTATGGGCAGTATCAGGGTTTTCAGGAGGATTAAAAAATGGAATAAAAAGGCCACAGAGGAATTCGATTTGGGCAATTGAGGCAAGGTTTTGGCATGAGGTCTTCTTTGAGGTCATCCATGGTGTATCCCACTCCTTCCAGATCAGTTTGCAGCAATCAGTGGGGTCCACAGAGTTAGCAGGATGTCTTTTGATGTATATTTCTCTCAGATTTGAGGGGCCAGGATTTGATCATTTGTGTACTTGGACATGTCATTGAGTCCCATGTTATATTATTGTGCCATGGGGTGATGCTAGTGAAGGGGAATAATACCTCCTAGCACCACCACGTGCTTCTAGTCACTTGTCCTAGTCATCTTATGTGAGAGACACTTGTTTTAGTCTCTCCTAGCTATGACGTCATCCCCCCAGGGTCTTTTTAGCCATGTCGTCATCACTTTAGTGAGTGATCCATGTCTTATGTTGTATTGGCTCATCTTAGCCATAGATTATATTGTTGTATCTTTTGATCTCAACCACTCATTTCAAAAGTGGTTTAGGGTTTTGGTCTTCCTCATCCTATTTAAGGAGGAGACCCCCTATTGTAAAGACACCTTTGGAGCTCTACAAACTTGGAATAAAAATACTATTTTGTGGATCTACTTCTCTTGTCTTGATGGATTCTTTTGCAAGTTGAATATACAATCTTTTTTCTATGTATCATTGTGGATCTTGGGGTTCCAAGACGTTTTTCTACAGGGAAGCCGATTTGGTGAAGAGGAGGACGATTTGGAGGAGAGCTATTGTGGGGAAACCCCATATCTTGCCTTCGATTGGCCTTTTGTCTTAGGGAGTATCATTATTGTATCTTAGTGACATAGTTGATGCTTTCTCTTTCATCGTTTTATCATTTTCATCATTCTTTTGCTTGGCTTGTTTCTCATTGATCTTGTCTTGCACGAGGAGGGCGAATTGGTCACCTTAGGAGGAGGACGATTTCACTTGGGCTCTTGGATCTCACTCTTAAATATACACACAAGGGAAAGATTATCAATTTGCAAAGTGGCCACAAGCTTTTGAGGTATGTTCTACAAGGTATGTATCTAGTTCCATCCATCTTTTCTCCATTGGTCATATAAACCCTAAAATCAAAACCCTTGCATTTTTATTCTTCAAATCTATGGAGATCTAGCAATCACTTGGGCTTAATAATTAAAACCCACCTTGGATCATCTTAACTACCCCGATCTATAATTTGGTGGACATCCGACTCCATTTGCCCCTTCATCTAAGGCACTAGTCCTGCTTGAGGCAAGTCGCACTCCTTGGGTTAGTGGTCTTTTGCTAGATCCCACATGTGGGTATTGCTCATTCCTTCTCAAATCCATAGATCCATGCTATAGCATACCCCCTAGTGCCATCTCATCTTGATTTTGACCTTGTGGGCCCCATTTGGACCATTTTCCACTTTTTAAGGGTGGGCCCCACTTGGGTACTTTTCTTTGGCATTAGATCTATCTAGATTGTGATGTCCCCATTCAAATAAATCTCAAGAAGAGAAAATTCCACCAATCTACTAGTTTCCTAGGTTAGGGTGGAAACATTAGATTTGGAATAAGGAGACTAATAAACCCCAAATGGACATTAGCTTGACAAAATATATTAAATGGGGAAAATAAATATTTAAGATAGGAAAATAAGGTGGCACTTGGTCATGAGGGCACATTGGAGGTGTGGGGCCCACTTAAGCAAGATTCCCCATGCCACATGGCATTCCACTCACCCATTCGAATCCAAGGTGGAGTACAATGTTCTTGGGGGAGTTGGAAGGGCATAATACTTGGCATGACTCAATGAGGTCGAAATGTAGAGGAAGAGTAACTCCCATGGAAAAGGAAGAGGCATTTTGGAGCTAGTGGGACACTTGGGCTAGATTCCCTAACTTTTATGACAACAATGATGAAGATGCTATAACACTTATGACAAAAATCAGACTTGATTGCTGGCATTTGACATAAATGACATGTTAGGGCTAAAAATAGCCTCCAAGAGGGCGCACAAGGGAGTTAGGGCAGCCAAAGAGTCACCCATTCGAATTGAGTGAAGGAGGAGGCTAGGAAGGGAGGGACAAGTGGCACACATTGGAATCTCTTCCTAATTCGAGTTGGCATGAAGCTCATGGGTGGAATTCGAGTTAAGGAAGCCTTTGGAAGTTTATAAAAGTCAGGAACAAAGAAGGAGACCAACTTTTGATCATTTCTCGTTTTGCATATTGGAGAGCATAGCTTGTCCATGCTTGTGGAGTGCTTACTCTACTTGCCTTAGTACCAATTTCGAGGGTGAAAGATTCCCATCTTAATTGGCAATTGGAGAGGCCATTCAGACCTTTCATTTGGAGCTACAATGGAGTCATTTGTTGCAGGTTGAAGCTACAGGGTTGCTCGTGACATTCTCATCCTCGACTTGCTTCCACACCTTTCTCACTTTTCTCTTCATATTTTGGCTCTTGGAGGAAGGGCACACTTGGTGAGATGTTGTTCTCTTTGGGGGAGCTCTTGTTGCCCCATTTATTTGTAATCTGATGTATTTGTTGCTCAGAAGATCCTCAGGTCGAAATACCAATTGAAACTATGTCAAAATACCAAACAATGTGTAAATGGCGCCATTTTCCTCATATCTTGTTATGAAAGCTTGAAGTTGCTTAATTTCGACTTGTATCAACTCATCTCTATGATTTTTATGATGTATGGAGAGTTATTAATGTCTTGAAGAAGTTTCATATACGTTGCATAAGCCTTTGGAACATAAATCTCGAAAATCATGGCAAATGGTGAAGTTTCCTTTCATTTCCCCCTATGTGAAGACATGTCCACAAACCTCTGATTTATGGGAGTTGCAGAAGCCTATAGAAACGGATTGATGATGCATTTGGGAGCCCATTGAAGTCCTTTAACAATACCATGTCTCTGTTCTGAAATTTGGGAAGGTCGTACAACATTTGGAAAGCCATCTTTGTCCCCTACCCTTGGGGGTTTTGAACCTCTATTTGACTAGTAAAATTCCCTATTTTTCCTTGATTGTAAATGAATGTTGCAGAAGTGTTTTGAGAGTGTCCAAGCATCCATCAGCTTCATTTTTATGTCTTAATACCTTCCAAACACATTCAGACCCAATTCAAAAGCATTTGGAGCCATTTGGAAGCATTTGAGTCATTACTAGTCTAAGGGTCGAATTGGCCAAAAATTGCAATTTTTCCTAATTCTTGCAAATTCATAAAAAGGGACACTACATAGATCTACTACTCTTAATCCATAAGTGAGCCTATCTTACACTTGGTTGAACACTTGTCACTTCCTAAGCCTCTTCAACCAAGCCCTAACCACTTTGGGTCCACTTATCCATCCTAGATCTAGATCTTGTTTCATCTTGGTCTCCTTATCTTTCATCATCACATTTCCCTAGGAGGCTTTGATTGCATTCGCTAGCCTTCATTGGCTAAGCTAGGGTCTCCTCCTTGATCTTGCTTAGGCTTGATCTAAAGTGAAGAGTGCCTCAGTTAACGTGACACCCATCTTGCATTGTGAACAGTGGCATCTCTTGGGTCACCTCTTTAGTTGTCTACACCTCTACCGTCCTAGATGGGATACCTCTAGAGACAACTACAAGTTGTGTGATAACAGGCTTCAAGGGGGAGATCTAAATCTACGGGTAGAACTAAATCTCTAGGGAAATCTTTGAGGAAATGTTGGAAATGCGGTAAAGTTGGGTGTTATAAGAAGGATTGCAAATCTAAAAATGTTGATAAAGCAAAGGGATCTGATGATCCCACTTCCATGGAGGGGAAGAACTCCTCAGAAGATGGAGGGGATGTGTACTTGGCTTCTACAGGTACCCGTTCAGTTCATGGTGTATGGCTAATTGACTCAAGTGTGTCTTTTCATATGACTCCTCACAGGTAGTGGTTCTGTGAAAATGAGAAACATAATGGAGGTGATGTTTTCTTAGGAGATGACTCAACAACCAAAAGCATAAGATGTGGAAGAGTTAAGTTGTTGCTCAAGGATGGAAAGATTAGAACTCTCCCTAGGGTTCTACACATTCCAAATCTAGCTAAAAACCTGATATCCATCGACAAGATGGGTGATGCAAGTGTACAAACTATGTTGGCAAAAGAAACATGAAAAATGGTTCAAGGATCAATGCTTTTAATGAGGGGAGTTAGAAATGGAACTCTATATAAACTATTGGGAAGCACAATCCTGGATGGGTCTAACGGTGTTGTTGTCCCTAAGGGTGGAGACAAAGAATACAGAACCCCTATCGTCGTTGGAGGAAAGCCAATGCTATGACATCAAAGATTGGCACATATTGGAGAGGTGGGCCTTCAAGCATTACAAGGTAGAGGTATGGTTGAAGGTATGTCTAATTGCACACTAAATTTCAATTTTTGTGAACATTGCATATATGGAAAACAGAATCGGGCAAGATTTGCATCTAGTGCTACAAGAGCAAAGGGAATTTTAGATTCAATACACAATGATGTGTTTGAACCTGTACCTATTCCATCATTAGGTGAATTTGTGTATTATGATTTATTTATAGATGATTTCTCAACGAGCACATGGATTTGTTTCCTTTGAAAGAAATCTAAAGTATTTAATAAATTTAAAGAATATGAGGTTCTTGTAGAGAATGAGATAAGAAGAAAATGAAGGTGTTACA
Organism: Larix kaempferi; assembly: GCA_027924585.1. Lineage (NCBI taxonomy): Eukaryota > Viridiplantae > Streptophyta > Pinopsida > Pinales > Pinaceae > Larix > Larix kaempferi. The sequence goes on from BSBM01000399.1 coordinate 19,112,275, forward strand.
GACAAATAATGGTGGAGAGTTCTGCAGAAATGAATTCGAAAAAATCTGTAAGAAATGCGGAATAGTAAAGCAAAAGACTACTCCATACATACCTCAACAAAATGGAGTTGCAGAAGGAATGGATAGGACGTTAATGGAAAGGGCAAGGAGTATGTTCAGCAGTGTTGGGTTAGGACAAGAATTCTAGGCAAAGGTAGTGGATACTACATGTTACTTGGTAAGTCGATCACCCACATCAGCATGACAAAGCTCCTCATAAGGTATGAACTAGTAACAAACCCTCTCTTAAACATCTAAAAGTTTTTGCATGTGTTGCTTATGTACATGTTCCAAGGAAAAAAGGACTAAGTTGGATAATAAAGATGAAAAATATATATTTAATGGTTATAAAGATGGTTGATGACATGTTGTTGATTGGAAACAACATGAATGTCATAAAGGAGTTGAAATCACATCTATCCTTCAAATTTGACATGATAGATCTCAATGTTGCTAACTTCATACTGGGAATGGAGATTAAAAGAGATCGTGCAAGCAAGAAACTCTAGTTGAATTAGAGAAAATAAGTTGAGACAATACTCCAAATATTTAGCATGCTGGAAAGTAAATCGGTCAAGGTCCCTATTCATGTACGTGTAAAGTTATGTGTAGACCAGTGTCCCAAGACACAGAAAGAGAAAGAAGACATGTCATGAGTTCCCTATGCTAGTGTTGTTGGTAGTTCAATGTATGCAGTGGTATGCACCAAACCAGACATTGCCCATGCAATGGGAGTTTTGAGTAGGTATATGTCAAAATTAGGAAAGGAGCACTGGACAGTTGTAAAGAGGGTGTTCAGGTATTTGCATGGCACCACAAATTATGCAATCTACTACCAAGGAAACATGGACTAGATAGAGTAATAGATGTACAAGGATTTGTTGATGTAGACTGGGTTGGAGATCTTGATTGCAGAAGATCTACAAGTGGTTGTGTTTAACCTATTTGGAGAAGCTATCAATTGGATGAGCAAGAGACAAGCTATAGTTGGACTCTCAACTACAGACATTGAATACACAGTGGTCACCCATGCAAGTAAAGAAGTTGTATGGTTGTAGAAATTGTGTTTAGGTATTGGGTTTGTATAAAAAGTTGTAAGGTTAGATTGCGATAGTCAAAATGCAACCTTTCTAGCAAATAACTTTGATTATCACGCTAAAATGAAGCATATTGATGTGCAATACCACTTCGTGAGAGATATGGTTGAAGACAAGAAGGTGTTGTTGGAAAAGATTGACACCTTGAAGAATGTTGCAAACTCATTGATTAAGTCTGTTAGTACTGAGAAGTTTCCTTGGTGTAGAGAATCTACGTTCTCTAGGTGTAGAGAATCTATGGGCATTGTTGCCTTGAACTTGTGACCCTATTAGTGCGTGGCCCACTATTTTGCAAAGAAAACAACAAGTGAGAGAATGTTGGGTATGTGATATATTCTTTGCATGTAGGTTGTGTCACCCTACGATCCACCTCAAGTGGGGGAGGGTGGGCACATCAACATCCCACACGGCTCCACAAAGCAGACTTCAGTGAGGGACAATAGCCCCGAACTACAAGGTTGGGGGCAGTGCCCTAAAAAAAATTATTTTTTGAAAGTATATAATTAATCTCAGTTAAGGGATTGGAGCCTAAATCTAGTCTGGGTTAACGGATTAGGATTTTGGATGTTGTGGAATACCTAAATATTGTATTATGAATGGTTAGGAAACACAAGAAAGAGAGGCATGGCTCTAAGTTTTGTTGATTTTTCTCATTAAGGATTTCCAAGGTAAATCTTTGCGTACTGTGCATATGCCATTCTTTAATCTCTATTTTGCTTAAGAATCTATATGCAATGTTTCACTTTACAAGTTTTAAACTTACATGGAGAAACAACCCTTCAAGGTTTCTCCATCCTAGGGCTCCTTGAATCAAACAATATTCCGATGCTTTCGACCCGAGAGCACTTCTTTTATGATCACTTAGACCATCCAAACACGAAAGAGTCTCAAATAATACACAATATACAAATACAAGCTTCATGCTTCAGGTCATCTAGAACAATAGAAACCAAATCAACACATCCAATGCTCAAAGCCTTCTCATTACTTTCAGACAACATCTTTGCCAATCCTTGTCCCTTTATTATTTTTTGGGGTTTGATTTCCATGTCATAGTGTTGAATTCTTGAAACCCACTTCCCTCTTGTACAAAGACAATCTTGTTGTGCTAATATATCCTTGATCGTTGCATAAGGCACATAAGCAATGGTCTTGGAATATCCAATGGATCCCCTAAAATGCTTTAGTGATTGGAACAACTTGTTTTTCCAATGTAGAATACTTAACTCTAAATCTCTAAGCGATAACGGAAATAGGTTGTTCAATATTTTGTTCATTCTTTTCCAATAAAACTTATGCAATTGTATTCTCTGATACAAAAGAAAAATTCTGGAAATTTCTGGAATAATCTAAATTCACCAAGACTGAAGTTGCTATAATGGTTTCTTTTATCTTGCAAAACAAGTTCCTACTCTCATCATCCCACTTGAAATCATAATTCTTCTTCAACAAGTTTGACATGGGCTTAGTTATTTCTGTAAAGATAGGGATGTATCTCCTAATGAAATTTATCTTGTCAAAAAAGGATTGTACCTACTCTTCTTATTTTCCGACAATGGGATTTTCTTGATGGCTTCTATCCTCTCTAGGTCAACTCTTATACGCATAGTTGATAACATTGGCATCGACAAAAAATCGAAAAGGGTCCCAAATACAACTTCTCGACAACATAGATGAAAAAATCAGTAAAAATCGACAAACTGCAGAAAACATTAAAAAATACGAAATATATTCATTTTTTTCATAATTTTAAACGTATAAAGCAACAACAACACCAGATAAACACATTGGCACATAAATATGGAGAAAGCACTGATATATATGATGTAGTGGATGCCAAATAAAAAATTATAAATCAAAGTTGATACTGGATCTTGAAGCCTAATAGTTGTCCAATCAAGGAATCAAAAGTGGACAGGAAATGGGCCAATACAAAATGACATCGCATATATAAATGTATCTCATTCATCATCATGAGGTAGATGTACAATGATACAATCATACAATGACAAAAGTCACAAAACTATCAGCTAGCTAGCTATCTCTGATATCAATGCCTTCTCCCCCTTTCATGAGAAAAGATTATGGGTTGTTTTCCAAGCTAAGTTACTGGAAACGGCCCTCCCACCCTGCTGAAATGTCGTTCACCGCTTCAGAAATGGATTCTCATAAGATACGGCTGTGATACGGCCATGGTACGGATCCTAAAAAAATGATACGTTTCGTACAATACGGATACATTTCCCTGCCGTATCGTATCCAGATTTTTTGAAAATTTGTTGTATCTGTGTCCCCCACACGTATCTGTATCCGTTTCAGTGCAACTTAGCTTCCAAGCCTATCCCTAGCAATAGAAGGTCATGGCCCTGCACCAAATTTCAGATGGTGACTAGTGGGTGCCAATGTGGGACTAGGTACATCAACCGGTGTAGAAGGTGGTACTGATGCAAGCACATCACCCTCCCTGAAGTCTTCAAGCTACTCCTCCTCCTGCTCCTCCTCCTGCTCCTCCTCCCACTCCTCCTCCTCCTCCTCCTCCTCCTCCTGTCGTTGCTCCTCCTCCTCTAACCAAGAAGGTGCCTCCTCGATGACAAGCAACTCAGTCTCCACCCTCCACTTGGACAATACATCAAATGTTGTCGAGAGAAATTGCAACCAGATCAGGAGTTTTCTCCACCTGCTTCATCCACAATCGGAGATTGTAATCGACATACACCAAGTCATTCAGATGTTGGAACTCCAACCTGTAAGAGGGTCATAAAAATGAGTCTTGAGGACTGATGCACATAATATGTTAGAGGATATTAAATTACAATGAATTTAATTGTTGTGTTCAAGTTCTAACCTATTGCATTTCTTTGAGTGTATTTTATCAAATACACTCCAATTGCACTCACATCCTAAAGTGCTACAGGTTTGGCTAAGGACTCGAATGGCAAATTTTTTAATTTCGGTGCCCTTGCACCATAGTTTCACCACCAAACATCTACAACAAACAAGAAAGAAAGAGAATCGGATTACATAATTCAGCTTTCAAAAATAGCTCAGTGGGTTAGCTAAAGTGGTTGAGTGTTGTGAAAAGCAAGCAAAGCTGCAGAAGGTCTTGGGGTCAAATCCCCAAGTGTCTATGCATATAAAGGGCCTCACTCGATGTTCCCGCCAAGTTAGGTTGCCTAATCACTACAACCGAATGGTTTACCTTGGGTACCATCCTCAAAATGAGGGGAAGTGCCTTAGGGTTTCCCATGATGCGTTCCATAGAAAAAACAAATCAATTTTCAAATAAAATTATAAAACACAATTAAATTTAAAAAATTTAAAGTTCGAAATTCTAATTAGTAATCACTTATGTGGCATCAAAACGATCCTTTCACGGATAGCATCGACAAAGCCAAATAGTCCACTAGCCTCCCGATACATCTCCATCTCGTGAGTAATACTATGACGAGAATCAACATCAGGTACCATCCTATGAAGACATGTGAGAAGTCCTTCCATCACCTCTCCATCAAAATTAAAGCTACATTTGTAGGAAAAGGCAATGTTGAGGAAAAGTGTTGTTGCATGAATGGGTCAATGGAGCATCCCAGTCCACCGACTACAAATCAAATCCCATAGCATCATGTGTCTATTGAATCCAGGGGCACCCTTCCCCACATAATAACACTGGATAGGCTTATCACTATCAACCAATCTTAGAACCTTTACCAAAGGTTCACTTATTAATCACACTTCTTCCACTCTTGCCCTAAAGGAGTCAATGTACACCAATCTAGTGATGGCTCTCCCATCCTCTCTCCTACTATATGTTCAATCACACCACTCATCACAAACAAACATTTGCTTCAACTCAAATTGGCATTGAAACAAAGACTGAAGAGAAAGGAAGTTGGTGGCAAAACGTGTGATTCAAGGATGCATCAACTCCCCATTTCTCATGCATCTCCTCATGAGCTAAGAATAAAAGCATGGTTATATATGAATTTGGAGACGCTCATAGCCTAATCTATGACCTCTTTGATGAAGGGAATTTTCCCCACATCCTCCAGAATCAAATCAATACAATGTGCAACGCATGGAATCCAAAATAGTGGGGGTGCCTCTCTAGAAGCAATCTACCAGCAGCCACATAATTAGTTGCATTATATGTTATGCAAACCGGCCTCCTAGAGAATCCCATCCATCAACTCACATAACAGTGTTGCATCTTTTACTTGTGTTGATGAGTCAACGATTTGATAAACATGGTACCTTTAGAACAATGTACCAAGAAATTGAGAAGGGTCCTATTATCACACAACTTGTAGTTGCCCCTTGAGATGAATCTTATTCAGGACGGTAGAGGAGCTAGGTAACTAAAGAGGTGACCCTAGAGGATCCTGATCCCCAGAATGGATCAGTTATCACGCCGATTAGGATTCTCTTCACTTTATGGTGTTGTTGTAAATGTAACTTCGGAAGATATTCAATTGTATTTTATATTATTATTATTATTGTATTTTACTTGTACCTCCGACGGAGATGTTTTTCCTCTGTTCAGGGATGTCATTATTATGTTTGGTCATTGAGGTAAAACCTCCATTGTAAGTCGAGGCAATAGCACCCCAAAGAATAAATGTCAAGTGTATTTTTGAGTCTCCCTAGGACAGGTCGGCCCAGTCACGTTAGTGAGGTCGGCCCCATTAGGAAAAAGGTCACCCACACATAAAGTATAAATAGAGAGCTTGCTCTCTCATTTGGACATACCACTCACTCACTCAAGTTCGCTAGAGGAGAAAGAGAGAGAGCTGCAGAAGACATCTTACATTTTGGTTTTCTATCTTGGTTGATATTGTATTAGTGACAAATCTATTTCTGAGGAAGTTGCGGGGTTTTCTCCTTTATAGTTTCCCCGAGGAAAATTATTGTGTCTCTTGTGTTTTTGTTGTACTTGTCTATCTTTCAGTTAAGATCTAATTAGAATTGAATTAAAGTGCAAACTCTAACATGGTATCAGAGCCAACCTAAAAAGAAGGCATTGTGCAGCAGCGGGAAACTAGGGCTTCCTAGTTCAAAGTCTTCTCTCCACAAATCATCAGAAAAAGAGGGCTAGGCTAACTCACCCTAGGAGGGCGCATCTTTTGGAGGAAACAGAATCAAGTTTGAAGAATTTTCATTTTTGACGTAGACACTGGTGTCGGGAGAAAACTAGGGCATCAAGCGTTTGGGGTTTTCCTCCATCAATCCAGACAAAGGAGTACATTGGACAACTCGCCTTGAGGAGGCACATCTTCCTGTCCAATCAAAAGTTCAAAATTCCAACTTTGGAAGATTAGGGTTTCTGTAACAAACCCTAGGCCAGCCAACTCCAGAACCAGCTTGGGCATCTCAAATTGGCAAGACCTAAATCTTTGCTATTTCCATTTGAGGTTCTCATTTCAAAATGACTCGCCACACCAAGCTTGAGGATAAGCTTGAGGGAGCTAACAACTTTAAGCATGGAAGTATAGAATCTCTCTTGTCCTAGAAGAAAATGATTTGGACAAGTATATAAATGAGGAGGTTCCAGCACCAGAGGGAGATGAAGCAAAAGTAATCCACAAGAAGAACTTGGTCAAGTCCAAGAGGATTATTGCAGACTCCATTAAAGATCATCTCATCCTTCATGTGTCATCCCTGAAGACACCCAAGGAGATGTTCAATGCCTTGACAAATATATTCGAAGGGTAGAACATCAATCAAAAGATGACATTAAGGAATCAGCTCAAGAATGTGAAGATCCAACCTTCAAAGACCATGCAATCTTACTTCACAAGGGTCTCTCAAATCAAGGAGCAACTTGAAGTGGTTGAATACAAAGTAGAAGGAGAGATTGTTATGACCACCTTGAATGGTCTCCCAAGATCATGGGACTCATTCATTCAAGGAATATGTGCCAGGAAGAAGTTGATCCCCTTCAGCAGACTATGGGAAGAATGCACCCAAGAAGAAGCTCGACTAGTAGCAAGAGAAGAGAAGATGGGAGTTGATGATGACCAAGCCCTAACTGTTCATACTAAGAAGAATCATAACAAGAGGGAGGACCATCATCACAAAAGATCCAGAAGACCCAATAAGAATCATGGACCTAGAAGGGATCTCTCCAGTATCAGATGTTTTACATGTGATGAGAAGGGACATTACTCAAGAAATTGTCCCAGAAACCAAGGATCCTCCAGCAAAATCAACAAGAAGAGGCATCATGCCCACACCACAAAAGATGATGAACCTACAAGCAAAAGAACAAAAGAAGATTCTTCAAGTGATGAAGAATATGTATTGTAATAAATGAAGGTAACCAGTTACAAGGGTTCATTCAGTAGGTTCCACCTCATAAGGTGAAGCTAGAGAAGACTTTCAGTATTACATGAAAGGAGTAGGAGAAGCTCCTACAAAGTTGGACTCCGGAAAACAAATAAAGATCAATGCTCTATGGAAGAACCTCTCATCCATTTCGGCATTGGTTAAAGGGACACACAAAGTCTACTCCAGTACAAAGAACAAGTGTAGAATACTTGCTCAACATTTCCGATCATAAGCAAGAAAGGCACGGGACCTCAGAATCAGACGATGAAGAAGAACACACTGTCAGAGATTGAGTAGTTCCTACAAGGAAGCAAAGATCAAGAGGGAGTCCACCCAACAACCAAACAAAGAGAAGTATTTAATTTCTTGTATATTTAATAATGATATTGTTCAGTGGTGTACATACTTATGTTCCTAGTTTTAGGATGTGTATTATGCATGTTAGAATGTTTACATGATGAACTGTACACTACTAATATGCATGTGATGGGTAAGTGGCCTATGGTACTGTACAACATTCCATTGCTACTTATCTAGAATGAAACCTCTTTGCTAACATGTTGGGAGGAGTGCACACTCTTAACAATGTTATGGTAAAGATGGAAGGCATCTAGAAAGTTACCGTATGAATGCGGGATATGGATGAATGTTGTGTTGAAGCCTTGGCTAAGATAGTTTCATGACTGTGTGACCTATGTCTCTATGCATAAGAATTTGTTTTGAAAATTATGAAATGTTTCTAATCATGCAATTGAATTTGACTTGTAAGAAAGATCATGCACCATCACCTACAAGAGAATAATGATGAGATTTGTTCTGTAGAACAAGTGACGACGGTTCAAGAGACAATCCAAGAAGATCATCAAGACCGCGACATAACAAAACCACAAGAACTTGTAGATCCACCTCGTGAGAAGAACTCCCACAAGAGAAGACCTGCATGGGCAAATGAAGCAATCCAAGATGCAGAGAAGTATGGCGCTCCAGATGGGATGCATAGAGAAAGCAAGAGACCAAGACCATACTCCAGCTATGTGGCCCTGCTATGTGACATCATTGATAAAGAACCTTCCAACTATGAGGAAGCAGTAGAGAAGAAGGAATGGAAGGAAGCCATGATCGAGGCGTACCAATCGATTATGAAGAATGATGTATGGGAGATAGTTCCAAGACCAGAAGAGAAGTCAGTTGTGACTTCGAAATGGATCTACAAGATCAAGCATGCTGCAGATGGTAGCATTGAAAAACACAAGGCAAGATTTGTGGCATGTGGCTTCTCCTAGAAAGAAGGCATAGACTACATGGAGACGTTTGCACCTGTAGCAAGATACACTTCCATCAGATCTATACTTGCATTGGTTGCAGTAGTGAAATGGAAGGTACACCAGATGGACGTCAATACAGCATTCTTGAATGGCGTACTTGAAGAGGAAGTGTACGTGGAGCAACCACTGGGATTCGAGACACATGACAGACAGACGCATGTGTGCAAGTTGAAGAAATCCTTGTATGGACTAAAGCAGGCACCCATGACATGGCACGGCAGGATGGACAGCTTTCTGATGAGCTTAGGCTTTACCAAGAGTAAAGCAAATTCCAACCTTTACTTCAAGGTTGAAGGCGGAAGACCAGTGATACTTCTGCTATATGTAGATGACCTGTTTTTGACAGGTGAGGATGAGCTCATTGCAGATACAAAGAGAAGGCTTGCCACAGAGTTCGAGATGAAGGACCTGGGGATGATGCATTACTTCTTAGGCATGGAAGTGTGGCAGAGTGTAGATGGAATTTTCCCTGGTCAAGGAAAGTATGCAGTGGATATTCTGAAGAGGTTCGGAATGATGGACTGCAAGGAAATGGCCACACCAATGGCATCGAACTTGAAGCTATTGTGTAATGCTTCATCAAAGACAGATGATGCCACGACGAACTGGCAGATGATTGGTCCGTTGAGGTATTTGACGAACATGAGACCAGACATATGTTTTGCTGTGAACACCCTGAGCCTGTTCCTGACGAATCCAAGACATGTTCACCTGACGACTGCAAAACATAAATTGAGGTACCTGAAGGGTACAGTTGAGTATGGACTCAAGTATGAGGCGAATCAGAAGATTAACCTGCATGGTTATGTTGATTCGAATTGGGCAAGCAGTGGCACAGACAGGAAGAGCACTTAAGGATGCTACTTTAGTTGGGATCCGATATGATCTCTTGGTTTAGGAGGAAGCAGTCATGTGTGGCATTGACTACAGCCGAAGCAGAGTATGTTGCAGCTTGTTCGGCTATTTGTGAGGCAGTATGGCTTTGGAAGTTGCTGTCAGATTTGTTTGATCTCGAGCTCGAGGCAACTTGTATCTTATATGACAACCAGAGTTGCGTGAAGCTGTTTGAGAACCCGATGTTCCATGACAAGTCGAAGCATATTGAGATCAAGTATCACTATATCTGGGATATGGTGCAGAGAGGAGCAGTAAAGCTCCAGTATGTGGCGACATACAAGCAAATAGCCGATATGTTGACCAAGCCATTAGCCAGAGTGAAGTTTAAATACTTTAGAGAGAGGCTTGGTGTTATCCAGATCGAGGTTCCTCGAAAGAGGGAGTGATGAGACCGAAAGACGCAGATGCACGAAGGCTGGTTTTCGCATGGTGGGAGACGCAAGTGGTCCTTGGGACGTAATGCACATGGGGTGCTCCCGGGCTGTACCCACATGTTGTGGCAGCCACCTCACAAGAGGGGCACCCCTCTCATCGTTGGAACCATCACCAACCAACAAGAGAATGCCAACTAAGAAAGTCGCCCATGCTAAGAAGGACGGCGCATTCTTTGAGGGAGATAAGCTCGCAGTGCTCTAATCTTTGAATGAAAGTGCCTGGATGTGATTGATTCTCCCACCGATAGAGATTACCAACACAACTGACACTTTATTTGGACAAATTTCCTCACTTTTAGGAAATTTGATTTTCTCCATATCTTTAATTTTTTAATTCTCTTTTAATATTTTGGAGAGAAGTTTTATTAAGTGATTTAATAATCACTCAAAACTTAGGAAAAGTGGGTTTTGGGGTTTTGTGGGTGCTCTGGGTTAGAAAACAAGCACCCCCGTGGAAAAAACACCCTCTAGACCACACTTTTATGACTTTTTTGGAATTTTTAATTAAAACATTAAAAAAGCTCGTTTTAAGGGAAAAAATTATTTTCTCAAAATTGACTAAAAATCCTAGGGTACCTAGTACATGTTCATAATGACTCAATTATATGTCTAGCATGCTCATAAACATTGACACGTGAACTTTAATAACCTTCTAAGGCCTAACCACCAAGGCGAGTGAAAAACTCATGAATTATACATCGCTTATTCAGCATTGCATAATTGACAAGGGAAAAAACACCATGGAATGATTGGATTGATGTCTAAGTCCTAGGAAGCCAAGCTCTTTACAAAAGACCGTCATGCTAATACATTTTTACAATATCCCCAAGGGGGTATGAACATGCAATTATTACAAAGGGGCCAAAAATGGCCCTGAAATGGATTTTGAACTTCTGAGCACTGACGATGGACATTTGATATGTCCATGACTTTGACGGCTCACAAGAAATCCAACTAATGTACAAATTAGGAGGTAACAAGGCGCATAAAACTTGGGAACAAGCTTCTGGTGGCAATTGGCCTTAAAAGAGATATGTTGCTTATAGGGTTGTCGGCAAAGAAATACCTACTCCCCTTCTGCAAAATAGTGTTCAAAACGATGTTGATCACCCTATTGCTTCATCCTATTTTGAGCCATTACCAAATTATCCTTGAGAGAGCAAAAATGTCGGCCTGAGATGTGAGTGTGTTGTCAACCTCCTATACCTTAGAGATGCATGGCAAGTAGGATAGTATCGAAAGGGGATTTTGCCAATAGCTAACTTCAAAATACTAGGTTAGTTATGTAAAGTTAGATTAGATATAACTAAATACTTCATATGTTCTCTGTAGCAAGACTTATGTGGTGGTTGATTGCAGGAGGAATCGGAATAGTGGATCCCTCCAACGAAAAAAATTAAAATAAATTAACAAAACATGTTTTTTTTGTAGGGGACGATTTGATGTTCCTCAAGGGGGTCAAAGTACATCCCAGTGTCCCCTAGGGCAAGGGACGTCAAAAATCCATCACCAGTCACGGAGATCCACGTAATCGAGACACAGAAATGTGTCCCCTGCCCGAAGACGCGTCCTCATTGTACATTGACTATAAAGAAATCAATTTGAGTTTACAATAAAATAACCCCGTAGAAGACTTCATTTAAGAGAAGCAAACCTTATTTTCTCTCTAATTTGGAAGAGTTGGTCCCAATTCCAATCCTTCAAAAAATATCTTAACCTAATAGATGTGTAGAAATTAAATTTTTTAGATCAATGTAAATTATACTCTCTATTGTTTAGATCTTAAAAAATTAATTCTACAATTAAAATATCTATGTTGTCATCTCCATCCCCTTGTCACCTAAAAAAATTTGAAGGTGCCCCTAGCTATATGGTAATCTCATCACCCCATTCTCCCATTCTTGAAAGTTAAGATAAAATTGATAAATCATAGATATTGTTATGATAAGAATGGCAAGAACGCCAAAGAAGACTATAAAACTAATAAAAATTACGAGAATCAATTAAAAATCAAAGATAGAAACTTTCACCCAAATGATGTTTTATAAGAAAGGAATGCATTCACTTTATTTTCAAGGGTTTTTCATCAAAGAATGGTATATTAAATTTTAATATAAATTAAGAATATTATAATAATAATAATCTAATTTTAAGGTTACAGTCAAGTTAGGTGTATGAGACCTCCTTTGTTTGTGGGACAAGGAACTCCCACGGCCCACCATATCTTATAACTGTTAAAATCTATAGAGGTGTACATACCCTACTCCCTACTCCCTCCGGACTTTAACCTGTGACCTTCCAAGATGAAAAACACATTCATAACCGTTAAACCCACTCAAATTATCATAAATATTAAACTTGTCATACAAAAATTACAAAATAACATATAGTCAAACTCCCAAGGCAATGTACAGTCATATACTGAAGTCATATGCACAAGCTATTCATTTGGTTCAGCTAACTTATTTGATGCATTGAAAAATATCCATCTATAGACCTAATGCAAGATGGGTCATAGCCGCTACGTGGATCAATCTCCCACATTTCCTTCCTCCTGTGGAATAAAACTATTTTACCTGGGCGAGCAATAGCTAGAATAATCCCAGGCAGACCAGCTCCGCTCCCCACGTCAACCAACTTCAATTTGACATTTTCCATCGTAGAGAAATTATTCTTATATGCGTTTTCAATGATAGGAAGGAGCGCAAGTGAGTCTTCCACGTGCCTCTCCATTACAGCACAACGCTCAGTGACTGCGGTGAGGTTCATGCGCTGTCACAATGAAAAAAAAAAAACAAGAGTCCAGGGTCTTCAAAACGATGTCTCTGGCCCTTAACATCACACATTATAACTTAAACAAGCATACAACGTTGTCATCTTCACTTTTTACATATCGAATGGTAGACTTAACAATACTCGTGTATTTATTACAGCAATTGGAAACCATAATCAGATCAGACTTCACAAAGACAATGCCCATCAAACTAAATAAAGGCAGCTTTTAAAGATATGCAAGAGCATCTTTATTCTAGGGGTAGTATAAAAATAGGTATGCTTGCAAAAGTCAATAGAAGCCGTAAATACTAATAAACAAAAAAACTGTATTTTGAGGTTGGATGTTTTCTGTGGAGCGGTGAACAAAATTGAAGCGGAGACATTTATTTTATATGTAGTTTGTAGCCTTTGGGCTAGGTGGAGAAATTAGTGAGAGAGCATTTAATAAATAAGAGATGAGGGGAAAGGCACTGCCTCTGTGATTGTGGGTGGTGTTTTTGTGATTGAATTGCTTACTGTGTTATTATTTTATTGTTCAATTTAGTGGCAAAGTTTTGATTTCTTGGGTGAGGTTCAGAGGTTAACTGTAAATTGGGTTTAGCTCGGGTGGTTGAGAAATGAAATATTATTCTCCCTGCCCAAATTCAAATCCCTTTTGTGACATGATTATTTTTCATGAGCTAATTATTGATTGAAGCGGGAGCTGACAAGGTACCAGCAATCTCATTCTAACTTACAAGCTTGAGAGTGAAAATTGAAAGTGAGACCAGATGTTACCTATAAGAAAATGTTAGAAATGCTAACTCCAATAAAGGACAAAATTCTGCATTTCTTGTGTCAGCTTCAGCGATACCAAGATGTTAACCAAAGGGATATGTCACATAAATTTAGAGAAGATAACTCTCAATCACATAGCAAAGAAGACAAGGTTCAAGATGTCGAGAGACAAGTTTCTATAGGACCCAATTCAACTCTGCCGATGAATCTTACGCTTGGGTTTTTTCGAAGTGGATAATAAAAGAGCTATTGAAGAGGAAACGTTGAAGAAGCATGCAGATTACAAAGGACCGAATGAAAGGATGATTATTAGGTTCAAGTACATGGGAAAATTAGAGGAGGATAATATTTTTAAGATGAAAAGATGAGATGAGAAGGCATTCAGGTTTTAGGTTATAATAGTAGACAAGCAAGTTACGCATAAGATCACAAGTTGTTGTGATGGTTGGATAGAATGGATCAACCAACATGTAGAGGAAACTGCTGTGTCGGTAGCTAGCAAGTTCCCCTTCACCTCACTAAACAAGCAATTTCCCAAACGAGCATATATACTAACTGGACGCAACATGGATTCTAAGGGCAGAGTTGGAGATGAGGCAGTCTTCTCGAAACTTGTTTGCATATACCAAACTGCACGCCACGCAGATTACAAGGGCATATATGCACGGGAGTCAATATTGTGGAGCTTTATTCTAGACCCTTAGGAAAATTTCCAAAAATAAAACATTTGTACTCAATAGAAGGTCAAAAACTGTTGTATATGGAGCAAAGTTTTGTAGGTTTTGCTCTTTGAAGGTCCTTGATGCAGGAGCATGCCATTTGTTATTAAGACCCTTGATGCAGGAGCATGCCATTTGTTATTAGTATTAGGATAAAAATGGGTATTCTTTTGAAAATAATTATTAGACACGATTTTTGGTATGAAGATTCTAATAGAAACAATTCCAAGGCGTATCCAATTTTGTAAGGGCATTTTTGTAAGGAATGTAAAAGGGGTATTGTGGAGTACTTTCAGATAAAGATTTTTTTTTTGTTATTTTTGTAAGATTTTTTTTTTGCTATTTTTGTACACAGGGAGAAGCATATTTCTGCCAAAAACCAATCAACTAAATGCACTAATGCATAAGGATCATGGTATATTAAAATTTATAATAGAGAATTTGAATGTAAATAAAAATAGAGCCGAATGGTTTAATGGTTTTGAACATGTGACCTCTGTTTGAAAATAAACCTCAATAAGCCCGGAATTTAAAATAAAAATATATAAACAAATACCTGGTTCCATTCCAGGAGGGTATTGACGAAGAGCGAGGTCTGCTCCTGCTGCTTCATACTCAGTGTGTCGAGCAAACGCGGATTGTGGTGGCCATTCTTCTGTGCTTCGAAATTCTGAGTGGAAATTTTACATGTAATACTTCTCTTGTACGAGAAAGGACTGGGCTTTCTAACAGTGCCGAAGGCATATGAAAACGAGTGGAGTTGGTCTCTGCCCACACTGCATAACAACAATTTCGTTGTCACCGTTGATGCTGCACATGAACTCAAATGACCCATTTTGGCGGGCCTGGAAATTGAGGATTATATATATATATATATATCCCAACAAACAAATAAGATAAATCAGTACAAAATCGTCGCAGATTGTAACATCATATGTACATGGAAAATGCCCAAAGTAATAAAATCCTTTCGGTGATGATAAATGGTGTAATTTAGTAAATTGTTGCAGGGGTTTAAGCACTTTAAGTAGATGGTTTTATGGTGAACGTTGATATATAACATTATTGTGTGGGAATAATACAAGATGATAATGTGATTTAAAAATTAGTTATAAAAATTTCTGGTTGTTATTATTCTTATATGGTGTTGTGGATAGGATTTTTTTTAAGATGGTAAAACCTATCATGATTTAGTTGTCAAAGTGATAATGAGGATAGTCATTACGGGTTTCTATTTGCAAATGCAAGTTGACTCACGTCATTATTCAGGAAAATTGTGTCACCTAAAATAATTCAATTGTGTTCCATAAGGGTACACACTTTCACTCTTGCGAAATGGCATCCTAATCCTTTGCTCACGACCTCTACTCTATTTTATTAGTGCAATTGCTTCTCAGTCAAGGTGGTGTACTATATGTCCAATTACTTTCTGAGTTGGCACCACCATGCCTTCATAAAAAATGAAGATGGCAATAAGTGCCATCTACACATGTTGACTTGCCCCTTAGTAAACTCTAGTTTCCCTACTTTGTTCCTACCCCAAATGAAGGGGCCAAATATAGAACCACCTTAATCACCTCTTCTTGGAAACATGCAAAGTTTGTGAGCCCTTGTGATCATTTTGGGAGTAGGATCTTGGAGTTTGCAATTAATTTTTGGGCCTCTTCTTTGTGTGGTGTGTTCAATTTAGAGTTTTGAATTGTTCTCCATTTTGTGTTTACAAAGTTATTGAGACTTTGCAACTATTTACAATTTTTTGCTGTGTCACTGTGTATGCATCATAACTCTTCCTTTACTTGGTTGACAGTGTAAAATATTTGATCCATCTCATCATTCAATTTGTTAATTTCTTCTTGGTTTTGTTATCTAACTTTACGACCCATTGATGAGTCTTCTTCCACTTGTAGGATTACTATCCTTTGTCACAAGGCCTCGATTGGTGCTTCTCTTTGTCTTTTGATGGTGGGCTACTTAGTGAATGTTGAGTGTATTTGTGTGCTATGTATTGTTGTAACCTTCATTTTCTCAAGTTGTTGGAGTAGTGGATTGAATTTATCCATGTGTTTGTATCTATAAATCCCCTTGCTAATGCTCCATGTCTTCCTAAACACAAATATTGACAGATTTGCCATGTAACTGGGAATAAGAAGTCTGCAATCTATAAAGAAGCTATATTGAGGGTCATCTTGACTCGTATATTCAATCTCTAGATCCACAACTTCAACTATTGGCCACACATGTGAGAACTTTGCATGTATGTCTCATATTTGTGTTAACACCTAACATGTTCATGATGAAGGTTAATGTTTCGTTATGCCATGGTGTCCTTGATTTACCTCAAGTTATTAGTAAATTCCTCCAAATTGACAATGGTTATCTCTTTACTACAAAAAGTCTATTCCCATTTTTAATGATTGAATTCCAACAAGTCATGACCAAATCTTTAGAAGTTTGATAATCTGTATTAGTGGGTTGCGATGTGTTAGAGTGCAGGTCTGTTAATGGATTCATAATAGCTAGTGATAGGACATTATGCTCTAGTGTTTCTACTTGACTATGGGCATCACATGTGTTGTCTTCGTTGCCTTGTCCCAGTAAACACAACACTTCATCATAGATCCAATCATGTGTGTCTACCATGATATACTAGATAATATCATCCTTCTCTTGAATATTATTCAATTTTGTTGCCATGTTCACAAAATTAGTTATGAGCATTTCAATGGTAGTTATGCAACATTCTAGTTGAGAGGTGAGTTGGGGATCTCTATATCCAGATCCTATGCCAAGTCATCGTATTTATATCCTAATGTTTACGGATAAATTGTGTCCAATATCTCTCGGCCTTCCTTCTTTTTGTCTTTATCCTTTTCCCTCGTTTCCTCTTGGGAGTTATATGATATCTTCTTTCCTTGGAAGTTTGATGATGTCTTCTCATCTTAATTTTTTTTGTTAGGATCTTCTCTGACACCACCCATTGAAAAGGTCAGTTCATGTTGCACCTTCTACTTCTCATGCTTTGTTTTTCCCTTTTGATGTACTTTGACATCGATTGGGTCTATATGCACAACATTTTTTTTTATGTACTTTGACATCCTCCTTCTCATTTCTTCTATTATGTGAGCTTTGCATCTAGTGCATACTAAAGATAAACCCTAGAATATTTATTGGATTTGTGCTTGATGGTTGTCAATCTTGTTCACAAGGTGGATATGTTAGAATTTGTCATGGATACAAAAATATAAAGTTGAACTCAATAAATGGTAGATTCGAGTATATTAGAGTGCATTTACTATGATATATGGATCATAACTAAGCATGACTAATTAAAGTCACTACAAGGGAAACACCTTGTAGCAGAGGTTTTTAGTGTTATAAGATTGACAAAAATTGTCCCAAAACCCTCCACTACAACCTTTGTAACTGGTAGTAAAGATTTTGTGGAGGTTATAACGGATATTTAGTTGAACCAAAAAGTTATGGGTGGATTGAGGTGACAACAAAGGTTTTATTCATCGATGCTTAGCATTATATATTGTGCACCAGTGCGTATATTTAATTATATATGCACCAGTGCATATAATTCAACAATAGAATTACCCAAAATGTTAGTTTTACAGTGTCCATGGTGATCCCTTACAGGATTTCTCTTTAAAGATATCTGCCTCTCCCAACTCTTGCCTTGTAAATCTATTTTTCACAAGTCTCTCCTCAAACTTTTGCTCAAAAAAGGATTAGGGATTAGGTTTTTGTTTGTTTGTTTTGTATTTATAAGGTCACTCTCTAAAAATAAAATAAAATAAACATGCTCCTTTTTTCATTTGATATTTTGGCACATTAAAAATAAGCGTGCACATTTTTTTATTTTTTTTTAAATCGAGATTGTAGTGCGTTCATCACATTTTAGCCCATCCATGCACCTATACTGATATAAGTGCATTGCATATACAACAAAACAAAAAATGGAAGTAAAAAATTCTACAATTAACACTTTGTAGAGGTGGGTGCATATGTTTTATATCGATGTGCATCTACACCAAGGGAATTGGTGCGCTTGGTATGTTGAAGTGTACCGATGCATAAATAGTGAATTGGGCACACTGATTACTTGAAAAAAGAAAAAACTTGCATGATTTCCAAATTTGATTTTAAAAATGAAGACATGTATTGATCATGGTTTTGACTCAAGTGCAGGGGCAAATAGCACGATA
Source organism: Larix kaempferi (assembly GCA_027924585.1). NCBI lineage: Eukaryota > Viridiplantae > Streptophyta > Pinopsida > Pinales > Pinaceae > Larix > Larix kaempferi. Next base: position 19,130,873 of record BSBM01000399.1, read on the forward strand.
AATCAAATCGTCCATCCTTCAAATTCCACCTAATTATTGATCCAAGTACAACAACTTCTCCCCTGCCATCTATAGTAAGACCATATTTATTTATATTTTGGTCATCTTATTAAATTTATGTTGTCTTTGTATGTGCATTTGATTAATTGTGCATTGACTTCTATAGGATCCTGATTACGGATCAAGTTCGGGTGCACAAGATATTCCACCACTCCCAAAAAGCTGCAAGGACTTATCGGGAGAAACATACAGAAGGTAGATGGTAGATAAAAATGGAAAGTCACTTTATCTCACCAATTGTAACATGTCATCATTGATCTGTAAACTACCATGGATATTCCATTGGAACAGTTCGGCACAATGGATGTTACAACTTAGTTCTTTTTATTAGCTTATTTCCACTGAATGCTAAATTAAACTGGAATTGAAAGAAAAATAATTAGAGCAAAATAAAACATCCACACAAATAACACAAGATATACCTTGGGAAAACCCACTAAGGGGAAAAACACAGCTAGAAGTGAGGACTATGCTTTGCTCTTTCCTTCTGCAATATGTAGTGGAAATACAAAGAAAGTGGTACTTTGTATGGAGTTACCTATGACTCTGCAGCCATAATGGCTACTACAGGATCTCCTACTTCCTCTATTATGCTCGAATATCTACTCTTGTGTTGTTTCTTAACTATGGAACAATACAATAACATCATAAGAATGGAACCCCTTCTTTTCCTAACGGCTCAATATTTAACATAGCCCGATAGTTGTCTAGGGTTTTTGCATGCCTCAACTCTCGATTAGGGTTAGGTTTTTGGACCTTCTACAATGTTTTTGAAAGTCTACATGTTACTAGATCTGTATGTATCACAAACGAGAGCTAACGTGGAATCCATTTGGTACCATGGTGGTCGACGAGATAGGTCAACTCGCGGGATACATAACTTCCTCATATAGACTTCGATTGAGGTGATTATTGCATCGTTGGAAAGATCTCGAAGTGTAGAATAACATCAAAGGGTATGGCATAAATGATAAACTTTTTAACCAAAAAAATATCATTTAATCCCTCGAGCAGGCCTTGAAAGGTTTTGGGACCCAAATCTACAAAGTGAGACCTACCCCTAAAATGGGCCCTACCAATTCATACAAGATTTCCACCCAAAAGGAACCAAAATAGATGAAAAAGTTTACATTGATCTGTTTTGTATCAATCATACATCAACCATCTTGGACCAATGGTACTTCAATGTGAATTGGATCTCTTTTATGACACCCCAGTAGTATGCAATTGTTCAAAATGTAAAGGGTTGAAGGTGAAACGTCGTAGGCATGTTACATTGTCCCATTATGTTAATGACTGACTATCCAAATTTAATAGTCTAACTGTGGTCAAGGATCCAATAGGTGATATAGAAAAGACACGTAGGAACACTTCTATATTTTTGTTCTTTGAAAAGTTGGAAGCCAAATAAACCATGTTTCATCCTAAATTGACCAACATGTCTCCTTTTTTTAGTCAACTGAGATTTCTAGTGAGTAAACATGTGGTATCAATAATACCAAAAACATCTCTATAAGGAAATCCAAAAAGTTGTATGAGCTAAGAGCAAAAATGTCCAAGTACACACAAAGGTCAGTTCAATTGTTGGTGGGAAGAAACAACTTCTCTCTTCTCGTCCATATGCAAAGTGAATACCAAACCAATTACGACCACGCTTTGTATGGCACTTGGCTATCCTCGCCTGTGCCCGTTGTTGGGACCAAGTTATCCTATCATGGTGACAATTACATGATTGCAAAGTCTAAAAACGATGTTGCAAATATCGAGTTGTTTATCCTTTCACATGTGTTCATTCCTCCCAAAAGTTAGTAGCATGTATGCCATTCTATGGTCCTATTATAGTCGATAGGATTACTTAAATATTGTTAAATAAAAACACAACATTCTCATGTATATTATGTGCATGAATGGTTATGCTTCTGGAAACTTTAAAAGGAAGAACCTGTAATATACTGATGGTCATCCACGCACTCATGGGAACATTGGAGGGTTCATAAATAGATGTAGGTGCTCATTGTTCATTTGATGAACACTCTAGTGACAAGGAGTTTTTATGAAGAGGAAGGCATCCATATTTGTTGTTGTGCATGAAATACATTGTTTGACTCTTGGTGATAGGTTTCCAATAGACTATAACTTTCGTAGACCACCAACTACTCGTCAAAGATGCCTTGCATTGGGATATTTAGACATCCCCTTGGAGCGTAAGAAAAAGATCATTGAGAAATTGTATTTTTTTATTTTCAATGGAATTAATGTTAATGTATTACTTAATTCAACATTTGTTTTATAAAGTCATTGATTGCATGTGTACTATTGTAAAAGCAATTCATGCTTATAATCAATGTTTGGCATAATGTTTTAACATACTAAATGCATTGTGTTTACTATTACCATCAATTTAATGTTCAAATTTTTTGCAACCATGATTCTGATGATGATCAACTTGTCTACCATCTACCATTGCACCCTAGTACGTTGTCAAATCGAGAAAAGGGTGCTAAATAAATAGAGATAGAAGAGGAAGCATACAAAGCACGATTCAAAACCATGTACCGAGTCTCCAATTCAAAACATCTATAATAACACTAGTTCTTCATAGGTTGGGAATGCAAGCAATGATATGGAGGTTGGTGTGGATGACTTCTTACGAGATACCCATTCCATGGAGGGAATGTTGTTAAATCGATTCCAACAAAATGAGCTTGGGAATGATGTTGATGTCTTCGATACCTTCTTCGAAATCCTTAAATCCGCGTACACCACACCTCTCTTTGGGCATGGATCAAGGTCTACCCAACAAGGAACAACAATATTGTTGTAGAACTTGATAACAATGCATGATATGTCAGACACGTGTTTCTTGGAACTACTGAGATAACTGACCATAAAGTCCCCATTAAGTTGGCAATGAAAAGAGATTTGTTACATGATTAATGACAATGTACATTTATTTCCCACTAATTGCAGATTCCTCAAAGATAAGGTACTTCCAAGTGATAAGGTTAGCTATGAAGAGGCAAAGCAACTACCAAAAGGTTGGGTGTTGAGTACATATCATATCACTCTTGTTTGAATGTTTGCATTTATACATAGGTGAATATGCATAGTACACTCTTTGAACGAAAGAAGCCTCCTTATAAAACTTGAGGAGGCCAACCTCAAACAAAAACTGTTGTGTCGTTGCTACAATAGGAAGAGAAAATAAATCCCTCTCTTTCTCTCAAGCTTTCCATACTTGATTGACATTATACAAGTTGACTGGAGGTAGCGCTAGTGCCTGTCCTTGATTTACATACAAACTTCATCATGAGATATATTCATAAAAAAATTTATATACAAAATAGTTACATGAAATACTTACTAGAAATTGTTAAAAACTTTTAGGCATCAACAAACATTTTCATTACAAGTGCATGTAAGTCAAATTTGGTGCATCGCCCGCAATGCTTCCATGTATATACAAACACACTGTCAATGGCATTTTAGTATTAATACATATGCATTACATGTGGTGCGTTTGTTTTAATTTGTACATATTAACACTAGTACATTGTATATGGTGAATACATATTAATCTCAAAGCATTGGTGTCAATGCTCTACATAACACACCAATGCAAAAAAAAAAAAAAAAAAAAAAACTTTTAACAATCTATCATGTCCAATGTTCCCAATCTACTCAAACACGCTGGTAATAATGTTCCAAGCAACGCAGCAAAAATAGTGCACGAGACAACTAACTAGTGGGTGTTAGGCGGTGCACCTAGAAATACACACACATCGATGCTTTTTATAAGGAAGGTGTACCGCCTTAATTTTATAAAAGTTATTTGGTGTGTTTTGGATATAACATGCTAGTGCGTGAGTATATAACAAGCGCACTATTTGTTTTATTGAAGCTAAAAAAAATTATACACACCGCAATTTTTTTTTTTAAATGTTGTCCACTGCATTTTGGAGCTCAAGCACCGGTGCGTGTGTATATATCACATGCACTAACAATGTTATTGTATTTCTAAATAAAATTTTAATTATAAGCAAGTGCGAAGTGGGTGTGATGAGGAATATAGAAGAAAGCGGTACTATACAATACCCAATGTTTAGGAATCTTTGGTTTTTTTGTAGAAATGGGAAGGGCATGCAAGTTTTCCATTTGTATGTATAGATACCTGGTAAATGTGCAGATACCCGCTGAAGGATTTTATACAAGTTGTATAAGTTGATCGAAGAATTGGGTTTCCTCCTTAGAGCCATGAACAAGGTTTCTACAGGGGTTGGGAATGGCTGGAGCCATGAACAGGGTGACTGAATAGAGCTTAGACGGTCTTGGAGTCAAGTCAATCTTGGCATCGACCTAGTACCAACCAAGAATAAAAAAAGTGGGAACTAAATCTTCTACGCTCTCTCGGTAATGCTCTGTCTTGTGGTTTTCTAGTTGTCCCATATCCCCTTGTTTTGCAGGACTGTCATCCTCTCACTTGTGAGCGTATTGAGTCACGTGGAGTAGTTTGGCACTATTTTTTGAACAACACCCATTTTCATTTCTGGGATTTCTTTGGCAATTTTCAACTGTCTTTTTAGTACTCCGTCTTTCATTAGCAGGGTCCCTGACTCCCACATGCCGAGGGTGATGGGTCACGTGATGCTGGGGTTATCTTGATAAACCCTTCGAACTTTCTTTGTTATGAGACTTCCCTGAAGTTATCATTTTCTGGGGTTTGTTTCGTTTCTTCCATATGGATTCGGGAGGGTTTCGTGGACATCATTATCAGCTGTACTGTCTGGGGTTTTTATATACTTTTTTTTGACTTTCCACATTTGGAGTCCTCTGTCCTTTTCTCTGTCTTTGTTTGGGCAGCTGCTGGTCGTCTTATTGGACAGGTGTCCAGGGACATTTTTCTTTCCAATATGCAGAGGTCCGCTTCCCACTCCGCAGAAGAGGGGTTTTTGGACTGTGGTTTCTCCTCTGGGGTTCATAAGGTTTGCGGCCCATCTAGAAAGGGGCGTAGACGTCGGAATAAACCCAAATCTCTCAAGGTATGCGAGGATATTGAACAATACATCATCCCTGAGAACTCGAACCTTGATAGATTAGAGATGATGGCGCGCAGGGTTATTGTCGGTCGTCTGGAGTCTACTCCGGGGACTAAGGAGGAGCTACTAGATTGGGTTAACAAACATTGGACGCCTTCCTTGGGTCTTCCCCCAAGGGTTAATATGCTCCTTAATGGTTGGATTATTTTCATTATGCCTCTGGAGGAACACGTTGGGACCATCCTCTCCTGTAAATGGGCTTTTAAAGATGGTTCCCTATATTTAAAAAAGTGGCACTTGGGGTTTGACCCTCTGAAGGAATATCAATCTAAACGACACATTTGGATGCTCTTGCCGGGATTTCCACTGGTGCTTTGGATCGAGGAGATTTTGATAGGCCTGGCCAATAGGTTGGGAACCTATGTTCAGTCAGATAAGAACTCGTTGTTCGGGACGGAGAAGAAAGTTGCGCGGGTGATGGCCGAGCTGGACCTTAACAAAGGGTTACCGGCTGAGCCTGACATTTTATGGGGCAAGATCTCCTTTAGACAGCGCCTTGCTTACTATGGGGTGCCTTTCAGGTGTTTCAAATGTCGACGTACTGGACATACCATGGCTAGTTGCCCTCTCCTATTGCGACCTGGAGCAGCCTCGACTCCCTCTCACTCTGCTGGTGGTGTGGACATACCTCCTACTATTTATGGTTCTGCGGGTAAGTCATTATCTCCGAATTCACTGGAAAAGGCACTTCTTGACGCTGAATTGGACTTTATTTTAGATATTGAGAGATCTTTTGATAAGCGCATTGTGGAGGAAAACCTCCATCTAAACCCCAAAGGTTTCTTTGCAAAACCCCCCTGCACCCCTTTGGACCTTTCCTCGGGCTCCTTGGCAAGTGATGTTGCCCCACTATCTGTCTCATCTACTGCCTCCGTGCCGACCCTGAATAAGGTCATACCATTAGAGACTGCGCCTCCCCTGTTGGAACCTAGGTCACCCCCTACTTCTACATTGGTTCTTCCACAGACCACATCCACTCCTTTGGAAGAGACCTAAGCTTTTCCTAACACTTACAATGCCTCAGACTCAATTTCGGGGTCCCCCACACTGTGCAACACCTTCGTTCCGCCGTCCCTATACTCCAAAAACCCTTCCACGAATCTAGCAGTCAAACCTATTACCCCGGACAAATTCATGAACGTTACTATCCGGAAAACCAGATGGAAGGGTTTAGCCAGAGGGGATTCGGGTACTTCGGACCATTATACCCCCCTCTCCTCTAGACTGGTTCCCACTGAAGTTTTGAGTGACATAACCCCCTCTTCTCACTGTTATGAGGCGCTTAGAGATTATATGCCTCCCATGGTGGCTCCTCAATGATCCTTCTGACACTCAACGTCCGGGGATTGGGAAAGGCTTCTAGGGCTAGGGCTTTATCCCACCTCATACTCTCTACTAGGCCTCATATTATTCTGTTTCAAGAAACGATGTGCACAGAGTTGGTTGCAGTGCGTAAACTCTCCTCGATTCTCCCTGGCTGGGAATTTTCGGCTATGGACGTTGTGGGACACTCGGGGGGATTGCTTGCGGGATGGAATCCTGTCTACTTTAGTTTTCAAGCTTACAAAACTCAATGGGGACTGTTATTGAATGGAAATTGTCTGTGCTTAAATATGCCTTTCACCGTTTTGAACATCTACGGGCCCTATAAACATCGGGGGGTTTTCTGGGATTCATTGCGGACCTTATTGGGGGGATGGATACTTTTCTTGAATGGCAGAATTACAATGTCCTTTTCATTTAGTTCTCAGCAGTTACTGGTATGAAAGTTAGTCTCAACAAATCTTGTATCTACCACTTCAGACTTACCAAAGTATGGATTGCTACCTTAAAAACCATTCTTCCCTATTCGTTCCACTAGCTGGAGGATGGTTTCATGTATCTGGGTTATTATTTAAATCCCAATGATTACAGGTGCTCTGACTAGCTGTGGCTTGTTGAGAAATTTGAAAAGCGGATCGCTCACTGTACTTTTCGTTTGTTGTCCATTCGGGGACGTCTAGTTTTGATTAAGGCTGTATTGACGGGCATACCGGTCTATTGGCTTTCAATTCACCCGATTCATGTCTCTATTCTTAACAAACTGAGAATATTTACTTTCAATTTCTTATGGTCGGGTGGAGACTCTCGTTGAGGGATAGTTCTCTCCACTTGGGATTCCATAGCACGCTCGACTCGCTCTGGTGGCTGGGGAATTCGCAACATCAATGTGTTCAGCATGGCACTGAGATTGAAAAGCATGTGGAGGGCACTATTTGGTAATACATTGTGGTCCAGGGTGATAAATATTAAATACTTAAAACAAGATGTCATTACATGGTTGCGTCACCCTCAGAAACGCACACTTAATGTGTCTATTATTTGGTCCGATTTTCTTAAAATCTACAATTGGTTGGCTATGGATTTGGCTTGGAAAGCTGGCACGGGTCTTGACATTAGGATTGGAATAGATCCAATTCTTGGATTGGGTACTAATTACAGACTACCAGATGAGATTGTCGCTCCCTCCATCGAGCTGGTTATATTACACTCAGTCATATTAGGAATCCGGATTACAATCAGAGCTAGTGTTATTGGATATCTGCATCTGCGTTGGGATTTGTTGGCAACAAAGCACAGGTTTGGACTCAGTACACTAAGCTACTAAACGAATTAGGTGTTAGACTCTCATCTGAGAGGGATCATGTTATATGGCAAAAGAATTGTGCAATGGGCATTGTCATGGCTCGACTAGCTTATCATGAGATCATTAGCTCATCTTGCATATATCTGGGGGAGTGGTGGTATAGGGTTCTTTGGAATTGGAAAATTCCTACTAAAATCAAACGTTTTATGTGGAGGGTGCTTCGAAGGGAATTATTAACCTGGGACATCTTGATTCGTCGTGGATGGGAGGTCCCAAACATCTGTCAACTATGCATGCGTGGGGCAAAGACTATTGACCACATCTTTGTCTAATGTTGTTTCACCAAAGATCTCTGGCACCTACTCTGCAATCATCTTAGGGTTCCTATTTCTTGGTGGGGAGAGGATTTTTTCGCCCAAAATTCATTAAACTGGTACAAGAATGCGGCTTCCTTAAATTTCTTACCTGCGGTTACTGCCTGGGCTGTCTGGAGGACACAGAATCAAGCAATATTTGAGGACTATAGACCATGCACGGACCGGACACTCAAGATCATTATTAACATCCTTAATGAACAGTGTGCAGAGAAAACATTGAAGAGACCCAGGCATATAACACCATTCTGTCTACCTCAACATATGGCTGTGATCTTTTTTTATGGGGCCGCGTCAGGGGGTCTCTATGCTGCTGGGGGTATTGTTCACTTAAATCCTGAACATTTCTTTTCTTTAAAGTTGAACTGTGGGCGCGACAACAATATGAAAGCAGAACTTCTTGGGCTCTGGTGTGTCCTAATGGTAGCCTCCTGCTTTTGGCTTTCGGATGTGGCAATTTTCGGCGACTATCAAGTGGGCTCGGGGAGAATTCAAACTGGACAACCTACCTCTCTTTCACTGGTGTTCAAGGATTAAAGATTTAATTAGGCAATTCAATCACATCACCTTTCAGCATATTTACCGACAGTTCAACCACAGGGCTGATCTTCTATCCAAAGAAGCATACGGGGGAGATGTTGGTGTCATATATTGGAAGGAAGTCTTTGAGTCAGACACTCTAGACTCGGGCTCCATTTCCATTTTTTATCTGTGATTGTTAATTTTGTCTTTATTTGGTATATCAGCCGAAGATTAGATCTTTGTGATGCTTGAATACTTGTAACTATTTTGGGATCATGCCTCTCGGATATCCACTTTGGTGAATCAGTCATACATGTTAAGTTTCAGACTTGAAAAGTTTATGTATTAGTGCTATCCGATCATATGTACTATTGATTCATTATGAATAGAAATAGTACGGTTTTTTTCACCGAAAAAAAAAGCAAACCAATTAATGGTGCGCAAAATAGGAGCACTGATGGACAATGCATTTTGGTTGTAATGCACCGGTGCGTGTGCAAATTCCAAGCGCACCATTTGTGTTATGGAAGTTTTTAAATAAAAAAAATTATACACACCACAACATTTTTTTAAATGTTTTCTAGTGTGTTTTGGATTTAAAGCACTATTGTGTGTGTGTATAACACAAACTGACAACTTTATTGTATTTTTTAATAAAATTTAAATTATAACGCACCGATTAACAATGCACAACATAAGAGCAACAACTAACAATGTGTTTTGGATTTAATGTATTGGTGCTTGTGTATATGTCAAGTGCACCATTTGTGTTATTAAAGTTTTTGAATTTAAAAAAAATTATGCATGCACCATGGCATTTTTTAAAATGTTTTCAAGTGCATTTTGGATGTAAAGCACCGATGCGAGTGTATATATCACCCACACTAGCATCTTTATTGTATTTTTTTAATAAAATTTAAATATAAGTGCACCGAGTAACGATGCACAACTAAGAGCACCAATGAATGGTGCGCACCTATGACAGACTATCATGGTACGACTTATAATTGTACAGTCGTCTGGTGCAAACCAACTTCCTTTGGAGCACCAACGGATTTTTTTTCAAATTAACCATTTAAAATGTAATTTCAAAATTTAATCCATTGAATATGTAAATTGAAATAACAATTGATTTATCTGTTATCTTTCGTGTTGAGGAGCCATGGTTTCTGTGTCAGGGAAAATGGAGAAAGCTGTGTTGTTTGGAGATTCCAAAATGAACATAAAGCAACCTCCAAAGCATCAGTAACATTGTAGAATGGTGCGATTTTATAGATGGTTGAGCACTGGTGCTTAAACAACTCATGAGAAGCACCGAAGAAGTGTAAAAAATTATTTTCCTGGTTGATTTTTGTTTTTTTGGCTAATTTATCTAGGCACCAAGGGGAAAGTAAATTTATCTATGCACCGGTGCGAAAGGAAACTTATAAATACACCGATGCATATATACTCATAAAGTGCACTGGTTAGTGTTGAAATTCCCAGTGAATGTTGAGATTATATTTTAATTTTTTTATCATTTCGAAGATGTTTGGTGCATTCTGCTGAAATGCATTGGTGATGCGGGATATTTTAGGAGCATCTAATTAGTTCTTATATATATATATAGATATATATGCAGAGAGAGAGAGGGGGGGTCAAAATTACCATATATGTGTGTATGGATCCGGTGTGTATAGGGAAATCTAAATGCACCAGTGTGTCTTGGTAAATACAACACACCAAAGAACTTTAAATTGTTTTAAAGTATTTTGCACCTTTTTCATAAAAAATAAAAATTATTTAATGTGTGTGGTTTCCAAATGCACCGGTGCAGATATCTAATTCGAGAACAACATTTGTTTTATTTTTTATTAACTTTTTTTCATTTGAATGATCCAATGCTTATGTAAAGCATTAAGCGCACTGACGTAGTTATAAAAAAGAAGTGCACCGGGGACAAAACATCTGTAAAAACCTCGACTTGCCCGCCTCCATTATCCACCTCTGCTTTGAACGGATGTAGGCAATTTTTTACTGGAGGTTTTGTGAAAACATCCACTACGGGGTGTTTTCCTTGTTGTGAGTGGAATTTGACATTATCCGTCAACTCTTCCATCAATCTATGACTTTCCTATTTAGTTGACTCTAATGTCATGTCTAGACTTTATGAATCTTTTTGAAAATTGACATAATATTTCTCAACTTATCATAGGAGACATGTCATGATTGATTATATTCCTAAATACTTGAATACTTGATTATGCAACTCAATGTTGTGGTGTATCTGGCCCTGAAACCAAGTCAAGAGACACCATGAACCCAGGGGGGAGGCTAATTAGAGGTACTGCACAACAGAAATAAAGGTAACTAAGGCTAGGCCAGCATGACAAAAGCCATCAAAGTAATCATCCAACCATTTAAAATTAAATGCAAAATATTCAAATGCATAGCATTTCCCCAATGCACATGGCAAGGTAAAGCAGATTTGAACATAATAATTGAACATATATTTGAACTGAGGGTTTGATCTAAGTTGTGAGTCTTTTGTCATCAATCTGACTGCATATGCCTCATTCTTCAACTTGTTAAGCAAACATGGTTTAGATAATGCAGTGGTTTATCTTTTTCAAAATTTGTGTCTATTAAGCGTGTTTAATGTATTATTAGTTCACATTAACGTACTGAATTTCTAAGCTTCAAAAGCACAACATAAACCATACGAAAGTAGATATACGGGATGCCACCTAAAACCACATAAACATCAGCAAAATCATATCTAAAGCTACCAGAGAGAGAGAGAGAGAGAGAGAGAATAAAGTTTCCATAGAAAACTTGGACAAAATCAGATTTTGAGATTTCAAAAGGAAGACCATCCATCTTAAGTTCAAATATGAACATAACAATCCATATAACATAGATAAGCATGAGGGTCGTCCATCCTACATTCAACTGTTAACATAACATCCATAAACATAAACATAGATAAAGTCTAAAATCATAATACACGGATGCCACCTACGACCATCTAAGCAATACTAAAATCAGAATACTTGGTTGCCACCTACAACCATTAAAACCATAAAGAAATTGAATAAAAGGCTACCATTTATAGCCAGAAGATCCACGAGAGAGATAGAAGAGATGCCTGCCACTGAGGCCATAGAACCTATGTGAGAGTGTGAGAGTGTGTGTGTGTGTGTGTGTGTGTGTGTGTGTGTGTGTGTGAGAGAGAGAGAGAGAGAGAGAGAGAGAGAGAGAGAGAGAATAAAGTTTCCATAGAAACTTGGACAAAATCATATTTTGAGATTTCGAAAGGAAGACAATCCATCTTATGTTCAAATATTAACATAATAATCCATATAACATAGATAAGCATGAGGGTCATCCATCGTACATTCAACTGTTAACATAACATCCATAAACATAAACATATATCAAGTCAGCCTCCAAGGGCTCATTAGCATAAGCAAAATATAATGAATAAACATAAAGTAAAACACTTATCTCAATGAAGTGCAACTGGCTGCAACAGGACAACGTTCCACCTAGCCATAGGCATGTCATGTTCATCAATCTCTCAAAATGACAACCACCCCCGAGATGAGGCCATGGAATCCATAGGTAGAGGTACTCTCATCTCTAAGTAATAGGGAAAAGCTCAGGCCACACAACCTGAGAAAACACAACTCGTTCCCTCCCAAAATACTTTCCCTTCTATCCCCACTACCTGGTACAATGAGACTCCCTTCACTACACAAGTCCCTCAGGACATCACCATCCACCTTCAGGATTCACGTGCAAGATTGGATAGAGATAAGCAATGGAGATGAGGAACTCTTGTTGTAGAAGCAAAACCAAAAACCCTCTAGTATCACAATATATCAACGCCTAGTCTCACACCCAACACATAGGCCACAATGAGATGAGATAAGCTCTTGCATCACAAGTCTATCCAAGACTCTCACAAGGCTTCCTCTTCTCTACACACTAGTTCACAAGCTCTAGTTCACAACAAGGTGGCACATGGATTTATAACACAAAGAGGCCAATTTAAGTCCAAAGAGACCAACTCGAATTGGTGAGAGAGAGATAGAGTGTGGTTGGGCTCACTAATTAAAATTCATGAAGTGGAATCTAGAATGAGGGGATTTATTTACCCATAATAGCACCATAATGAGGGGTTATTGGAAACCAAGGAGTATAGGCCAAGAATATCTCAAGGAGGGAGAACTAGTCAAGGGAGGTAAGAGAGTGGATTGAATTGGAGTCACAAATGGCCCGAAGCACAAAAATAGGGAGCACCTTCCGTGAATAGAGGAGTGGAGCTCACTTGTGGAGGTGGAGGCTAAAATCAAGGAGGTGGAAGCTAAATTCATGCTTCTAGCTCATAAAATCTAGGGAGAGGGCACCTTAGTGTAATTGGGGCCCACAAAAGAGCATCTTTCATTCAAGGAGGGTGCATTCACCAAGCGGGACCCACCAAAACTTCGTGAGGGCACACTAGTGCAAGTGGATCCCACCAAATATTCAAGAGGGGCACGCTAAACCATGAATAAGGTGCAATATAACTCCAAGCTTTGAAATAATCAAGAATAGGGTCCGATGTATAATGTTTGGGTGACCCACAACTCCTAGTCCCCATTCCCCCCTACCTAGTGGAATCCTTGTCCCCACATTCTCATTTGTTGTCCATGGTGAGTCAGTCATTTTATTAATTACATAGTGTCCTGGTCCTTAAAGACCATTTCCCTAGCACTTAGTGCCACAATAATAAACAAATAACAATTATATATGTCTGGGGCTTAAAAGTTGAGGTATTACAAATGCAATACACTACGATTTCAACATGTTTAGACTATTTAATGCAACACCAACTTATGTATTTCTTAATGATAGATTGAACTAATAAGATAGGAAACTACCCTCGTCTACCATACAGATGGTTTGTTTTCTTAAAGAAAAAGTGAAAAATAGAGTATAATCCAACACTGAGGTGATTGACTCTAAGTAATAATGACACAATTGAATAGAACATAGGACTAATTTTCCTCATTGTAAGATAAAATTAAATCACGAATTATCTAGCTAAACCACAGGTTTGAACATTATTGGACTATGAATAAACTGAAATGAAGATAATTTATTGCACAACACTGGTTTGCTATGTGTTGTGAAATTTATTATAGTTGGGGGGTAAAAAAATTCAAGCATTGGCCATTCAACTGCTCTTATTAGAGTGTTGCATCGAGTTGCTCCAATTGGACAACTATTGAGTTGTGTATTTCTATGATTAGGAAAGGACCCAAGCAATCCATTTGAATTTTACCTAGATGTTTCATGTATTTTTTGTCACATAACAATATTGGGCCTCCGTTGTCGAAGGTATTTCACTTAATATGTCTATCATGCCAACCCTTTTATCGTGCTTTCTAAAATTTTTGATGGAATTGGGGTAAGAACATGTTTTCTTCTAAGTTTAATAGTTCTTGTAGGTGTGCTTGTATTGATTCATCCTTTGTCATCTTGGTCACATTTGTGATTAGTAAACTAGGGACCAATAAATCTGTGGGTATAACTACCTCTTTGTTGTACACCAAGTTGAAAGAAGTATGCTTGGATCAATTCTTAAGAGTATTTATGTATGCCTAAAGAATTGTTGGTATGCATTCATCCTAGTCATTCCAATTGACACCATAAGTATTTGTAGTTAGTTCTCCATAATATTCTTGAAGGATTCCACTATTCTGTTAGCTTGTAGGTGGTAGGTACTACTTGTACGGTGATGGCTTAATAATTCCTAGGTTAGCAATGCGACCATTTTGTTTCATTAATTCCTTCCTTGATCACATTTCAAGCTTCGTGGATAAGTGAACCTATAATGATATGCTAAAAAATAAACCTGGTAGTCGTATTCATTGAGCAATCTATCATTGGTGTCTCTTTTTCCCATCTGGTAAGGTAGTCTATGGTTGTGATGTTGTACAATGTCCGTTAATGTCAAGTAAGAGGCTCAGTGGACTTTGCAATGATAGGTGCAATCACTAGGTGTAGACATAGGCCATCTCTTCAACATGACTTTCCAATTACGTGACAAACATCACAAGTCTAAGCATATTCCCTCGTATCCTTAAATATCATTTACCATTGTAGTCCTACTTGTAGAAATTTTTGGTAGCGACTTTTTCATTGTACTACCTCTTGTGACCCCACTATAGAATTTCCAATGTATTTTGGAATGTTCATGACTGATGACACATTGTTAAATGATGCCATGTGTGCCGAGCTTAGATAGTTGTCCTGCAATTAATTATTGTATTGTTGCTTTGGAGACCAATCTTTTATTTTGTAGAGTAGTGTAGTATTGTCATTTTACAATTGTGTTAAAACTGAGTGCGATGTCTTCCAAGAAGTCGGGGACAACTTCTACTTGAAATAAATCAACATTCAATAGCTAATCATCCACCGATCCTTCAAATTCTTTTGATTTATTCGTGACAAATTGTAACATCCCGAAAAATACCAAAAATTTAATTTTTTTTATAACAGCAATACTTATCGAAATCAGTAATACGGAATAAATAACTAATTAAATCTCGTATCTAGAATAGTCGAACATGGTAACATGTCGAAATTAATACATATAAAACATAACATTAAATGAATTGCTAATGTGGAATTTAAGTAGATACTAATCTTTGATCGCAACATATTTTATGATTGTAAGATCATTAAATGCAGTCTTCACCTTTCCGAGTTCTGAAAGTACTTCTATGCTGTACATATGCTTATATTAATATGCTGTAATTGATGACGTACTAACAGTTTGCTTGTATGATTATGAAGGGGTCCTACGAGGTACCCCAGAGTTTACTTAGCTATGATTAGCTAAGGCATTTGAAACAATTTCCATGTGCAGACAACAGGTAAGAATTCTATAGCAACAAAGTTAGAGTATCATTCAATTCATCGTCAAAGTAGAATTAAATGCTAAGTACGTCCTTGTGAAACAAGTTTCTAGAGGTATGAATATTTTGGTTTCCAAACAAGTCAACGTGTTGAAGAACAAACTCATCAATGCTATTGAAAACACGTCGTCAGTTGATTGATATAATGCTATTTAATTTTATCGTAAGACTCCTGTCTTTATCGTGAACACCTTTGAATTTATCATTAAACTTTGCATCTACAGAACTTAGATTATTCTAAGTCCTGAATTCATTCGATTATCAATGATCTACAATGTATTTGAATGGTCTAGTGATTAATGTTATGAACTCTGCATTATAATGTATATTGTCTTTTTTTTAAAATATGCCCTTGGGATCATGCTTATCCATGTACCTATATGGCTAGTTCTTATTAGTTACTATGCATTTACAAAATTCAATGCTATGTAATTCAAATATTATAGTGCCTAATCCTTGAATTATATGAACTATGCACATAAATTATAATATTATGAATTTCGAATTACAATGACATGTTTATCACTATACGATGTAATCACTATCATATGCAATACTATAATTACAATATGCAAACTATGGAATACGATGTAATTCTATCTATTTGTATACTTAAGCAATAATTGAACCAATGATATAGTGTCTCCAACCTTTGAAAACCGAGACTATAGCAATGAATGGAACTATGCTATTCTACCTAGCTCTCACCCTAAGTATTGACAACGTATCAAACTAATTCATAAAGGAGTGATGAGTTTGACGGTTATTAAATGCTATTTGTAGGTTGACGATGTCCCGATCAGTAATAAATATGCTAACCAAACTCCATAGTGGAAAGTATGGGTGTCCCTCCACATAATCACTTCACATGAGCTTTGGTTGGTTTTACAACTAGGAATCCTAGCTAGCATGGTTGTCATGATGCTTCTCTTCCGAGATGTACACGGTAATATCTCCTGGAAAGCAGTGTTGGCACTGTTGTGGTTGATGTAATTAATGGGATATTAATGCAATGTTGCTCGGCTTTCAACGTAGCATCATTGGCATCTCCATGCTCGTTGATCTCATCAAATCTCGATCGTTGATGTTGTTACCCTAAACCTCGTTGTATGTAATGTTTTGCAAAATTCCCGGTCTTCATTGTTACGCTAGGTTGAGGCCGACAGGCTGCCAAAATGTAGGGTTTGGCAAGAGTGTCTCTCAGGGTTTCGATCTTATGACCTGTGAGTGGTAGTTTTCTAAATAGTTACAGGCATTGGACCTTCTGCATTTAAGCTACGATACCAAAATAGTGACAGGGTATTCTTCTTCCAGTGTAGCATAAGTGTTTCGGACAAGGTTCGATTCTCCTACGGTTGAGATTGGTCTGCTGTGATAGCTTTACGGTTGTTGTCAATACCAACTTGCTTCGTCGTTTGATGGTGTAATGGATTGATATTTTGAAATGCCAATTTTAAAGGTAAATATTTGAGAACTGTAACATAATACTGTAATACTTGATTTGGTCCTGCATAATCTTGTTTTAACCTTTCACTGCATGTTTTGGCAGGTGCCCGCTCGAATGAGGTTGCTGTGTGAAGAATAGGAAACTGGATATTGCTACGGTTTTCCTGGTAAGCTCCGGTGGTTCACAACAAACCTCGTAGGTGCCTTGGATGGTGTTTGTTGTATGTCGAGAGTCGGAAACATTCATCTTATTTCAGTGATGGCCGACTACGAAGTTTTTAGTTTGACTTGCTTTGATGTCAAGATGTAAGAGGTTGATCCTTGGTCCTTTTTAATGCTCGACTCAGTAGGTTTTTACAGAAGCGTTGGAACCAACTTCGAGTTGGTCTTTACACCTTTGGTTGTTTGAGGGAAAAGACCTTTCGTGTATTTGGAAAATTTTAAATGGAAAGTAATACAACCTCGGTCATGTTTTAACTATGTTGTTGGGCAATCTTTAGTAATGTCGTGTTTATTTTCACTTGCCTCTAAGCTATTGGTTTTGATAAAAGTATAAGATTGTTTTGAATACTGTTGATTCGAGTCCGAAAATGAAATTATCTCAGGTCTAGTGTAGATGATTGCTTTCTATTCTTCGTCAATGACGTCAATAGTGAAGTTTTTGAAAGATTGTGAAATGAGTTCGAATGTCAAGAAATTCTGCAAAAGATAGTGCACAAGGTCTAAATTTGAAATGTAAAAGTGTTCTACATGTACCTTTGATTTCTATCTGACTTGCATTAATCTATGATTACATAAGCTTAACCTGTGTATAAATAATTTCGATAGTGTGACTGTTTTCAAATGTTGAGATGTGTTCTACTAGGGTTATGAATCCTTGATAAACAATGGTAAAGAATCGTGCTTTCTGCTGTGTGAATTTACTGTCTTGAAGAGGTTTCGAAATGCTAGGTAGGGTTTAAAAAATAAATGTTTAGGATTCGCCATGAAATGCTTGAGCATAAGAAAAATGATGGACTGTGTAATTAATTCTAGGGTTTGGAAATAAAATAGGTTTTAATACTTCTTTGAGATATTCAATGATTGAAAACAAAAGTATAACTATTGCATAAATGAAATGTGAATATTTGTACTAGATTGATACAGAACTAATCATTGAAAATACAGTTTATTGAAAACATATAAAGTCTTAATGTGCGTTTGCTTACTATCTTAAATGAATAGAGACAAGATAATATATGGAACTGTCAGAAGCATACTGTGTTTTTCTTTCAATTAATATTTACATGAATTCTATACTGCAATTTGTACTATACTATAATGTTTTATTGTGCTTTTAAAAAAATAGGACAGAATTATAAACAGAACACTTACTGAAATCATTTATCCAATCAATGGAAATCTGCCTATCTCTCATTTATCATTAATTTGATTCTCTATACTAGAGTACTATGCAGAGAACAACATGGGGAAAAATATAGAGATGGTTATCTAATCAGGTCTTTAACAAGGCTTTATCATTTAGAATTAAACATAGATAAGAAAATAAAATAAATTCTTTTACAAAACAGAGTTTGACTAAGCAGAAACATTACGCTATAAACAAAGTAGGAACAGTGAAACCTGGTTAAGTGTAGGGAAACAAACAGCCCAAGGAACCTGTTCCACCCAACCAATTCCTGAAGACAGCCAAGTTACTTGCCTTAGGACCCTCGAGCCTGTTCACTGAACCACCAGGAGGAAGAAACTTAGAAGCTTAGGACCTCAACTTGCAGTAGCAATTGTTATCCAGTCTTAAAGACTTAGCAGTCAAAGGGACCTGCCCCATCACCTCTGGTTCTCCTTCTCAGAATAATTTGCAGACTTATAGTTGCACTCTCACATAGCCTCCCTATTCGAATCTCTCAGTGATGACCTGATGCACTTGAGGAATATTTCTGCAGAAAATATTGTAAGAGTTGCCTGCTCAATTCGAATTTGCCTTATGTAGGTTGCCTAGGCCTTTTTGTGGTTAACTGGTCATTTAATGAGCTGCCTGCTCACTCCCACCACCTGGGGGATAATGCCACATTTTTAGGGGTAGTTGTCCCATAACCAACAACTAGTGGTGAAGTGCAATTGCTTCCATCTGTCCCATGCCTTCTAACAGCTTCCATTCCTCCTAGTGGGTCAGCGGACACTCATTTAACAGTTCCCTTGGGTGTTTGTCTCCTACTTTAATTTATTAAATAATAATAATCAGTAATTACATTCATCCTTGACGAAACTTGGTCATAATTACAAAACTTTGTAATTAAAATTTAACATAAAGTATTTTGCCAATAAAATAATATTTTTCAGAATTTGGGTAGGTGACATACATGCCCCCTTAAGCCTCAACATCGTCCTCGATGTTGGTTAATCACTCTCTGAGTGTTCCTGAAACAGATTTGGGTATGCTGCCTGCATACTACTCTCCAACTCCCAGGTTGCCTCTTCTGGTCTAAGGTGCTTCTATTGCACCTTCACTTGCCTAATGGTGCGATTCCGGAGCAGAGTTTCCCTCCTTTCGAGGATACAGTCCGGTTCCACCTGAAAATCGCCGTCTTTTCCCACCTGTACATCATTCCAGTTTACAACATGAGTAGCATCGTGTACATACTTCTTTAAAAATGATATATGAAAAACATTATGTATCTTTAGATTTGGTGGCAAAGCCAGTTGGTATGCCACTGGTCCAACCCTTGACAATATTTCGATAAGACCACAATACCTGGGTGCCAACTTGGCACAGCTTCCCAATTTCAATGAACTCTTTTTCGGTCTTACCTTGAGGAACACATGTTCACCAACCTCGAACTCTTTATGAGTCCTTTTTAGATCTGCTTGACTCTTTTGCCTATCTTGGGAAGTTTTTAAATTTCCTTGTACCTGTTTCACAATTAGTTCTAACTCCTGCAACAATTCAGGTCCTAAAACAACTCTATTTACTGGGTCATTCCAAGAAACAGGTGTATCACATTCCCTACCATAAATAATTTCAAATGGGCCAAGTCTGGTTGATGCATGATAATGGTTATTATATGCAAATTCTGCTAAATGCAAGTAGTCTTCCCACTTACCAGGCTGATCCTTAACATACATTCTCAGTAAGTATTCCAAAACTTGATTCACCCTTTCTGTCTGTCCATCCATTTGTGAATGAAATGCTGTGCTGAAATTTAAGGTTGTATTCAACCCTTTAAACAAAGACCTCCAAAAATTTCCAGTAAACTTAAAGTCACGATCTAAAATTATCACTTTCGGTATACCATGTAGTCGAAAAATCTGCTTCATGAAGATTTCTGCAATGTCTGGAGCCTTATGAGTAGTCTTTACAGGTATAAAGTGTGCTGCCTTGCTAAGTTTGTCCACTACCACCATGATAGAGTCATTTTGTTTCTGATTTTTGGGTTGTCCAGTAATAAAGTCTATGCTTATCACTTCCCATTTCCAGCTAGGTATAGGCAATGGCTGCAACAATCCAGCTGGATGTTGATGTTCAACTTTCACTTTCTGACAGTCCAAACACTTAGCTATGTGTTGAGATATTATAACTTCAAAGAATATTATAATTGTACTTTATTATTCCGGAGATGTTTCATTCCTCCGTGAAGATCATATTGTATATCTGGAGATGTTTATTCCTCCGTCGAAATGTGGTAACTCGGGTTATTAGACTTCCCTAGTGGGGGTCGGCCCTGTATGTGTTATGTGGGTCAAAGGGTTATTAGACCACCCTAGAGGGGTCAGCCCAGTTAGTTGTAGTGGGGTATTTAACCCAATGGTTAAATACGAGCCTACATGTCTTGTGTAAAAGAAAAGTCAGAGTAGTGTATAAATAGAGGAGGTGTATTCCTCATTTGATACACACTCACTCACTTGAGGATAGCGCACTTGTGGAGGAGAGGTCTGCTATTGTCGAGGAGGAGATCATGTCTCAGGGTTTCATCTTTGTATATTGCTGGTCATCTATATTGAGAAAGCTTTGATGGGTTTTCTACCCCATGAGGGTTTCCAAGGATAAATCTGTGTCTCTTGTATTTATGCTGTGCTTGTTGTTTCTTCAGTGATCCTGTATATGCTATTATTGTGAAATGGAATGTGATGTTGCTATTTTCTGTCTCAGCATATTGAATTTTAACATGGTATCAGAGCTAACCTGAAGGAAGGCAAGGTATGGCACTTACGACACTTGCTCCTCTTGCGACAATTTGAAGGTTAGGGTTTTATATAGCAAAAACCAGTCATCGTGGAACTTTCGCTATAAATCCATTTATGCGAAGGTTCAGAATCTGAAACATTTACAAGTCGTATATAACATCTCCAGGTATCTTGTGTCCAAAGGGCACCCTCATATTCGTTATACTTTGTAAGTTATGATCAATACAAGTTAGGGTTTCTGCCTCTTCCAGACCTCAGTCAAAATCAGGTGACCTTGGAAAAAAGGTCATAACTTGGGATAGGAAGCTCCAAATTAACTTTCGTAAAAAGTGACAGGTAGTACACAGACTGTACTATCTCAAGAAACTTTTTCATAGGTCGAAGGTGAAACAATGACAAGTGGCACGCCGTACAAGTTCGCTCTCCTGTTTATCCCATAAACAGGTCACATTGCGACATTTGGCATAACTCTCTCTCAAAGAGTCCAATTGAGGTCAGATCTATCAGGATGGAAAGATAACAGGGCGAGCTATCTCAAGAAAAAAGTTTAGAGGCCGAAGTTGAAACAGTGACACGTGGAACTCCGTACAAGTTCGCTCTCCTGTATTATCCCAAAACAGGTCACGTTGCGACATTTGGCATAACTCTCTCTCAGAGAATCCAATTGAGGTCAGACCTGTTGGGATGGAAAGATGACAGGTCAGGCTACCACAAAAAAAAATTTCAGACCCTGTGGAGCAAAAAGTTCGGAGTTACAGCAGAAACAATCAGGTACATATTTCTGTCAAAACAGAATTATTTTTTAAGCACCTTCATTCATGGCTTCCGAAATTTAGGGTTTCGGAGAAAGTTAGAATTTTTGGAATCGGAATCCACGGCTGAATGCTACTTAGGAAAATCGAAATTTAGAGACCAAGATTGAATTTTTTGGTTGTGTAGAAGACCAGGCTTGAGCAAACCCCAGTTCGAGATTTTGATCGGAAAGATGGAAAATTAGGGCTTCAGCAAAAGTTGGAATTTTTGAAGTCTGTAACCACAGCTGGAAGCTCCTCATAAAAAATAAGAGTTTAGAGCCTTGGATCAAACCTTTTGATTGGACAGAAGGGTGGGATTCATCAAACCCTAGTTCGGGTTCCTGTCCAGAAGATCCAGAAGTTTCGAAGGCAATTTTGAGGGGTCAAATTTTGGAGATTTCAAAATTGAAGTATGCTAGTTTGATCAGCTCAGCAAGACACATCCTTCCATCCATTCAGAAGTGTGAAAGTCAAAGATTGAATTTTTAGGGTTTCTCTAGCAAACCCTAACCAAGCTCCATATCAAGTTTCAGGGGGAGTTGAGGCTAAGGCCTTACATAAGAAGACTACAAGAAGTCTTGACATGTATGACTTAAGGAGGTTTAGGTATGTCTTGAAATCTGATTCTTGATTAAGTTCATAATGTGTTTGTCTCCATGTTATTTATTAGTACAATCTTGATTAATGTTATTAATTGTCTTATCACCCTAGTAACAATATGAATGCATGTGAATGATCGAAGACATTCATTGATTAGGGCTATATGATTGTACTTATGCATTATGGTGTTGTGTGAGGTTGATGTTGTCTGCTAACAAGATACAGGTACATCACGAAAGACAAATCAAGTTCCATGACCATGACAACATGAAGACAAAGACTCATCCACTTACGAGGTATGTATGACTTTTTTATATTGTGTTTAACCTATGAGACATGCAGGTTCTAGCTCAGGATCTCTAAATCATTGAAGATATTGTTTATGTATGTTGTACATAACTAAGCAGGTATACTAATCCGGGTATGTTTTCCTATGTCATGTTAGAATCTTACCTTGTGTTAGGATCCCTTATATAAGTATACTTGGTATGATTGGTTATGCTTATTCATAAAGTTAGTAATCAAGGGTTTATGCATATTATGTCTCTTATCTTGGTTGATGATTTAACTAACTAGATCAAACAAGAATATGCATGAGTAAAAGAAGACTTCCTTGAAACCCTGAATACTAATGATCATGACTATACATATTCAAGATTATTTAGAATTAGAATGTTTTGATAATATTGAGAATATACTAATGATTGTATGTTTGTGTATGAGATCATGAGGATGACACTAGTGCACACTTGAGCATGCACAGTGGTACAGAATGAATAGAAGTTCAGAAGACATACAGAATATCAAGCGGGAGGCAACCACACAAACATAAAAGATAAGTATTTGAGTTGTTATTAGAAATAGTAAATGATATTGCTTGTATGCATATTTGTATTCCTAGAATATATCATGCTGAGTGTAAACATTCATAAAGCATTGAACAATATACTACTAATATGCATATGATTGGTAAGTTGGACAAACATTCCATTGTTGCTTGTCTAGAATGAAACCTCTTTGCTAACATGCTGAGAGCTGTGCACACTCTCGATAGTATGTTCTGGTAGAGATGGAAGGCATCTAGATAGCCACTGTATGCATACAGAATATGGGAAAGTGTTGTGCCAAAGTATTGGTCAAAATAGTTGCATAACTATGTAAATGATATCTGTATGCATAATAGGTTATCTTGTCAATATGATTTGATGATTATGAAGTATTACTAATCATGTACTTAATTTTGATTTGTAGGAAAGATCATGATGAATGATGAACACTGAACAAGTGATGGATGTTCAACAAAAGATTTACAAATCAAACACACTATAGAAGGCTTGTGGCTAGAAGATTCTCTTAGAAAGAGGAAAAGAATCATGATGAGATGTTTTGCTCTAAGTGGCTAGATAAGACCATTCTCTTAATGGTGTAATTAAAGAAGAAGTGTAAATCAGGTTCTGTATGGATTCCCAGGATCAATAATCAATTGATGAGCTTAATGATCACCATGGGTGATGTGGATCTCAACCTTTGCTACAAGGTTGAATATGGCTTCTATACACATATGACATGGATGCAAGAAGGAACTCACCATAGAGTTCGAATGATATCGAGGCTCATATCAGTAGACCCATCTAACGAGAGATGGCACATATAGATATGCAGAAGATCATTCAATGCAGAGTGTGAAGGGAGAATTGACAGTTTCTTGATAAGCTTGGGCTTTACCAAAAGTAAAGTTGTTCCTAACCTTTACCTTAAGGTTATGGATCATACTATTATTGTATTATGATGATCTCCTTCTGATAGGGAATGAGAAACAGATCATGAAAAGAAAGAAGAAGATGGCTGCAGAAATGAGAATGAAAGATCTCAGATTGATTCATTACTTCCTAGGTCTAGAAGTATGGCAAGGCTCATAAGGAATCTTTCTCAACTAGGGAAAGTATGTTGAGAAATCTTGAGAAGAATTGATGTGTTGGAATGGCCAATCTCATGGATTCCAACTTGAATTTGTTAGCAAATGACTCATCAGAGTTACTGGATATAACTCTGTACAGACAAATTATTGAGTCATTGATGTGTCTAACGAATACTAGGTCAGATATATGCTTTGCTGTGAACACCTTGAGTCAGTATCTAGTGGAAACTAGATGTGTTCACCTGTTAGTTGCAAAGCATGTGATGAGGTACCTAAAGGATATAATAGAATTTGATCTATGTTATCTTGGAGATCATGACTTCAGATGGCTACATAGATGTTGATTGAGCAGAAAGTGTATCAGACAGGAAGAGCACATTGAGAAGATGTTATTGTTTGGGATCAGCCATGATCTCATGGTTTAGAAGGAAGTAATCTAGTGTGGCTCTCATCACAAGCGGAATATATGGCTGCTTGCTCTGCTAGTTGTGAAGCCGTATGGCTTTAGAATTGTTTGACATAAAAATGGACCCAACTGTGATCCTATGTGACAAACAGAGTTGTACCAAAATGGCAGAGAATCCAGTATTCCATGATAAGTCAAAAGCACATAGAGATCTGACATTTCTATATACGAGATATGGTGCAGAAAGGAATTAAAGTTCGAATTTGTAACAGGTTACCAATGTACTAACCAAACCTCTACCGATCCGATGAACTAACCAAACCTCTACCTCAAGTAAAGTTTTCCAAGACAAACTTAATATAGTTTAAAAGGACCCTCCTCGAAAGGGGGAGTGATGTGATCACCTATGATGAGATTTCTTGCATCGACAGTGAGGTAAATGATGTGGATACCTATATTCGTGATGCCGACAGAGAGGTTGGTGGATGGTCCTTAGACAAGGTCTAAGGTGACAAGGGGATTGCATCATCCTTAAGAGAGCCGTAGACATGATGTCTCCGAGAATGAAGTCCTTAGTGGACATGATAGGATTGCATCATCCTAAAGAGAGCGGTAGACATGATGTCTCTGAGAATGAAGTCCTTAGTGGACATGATAGGATTGCATCATCCTAAAGAGAGCCGTAGACATGATGTCTCCGAGAATGAAGTCCTTGGTGGACATTATAGGATTGCATCATCCTTAAGAGATCCGTAGACATGATGTCTCCGAGAATGAAGTCCTTAGTGGACATGATAGGATTGCATCATCCTAAAGAGAGTCGTAGACATGATGTCTCCGAGAATGAAGTCCTTAGTGGACATGATAGGATTGCATCATCCTAAAGAGATCCGTAGACATGATGTCTCCGAGAATGAAGTCCTTGGTGGACATGATAGGATTGCATCATCCTTGAACTCAAGTTCTAAAGTGAGTCATAGACAAATGTCTCCGAGAAAGAAAAAGGATTGGATCATCCCTGGACTTTAGTCCTAAAGTGAGCCGTAGACGTATGTCTTCGAGAATGAAGTCCTTGGTGGACATGTGAGGATTGGATCATCCCTAGACTTTAGTCCTAAAGAGAGTCGTAGACATGATGTCTCCGAGAATAAAGTCCTGAATGAACAGGTGGGGGATTGTATCGTCCCCAGACTTCGGTCCCAGAATTGAGTCATAGACATATGTCTTCGAGAATAAAGTCCTGAATGAACAGGTGGGGGATTGTATCGACCCCGGACTTTGGTCCCAGAATTGATCCGTAGACTGGGTCTTCGAGAATTGAAGATAGGATTGCATCGTCCCTGGACCTCGGTTCAAAATGTACGTGAGGACTGCATCGTCCATGAACTGGGTTCAAAATGTACGTGAGGACTGCATCGTCCATGAACTGGGTTCAAAATGTACGTGAGGACTGCATCGTCCATGAACTGGGTTCAAAATGTACGTGAGGACTGCATCGTCCATGAACTGGGTTCAAAATGTACGTGATGGGATTGCATCGTCCCTAGACATGAGACTTGTCTTAAAGTGATAAGGACTGATCATCCTGGAACTTGATGGAGATTGCATCGTCCCTAGACATGAGACTTGTCTTAAAGTGATAAGGATTGATCATCCTGGAACTTGATCTGGATTGTATCATCCATGGACCTATGTCCTAAAGAGAGCAGGATTGATCATCCTGTAATATGATCGTGTGTGTTGCAGGGTATGCTGCTATGTATTGATGATAGATGTATTAGTGAGAATACATGCTTTTGATGATAGATGTATTAGTGAGAATACATGCGTTTGATGATAGATGTATTAGTGAGAATACATGCGTTTGATGATAGATGTATTAGTGAGAATACATGCTTTTGATGATAGATGTATTAATTCTCATGTTTTTGATGATATATGTATTAGTAAGAATACATGTTTTGATGATAGATGTATTGGTGTGGATACTAATACAGATGATCGTGATGATCCAGATGCTGTAGATCGTGATGATCCAGATGCTGTAGAACGAGATGATCCAGATGCTGTAGATCGAGATGATCCAGATGCTGTAGATCGAGATGATCCAGATGCTGTAGATCATGGTGATCCAGATGCTGTAGATCGAGATGTTCCAGATGCTGTAGATCGTGATGATCCAGATGCTGTAGATCGAGATGATCCCGATGCTGATGATTGTATGATGACGATGCTGATGATCGCGAGGATCCAGATGTTGGTGTTGTTGTAGTTGTTCGAGTGCTGCAGAAGATAAAGACTCAGTACTGAAGATGTTGATGTATTGAAGATGTTCCAGTAACTGCTTGAGTTACTGATGATGTTGAGAAAGCTTCCAATGATTTATAGATGTATCATGTATGATGTTGATGACTCCTTGCTCATGCAGATGCTGTTATAATATCCTTCTTGTTAAGGGGGAGTGTTGAGATATTGTAACTTCAAAGAATATTATAATTGTACTTTATTATTCCGTAGATGTTTCATTCCTCCGTGAAGATCTTATTGTATATCCGGAGATGTTTATTCCTCCGTCGGAATGTGGTAACTCGGGTTATTAGACTTCCCTAGTGGGGGTCGGACCTGTATGTGTTATGTGGGTCAAAGGGTTATTAGACCACCCTAGAGGGGTCGACCCAGTTAGTTGTAGTGGGGTATTTAACCCAATGGTTAAATACGAGCCTACATGTCTTGTGTAAAAGAAAAGTCAGAGTAGTGTATAAATAGAGGAAGTGTATTCCTCATTTGATACACACTCACTCACTTGAGGATAGCGCACTTGTGGAGGAGAGGTCTGCTATTGTAGAGGAGGAGATCATGTCTCAGGGTTTCATCTTTATATATTGCTGGTCATCTATATTGAGGAAGCTTTGCTGGGTTTTCTACCCCATGAGGGTTTCCCAGGATAAATCTGTGTCTCTTGTATTTATGTTGTGCTTGTTGTTTCTTCAGTGATCCTGTATATGCTATTATTGTGAAATGGAATGTGATGCTGCTATTTTCTGTCTTAGCATATTGAATTTTAACACTATGTACTCTGCTACTTCATCTTTCATTCTGGGCCAATAGTATTCTTTCCTTAGCATAGTAATGGTCTTCTGATAACCTGGATGGCCAGAGTAATGGCTTTTGTGCATCTCATTTAAAATCAGAATTTTTACTTCTGGTATGTTGGGTACATACAATCTGTTTTTGTATAACAATAGTCCATTTTTCTTCAAACTGTAATCTGCCATAGAATTTTCAGAACTGTTATTTGCTGTCTTTTCTTGTAATTTCCTGTATTCTTCATCTGTTTCACTCCTTTCAAGGATTTGAGTTTCTAAGTCTGTTGAATAAGTACTGATGGCTGAAATAAAATTCAGTTTTGCCTTGCGACTTAATGCATCTGCGACCTTGTTCTCTTTCCCTTTAATATGCTGAATTTCGAAATCATACTCATTTAGGAAAGTTAACTATCTAGCTTGTCTAGCGTTCAGATTTGTCTGATCTAATAAATATTTCAAACCCATGTTGTCTGTCAATAAGGTAAATTTTCTGCCAATAAGGTGGTGACGCCACATTTTTAAAGCATGAATTACTGCTAATAACTCTAAATCATAAGTAGAGTAGTTCTTCTCATGTATTTTCAGCTTTCTTGATTCATATGCCACAACATGACTTCTTGTGTTAGGACTCCACCGAGTCCATCATTACATGCATCTGTGCAAACTATAAAATCCTTATTAGGATCCGCTATCCTTAGAATAGGTGTTGTAGTCAATAACTCTTTTAACTTCTTAAAACTATATGAACACTTCTGAATCCACACGAATTTCTTTCCTTTCTTCTGCAAGGAGGTTATGGGGTTTGCAATCTTCGAAAAACCCTTTATAAATTTTCTGTAATATCCAGTAATACCCATAAATGATCTTACATCCGACACATCCTCAGGAACCGGCCAATCATTAATGGCTTTTATCTTGTCGGGATCAACCGAGATTCCTTCTTTAGAAATTATGTGTCCTAAATACTGAATTTTGTCCTTGTGAAAGTCACACTTACTAAAGTTAGCGTATAGTTGATGATCTCTTAGAACTTGTAAGATAATCCATAGATGTTCGTCATGCTCTTCTTTGCTTTTAAAATACACTAAAATGTCATCTATAAACACAACAACAAACTTATCTAAGTATTTGTGCAGAATATTGTTCATCAAACACATAAATACAGCCAGGGCATTAGTTAAGCCAAATGGCATGACTATGAACTCGTAATGTCCATATCGAGTTCTGAAAGCTGTTTTGAAAATATCCTCATCCTTAACCCGCACTTGATGGTATCATGACCTTAGATCAATCTTTGAAAATATCGTTGCTCCACGCAGCTGATCAAATAGATCATCTATGCGGGGCAATGGATATCGATTCTTGATTGTCATCTTATTCAGCTGGCGATAATCTATGCACAGTCTTAGGGTTCCATCTTTCTTCTTAACAAATATAACAGGTGCTCCCCAAGGAGACACGCTGGGTCTTATATAATTCTTATCAATCAGTTCCTTCAACTGTGATTTCAACTCGTTTAATTCGAGTATATTCATCATATATGGAGCTTTAGAATTCGGTACTGCTCCTGGTATTAACTCGATGGTAAAGTCTAAATCTCTTTTAGGAGGTAATCCTGGAATCTCCTTAGGAAAAACATCCTTGAAATCCTTTAGGACATGTATGTCTTCTAGTTTCAATTTGTCCTTTTTACAAATAAGCTCATCATTTACTACATTTACTGCAAACAACTGACATCCTTTCCTAACTGCCCTCTTAACTTGCATTGTTGAAATCTGTCCAAGGGTTGTTTTTCTTGGAATACCTTTTACTTCTACAGTTTCTCCTTCATCATTTAAACATGTAAAACTTTTCTTGTAACAGTTCAGAATGACATGATGGGCTTCTAACCAGCCCATTCCGATTATGATATCATAAGATCCTAAAGGTAAAATATTCAACTTGATTTGTGTCTTTAACTGGTTCATGGATAAAGCACAACTTTCAATAAAATCTGATACTTTTCTCTTTGTTCCTGTTGCTAGTCTAACTAACCAAGATTTACTAAACTTTTCTGTTTCAATTTAAAACTTTCCACAATATCTGGTGATATATAACTTAAGCTAGCACCTGGATCAATCAAAATAGTAACATGATGATTTTGTAGCATACCTTCAATCTCTACCATAGAGATTTGATGATTTGCTTGCCTGTTGTCGAGTGCTGCATTGATTCTGGGCATATCCCTTGCCAAGTCTCCAACAGTAGGTTCAGTTTGAATAGAATGAATGTTGTTAGCTCTCCGCTTCCTCTTGGGGCATTCTGATGCATAGTGAGAACCTTGACACTCGAAACATTTGATAGGTGCCTTTTGATCATTATTTCTGTTAGCATTGGGAGTGTTTCTAGGAGCTGTAAAATTCTGCTACTAACTGTTTTTGGAATTGTTTCCTTGAAAATTCCTATTCTGAATTTTTTTTCTTTTGGAAACCAGAATTTCCACTAAATCTGAATTTTTTCTTTTTCAGCTCAAAATTGCTAGGTTTATGACTTTTCCAGTTTGACATTCCTTCTCTTTTCCAATTAGTGTCATAACAGAAAGTTGCTTTCCTCATGGCCTCCTCTAAGGTTTTTGGACTGCCATACTCAATTATGTCCTTGATATTGAAAGGTAGACAGCTCAAGTATATTTGGATCTTCGGTTTTTCTTCCACAAGGTATGGCACATATCTCAGTAAGTTCAGAAATTTACTGTTCATTTCCTTCATGTTCATACTTCCCAGCTTTAAGTCATAGAACTCCTTTGATTTTTCTTCATAGTATTGTTCTGATAAGAATTTCTTTTTGAAATATCGTTTGAAAGTACTCCAGTTGACGTCCTTGTCTTTGATGCCCTTCACTCTCTTGATGTTCTGCCACCAAATATCCGCCTTGCTGATCAAGTTGTAGATTGCCATCTTTGCCTTCAAAGATTCAGAATAATCATATATTTGGAAATACTTTTTCATGCCGGACAGCCAAGCTTCTGCTGTCTCTCCTTTTTCAGTTTCACCATTGAAGGTTGGGGGTTTGATTTTCTTGAACTGCCTTGAAATTTGCTCATACTGTTTGTGACTTTTCCTTTTGGGTTTTTAGTCCCCTTCACTGCTGTCACTTGAATAATTTCTTTTCTTTTTCCATTTTTCATGGGCATCTTCTGATGATATCGAAATACTGTTTGCATCATCAGCTTTCATCTTTTTACTTATGTATGGATGAGGTAAATCTTCAACCTTGGAAGTATTCTCAATTTCTCTATTATGTTCATCAGTTGGGCATTATTCGAACAGTACTTGATTTAACTCTTCTTGCGCCTTCAAGAATCTCTCATTGTCTTGTTTTACAGATCTAATTTCTGCCTTTAATTCTTGAAATGCTCGTAATAATTCTGACGAATTATCGTTTACTTCGCCATGAAATTATTCTCCTTCGAAATGCCTTCCTGTGCTATCACTGTTGGGTTGAAATATGTCTTCTAAATGTCCAGCTGCGTTTTCCATACCTGTAACTCAAAATAATTTATGTATAACACAATAGTTTAAATTTTTGAATTAGTAAAAGTTCTGCTGTAAATAGTTGTTGATTTTTTATTTTTTTGTGTTCTTGGACCTTTTTCTGGCCTAGAGTTCGAACATGAGCTCTGATACCACATGTAACATCCCGAAAAATACCGAAAATTTGAATTTTTTATAATAGCAATAATTATCGAAATCAATAATGTAGAATAAATAACTAATTAAATCTCGTATCTAGAATAGTTGAACATGGTAACATGTCGAAATTAATACATATAAAACATAACACTAAATGAATTGCAAATGCGGAATTTAAGTAGATACTAATCTTTGATCGCAAGATATTTATGATTGTAACATCTTTAAATGCAGTCTTCACCTTTCTGAGTTTTGAAAGTACTTCTATGCTGTACATATGCTTATATTAATATGCTGTAATTGATAACATACTAACAGTTTGCTTGTATGATTATGAAGGGGTCCTACGAGGTACCCTGAAGTTTACTTAGCTATGATTAGCTAAGGCATTTGAAACAATTTCCATGTGCAGACAACAGGTAAGAATTCTACGGCAACAAAGTTAGAGTATCATTCAATTCATCGTCAAATTAGAATTAAATGCTAAGTACGTCCTTGTGAAACAAGTGGCTGGAGGTATGAATATTTTGGTTTCCAAACAAGTCAACGTGCTGAAAAACAAACTCATCAATGCTATTGAAAACACATCGTCAGTTGATTGATATAATGCTATTTAATTTTATCGTAAGACTCCTGTCTTTATCATGAACACCTTTGAATTTATCATTAAACTTTGCATCTACAGAACTTAGATTATTCTAAGTCCTGAATTCATTATTCGATTATCAATGATCTACAATGTATTTGAATGGTCTAGTGATTAATGTTATGAACTCTGCATTATAATGTATAATGTCTTTTTTTTAAAATATGCCCTTGGCATCATGCTTATCCATGTACCTATATGGCTAGTTCTTATTAGTTACTATGCATTTACAAAATTCAATGCTATGTAATTCAAATACTATAGTGCCTAATCCTTGAATTATATGAACTATGCACATAAATTATAATATTATGAATTTCAAATTGCAATGATATGTTTATCACTATACGATGTAATCACTATCATATGCAATACTATAATTACAATATGCAAACTATGGAATACGATGTAATTCTATCTATTTATATACTTAAGCAATAATTGAACCAATGATATAGTGTCTCCAACCTTTGAAAACCAAGACTATAGCAATGAAAGGAACTATGCTATTCTACCTAGCTCTTACCCTAATTATTGACAACGTATCAAACTAATTCATAAAGGAGTGATGAGTTTGATAGTTATTAAATGCTATCTGCAGGTTGACAGTGTCCCGATCGGTAATAAATATGCTAACCAAACTCCATAGTGGAAAGTATGGGTGTCCCTCCACGTAATCCCTTCACGTGAGCTTTGGTTGGTTTGACAACTAGGAATCCTAGCTAGCATGGTTGTCACGACGCTTCTCTTCCGAGCTGTACACGGTAATATATCTTGGCAGGTAGTGTTGGCACTATTGTGGTTGATGTAATTAATGGGATATTAATGCAATGTTGCTCGGCTTTCAACGTAGCATCGTTGGCATCTCCATGCTCGTTGATCTCATCAAATCTCGATCGTTGATGTTGTTACCCTAAACCTTGTTGTATGTAATGTTTTGCAAACTTCCCGGTCTTCATTGTTATGCTAGGTTGAGGCCGACAGGCTGCCAAAATGTAGGGTTTGGCAAGAGTGTCTCTCAGGGTTTCGATCTTATGACCCGTGAGTGGTAGTTTTCTAAATAGTTACAGGCATTGGACCTTCTGCATTTAAGCTACGATACCAAAATAGTGACAGGGTATTCTTCTTCCAGTGTAGCATAAGTGTTTCGGACAGGGTTCGATTCTCCTACAGTTAAGATTGGTCTGCTGTGATAGCTTTAGGGTTGTTGTCAATACCAACTTGCTTTGTCGTTTGATGGTGTAATGGATTGATATTTCGAAATGCCAATTTTAAAGGTAAATGTTCGAGAATTGTAACATAATACTGTAATACTTGATTTGGTCCTGCATAATCTTGTTTTAACCTTTCATTACATGTTTTGGCAGGTACCCGATCGAATGAGGTTGCTGTGTGAAGAATAGGAAACTGGATATTGCTACGGTTTTCCTGGTAAGCTCCGGTGGTTCACAACAAACCTCATAGGTTCCTTGCATGGTGTTTGCTGTATGCCGAGAGTTGGAGACATTCGTCTTATTTCAGTGATGGCCGACTGTGAAGTTTTTAGTTTGACTTGCTTTGATGTCAAGATGTAAGAGGTTGATCCTCAGTCCTTTTTAATGCTCGACTCAGTAGGTTTTTACTGAAGTGTTGGAACCAACTTCGAGTTGGTCTTTACACCTTTGGTTGTTTGAGGGAAAAGACCTTTCGTGTATTTGGAAAACTTTAAATGGAAAGTAATACAGCCTCTGTCATGTTTTAACTATGCTGTTGAGCAATATTTAGTAGAGTCGTGTTTATTTTCACTTGCCTCGGAGCTATTGGTTTTGATAAAAGTATAAGATTGTTTTGAATACTGTTGATTCGAGTCCGAAAATGAAATTATCTCAGGTCTAGTGTAGATGATTGCTTTCTATTCTTCGTCAATGATGTCAATAGTGAAGTTTTTGAAAGATTGTGAAATGATTTCGAATGTCAAGAAATTCTGCAAAAGATAGTGCACAAGGTCTAAATTTGAAATGTAAAAGTGTTCTACATGTACCTTTGATTTCTATCTGACTTGCATTAATCTATGATTCTAGAAGCTTAACCTGTGTATAAATAATTTCGATAGTGTGACTGTTTTCAAATGTTGAGATGTGTTCTACTAGGGTTATGAATCCTTGATAAACAATGGTAAAGAATCGTGCTTTCTGCTGTGTGAATTTACTGTCTTGAAGAGGTTTTGAAATGCTAGGTAGGGTTTAAAAAAGAAATGTTTAGGATTCGCCATGAAAGGCTTGAGCATAAGAAAAAATGATGGACTGTGTAACTAATTCTAGGGTTTGGAAATACAATAGGGTTTAATACTACTTTGAGATATTCAATGATTGAAAACAAAAGTACAAATATTGCATAAATGAAATGTGAATATTTGTACTAGATTGATACAGAACTAATCATTGAAAATACAGTTGTATTGAAAACATATAAAGTCTTAATGTGCGTTTGCTTACTATCTTAAATGAATAGAGACAAGAGAATATATGGAACTGTCAGAAGCATATTGTGTTTTTCTTTCAATTAATATTTACATGAATTCTATACTGCAATTTTTGCTATACTATAATGTTTTACTGTGTTTAAAAAAAAACAGGATAGAATTATAAACAGAACACTTACTGAAATCATTTATCCAATCAATGGAAATCTGCCTATCTCTCATTTATCATTAATTTGCTTCTCTATAGTAGAGTACTATGCAGAGAACAACATGGGAAGAAATATAGAGATGGTTATCTAATTAGGTCTTTGACAAGGCTTTATCATTCAGAATTAAACATAGATTAGAAAATAAAATAAATTCTTTTACAAAACAGAGTTTGACTAAGCAGAAACATTAAGCTATAAACAAAGTAGGAACAGTGAAACCTGGTTAAGTGTAGGGAAACAAACAGCTCAAGGAACCTGTTCCACCCAACCAATTCCTGAAGACAGCCAAGTTACTTGCCTTAGGACCCCTGAGCCTGTTCACCGAACCACCAGGAGGAAGAAACTTAGAAGCTTAGGACGTCAACTTGCAGTAGCAATAGTTATCCAGTCTTAAAGACTTAGCAGTCAAAGGGACCTTCCCCAACAACTCTGGTTCTCCTTCTCAGAATAATTTGCAGACTTACAGTTGCACTCTCACATAGTCTCCCTATTCGAATCTCTCAGTGATCACCTGATGCACTTGAGGAATATTTCTTCATAAAATATTGTAAGAGCTGCCTGCTCAATTTGAATTTGCCTTCTGTAGGCTGCCTAGGCCTTTTTGTGGTTAACTGGTGATTTAATGAGCTGCATGCTCACTCTCACCACTTGGGGGATAATGCCACATTTTTAGGGGTAGTTGTCCCATAACCAACAGCTAGTGGTGAAGTGCAATTGTTGCCATCTGTCCCATGCCTTCTAACAACTTCCATTCCTCCTAGTGGGTCAGTGAACACTCATTTAATAGCCCCCTTGAGTGTTTGTCTCCTACTTTAATTTATTAAATAATAATAATCAGTAATTACATTCATCCTTGACCAAACTTGGTCATAATTACAAAACTTTGTAATTAAAATTTAACATAAAGTATTTTGCCGATTAAATAATATTTTCAGAATTTGGGTAGGTGACACAAATTGTTTGGTTTGACATTTTACTTCATTGGCTTGATGACTACATCAAAACTAAATTCTTGGAACAACATAAGCGATTAACAGATGCATCCCTCTAGAATACCCTTATTGACTAAATAATTTAGAGTCAGATGGTCTGCACAGATTTAAAATGGTATTTTAGTAGGTAGTAAAATCATTTTTGCAAGGCATAAACCATAGTTAGACCTTCCCATTCGATTGGTCTATAGTTGTGTTCAACTCAAGAAAGAACCTTACTAGCGAAGTAGAACAGGTGGTCTAGATTGGTTTTTAGTTGTGATAGTGCTCCTCCTATTGATAGGCCTAATGAATTTACATTTACATTAAATTCAATGGAACAATATAGGAAAACTAATATATGAGCACTTACCGTTTTTTCTTGTAATACCTTGAAAGACACCTGGCATTCTTGCATCCACTTTAAATATTTTTTTCTTCTTCTTTCCTATTAAGGTGTAATTTCTAGTGAATCTTATGCAGTAGCATGTATGCACCTATGTTAATATTAAGGTATGGGATTCTTCGAGGCATACCATATTGAGAAACCACGTGACCAAGTAGTGCCCTAAATGGTATGCAAAATATAATTTCTTGCAGATTTAGGGAGTTCTACAGTTGTCAGAATAGTTAAAATATCAATTGCAACATGGCAGCATGTTCGTTCAATACTCATTGATTATCTAGTCATTCAATTATGCCTCTAAAAAATTATGTGTGTAGTCTTTGAAGCCTTCGATGGCAATTTTGGAGAGTGTTGCTAGTGCATTCCTTAGCCCAACTGTCATGATTTTGCAGTGATAATATACTCATTCCATTGTGAATTTGTAATATTTTGGTTCTTCTCAACAAATCATACATGGTGAAATTTGAAAAACCCATGTGTGAATGAGCATGCCCCCATCCCCACCACATGGTCTAGCACCTCATCACTAAATAGTTTTGGGAATGGATCGTGAACATAGGTTGCATTTAATCCTTTGAAATATACTAATAATCTAATTTATCCTTATCTTCTTGTCCTGGATGACTGTTGGGATTATCCAAACAAATTCCTCAACTAAGAAGATTAAATCAATTGCTAACATTTTATCAATTTTCTCTTTAACTTTTTGCTTGACCCTTAGGTTAAGTCTGTAGGATCTCTTCTTTGTGGGTTTGGTGTCAGTATTTATTTATTTCTTCATTTCACCTAATATCCTTTGATTCCTTTAAGCTATATTGTTTTTTATGGAAAGAGCTTTTGATACTCCTTAATCAATGATTCAAGTTCCCAAATTGTCTTTTCATCCTAGTAGTCCTTAATGCAATCCAATCTCTAACTCTTCTTTGAGCCAATGCTTATATTTTTAACCTTCAATGGTTCGTGGTATATTTGTTTTGTAAGAACCATTATTAGTCTATTGAATGCCATTTTTCAGTTAAATCTACTACACCATGTTTTCTTTAATCATAACTCTGTAACAATTTCAATTTTAGTATGAACAATTTATTTTAGCATAATTCCTAAACATTTACCAGAAATTTATGGATTTCTATTATTTCTTCTCATGGTAGAATGTCATCATCTTTTTATAATTTCAATCATAACTATTTGAAACAATAAATAATTAGTAGATTACCTCTAAAATTTGTTCTAATTAGCAATCCAACTGAGTCCTCCTCTACTACAGTTTAGTTCAATATGCCCAAATTGGAATTAACCTCCTCCCTAACTAGGATCATCCTAACTTCCTCGCTCCAAGAAACTCTATGTTTCCTATTCCTACAGTTTCCTATCCCTCCATGATTAAATATCCATTAACAACGGGAGCAACCAACATCCAATCCAATAGTTCAGTGCTCGAGTTCAGTCCTCCTCCTTTCCTCCATCTCCCCCTAGTCCCTCTTCCAAGTTTTTCTTTATGTCCTTCCCCAACGCCTTCTTTCCTCGGGAGGTGTGGATACCCCCTTTCCTAGGAAGGCCTTGTAATAATAAAATAATACTTCCTTTCTTCACATCCTTCCCCACAATTAAATGAATAACTTCATCCCATATATATGTACAAATCCAATCAAATAAAATCCATGGTGGGATTACAAAATTCAATATCTAATGAAATGTAATTTAATCGAAAATGAAATGCTAATTAATCCAAATGAAATGCAAATCAGTCCAAATTAAAGGTAAGTTATTCCAAATGAAAGGTAAATTACAAGTATACAATTTAACTTCCTTTTATACCCATCATGCAACAAACAATTTATAATATTATTTTAATGCTAATATATCTTGTAATGGTAGCAATGTATACATGCACTGATAATAAAAACCATAACCTCTAATGCATAGTTCCCACGTGATCTCATCCAAGCATGCATGATAATAATTCAGTAAAACACATCCAAAATCTCTTTAACTAAGTCACAATAATACAATATGAACTGAACATTACGCGAACATTATCACGAGTGAATTAAGCAAGCATTTTAGCACACAAATGGAATTAACTATGGAACTAATATGGAATATCTAATTCCCCGACAAAATTCTTAACTACGTTAAACCGTCCTTCTTCCCTAACCTACTTCCATCTTCCAAATCCTATCCTTTCCAATGAATCTTTGTGTATTTCCCACCATCACATGAAATTCGCTATGAGCACCACACCTAGTGCTAGTGTTATTTTCTCAACGTCATTAGAATGCTCCATCTGATCCATGTCTAAGTCTTCAATTTTTTTTAGTCCCAGCATATATGGGTGGTTTTTTGGTTTTGTACCTATCCATCTCATATTTTTTATGGGAGTGCAATACTCGGAGGATAACACATGGTTTAGTTCTTGATAGTTCTATAATATATCCTTTGAATATGTGTGAAATAAAAAAATACCTTGCTAACTAACAAATCCATCTACTATAGGGTTAACATACTCACCCCTCATTCTCACTTTCATATTATAAATATGATCTACCATGTTCCCTCAACTTCAAAAGATATATTTCTTCTTTTCAGGTCAAAGATTGAATCATTATCATATGGTCGTTCAATTCATAGGTAGGGTGCAAATCCTCTTCATCCATGATTTTTATGACTTGGTAGACTCTATATTGATTTGCAAGACACAATTAGATGGGTGAGAAGAACAATTTGGGGATTACCATCATTTCCCATGATTTCATGGGCAACATATTTACATCATATCCCAAATGCCACATAACATCGTTCACCTCATAGCTTGAAATGTTTCCAGTTAGTTTAAACTCCTTACCAATTTTGATTCTCTTTTTCTTTCCCACCATATTTGAATATATATATATATATATATATATATATATTATATATATATATATATTCGAAGGATTGATTTCCCATGATGTCTCTTCTCCCTCTAGAGATTAGTCGAGAACACGTTGCAACTTCATCCAAAGGTGTTGGTTATCTAGTACATTGGGAATGTTTTGAGGAAGTCATTCCATGAATTATTTGTTTGTTGTGTCTCGCTATAAATTATGTTGTGATTTTCTTCATTAAGATATATTCAGTTAATACTACGTGTTGCTATGGTATCATTTTTTCCATTATAGTAGTTGTGGATTCACATAGAATATATATGGATTCTTTGTAAATTTCCTTATGCTTAGTTGTGTCGAAGTCCATGTTATTAACCCGATGGGTTAGCTAGAGTGGTTGAGAGATGTGAGTTGTAAGTAGAAGGTCTCATGGTCAAAACCCTCGGTGGCTATGCGTTGATATATAAGGGCCTCACTTGATGTCCCAACAAGGTTAGGCTATGTAACCAGAGTTGGCGAGGTGAGGCCCCTTTGGATGGGCCCCCTCTGAATTCTTCCTATGGACGTGTCAAAGTCCATGTTATTAGGTGTTGCTGTATAGATTTGAAAGGACAATTCTATGATTCAGTATTGCTCTAGTTTCTACATTAATCTTCAAGAATTTTAGGCTTCTTAGCTTTAAGATATGTAAGTTTGATTTCATTTGCTTCATTTTGTACTCCCATAATTCCAAGATGTCAGTGTAGTCTTTGGTAGCATGGAATGTGAACCTACAATGCCCACACATTGATCTTCTTGGTAGGTAATATTTTCTTGAGATGTGACCAACCTCGTCATAATTATAACATCTAATAGATTGAGTTCTGCCTCCACCACAACTTCCTTTGTAACATCCTCTTCCTTGCTCACGATCACCATGCATATTATCATTATCCCTTTCTTCTACTTCAAAAGATATTTTTTCAAATCTTTATAATAGATATTTTAGTTCTTTCTAATTCCTCATTGCGTGTGTATTTTCCCAACAAAATGAAGAAATAATGAGGTAAATGGGGCCGATGAATAATTTTGCAGGATAGGGCATAGTTGTGGAGAATTCCCATGGGTTCTATATATTTCACAATATTTTT
Source organism: Larix kaempferi (assembly GCA_027924585.1). Lineage (NCBI taxonomy): Eukaryota > Viridiplantae > Streptophyta > Pinopsida > Pinales > Pinaceae > Larix > Larix kaempferi. Next base: position 19,171,291 of record BSBM01000399.1, read on the forward strand.
TTAACGATCTTATTGGAAATGAGTATGGAAGAGGATTACACCCATCCCCCCTCTCGATGTAGGGTACTCATTTGATAAGTGTCCTTCTACTTTACATAAGCCACACCACTCTTGTTCGTGGACTCTCTCAACCATAGTTAGTTATTATATCTTATTTGTTCAATATGATAGTTGATATTGGAATTACATCATCTCTACAGTTGTGTTGGAAGTAGGGATGGATGTGATATGAATATGGATGTTTTGGGGTACCCCTCCATCGATTAAATCCTTATTGCTTTCTCTAAGGATTCTATCTAAGAAGTTCATCTCTATTGCATAAAGGAAATTCCTATTAGTGTTGGGATATTTAGACACTTAGGAGTTAGTTAAGATCTACTTGTTTAATATATGCATCAAGTAAAGTGTGTTTCTTTACTATGAATTTGTAAATATGTAATCCGACGATCATGATATGTTCTAGACATAGAGTCATCTGACGGTTCATCTTCCCTTAGATTGTAACTACCATTGATTTGTGGCTTAACACTCGATTGGTCCATGATCTCTATTTAAAGAGCATGGAGGGTCATTTGCTAGTTGATCGATTATGAGAAGATCATTTGTAACTTTGTTTCTTTTGCATAATAAATTTCCTCAAGTAGCTATTTGGATAGGGTCGTAGAGTGTTTCCCTTTCGAGGGTTTAAACCGTGTGAAAATATTGTTGTGTTGATTTGTGATCTATTTGTGTGAGCCGTTTCTCCAAGTGTTCGATCTTTTGGAAGTATCCTGTGTAGTTGAACAATTTTGGGGTACTCCATCGATTAAATCCTTATTGCTTGCTCTAGAGATTCTATTTAGGAAGTTTATATTTATTTCATAAAGGGAATTCCTATTAGGGCTAGGATTCCTCCAATGAAGCATTGTTTGTTGTGGATCATGTATCCAGTAGGTTAACTTACTCATCAAGTGTTATGCACCAAATTCCCAAAATAACATATAGATAGAAAGAAAGAGTAACCTGTAAGAAGCTTTATTACAAATATATTTATTATTCGATGATGATGGAACATGTTACACTGGTGTGCATAAATACACATTGATGGGATAAGTCATGATATTTTATTAAATGATCGTGACTTATCGCAATTACATTTAATTATTTATTAATACAAAATATTAATATTAGTAATATACATTTAGGTATATTACAAGTCATCCTGCCTTGAAAATGTTCGTCCTCTAAGCTTGGATTCTGCTTAATTGATTGCAACTTCAAAGATGTTTCTGAACTTGATGATACACTTAGTGACAAACGAACCTTGTTCAAAGGTTTATATTGAATAATTGTACTGCGATTCAATAATTCTTGAAACACTGGGTAACATTTCCATTCAAATTTCTCCATGTGAAAGATTATGTAGATAAAAACATAACAACTATAGGGAGTACCCTTCTGAGTTTCCAATTTTATATTTTCATGATAAACTTGTGTCGTCATGTTGATCTCTGATATTTTTGCATGCCTTGGTATGTCATTATTTTATAGTTGACATATGGCTTCCTCGGTGATGATCGATGGATCTTTAGACGTTATTGAATATTTAGTTTCACTTGCTATGGTCTCCTTAACTGTAATGGAAACTACTAACCAATTACTTAATTACATTGGATTGGTTAAGATGTCTTTATTTATAGTTTTTCTCTATACTTTCAAGTTTGAAATACCCCTACATTTTAATTTTTGTATTTCATTAAATTGTGATTGATTAGGATTTTTCAAACGATTTATTTCCTTGTCTTTATCTGACAAGACCTTCTCCAATTGTTTGTTGGCATCCTTTTGTTCATGTGATTCTTGATCACATTGAATTGCAACATCATGCAGATTGTCTATAACTTCATGCGTCGAAGGATATTTTGGATTTTCATCTTCTACATTATCATGATTAGGGTTATTTTTATTGCCTTTAATTTCACTATTGCACTCTCCTACAACTCCACCTCGATATTCCATACTCTGGACCTTATTCTTGTCCTCCACGCCTTTTTTTTTATCATCATCACTATCATCTTCCTTATCATGTTCTTGGCTTCAATTTAGAATCTCGACATGGCTTCTGATTTGTCTTTGTATTGGAGTTTCTCTAGAGATTTTTATAGATTTTATAGCTCGACCATTTATGCAACTCATTTTTGTTCCTTGCAAGAAATTACTACACAAAAGAGTGACATAATCTTTATTAATTTCTAGTGCACACGTGTATTCATTACCAGGCATCCCATTTGAAGCATTGTGTTTGAAATGTCAGTTCTTATCCTTCTTTGTATCCGATGTCATGAACCTTTGGTGAGGGGGGATGTAAGGAGTCGGTTGATAAGATTTTTGTTTTTCTTCATTTCTATGTGTAGTGGTGATCCTTTGGTGAGGGGGGATATAAGGAAGTGATTGACATGATTTTTCTTCAATCCTGGGTGTAGTAGCGATTTTGAACTACCCCATTTAGTAATGAGGGTTCACTATTTGATCGTTATCATTTATTTCTCTTGCTCTCTTTTTGTTCATAGGCTCTGCTATGTATTGTTTATTGTCTTCGCTATCACTCATTTTTTCTATGTTGACTTTAGTAACTTCCTTGATTTCATCATCAATCGTTTCTTCCTGGTTGGATTCTTCACTGATTTCTTGTTTATATTCATTTTTGTTGTCTTTTTATTGTCTTGATTGAAATGGTTTTTTATTATTCCCTTGAGAGGCATAAATATTTCTTCACATTTTCCCCACATTTCATTTACTTTCACCATTCCTTCAAAAAAATTATCCAGAGGAGTGGATGAATTTAGATTTTTGGCGCAAGTTGTGTGTCGATGGAGGAGTGGGTTTCAGTTGGTGTGAGGGTGTTGAAAGGATGCGTGGGGTGATCACCAATGTGCAGTGGGATGGTTGAACGAGGGGGAAGGTGTGTCACCAATGTGTGGTGGGATAGGTAATGTGGTGTGGAGGGAGGGTGTTGAAGAGATGCAAAGGTGGTATGGATGAGGTAATGAGAATCATTGGTAGGGGCAGTCACAAAGTTAATGGCGCAAAGGTAAGGGAGGTATGGGAAGGATGAACAGAAGGAATGCAGGTGGATGGCGTGTACATTGTTGTGAGGAGAGAGGGAGTTGGGGGGTGTAGATTGCGTAGAGGGAGCATAGACCACGTAGATGAATATGAGGGTTGAGAGGGAGGACAATGGAGTGGTGGTAGAGGAACGTGGGGGTGAGGAGAAGAGAAGTGTGAGGGGAGTAATGTAGAAAGGAGAGTGTGGCACAGGGAAAGGAGCGTGGTGAGGGAGAGGAGGGTTGGAAATGAAGAAGAAGTGCGTGGAAGGCATGGTGAGGATCTAAGGAGTGGAAAATTGCATGGGGAGGAGGGACTGCGTTTGAAGATAGGATAAATGAGGAGATTGATGCAATGGCGTGGATGAGCGTGGAGGGAAGATATGGGAAGCATGGAATGGAAATAGAGTAATGAGGCGAGGTGGTGAGGGATGAAGTGTGGGAGAAAACTCTCTCTAATAATATTGTAGGAATATTTCTTACACACACACACACACACACATATATATTATTCGATGATGATGGAATAAGTTACACTGGTGTGCATAAATACACACTAATGGTCTAAGTCACGATCTTTTATTAAATGATCGTGACTTATCACAATTACATTTAATTATTTATTAATATAAAACATTAATATTAGTAATATACATTTAGGTATATTACATAACCCAACACCCTCATAATGAAATAAAGAGATGAAGAAGAAGCCTCTTCACGGGGGAAACCTCTTATACAATGTAGCATATGAACATGACAAGATGAGAGGACCATAAAGGGTACAATTACAATTCTATACAACCATACAGTTACAATTAAGGTCCTAACCGATCAATATAGACAATACTAATATAATAATAGAAATGCAATGTCACAATATATAGGCCTTAATATGTCCTTCCCCTTCAAACAAATGTTTTCCTCGACACTTGTTTAAATTTGGATGTATCTACATGAAGAACTCATCTTCCCATGTCGAATCTTTTATTTGCAAGTATTGGAAGTACTGTGGTCCCTATCAAGTGTTGCAGAGGATTAGAAGCATGGGTTACAAATTGGAGTTTCCTCCATATTCATGTGTTCATCTAGTATTCCATGTTTCTTGCCTAAAAAAGGTAATTGGTGACAACACCCTAGTCTAGACTATTTACTAGAGATTGATGAAGAAGGGAAATCGATACTAGAACATGAAACAAGGAACAAGAAACTCCAAAATTAAGCAATTACTGAGTACCTCATTAAGTGGAAGAACATGCAAATGGAGGAGGCAACGTGGGAAGATGAGTTCTTCATGCAAAAACATCCATAGTTAATTAAGTCTTGAGGAAAACACTTGTTTGAAGGGGAGGGGAATGCTAATCCCTATATATTGTGACAATACATTTCTATTATTATATTAGTATTGTCTTTATCGCTCGGATAGGACCTTAATTCTAATTGCACGATTGGTTAGAATTGTAATTGTACCCTTTGTCTCCTATATATATATACCAAGGAGACCTAGTTTTAGGATCATATCATCTTGTTTTGTGCATTTGATACATTGCACAAGGAGGTTTCCCCCTCAAAGAGGCTTTTTATTCATCTCTTTATTTCATTCTCAAGGCATTGGGCTACTCTTTCTTTCTATTTTTATACTATTTTGGGAATTTGGTGGATTCATGTGTGTATTTTCCCAACAAAAACTATAAAAAATAGGTTCATTGGGGCCAATGAATAATTCTACATGATGGGGTACAATTATGGGGAATTCCAACTAGTTCTACATCTTTCGCAATATTTGTTTAATGATCTTGTTGAAAATGGGTTTGGAAGAGGGTTAGACCCACCCCTTCCCCTCTCAATCAGGGTACTCATTTAACAAGTGTCCTACTTTGCATAAGGTACACCATACTTGTTCGTGGAATCTCTTGACCCTATATCTTATTATATATTATTTGTTCAATATGATAGATGGTTTTGGAAGTGTCGACATAGTTCTGTCGACAGGGATTCACTTCGCATTGCTGTCAACGAAGATCAACCAGACACCCTTAAGCATTGAACCAGAAAGGTTTTATCCTTTCCAGCAACACCTGCAGAGCGAGTGAGGTCTCACCCGAGATGTCTAAGGGGGGCTGCAGGAACCAAGTTTCCGCAGTTGGGAGAAGACATGCACTATTTCACTCTCAACCAATCACAAGCCAGAGATTTACATTCGCATTACACCATCATATTATAATCTTAGTAATCCTTAATTGCATTACCATCTCATACTTAACGAATTAAACAAATTAACAAAGCACGTCTGAGAAGTCTACAGTACATAACATATTTGCGAAGACACCTATTGCGATCTCAAGAAAACACCAGATATTGCAATAAACAGAAGACACATATGCATATTAATCACTCCAATATTATAGAACCGAAACTAGATAAATACTCCCATAGATCGATCCAAAAGATAGAAATAAAGACAGATGCGAAGATATCATCTCATACTACGCAGCTCAAGAAAATTCCCTCAGGCTTACAATCGCACAAAAGATTCTTCTCTGTTGCCAGACCAATTATGTCTAAAGCTTACAATCTTAATTCTACTTATAGGTACACTTGGCCGTTACAAATGGTCCTAATTACTCATCACTAACTAACTTAACTAATTACTTCTGCATATCTTGGCTTTGCGACCGGTCCTTTGTTCTTGTCTTTGACCCTTTCGTTGCTTGGGGTTCCGCACTTGTGCACTCCGACCCCGTGCCAACAGGCCCCCAACACAAAATTATGGCTCTCCCTCGAACCACTTCAATTGGAAACTGTTGGTGCATCAACTTACTCGTCGTAATTTGTTGTGACTTGGTTGATCGTTGCCTTGGCCGTTACTGCTTTGTACTCTTCCCCGTTTTGGGAAATAATATTTCTAGCACCCATGGTGAACAAATCTTGCGAAATCCAATTGCTCTGTTGTCGACAAACAATATTTGTAGCACCCATGGTGGACAAACTATGCGAAATCCAACTGCTTTGGTTCCGGGACATTGGTTTCATGAATTTGATCATCCTTCGCTGGAGCCGGAGTGTCCCTTGTGTTGGTCTTGCGGTGGTAAAAATACCCGTCGGTTCTCCATCAAATTCAACTCGTGTCGAGCTGTAAGCACCCCACTTCGTCCTTTGGTCGGTATCCATCGGTTGACTGGTATTTCTGTTGTTCCTAATCGTCCGCACTGATGCAACCACTAGTTTTTCATGAACACTTGTCATCCTTTCCCTCAACGCACCTTGTGTGCTCATGCTGTGATTGAAATGCCCCATTGCAACCCTCTAATCTCACTCTTCACTCTACAACTTCTGCAGAATCGTGCATTAGGCTCAAGGACTCTAACTCGTAATGCGCATAAGGCTTAATGATTCTAGTTATCTATTTGTTGGTGTATTTATAAATTAACTTGCCTATTCCTCGTCCCTATTGTCGTTCTTGAGCAATGATATCCAAATCATTCGTTGAATCTTTCGCAGATTTACCACATCATGTCATCGATTGTGTCATCATCTACCTCTGTTGCCGTCCGTCAAAGCTTAATTGCTGTAATCATTATCTGATTTGACTCACGCGTGCTAAATGTCAACGAGCTTCAAGCCTCGTCTCTTACTCTTTACTCCACTATCGCTTCATCGATAGATCCACTGTTGTCAATAGATTTCCAACCTTTAATCATCATCATTTTTTTATTTATTTGTATCCCTGTTTCAGTCGCTATGCGCCTGGATATCACGATAAGGCTTCAGCCGACTTCCATTCACTAAATTTTTCAATAGTGTCCCATCTAGCTTTTGTAAATGCACCGCACCTCCGTGAGTAATAAAATTTATAATATAGGGACCCAATCTTTGTGTTGCAAGTGCTTCGCCTTAACATGGCGATCGTGCCAAGCCTTTTGTCGATCCTTTTTGACTTGCTGATGGAATCCTGCGATAAAGTTCTCCTCATCAAGTTGTACCAGTTGCACTAACCGTTCTTCGATGACTCTGTCATTGCTCATTCTTGTTGTTGCTTTGATGCGCATACTCGAGACAATATACTCCATTAGAATCATCGCTTCTTGTCCATAGACTAACTTGAATGGAGTCTAGTATGCCAATCTTTTACAATTCGTTCTGTAGGCCCATAGTATCGTCAGAATATTTAAATCCCAGTCGTCGCGGTTTGTGTTACACACCTTGGTGAGCGCATGTTCCAATACTGTGTTCAATGCCTCCACTGCGACATTCGCATGCGGATGATATGGGGTACTCCTTCGATGTTGAATTTGAAATTCTTTCGTCATGGCCCTGATAGTTTGGTTGATATAGTGAGTGCCTTGATTTCTCATCAGTATCTTTGGGCACCCAAACCTGGTGACCACGTTATCAAAGAGAAATATGGATGTTGTCGCAGCCGTGCAATCCTTTACTGGTGCATCTTCAGCCCATAGTGTCAAATAATCTGCCGCGGTAATTATGTATCGTGACTCTGTTATTTTTCCTAGTGGGTTTATGGGTCCCACAAAGTCAACTGCCCATTTATCGAAAGCTTGTAACGCTAGTTGAGGTACTAGTGGCATTTCATCCCTTCGCGATGGTTTCCCTATTCTTTGGCATACATCACAGCTCTTTGCTTAATCTGCAACGTCTCCATGCACTGTTGTCCACCATAGTCTAGCCCTTAGTATCTTTCTTGCAGTTGCACGGTCTCCATAGTGTCCTCCTGCGATCCCATTGTGAGCTTCCACTAATATTATTTCGTGTTCATGCAGAAGGACGCATCGACGAAGGATTTCATCTGGTACCATTTATTGAGTTGACCCGTTATTAGATTAAATTCGACAGCCCTAACAACTAGCTACTTTTTCTAATTGGTAATGAATTCTTCTGGTGCACGTCCTGTAGTCAAGAAATGAATGATTTGTTCGTAATGGTCGTCGACCATTCCAATTCGAAATAATTGTGCATTCGCTAATCCCTTATTGATGCTTCTTGGTTCTTCACCTAACTCAATCCAAGATGGGTGGTTAGGTCCTGCATTTAATTGCCCTGGTTTGACAATGATCTCAAAGTCGAATTCTTGGAATAACAACAACCAGCGACAAATATTCTCCCCCAACACATGCTTTTTGACTAAGTATTTTAATGTGGAGTGATTAGTAAACATTTTGAAATGTCCTCAGAGTAGGTAGTGTCAGAATTTTTGTAGCGCATAGACCATTTCTAGGCCTTCCCTTTCTGTTGTCGTATAGTTCTTCTCTGTCGTAGACAATTTCCTGCTTGTGAATGCGATTGGATGGTCAATCGATCCTTCTCTTGGCTGGCCCAATATCACTCCTAGTGCTACTGATGACGCATCCACATGAACATGAAATTCTTTTGTCCAATCGGGAAAGACTAATATGGGTGCTGTGACCATCGTTGCTTTCAGTATGTCGAGGCTCTTCTGGTACTCGTCATTCCACTCAAACTTTGCATCCTTTTTTAATAGTTTTTCCATTGGCGCTGTGATCGTTGCATATCCCTTGATAAACTTCCTGTAATACCCAATATGTCCCAACTTCGCCCTTAGTTGCTTCACTGTCATTGGTGGTGGTAAGTTGACAATGATTTCAATCTTCGCTGGATCAACCAACATCCCTTCCTTGCATACTATGTGTCCTAACAGAATCCCAAATGGAGTGCAGAAGATGCACCTCTTCAAGTTCAACAAAATTTGATGTTGTCGACATACCTCCAGCATGAGCCTTAGATTCGCAACATGGTCCTTAACTAGTCCATACACGGTCCAGTCATTCATATATACTGTGAGGAACTTATGAATGAAGTCTTTGAATGCAGCAAAAAGTAATCTTGAAAAGATTATCGGGGCGTTTTTAAGACCAAATGACATTACTGTGTATTGAAAACAACCCCATTCTGTTACGAAAGTTGTCTTATGTCGATCCTCCTTCGCGATATTAATTTGGTGGTATCCTGAGAATCCGTCTGTAAATGAATATATCTCCTGGCCTCTGACACCTTCTAGTACTTCGTCAGCGAATGGTGTAGGGAATGGATCATGAAGACATGCATCATTTAGTTTCCTTAGATCGACACAAATACTGATTTCGCTAGTCTTATTATCTTGGACAACCATTGGGCTGATCCATTCAGATTCTTCCACAGGATCTATGATTCCTTCATCCAGCATTCGCTCTATCTCAACTTTCCCTTGCTCCTTATATCTGGGATTCAATCTGTAGGGTCGTTTCTTTACTGGTTTCGCATAAGGTTTCAGTGGAATCTTCATTTCACCTAGGTCGGCGGAAATGCCTTTCATTTCTGAAAACTTTGTTGGGAACAAATCCTGAAACTCATGTAGTAGATCAATAACTTTTGCAATTGTCGAATCTTCCCAGTAATCTCCAATACTTGTGAACTTGGGATTTGCCTCCGACGCAATATTAACCTTCTTGATTTGCAGCGGCTGTTGGAATTTGTCGAATGGAATTTTTGGTGCTTCGAAATCCCGGATTCCATCCGACTCTGGAACATAAGTAGCTTATGGATCCTCCTCTTCGTCAGGTCCTCCCGTCACATTATAACACTCTATTGATATTTCTGATGTTACGGTCCATTGTAATCCCATAGGTTTTTCCGTCGGAACTGCTTCAAGTACCTTCTCATGAATCTCCTGTAGTGCGCTATGGATGAAGGGGTTCTCATCTGAGAAGCTGAAAGTTTGGCTAAAACTAATGGTTAAATCTTCCCATGTAGTTGTTCCGCGTCGCAATTCTGCTAAGTATATACCAATTTCGCGGTACCTCGTCCAATGTATGGATGAACGCATGGACCCATTCCTGTTTTGGTCTCATTCGCCATGCGCTTTTACATTTTTCTAGGTGATACCTTGGACCACTCCTTCCATTGTATTTTGTCCCGCAGTACCGTTCAGTTTCCCCAAATCTGACTTCCATTAGTTTTCGACATAGTGGCTAGTTTGCTATCGTCGACTTGTGCGCTGCCCACCACTGTGCTGGCGTAGCCTTCAGTGCTTCCTCCAATGCCAACAATCTCTGTGGTTATGTTACTTTTTCTTAAATTCAGCGATAAATACAGTAAGATTAGGCAGTCCCTCGTATGTTGGTAGTTCGCATACTTCTATCGCTACCCATCTCAAAGACTGGGTGATTCAGGCGCACCTTCTGAATGACACTTTGTGTAATCGATTCTGCCAATTCTCAAGCGCCTCATCGGAATCTGACGATGCCGAACTAACACTTCGCCACCCCAATTCCCCATCGACGGTGGGATTGATGGAATCCTTTGAAATTTTGTAGACATTTTCCCATCCTTCTGTAAATTCATCCCGCATTGGCTTGACGTACGTCTGTCCTTCTGATGGATCAAGTGGGGTGAATACCCTCATGTCGCGATTTTCAAAAGACATTGTCCTTTTCTTAAAGTTGATCACCGCTTGGTTCTCCATTTCTCAGTCTATTCCTAGCAACACCAGATAGGGGCTTGTGTTATCAACTATCTCTATAACATCAAAATCTACGTAAGTCTTCAATACCTCTACTTCGACTGGGAGATGTCATAATCGAACAATGGGGTGACCTTGCCCTGATTTTCTAGTTGAAGTTGTACATGAGACCATGCCAGCTATGGTTTCCCCATTGTCTCCCATGCCTGTTTAGTCAAGATATTTACATTTGATCCTAATTCCAAAATGATAGAGTCGACATTGAATGCACCAATCTGCACAATCATCCTCATTTCTATCCCTGTCTTCTTTCCGTGCAATTGATTTACTGTCTGATCCTGTCGCCCATCCTCCTGTTGGTATAATAGGATGGTTATTTATGCTAATGCATCTTGATATTTTTCTAGTGCCAGATAGATTTCTAGGAAAGCTCTCAAGTTTTTGATCCTCCCTAGTGGCCTCTGCGAGTTTGTTGTATCAAATATTTGTGGCATCTCGTAAACAGGTTCTTTCTGGCTAATAGGTGGCAACTTAGTCCTTCTCATCGTATCTTGTGCTTCTAAAAAGGTCTCCCTTTCTGCTTCCACATCGAATCAAACTTGTTTCCTTGCTGTAGGCCCAATACTAGGCAGTGGCTTGTCTTTTCATGTCGCAGTCCATCCTCTGGTCACTAGTGCAATGTTCACAGGTCGACTTCTTATCTCCGCCAAGAACTTCTGTACATTCGGAGGTTGGTTTTGATTCTAATTCACATTTGGATTCGGTTGAGGTTGTGGTGGATTTTTAGTTTTCCATTTCGCAATCAATTGGGGACATTCCTCAACACTATGGTCCACTGCACTACAATAGGTATATTGCAGAGTCGGATTCGGACAATCTCTTTGATAATGTCTAGCCTGGCCACAAGTATAGCATATAACTTGTCCTCGACCTCATCCAAAATTTTCTCCACGGCTAACTCCTCCACCTTGAACTCCTCTGAAACCTCCTCGTGGATGACCGTATGGTTGTTGGTTTTATTGCGGTGACTGATACTGTGGTTGGCTGTACTAAGGCGGTGGTTGGTTGTACAACGGCTACGGTTGACTATGGTGGGGCTGCGGCTGGTTATACTGTCGTAGTTGTTGATTGTAGTGCGGCTACTGCTGATTATAATGTTGTTGCTGTTGTACAGGGGGTTTCTCCTCCCCCTTCATAAAAAATGTATCTGTGATTCTTTCTTGGAGTAATTCATACACTCTACAGTCCTTCTCTTCATGACCGACCAATCGACAAAAAATGTAGAAAAGGTTAGCCAGTTTTGAGACAATTTTCTATAAGTATACACATTCTTCTGATCAATGTCCCCTTGTTTGACAAATTCGACACCATGGCATTCCTCCCTGACTAAGTGGATTTGGTGCGCCAGACTATAAGTATTCATGGAATTCTGGGCACTGATCCTTATGATGTCCTTCTGATTTGCATCGACTGCACCATATTTCCTCGCGAACTTCTTTCCCATTCTTGATGTCTTATAGTTGGATCGTCAGGCTCACTAACTACGCTTGAATTTGGTTCATACCTATCCCTGTTTTGCCAACTGGTGAAGCTCCAAGCTTCATCGCGATTTCCAATGCCTCTGCCTAGGATTCAATCTTCTATTGCATTAGTGGCATGCGAATGTGTGGTACTAATCCCAGGATGAACCACTCCTTGTGCTGCATATCACCCATTCCAAAACTTACTTTCGCCATTAGCGTTTTATATCTCTGATCGAACTCCCACACTGATTCGTTAGGAAATTGCTTTATTTCCTTCAGTTCTGTGATATATTACGATTCTATTTTTGGTTTCCTAAACTCATCAATCAATCCTACCCTGATATGCGACAGTGTTTTCTCAAGATTCCCTGTAGGTACTTGTGTGAATTTCATAAACCAATCCAGTGCACGGCCCCTGAAGGTCGTCGCTAGTTGTCCCTTCTTGATATCGTCATCTTGGACCTGCTTCACTGTCCATACTGTTTCGCATAAAAACCATTATTGCTCAGGATCTTGGGTCTCGTTACCCTGAAAGATCAACATCTTCACATTGTCTCCTTCCATCCTTGGTCTCCTACTGGTATTTGCAGACCCACTACTCCTACCGCTGTTCTGACATGCCGGAAAGACCTGCAAAGAGCTTATATTTCTTCCTCTGAAATTTGGGGTAGTGCACGGGGTTGTGGGTACGTTGTAGCTTTGGGTCTGTCCTTCTTCGGATTCAAGGGTATCCTGGTTGCTCTCTTCATCACAGTAAGGTCACTTACTCCCTTGTGGTCCTGTTTCACAATTTTCTGTTCCGGTCGCCCTAGGAGACTCTCTCTCTATCTCAAACCTCCTCTTCTTCTCCGGCCGGAACCTCACCCCACTTCGCAGGGTACCAGAATCTTCCACAACCTCCCTCAAAATTCTGTCGTAGCTAATATCCTTCTACTCTGCATCATTCTATCAGAACTGCATCTGCGCGGTACCCACAACCTCCTCACACCCGAGCTTTACTTGTCGAAGTTCATCTTCAGTATACCTTTTTCAAAAATGAGCATTTTAATCCATAGTTTTAGCGGAAATAGAAACCTTCCTCTAGGCCCTTTGAAAAATTTCCTTTCCGCGTCAATATATGACTTAATTGTGTCGATAGCGAATTCGGTGATGTATCCCTCCAAAATAATATCTACCTAGACCTCGACAACTCTAGATGTTATGTTGTCCACTGGCTTCAATTGCTGGATCAATTATGGCATCCAATGTTCAGACTCACTGCCTTGAAAATTCCTCTTTTGGAAATTCAATTGTGCCAACGACTCGTGTAGCAGTATAGGGAATTCGCAGAAGAATATTTCATGAATATCAGAGTAGATATACTTCTATAGCCAGTCATTCGTCGACCATCCAAGGTTCTGATTTTCTTCCTCAACAATTTCCCGATCCTTCTTGTCGAACCATTCCTCGATCTCCAACTTTGTTAGATGCCACAACATGTCCTCTCTTCTTCCGCACTATGGTCCCGACAACGGAACCATTTGTTGATAAAGTTCTGTTGACAGGGGTTCACTTCACACTGTTGTCAATGAAGATCAACCAGACACCCTTAAGCATCGACCCAGAAAGATTTTATCCTTTCCAACAACACCTGTAGAGCGAGTGAGGTCTCACCCAAGATGTCTAAGGGGGGCTGTAGGAACCAAGTTTCCGCAGTTGGGAGAAGACATGCACTATTTCACTCTCAACCAATCACAAGCCAGAGATTTACATTTGCATTACACCATCATATTATAATCTTAGTAATCCTTAATTGCATTACCATCTCATAGTTAACGAATTAAACAAATTAACAAAGCACGTCTGAGAAGTCTATGGTACATAACATATTTGCGAAGACACCTATTGCGATCTCAAGAAAACATCAGATATTGCAATAAACAGAAGAAAAATATGCATATTAATCACTCCAATATTACAGAACCGAAACTAGATAAATACTCCCATAGATCGATCCAAAAGATAGAAATACAGATAGATGCGAAGATATCATCTCATACTGCGCAACTCAAGAAAATTTACTCAGCCTTACAATCGCACAAAAGATTCTTCTCTGCTACCAAACCAATTATGTCTAAAGGTTACAATCTTACTTCTACTTATAGGCGCACTTGGCCGTTACAAATAGTCCTAATGACTCATCGCTAACTAACTTAACTAATTACTTCCGCATATCTCATCTTTGCGACCGATCCTTTGTTCTTGTCTTTGACCCTTAGAATCCTTAAAAAATACCTTGATCATGTCCCAAAACTTTCAGTCATATTCTTGTTTACTCTCCCTTACATCTACTTGATGTCATTTAACTCAATGCAACATTGTTGCTTTATTTTTTGTTTCTGGAACTCTACAATGATGGGTTGCTTCACTTCATTGATTGTTTTGATAATATATTGAGGGGTGTTTTGTACATATTTCATGGAGCATTTCATACCACAACCTCACAACATCATATGAAACTAAACCATGTTAGTTTCAACAATCACAACATTCTTCATACTCCAAATTGCTTCACATAAAAATCAATGTTCCTTTGCATCATCATCTTCTTTTCTCAAGAATTTTGGTAGATGCAACATGGAATCTAGTTGGATTCTAGCATTTTGATGTCAATGTTTTTAATAAACACAAATAATTTTAGTTACGATTGAATAATAAGGTTTCAACTCTTATCCATAAATAATTAACATGGTTGTAGTTGTTTATATCCTTATCATACTCTAACAACTTCTACTATTAATTTCACGGTATTTTTCTTTATCTTTATTAAAATCTTGTATATTAAGATTTGAATTAATTTTTTTTGGGTTACCTCACTATGATCAAAATGCACAAGGTGTGGTGTAGGTGTTGTGTTGGTTTTATTGCGTCATGTGGGTACCATGTCTTTCGATTCTACCTCTTCATCACTGAATAATCGAAATATATCAATTATGACACCATTGGATTGCATTTTTATATCAAAATCGCATTGATTGGTTCATCATATGGTCTATCAAGCATAGCCCTGTGTTATGTTTTGGACATATCCATCTATAATCCTACATCCATCTTCAAGGCACCTTCAACTTGTTCCTTGGATCCCATGGGTGTTCCTCCACTCTCATTTTGTTCAAGGGGGTCTTCCTCCATTAGCAACCCCTTGTCTTGTAACCACCAACTGTGATGAACCTGCAACAATTAATTAATGAGAATATGCGAGATAGCAGAAATAACAGAACTCAGAATCACTTTTATTGATTGCAGGCCACTTCGAGGGGGCAACCTCCTTTGAGCAAGCTCAATACAAATAACTTCATGGTACCTTCATTGGTCTCAACACAAACTTATATACTAAGTCTAGGCGCCAATACCATGTGCCAATACAAACCATGGGCTAATACAAACTATGGATCAACAATTACTACGGGACGACTTACAAAGCATATGCGTCCAACAACAATAAGACAAACTATGGATCAACAAATACTACGGGACGACTTACAAAGCATATGCGTCCAACAACAATATACTAACAAAGTAAATAGAAGGGTTGACATGGGTTCCTAACATCCCCTCTCCCTTAGAAAAGGCTTTGTCCTCAAAGCTTTAGATGTGGAAATTGATGCAGAATCTGAAGGAGTGGTTCCCCTGTAGCATCCTCGGGTTGCATTCCGAGCCACTGACGCCTGTTGAGTTTCAGAGAGGGTTTCTTGGAAGGCTGTAGACGAAGAAGAACCATATCAGCTGCGTGAAAAGTGCGCTCAGAATGGTGCTGATTGGCTTGTTGTTTCAGTCGAATTCTTGCCATGTGAAGATTGTCTTGCAGAATGAGAAGAATCTGATCGTAGTTTTGAAGAACCGAGTCAATTGCCTGAACTGGGGAGCTGCTGAGGGTGTATGGAAGAAGAACTGGCGATACCTGTCCATATACTGCTTCATATGGTGTCCTTTTAGATGTGGTATTGTACCACTGGAGCGCTTCTAGGAAATCCATTGAAATAGTTGTCCAAATCTGTTTAGGGATGGGCAAGGGTTCGAGCAGTCCCGAAAGGAGTGTCGTTTCACCCTTGTTGACCTGGCAAGTATCATAGTCAGCCACCATCTATTGAATTGTCATTTTCAGTACCTGCCAAAAGAAGTTACATTGTTCCCGGTCATACATTTTGAGGAACCCAGAGTGCCCTGCCGATGAATAAGCATGGAGTTCATAGAAGAGATAGCCCTGTTGAACATATTGCAACCAACTTGGAACAAGCAGAGAAATAGTTGTAAGAGAAACTGGGTCATCAAATGTGCAAGAAGGAGCATCTGCCACTATATTGTCCTTACCCTTCTTGTAAGTGATCGCATAGGCATAACCCCTGAGTTGGATAACCCATTTCAGGTGTGCTGGGGAGGAGACCCATTGTTCCAGGAAATTTTCTAGACTCTGGAGACCAGTCTTGGTGCAGAAATAATTCCCTAATAGGTATGGCTGCCACTTATGTACTGTATGCAAAATAGCCATCATTTCCTGCTGAGATGTAGATGCGGCTAACTTCTTACCGGAAAGGTCTTGAAGGCGACAAGCCCACTGGTTCAGCAAGGACACCTGCATATCTATCCAAGGAAGTAGGGGAGATCGTTGATGGGTGCATCTGAATGGAATGGAGTTGATCGATGACACCATGTGAATTCTTCTTAAGGATCTTTTCTAGGCGATGTGAACTGATGATGCAGAGAGACCCTTGTTGTAAGCCCTTAAATTTGTGTTGTTTCCCATTGATTGAAAACTGCATCCAAAGTTCAGCAAAATCCCATAAGATGGGGCCAAGTGTGCGTAACCATTGAACGCCCAAAACCACATCACATCCGCCTAGGGACAAGGAAAACATGTCAGAGCATAGGTTATAATCTTCCAGAGAGATACACACATTGTGACACTTCTACTTGCAAGGTAAGGTGCCCCCATTGGCAACCATGACTTCAAAGTTGGAGCAAGGATGGACAAAACAATCATCATGTTTGGCGATCCGAGGGTCAATGAAGTTATGAGTGCTACCAGAATTAAGGAGTATTGTAAGAGGAAGCTTCTTGAAGTAACCCCTGACCCGCATTGTTTGGGGGGTGGTGACGCTGGATAAAGCATGGAGAGATATCTCTGGTTGTTCATCCTGAGATGGGGGGTCAATAGGCGGCTCCTAAATGTCGACCTGATCATCGATTGTATCTGGAGCTTCTTCACCAATTTTAGAGGTAGGCGGAGAATCCATATCCAAGAGATAGAGCTTTTGTTGAACACATCTATGTCCCCGAGTGAATTTCTCATCACAATTATAACAAAGCCCTTTTTCTCTGCGTGCCTGCATCTCTGTTTTAGACAAATGCTTGATAGGAGTTGGTTGAGGAGCTGGCGGGATGGGAGGTCGTTGAGAACCCATATTTCGGAAGGGAACAAAAGTGGGTTTGGAGTGCTGATGGGCTACAATCTTGTCTTCTGCCAACTTAGCAAACCCTAGGACTTCCATCATTGTGTTGGGACAGAACATTTTAACCTCTGACCGGATTTCATCCTTAAGACCACTGATAAAACAACTCCTATAGAATTCATTAGACAATCCTTCCGTGTGATTGGCTAGTTTCTCAAATTATGTCTGATACTCTCTCACAGTGCCACTTTGACGAACTTTAGTAAGTGCTCCAGTGAAGTCATAAAAAGCACTAGGACCAAATCGTTGCAAAAGGAGTTGGCAAAAATCTGTCCATTTTGGCTCATCATGAGCCTTGATGTACCAAGGGTACCATGGAAGGGCTTCCTGTTCCAAATGAAAGGATGCAAGTGAAATTTTTGGACATCAAAAGTATTATGCAGACTGAAATATTGTTCTGCACGATAGATCCTTCCAATCGGATCAGTACCATTGAAGCGAGGAAATTCAAGCTTCGGACCACGGAAATTGCTGGAAGAAGAGAACCCATTGGCTGAAAAATATTCTTGCTGTCGGTTATTGTTCATGGATGAATGCTGAAGATGGAGGCTGAGAAGTTTTTCATGCAGATCTTGGAGTTTGGTTTGGATGGCTGCAAGTGCTTCCTCCATGGTTTTTGCTCCTGCGCGAGTGACAACCATAACCAGGAGTTTTTTGTTTTTTTTTGGGAATGGATAGAAAAACACAAACAAAAGCTTATTTAGTAAAGAGAAATTTGGATTTGGGAAAAACTCAGATGGGTAATTGGGGTTTGAATAGGTTTTGGACACTAAGCAAAAAATGGCGATTTCAGAAGCGGGGTGAAAGAATGAGAAAATTTGTTAAAGAGGGACAAAGAAGCAGAAATAGGGAATGAACATGGTGGCAAAACTTGGAGGCGAGTGGGTGAAAATTGAAGAAGTTATGGCAAACCCTAAAAATAGACAAATGTGAGATTTTTGGCTTGGGGGAGTAGAATTTGGGATAGGGTCCTCAGGAATGAAATGTGCAGAATGGGATTGCAGGGGTGTCCGGGAAGTTTCAAGGGAAACAGAGTTAAAACAAGGGAAATATGGCGAATAAATGGGATTTATTTATTTATTTTTCAGAAATGGATCTGCAATGGCACGGAAGGAATCAAAACAATTGGATCGAAAATGACACGTAAGGGATCGGCAACAGATGGAACTGAAACAGGGCCGAATGGATCGAAAATGGCTGGATCTGAAACGACTTTCAGAATAGATCTGAAACGACTGGATCTGGAATGGTTTGGAATGGATTTGAAACGATGCGGATCGACAACAGTTCAGCTGAAAATAGATATGGACCCCAGGTATGTTCGACTTCCTAACAATTCAGGGGTTTCACTCGGCCACCAATGCTGTCTAACGACTTGCATATTGGGGCAGTACCCCTCACTCCACGACTCAGGTAAAACTGATAACCGCTTTGCCACAAACGACAACTCTTGGTTTACCTCACGGGTGGGAACTAGTCAATCAGGTAGGGGTCGTTGACCGTTTCGCTGGCAGGTCCTCTCAATGGACCAACTACTTTGGGGTTCCTGTGGTACTCCTCACAATGAGTTTTAGGGCTTATTCCCAAGTACTTCGCATAGTTAAGCGGATAGGGATTATTCCTAGATCCGAACTTGCAATAGATGAAAAAAAATATTTGGCAGAAATTCCACCCAACGAGCCCAAGAAAGTGCTCTGATACCTGATGTGATGAACCTGCAACAATTAATTAATGAGAACATGCGATATAATAGAAATAACAGAACTTAGAATCACTTTTATTGATCGCAGGCCACTTCGAGGGGGCAACCTCCTTTGAGAAAGCTCAATACAAATAACTTCATGGTACCTTCATTGGTCTCAACACAAACTTATATACTAAGTCTAGGCTCCAATACCATGTGTCAATACAAAGCATGGGCCAATACAAACTATGGATCAACAATTACTATGGGACGACTTATAAAGCATATGCATCCAACAACAATAAGACAAACTATGGATCAACAAATACTACGGGACGACTTACAAAGCATATGCGTCCAACAACAATATACTAACAAAGTAAATAGAAGGGTTGACATGGGTTCCTAACACCAACTAACTTTTTGTTGTATTTTCCTTAGTTTTTATAGTTCCTACAATTGCAACTCATTGTTACTTCAATTTCTTATCTCTCTTTGCAATGCTTTTCTATGTTCACAAATTGATCTCATGTCTCCTAACTACCATTGTCCAATTATCTCAACATGTCTTAGGGCTCTTTTTTATCTCTCTTCGACTTGGACATCTTCCATGTCTTTGAGCTCCCTCTTTTAAGCTTCAATATCTACCACACTATTCGATTGCCCTTGTTAGTGAATGCATATTCTTAGATCTTTGTTAGTGTAAAGGGAAAAAATTTATTGTCTGCTGGAAATATTTTCACCTAGGTAGGAGGTTATTTTATTATATTTCCCTTTATTCCTCTCATAAATTGTTCCTAAACCCTTGAATAGGAATTACAAGGTTGCATTGCAAATTCTACAAGATCTTAACAACTAGGTCTAAGTGTTCCAGGTCACTTTTTGCCCTTCTCTCCACTGTTAATGTCAATGGTTCTCCTTGGTATTATGTAGCCATTGAAATAGACCCTTGGGAAAATATACCCCAAAAATATTTTAGATATCATTAAATAGTTTATGGTCCTTAAAATTCAATGATGTCCATCCAAGTAAAGGAGCATTATACTTATTGAAATATATATTTGTTCATAGAACTCGTCCTAGAGATTCTCCTTGACAAGTTTTTCTATCATTGTGATGTGATGTCCTCATTTTCATTTTGAGGTCTTGACAATATAACCATTTATTGGCTTGGATTAGTAGACTAGGGTCTATTGGGTTGTCCAACAAAGGGTTTGTAGTCTAGCACTAACACATCCTTCTCTATCAATTGGGAAGGTCTCACTCAAGGTGCATTTCCAAACTTGAGATTTGTCAAAGGAAGCTAACAAGTGACAAATGAAACTATTTCTAACACCATACTTGATAGATAAATTGTATGTTTATTCTATTTACCACTAGAATAATACTATACCATTTATTACAATATACCATAGATGCAACCATCTATTGGATCCTTTGTTTTTGGAATGGACAATAGTCGTGGAATACCAAGGAAAATAAGGTAGAAGTTGCAGAAACGGTTAGAGATTGAAATATATTGAGTCCTCTCCCACAACTATAAAAAGGCATAAGGAAAGTGAGTGAAAGGAGGAAGAAATCAAAGAGAATAACATAAAAACATAAGAGCATAAGAGAAAAGCATCATTGGAACAATAGTCTAAGGACACTTTCTTAGTAATTGATGAGTTTTGGGGTTTGTATCCGGGTCATGGGATTGTGGGTTTAGTTTATGTATCTACCTCTACGATGGGTGATTCTGCAGAATGAAGATTAAGGTTGTAGAATTGATTGTATGATAGACCGGTGGAATAATATAAATGAAGATGATTAGGCCCCTAAAAATTATGTGTGTATGCTATGTGTTATGGATATTTTATGTGGATTATGTTCCTTGCTTTATACCAGTTTCATAACTCTGTCATGAATAAATATTTGCATGAATGATGAATGTATATTGTGACATGGTGAATACACATACTATTCTCTAGTTTACCCCTACATTTAATTTTTCTTATCATAAATAGGTCTTGGTTGTGCTTCGTGTGAGACCTTCTTCTTTGGGGGGATTGAATATGCCAGCACACTAGACTACATCCCCCCCTTTCTTTCCCCTAAGCAAGAAAACTGGTTTTATTTTGCACCAACAAATGGTTCTGTTGCCAGGACCTGGTTTCTAATAAGGACATCAATAACTACATGAATACACTAGTACCAAAGAGCACATTCAAGACTGTTGGGAAAAAATATTTGAGGACTTTGTAATATAGGAAGTTGAGTTGTGAGGGTGGGATCCACTGAAACTTAGAGAATACATCATTTATGGAGATCCGAAATTTTATTAATACAAATCCTTGTGGGTTGAGTTCCCTGTAAAGTTATTCATGTGGTTAAAAAGAATTTCAGAAGCCACATAACATAGCAACCGACAACGAAGAACTATGCAGTGGACTTGAGGGGATCTAGTAGAATTGCATCAACTAGATAATCCATTAACTAGGGTCGTCTATTCTGGGCAAAAAGAAATTTGGATGGATATATCATGGAACTGACATTCGAAAACTACTAGTCAATATCTAGGGCTAAAGAAGATATCAAGAAGGGAGCAAGATGAAGATTAATGAAGGAAGTTTCGTAGTGGATTAAAAAATGAATGGTTGATTATATATTTTGGGAACCCAACCTAATTATAACGGAGGAGTAAAACCCTCACACCACTGGGGGTGTGGTCAAGGTGATGCTTCCAAGTTGCAAAAAGTATAAATTTCGTGTAATGGGGTAGGGATCTATTAGTGACACCAACGCTGAGCGTGTAGCAAGAAGATCATAAATATGTGAAAAGTGGTGGAAATGGAAATGAGAAAAGCAAACAGAAGAGATGTGCAACTGGAACAGGAGTTGTGAAATGAAGAGAATAGTGAAGAGAAGGAAAGTGAGTTGAGGAAGTTAAAGCAATAAGAGGAACTGATTGGTTCATGGTTAAGAGGAAGAAGAATAGAAGAGTAGGATGACCCAACAAGGAGGAGCTGGGGAGAAGGTGTAAATGAGGAAATAGACTACAAAGTTTAGTTACCAAACAACATATTTCCAAATCAGTCACCTGATCCATCCCTTAAAGAAGCTGTAGAACAACCAGAATTGTCGGGACCTATGGAAAACGACAAAACACCAGAAAGTGAACACCCCATTGTTGTGAAAGGAGATACAAGAAGTAACAGTAGTAGCATGCCTTCAACTACCCCTCAAGTGCCTTTACACAATTTGGTAATATTTTTTAATAATCTCATTTTATAGTTACCTTTGTACAATCAGACAATTGGTAGTTCTAACAGTTTACAAGCTAGTACAATGGTAAGTGGAAGTAGTAGCATTCTTCAATAGAGTACCAGTAACACCGTTGCTAAGCTTGGACCCCAAGGATTTGTGTTGGTAGGATTTCCAGTCGCTAGTATGGATGGAGTACAAGCAGGCTCATCTATGAAATGCTTAGAGTTTTGTGGAAGAGGAAATGAAGCATATGTGGAACAACATTGATTTCTTTATGAAGCCATATGGAACCCTAGAGGGACACCTCCTGCATTGAAGTTGATTGAATTTCTAACTACATTACGTTGAAGAGCTCTACAATGGTATATGAAGTTGATCAAAAGAAGGGATCCCAATGCAACATCCCTAACAATACAAGAGGTAAACAAGTTGTTCTTGGATGAGTTTCAGCTGCCAAAGTTAGAGCAACGTGGAATTGCAAAACTGAGGGATATCTAAAAAATACAAGGAGAATCCACCTTGGATTATGTGCAATGATTGATAGATTTGTTGGCCAAGCTTTCATTCCATATGCATGATGCCCACCATAAGGAATTGTTTATTCAAGGATTGTTACCTTTGACTTTAAATCCTTTATTGCAGTAGATTGTTGTGTCACCTTGAGTCGCTTCGGAACAAGAAACGAAGATTGGATCAATGGATAATTATCTAATTGGAACTCTAACTGGAGCCATCCTCTACTGATGATTTAATGCAAGTGAAGAATCAAATTGTTTTTTTAACTGGGAGGATTCTATTCTTAAGCCAAACTGAACGCAAGTGTGGTGCAAGGGATGTGTGAAATAAGGTCATCACGCATCGGAATGTTCGGATTAAGGGGATGAATAACACCACTAGGAGGACCATTTAATGGTGAGCCAAGTGCAACTGTTGCGTAAGTAGCTGCAACAAACCCATTCCACATTACTAGTCAACCAACATATCTAGATCCTCATGTCTCTTCAAATGAATACTGTGATACCTGCAAAGTATTTGGACATCCACCATGACTCTGTCTTATTCTACTAAATTACTCCTCAGTACCAAATACAGTATATTGTGAATTTCATTGGTCTATGGTACATAGTATAGAAAAGTGCAAAGCTCTAGATGCTCTGATGGGGAGGCTATATCGATCCATGTACCCTATATCAAATCAATCGCAAGAAAGAGGAGGTGGTGGAGGATGCAAAAGAGGAATTCGAGCTGGTAGAGGAGGAGGACACACAGGCCCAATCCGTTGTTACAACTGTAATAAGAAATGACATCTATAACGAGATTATTAACTAGCCAAAATATGTTGGTGTAACTATTTCCAAATGAACACTAATAATGTTGAAGAGTTCTTGGAGCTCATTGTGAAATGGGAAGATCGTGCATGGAGACTGGTGAATTTGATTAAATCTGAGCCACAAGAGAACCACAGTCCAATAGTATTTTTTGTCACTCGAGGAGGCACTCAAATTGTTAGGTACCTCATAGGGAAGATAAACAAATAACTAAACACAACCACAATATAGACATCGGAAATATGCATGAAATAACACTTTTCTCATTAATTAATGTACATATAAATATAATGAGAATATATCTTGGGTTCTTATTCCCAAGATGTCCCTTGGAATTATGAGAGGACTCTTCATCTCCACCTAACCTGATGGATTAGGGTCCAACAATCCCCCCTTAATCCAAAGGGATGTTATGGCGCTGGAATTGATTCAGGCTTGCTTGTTCCAGCTCTCACTTGTTCTCACTCACTTGTTTTCGATTGTTTATCATTCCTACTATCAGGAACAAGTTCTGGAGAAGAATATATCTCAGCTACAAGATGTGTGATTACTCAAGAATGAATTCTTCGATATGACGAGCATTTCCAAGAAGAAAACCACCCACAATGAATCTTTTCTCTTACAGGTTTCTTCAAAATGAAGCATCTATCTTAAGAATGGGTATGCTTTCCACAATGCTTGCAAGGGTGAAGGTCAAAACACTGATATTTCATATGTCCAAATCGATCATAATGTTGGCATTTGGAACTTTGAATTGGAGTAGATGAAGATTAATTTTCTTTGAAGATCCCAACACTCTGAAATTGGATTGGATTGGAGTAATTAGGAATGTGAACTGTCACTTCGTTTTCGTATCCAAGACCGGTTTTGTGCTTGTTGTGTGTGATCTCTTCCCATGGTCTTATGATGGGATTGAGAATAGCAAGTGGAACTTCTTTATGCATAACTTCATCTTCACTTATTTGATTATGTTCTTCTAAAGTGGCATCATTCTGTGCAAGCTGCCGAAATGAATCATAAAGAGGATTGTTCCGAACAAGAACAAGTTTAGAATGTGTTTCTTCTAAGAGCCTCTGACTCAAGTTGTAAAAACGCAAGTGTATCTTGTGAATATCTTACACAATTTCGAATATGAGTGAGAGTAGTCTTGACAATCATGACAATGTTGTAGACGGTAGAGAGACGTATAGTATTCAATAACTCTACCACACCATTGATTCTAGACATTTAGAACATGTGAGTGAATACTCACTCAAATAGTGAAGGGATTCTTCCAACTCCACCCCTTTACAACAAGACTCAACAAATGAGTTCAGAAAGTGAAGGGTGTCGGTTTCAACTGAGAATGCGCCCAAGTACAATGCAACTCAAATTTGTTTCAATTTTGACACTTACAAGAAGAAAAATGCAAGTACCAAAAAATGACAGTTTGCAAGTGGAATATGAAGTTGAATGGTTTACCTAAGAGTTCTTGAGTGATTATGATCCATTGTGGTGTTAAGGCCACCGAAACAAGAGGCCTATGGAAATCAATGCAACACAATCCAATTGTGGAACAAGCTACACTCTGCATACTCTTCTAGCCTATTTTTTGAAAGAGGAAAAACCTTTTCTTGAAGATGGAGTCAATCCTCATAACCTTATTCACAGTTTTTGAACAACATATGGGTTATGCATAGCCCAAACAGATGCGTGAATGTAGAGGTATTTCCTGAAAAAACTGCTTTCAAAAAATGACTTTAAGAGTGTTTGGGAGGACTGGAGGTTCAGGTCTACATCTCTGCCACCTTCTTTAACAATACAAATATTTTTAAGTTGTGCTACATGTGTAATATCCTTTCAGTTCATACACTTCAATGCAACAAAAAAAAATACAACAACACTACAGGACTTTAAGAAATTGAGATGCAATAAAAAATCAAAAGAAATAATGTGATACACTACACTTTCACTTCACACAACAATAGTGATACTTAGTCCTCAAGCAAGCAATGGTATGTAGTCTTTATGCAAAGATCAAACAATAATTTTCTTAACAAATGATAATTGTTTATCAATGCAAAAACATATATCGGTGAAAGAAAATGTGATATTGAGTTGGTATTCATTCCAACAATCACTAGGAGGCTCCAATGAACCAATGTACCAGCTTCACGCAGCTCTAGGAAAGAATGTAACAACGCACTAGTCTCACACAAAAATGCATCAATGCATGGAATATGTATGAAATGAAAGGTGATTACACTTAGCACATTGTCCACACATAACGTTCTATTCCACATTCTCTACGCAACTACAATAACAATATTATTAGAGCTCCACACAGTCAATGGAGAGGGTGTTAACCACTAATTCCTTCATGCAATCAATGAATGAGAGCTCCAATGGAGGTTGCAGTTCCACACTCCAAGATAGTCACCAAAGAGCTCAATTTGAATCAACTCTAGTCTTTAGAAATACACCACGTAGCTAGGGTTCTGGTCTTTGTCACTTTGGAACATCAACAGATTCTAGACATAGGTAGTGGCTGTGGATTTCAATCTACATGCGATGAGAAGAAGAGAGAGTCCACGCTAGGTTGCACACAGTGGAGAGGATTCTAGGGTTGAGCTTGACACAAAGGATATGGTTTCCGACCTTCACGTGAAATGAGGGAGTGAATGAATACATGGACGTTTCATGGTCTAATTCACTTTTTAGCTCTATAAAGAATTATTTGGAGGACAATTAGAGGAATGATTCCAGAATAAGAGATGGCACTTGATGGCACTTCATGTGCATTAGAGATATATCCCTTATTGATCCTTCTACGAAGATCTGCATTATGATCCACCGATTGCAATCCTCCTTTGAAACTCTACACACTTTGCGCAACTAAAACTACCTCTTACCACCCAACTATATGTTGTGCGACTGTGATGTGAACCTTGTGAAAGGAGGGAATAAAGACCTCCCAATAGTGATGCCAATACACTCCAACAGTGCAACTGATTAGGGTTTTCAAACCATGATATATACCATGCAAAACATAGTATATACCACGCAAAATGGTGGTTTAGGGTTTGCAAGTTTCACCAGAGGTAGGTGTGGAGAAGCAACATGCTCTACATGAGAAGAGGGGATTGCATGAGAGGAGGGAGCCTACGTGCATGTGAGATTATAGAGGGAAGATATACAACCTAAGGAGGGATATTGCAATAGAGGAGGTCATAGTTGTGGATGCAATTGGAGAGTATGCAGTTCACAGGTGCAAAAAAGTGAAGAGATACAACCTCAACAACTATAATGTGAATGCATAGTATCTTCATGCACAGGGAATGAACACGTTAGGTAATAGGAGTAATATCTCTTCGATGGACAAGGTGGAATTACACTCACAGAGGTGAAACACGCATAGGAGGAATCGCCCAGGTCGCAGGAGAATATGGAAAATATATAGATAATAGGTAACATTATTAGATGATTGTGGAATGCAAATGAGGGTTTTGTTAAGATAGAGAATAATGCAGGTTTGGTAGAATGGAGCAAGGAGAAGAACTTGAAAACTAACAAAACAAGACCTAGGATATCTCAACTCTGATACCACTATTAGGTACCCCATATGGAAAATAAACAAATGACTAAACACAACCACAGTATAGGCACAAGAAATATGCGTGAAAGCACACTTTTCTCATTAATGTATATACACATAAATACAATGAGAATTAATCTTGGGTTCATATTCCAAAGATGTACCTTGGACTTCTAAGATGAATCTTCATCTCCACCTAACTTGATGGATTAGGTTCCAACAAAAACAGGTGCAAATTTGAACAGTCAAGAATTGCCCAACATTCGAAAAGAAGTTCCGCGAATGACAAAGTTTGATCCAGTACGCTGGAAATAATTTTTTCATGGATTTCGTTGAAATGTTTCAGTGTATGTCGACTCCACCAGTCATAGATGTTGCAGGACCACCCAAGAACACTAGTATAGATGATGTGTTAATCAATTGTGGAATGAATAGAGTTCTAGGATCTTCAGGAAAGGTAAGAGACCCTATCAGTTTATGGTTTACCTTATTGGGAGATATCTTGGAAGATGAAGGCACAACTTGCAAGCTGCGAAAAACTATTCATGCAATTTATGTTGTTGCAGAATATTATGAAGAAATCTATGCCCCTATACCCAAAAGAAAAACTTAGTTTGTGTAGAAGAGAAGGAAGAAAAGGACTAAACGAGAATTTAGATTGGATGCTCAAGTCCATGGATATTATATCAAGAATGTAGTGTTGGATTTGATATCTAATGTTAACATACTTCCAAAGAAGTCTCGGGAAGCCATGGGTTGCCCCTCCCTTGTTTACTCTCCCATTCAATTGAGGATGGCAAACCAGTATTGCATCTTCCCTATTGGTTGGTTGGAGAATGTAGAAGTGGACCTAGTAGGTGTAAATACCTTCATTGATTTTTAGGTGATTGAGACCATGGAAGGAACTGATCCATATCTAGATTTATTGGGAATAGAATGGGCTTGCAAAAACTACGGTGTGATCTAATTGAAGAATGGAATTATGAATTTTAAAGTTGATGTTATGAAGGTTACGCAACCCCTAGATCTGATTCAAGGACTAAGGTACATTGAACCAATACATGCGAATATGGAAAGGGATGTTCTAGATAACAACTATGCTTTAACAACAGGGATAAGGGAAGACTATGTGAATCCTATAGCAGACGGATTTGTAAGTTGGAGAAGCATTCACTCATTTGATAGTGATTCTGAGGTCGCATTGGATGATTGGATGAACATATGACATTATTTATCCTCCTGACGTTAAAATCAACCTGGCGGATCTAATTAGAAGTTCTAGATCCTTCAATGTATGATGGTCTCAACAACTTGGATGGGTTTCTATAAAAATGAATACTGGTGCCGTAGAAAATTATAGAATGGATGTTTTGGATACAACACTGAGAGGTACTCTCACGAGATGGTGGGAAACACATAAAGATGATATAGGTGATTGGATCACAACTAAGATACCTCTAATGCCCTATTTCAAACCTTACAAGTATGGAAACCGAGTTGTGGAAATCTATATGGGTGAGATAAATCCATTTGTTGACATCTATTAGTGTAATCAACAATGGGATGCAAATGGATTGCATACAGAATTTGGGGTTTAATAGTTCTTCCATGAATTGGGACTAATCCCCAACGCTTGGTACCCACATGAAGAAAAATGGCAGCAAACCGAGTGTTGGAGGAAACTAAGTGCAAAAATTTGTTGATCTTTTTCCTTCTCCACAACATGTGATCCTCGATTCGAGAAACTTTGCTCACCCATACATATTCCCACTCCATCAAGAATGTCCTAACATAATTGTCTCTATTTTGAAGACATAATCATCTTTCTATTGCGCAAAGGTTGATAAGGAGAATCCAGACCCCTATGAACCCTTGTGACAGTTAACCTTCAACGAATCCGAAGGATCTCGAGTGGTGCAACAACGAAAGCCAGAGGAAGTTAGGGGTTTGTAAATGTAGCCTCTAAAGCTGCAGAAAGTCAATATCGATATTGAAGACAAACCAAAAATGGTAGCCATAGGAGATTACTAAGAGGATGTGGAAGAGTATTTTGAGCTGTTAGAGGAGGAGGGCACAGAGGCCCAATCCATTGTTACAATTGTAATGAGATAGGACATCTAGCATGAGATTGTAACCTCCCCAAAATACGTTGGTGCAACTATTGTCGAACGAACACTCATAGTATTGAAGAGTACCTGAAGCTCATTGCAAAATGGGAAGATCATGCATGGTGATCGACAAATTTGATTAGCTCCAAGCCATGAGAGAACCACAGTCTAGGAGGATTTGTTGTCACTCAGGGAGGCGCTAAAACTGCTAGGTACCCCATAGGGCATATAAACAAATAAGTAAGCATAGCCACAATATAGACACATGAGATAGACGTGAAAGCACACTTTTCTCATTAATGTATATACACATAAATACAGTGAAAATGACCCTTGGATTCGTTATCCCAATATTTCCCTTGGACTTCTGAAATGACTCTTCATCTCCACCTAACCTAACGGATTAGGTTCCAACAATCCCCCCCTTAATTTGAAGGGGTGTGTGTGAGTCCAAGCAGAGAGATGAAATATGGAGCTGCAAATGGATGAAAGTGATTTTTGAATCAAAGGCTAGTGAGATGAAGTGTTCTACTAAATGGGTGGTTTTAGGATGACCACAAACTTTGGAACTTGGCGATAATCCAGATTCTGGCTCAAGGGTTCTCTAGAACTTGGCTCTGACTCATGTTATTGCTTAGCGGTTACTGGAGCATTTCAAAGGTTACCGGAAGTTGTAATTCTTCTACTAATTGGTGGTTCAATGATGACCACGAACTCTGGAACTTGGATCTAAATATCATAGGTTCCTGGAAAATTCCCAAAGCTAGTAGAATTTGAATCACTCTACTAGATGGGTGGTTTTAATCTGACCACAAACGAAATCAAGCTAAGTGGAACATGGCTTTGAATCTGGTTCAGTGTTGCAACTCTAACTCTAACTAAATGGATATGGCTCGAGGCTCTAGAAACTGGCACAAGGTTCTGGTTATGTCTTACGCACCGATCCTGACTTGCTTGTTCCAACTTTCTTGTTGATGACCATTAGTCATTCCCCCTTGTCAAGAAAAAGGTGAGGATGATAAGATCTCTTGGCTTCAAGATGTGTCATTACTCAATAATGATACCTTCAGTATGAAATATATATCTTCCTGGTTGTTGAAAACCATTTCCATAAAGTGATCCACCCGTAGTGAAACTTTTCTCTTGCAGGTTTCTTCAAAACGAAGCATATGTATGAAGAATGGGTATGCTTTCCATAATGCTAGCAAGGGTGAATATCAAAACATCGATCTTTCATATGGCCAACTCGATCACAATTTAGGCATTTGGAACTTTGAACTGGACTAGATGAAGATTAAGTTTGTTTTAAGATCCCATCACTTTGAAACTCGATTGGATTGGAGTAATTAGGAATGTGAACTGTCACTTCCTTATCGTATCCAAGACCAGTTCTATGCTTGTTGTGTGTGATCTCTTCCCATGGTCTAATGATGGGATTGAGAAGAGAAAGCAAAATTTTTGTAAGCATAACTTCATCTTCACTTATTTAATTACGTTATTCTAAAGTGGCATCATTATGTGTAGGTTGTTGAAAGGAATCATAAAAAGGATTGTTTTGAACAAGAACAAGTGCAGAATGTGTTTCTTCTTGTAGGAGTTATAACTTAAGCTGTAAAAATGCGAGTGTGTCTTTCAAATCTTTTACACAATTTTGAATGTGATTAAGAGTATTCTTGTCAACCATGACAATGTTGTCGACATAAGAGAGAAGTAGAGTGTTCAATAAATCTACCACACCATTGATTCCAGCCAATGAAAACATGTGACTGAATACTCACTCAAATAGTGAATGGCTTCTTTGAACTCCACCTTTTCACAACAAGACTGAACAAACGAGCTCGTAAAGTGAAGGGTGCTTGTTGTGCAGTATGTTATCAGCCAAAATGGCACTTCTCCATTCGTGACTACATTTCTTTGTCGGTCATACAAAAGGACCTTATGGATGGAAGAGCCTATTTGATCATAGATGCTTTGGCCCAAAACTTGCAATATTCTCCTTAAAAATAACTATTTTTGTGACATATTTTGAGATATAACCGTGGCTCTCCTCTCAGTAAACTCACGGGTTTACTGCGACATTCTATACTGAAAACCCGGGGTAACACCTAAAAAGCTACACCCGCATGTTGCTAGACATTATACTCATGACTCACTCGCTAGTTGTCAAGAGACACACTTGCAGGTATCTCTAAATCACGAGAAAAAAATATTAAAAGATGATTAGAAATTAGTTATGGCAGTTATTCTAACTTCCATAACCTCCCTAACCAATTTCCTTTTGAGTCTATTCTCTCATCCTTGCTATAAATACAAGGAGAGGGCCTTGAGAAAGGGAGAACCAATTTTGATAAGGAAATGCTGGAGAAAATTCCACTGAAGGAAGAGGCGCAGGAGCCTAGGGTCAGGTTTCAATGGTGCCAGTTGCAAAGGTTTAGTTGATTGCCTTTAATGCAAATAATACAGAGACTTTCCTTCCCGTAAAGATTTGTCCAGTATATGAATTTATGTCATTAAATATTGCATGTCTCTTAATATATGATTTTCATATTAAGTATTCATTTCTATTTGGTCAAAAGCTTTGAGAAGGGTATATGTTTTATTGCAGGTAATTCATCTGGAGCAGTAGAGTGAGAGATTAAAATTTGAAGCTTGGACCAGACGTCGGTTATTCAGGTATTCATTTTGACTTTTGATATTAGTTCTTCTCAGTTTAAATAAGTATTGCATGCTGCACCTTGTTGTCACCCAAAACTGACATGCTTCTGCTGAAGCCCAAAAAATGAACACACCAGCTCGATGAAAAATCTCAAGAGAGAAGCCATTGTCACCACACTCCTCTCTCCTCACTTCAGGTTGGCTCTTCTCCAACTCAAGGGGGGTTATCCCTAAGGTGGGATCGCTAAGGCAGGTGCAACGGAGGGCAAGGTGAATCGAAGAGGCTGCCTTAGAGAAACAATTGTAATAGAAAAATGTATATTGAATAAGCGATGGGAAAGAAGGGAGGATCAATCCTCGGGGAAAGACCAATGTCAGTACCAGAAGGGAGAATGGAATCAAAAGAGGACTCAAGGGGGGCCTTGTGCTTCATACAAGTGAGATTAGTCTAGTACGTTCCATAATCAAAGACGAGGAGAATATAAGTATAACTGACTACAGTCTATTACTCCTATGACCTTTTGAAAACATAATGTCAACAAACAAATTGACAACCGCAAATGCTTGCCCAATGGACTAGATTATAGCCTTCCATGCTAGATTTACTCTACAGCTTATAATGAAACCCACAGCTATGAAAGAGATGCTCAATCTGTCCTAAAAACCTAGTATGGAATTTTTTCTATTAAGCTAGAAGGGAAAGAAGAACTCCCAAAATTTTTCCATGGTTACAATGGAGAAGGTTGGGACCAAAAAAGCCTCTCCTACCTTTTTTGTTTCAAAAAGGAAAAATGAAATAAAATAATAATAAAAAATAAAAATGGAATGTCAGATCCACTTTTTCCTCATCTATTGTCTAAGAAAACTAAAGTGAACCCTCCCTTCATTATTTGTGTGCACTATAGGGCCAACAAGACTCCTAGTTGACTGGTCGCTCTATGTTGCCATATCATCAAAGATTCCCACCAAAAGGTCGAAAACGTGGATGGTCAACAGAGTTTAGAAGGGATAATGCCGCTCCAAATTATGAATCCTGGAAATCACAGAAAATGACAGCTGCTAGTCCCTCTGTTCCCCCAATGTATCGGCGGTTTTAAAACTCGAGTTTAGAGTCGCAGATTCCTTCACACAATAGTTGAACGATGATGGTTCATTAGAAAACCAGAAGGCATTCATGTATTCGACTGCCATTAGCGTTACCCCTGATTAGACTGAACATTCACTGTGTTGTTTTCTTTGTTTGAACACTGAGTTCTGCACTGAATGTGACAGAGTGATGATCGGTTTTCCCGTCGGCTGCTTTGTCGTCATGCATGTTTGGTTAACTGCTGTCATTGTTTAAACACCGAGCTCATTTAATCCAACTCGGCACCAATCAATTTGCTGCCAATACCAAGCTCCACGCAATTTATTTTAATTAAAACGTAGTCATGGTATGTAGATCGTGTGTATTGAATATTTGAGCCAATCTGTCCTCATCTTTCATGCTTTTGATTTCCAGATGCCGCGATTCCTGAGCTAGAAAGATGTCGCTGATCCACACGCATGGTAGATGGATCGGTAACCCTCAAAGGCTGCTTTTACGACTGAGAAGAGGCCATAATACTGAAGTTTTTTTAATCGTTGCCGTGGTATTTAACTTCAACCTGGATTCGTGGGTGGAGGGCATCATTTATGCCTATGATGTCTGATTGGGCGTTGTCCTTTACGCATCTCTGCCTCCATAATAAGATGCGTGTTCATGGTGTCCATGGCTTTCCCCTACATCATTTCCCTCATGTTTAAACAACTCATAAAATGTCATACAACAATTTCAGCACGCCATAACTTTCCTTTTGGATACAACTCATGGAATATATTGTGAGGTCAACCTTTGGAGAATCAGGTGTTGTCTAGCTGAGAGAGGAGTAATAGAGGGTCTCGCACGGACAAACAATTAAAGAGCACAAACTGTTTTGACTTCATTTTGGAATTATCAGTACTCTGGTGCTGGTGGCAAATTTTTTCCAATAGTCTACTAGAAGTGTCTGCTTCTCTGTTTTATTGCATGTGAAAACCACTTTGCACATGCTTCCATGCTTTCTGGACTGTGCGCTCCATCCAAATAGAAAAACAACTGACTGGAATAAGCATTTCCAGCTTCTTTCATATTACAATGTTCATTGTGCCTTACATATGAATCAGGAATAACCTGTGCACGACCTAGAATATTTGCCATTGCAAGCCCTTCCTTGAAGGGCTCTGGCAAGTAACCTTCTTCAGTTGCACTCTTTGGCAGATTAAAATATTCAGAGTGTCCTGTTTTTCTGAGCCAAGAACGACAGAGGGCAACTGCAAGGCCTGCATTTATATACCGATGATCACCAGCCATGCCCAACTTCAGACAGCCAAGCATTCTGGGCTCCAATGGAAATACTACATGGAGAAGAATCCTTACTTATTGTGTCTTGAATGCATCTCAGTTCCCACATTGATCACAGCTGAATTTTTGTATATTAGTGTCGATTTCTTCTTGATTGGCCATGTTGATCAGATACCTTGATTAGAAACTGGAATACAACTGCCAATGTAGTCATTCTTATATGATCCATCCTTCTGCACTGTAGTGTCCTGCTGCAACTCTTCATTAGTGATCATAATCATGAGAACCCGAGCATATTCTGACTGTTGGTTTGCAAAAATGCCTTCCTGCTGCGCCTATGGACACCCCTACCAAAATGGGGGGTAACATCTGGCTCCAACTGCGGGACGTGTGATCACCTCGTGAGTGCATGAGAACCTTAGATTTTCTTGGTTATCGCATACCAATTTGGAAAATAGAGAGACCATGTGGTGGGGATGGCTCAATTCACATCCCATGACCACCACTTATTACATAAAGATTGAAAAAATGACAAAAACAATGATGCCAATAACAACAGAAAATGCTCATGTGAGAGCTTTATTCTTCCTACCTACACTAACTTAACATGAGACAAAAGGATGCTAAGTGTAATGATATAGCCAATGGAACCATCTCATATCATCATCAATGATGAAACTTCTGCCTTTATGTTTAGTCTTTAAACAAAACCAGGTTTCGACAAATAGAATGTGAACATGACCTGGAAATTCATCGAGAGTATGTTTGTAAAGAACAAATCCTTTACTTGGATGGGAGCCATACCTTAGATCTGCAAATGGATAGCATGTTTGAGCGCATGCTTTATCAATATAATGCTGAAGAGGGATTAAATAATAATCGGTGGGCAGCCCCTCTTCAAGTTGAATTCTGTCATCCAAAGAGTTCTCATGAAACAGACCTGTAAAATAAGAGTTATTATCTTGGATGAAATGAAATTCAGGTAGCTCCAGCTCCTCATCATGAAGCTATTCGAGCTGATATGCAAAGCAATTGTTACTATCTCCATTAATGAAGTGAACCTGAGGCAGATCAAAATCTTCATTATAAAACTGTTCATGATCATCTTCAATGGCGTAAATCTGAGACAACTCCATCTTTTCATCAAAAGGATGTTCATAAATGTGGGGCAGCTTTGTATCTTCAATGTTTTCTTTTGCAGTAGGAGGCTGTTTAGCTATATCTTCAAACAAGGGCCCTTGTATTTCTTCTTCAATGGGATCTTCAATGAATTGTTCTTTAAGCAGTCTACTTTGATTTTCAAAGTTTTCTTCATGGATTTGCTCTTTAAGCTCATGATGGACCCTAGGGATGAGAGCATCATATTCTTTAGCAAGCTGTTGAATCTCATCAACAGTTCCATTATGCCAGCGAAGGAGGAAACTCTCAAAAAACTTTGCTACTGAATCTATGGATTCATCCAAAAGGCCATAGAACCAAATCATTGCATTCATTTCCAAGGTTAAACCAAAAACGATCATAATATCATCCTCATGATGAACATTAAAATCAGACATCAATTTGCAGAGAGAGGCAATATGATGGGTGGCTGAAATCTCATCGTTTCCATGGAATTATGGAAGAATGTCATGCACCTTCCCACGGTCATAGCACTCATTAGGAAATCGATGGATTTTTGAGAAATCCAGCGGGTTGTAAGCTTTGTGTATAATAGCTTCGTGCAGAAGATCACACGGTTTTTGCTTATCATCATCCATAAATCAAACAATGAGGTACTAAATCTGAAAAATGTATATAGTCATACCTCATACCAAATTGTGGAGTCACCAAGCTGAGCTTGAAAGCCTTCCAATGAGTGTGCTCACCTCTACACCCAATAGGATCTTCAAATTTGCAAAAGGACAAGGGCTTTGTCCCTTCGTGGAGTCGCCATGTGAGAAGAAGAATCTGAAATATAATCTCCCACAAATGTCAATGAAGCATAGTCTTCAAATCTACAGGAATTGGACTTTGTCCCCGGCAGCGGTGCCAAAATGTTGTCACCCAAAACTGACATGCGTGTGTTGAAGCCCAAAAAATGAACACACCAGCTCAATGAAAACTCTCAAGATAAAAGCCAATGTCACCACACTCCTCTCTCCTCACTTCAGGTTGGCTCTTTTGCAACTCAAGGGGGGTATCCCTAAGGTAGGATCGCTAAGGCAGGTGCAACGGAGGGCAAGGTGAATCGAAGAGGCTGCCTTAGAGAAACAGTTGTAACAGAAAAAAGGTATTTTGAATAAGCGATGGGAAAGAAGGGAGGATCAATCCTCGGGGAAATACTAGTGTCAGTACCAGAAGGGAGAATGGAGTCAAAAGAGGACCCAAGGGGGGCCTTGTGCTTCATACAAGTGAGATTAGTCTAGCACGTTCCATAATCAAAGACGAGGAGAATATAAGTATAACTGACTACAGTCTATTACTCCTATGATCTTTTGAAAACATAACATCAACAAACAACTTGACAACCGCAAATGCTTGCCCAATGGACTAGATTATAGCCTTCTATGCTAGATTTACTCTACAACTTATAATGAAACCCATAGCTATGAAAGAGATGCTGAATTTGTCCTAGAAACCCAGCATGGTATTTTTTCTATTAAGCTCCAAGGGAAAGAAGAACTCCCAAATTTTTTCCATGGTTACAATGGAGAAGGCTGGTCACTTTTATAGACCAAAAAAGCCTCTCCTACCTTTTTCGTTTCAAAAAGGAAAAATGAAATAAAATAATAATAAAAAATAAAAATGGAATGTCAGATCCACTTTTTCCTCATCTATTGTCTAAGAAAACTAAAGTGAACCCTCCCTTCATTATTTGTGTGCACTATAGGGCCAACAAGACTCCTAGTTGATTTGTCTCTCTATGTTGCCACATCATCAAAGATGCCCACCAAAAGGTTGAAAACGTGGATGGTCAATAGAGTTTAGAAGGTATAACACCGCTCCAAATTATGAATCCTGGAAATCACGAAAAATGACAGCTGCTAGTCCCTCTGTTCGCCCCAATGTATCAGCGGTTTGAAAACTCGAGTTTAGAGTCGTGGCTTCCTTCACACAATAGTTGAACGGTGATGGTTCATTAGAAAACCCGAAGGCATTCATGTATTCGACTGCTATTAGCGTGAACCGTGATTAGCCTGAACATCCGTTGTGCTGTTTTCTTTGTTCGAACACCGAGTTCTGCACTGAATGTGACAGAGTGATGATCGGTTTTCCCGTCGGCTACTTTGTCGTCATGCGTGTTTGGTTAACTGTTGTCGTTGTTTAAACACCGAGCTCATTTAATCCAATTCAACACCAATCAATTTGCTGCCAATACCAAGATCCACGCAATTTATTTTAATTAAAACGCAGTCATGGTATGCGGATCGTGTGTATTGAAGATTCGATTTGATCTGTCCTCATCTTTGATGCTTTTGATTTCCAGATGCCACGATTCCCGAGATAGAAAGATGTGGCTGATCCACATGCGTGGTAGATGGACCGGTAACCCTCGAAGGATGCTTTTACGGCTGAGAAGAGGCCATAAGACTAAAGTTTTTTTATCGCTGTCGTGGTATTTAACTTCAACCTAGATCCGTGGGTGGAGGGCATCATTTATGCCTACGATTTCTGATTGGGCGTTGTCCTTTACGCATCTCTACCTCCATAATAAGATGCGTGTTCATGGTGTCCATGGATTTCCCCTACATCATTTCGCTCATGTTTAAACAACTCATAAAATGTCATACAACAATTTCAGCACGCTATAACTTTCCTTTTGGATACAGCTCATGAAATATATTGTGAGGTCAACCTTTGGAGAATCAGGTGTTGTCTAGCTGAGAGAGGAGTAACAGAGGGTCTCGCACGGACAAACAATTAAAGAGCACAAACTGTTTTGACTTCATTTTGGAATTATTAGTACTCTGATGCCGGTGGAATTTTTTTTCCAATAGTCTACTGGAAGTGACTGCCTCTCTGTTTTTATTGCATGTGAAAACCACTTTGCACATGCTTCCATGCTTTCTGGACCGTGCGCTCCATCCAAATAGAAAAACAATTGACTGGAATCAGCATTTCCAACTTCTTTCATATTACAGTGTTCATTGTGCCTTACATATGAATAAGGAATAACCTGTGCACGACCTAGAATATTTGCCATTGCAAGCCCTTCCTTGAAGGGCTCTGGAAAGTAACCTTCTTCAGTTGCACTCTCTAGCATATTAAAATATTCAGAGTGTCCAGTTCTCCTGAGCCAAGAACGACAGAGGTCAACTGCAAGGCCTGCATTTATATACTGATTATCACCAGCCATGCCCAGCTTCAGACAACCAAGCATTCTGTGCTCCAATGGAAATACTACATGGAGAGGAATCCTTACTTAGTGCATCTTGAATGCATCTCAGTTCCCACATTGATCACAGCTGATATTTTTTTATATCAGTGTCGATTTCTTCTTGATTGGCCATGTTGATCAGATACTTTGATTAGAAACTGGAATACAACTTCCAATGTAGTCATTCTTATATGATCCATCCTTCTGCACTGTAGTGTCCTGCTGCAACTCTTCATTAGTGATCATAATCATGAGAACCCGAGCATATTCTGACTATTGGTTTGCAAAAATGCCTTCCTGCTGTGCTTGTGGACACCCCTGCCAAAATGGGGGGTAACACACATGTTTACTATTCTATCTTTGTAACTCAATTACACGTATGTTGATGATCTCTTGAATTCCCTATCATAGGTAGATTTACCGCACACGCCAGTTCTGTTGTGTGGTAAATCTACCTATGATAGGGAATTCAAGAGATCATCAACATACGTGTAGTTGAGTTACAAATATAGAATAGTAAACAGGTGCAACATGGAATACTTGTTTCAATTGAGAAGAACTAAGATCAAAAGTCAAAATTAATACCTGAATAACCGGCATCTGATCCAAGGTTCAAAATTGAATATTTCGCTCTACTGCTCCATATGAATTACCTGCAATAAAACATATACCCTTCTCAAATCTTTTGACCAAATAGAAATGGATGCTTAACATGAAACTCATATATTAAGAGATATGAAAGATTCAATGACATAAATTCGTATAATGGAAAAATCTTTACGGGAAGGAAAGTCTATGTATTATTTGCAAAGGAAATAAACTAAACCTGTTCTGCAACTGGAACCTTTGAAACCTAACCCTGGGCTCCTGCTCCTCTTCCTTCAGTGGAATTTTCTCCAGAATTTCCTTATCAAAATTGGTTCTCCCTTTCTGAAGGCCCCGTCCTTGAATTTATAGCAAGGTTGAGAGGATAGAATCGAAAGGTAATTGGTTAGGGAGGTTGTGGTTATTAAAATAAATGCCATAACTAATCTCTAATATTATTTTAATAATTTTTTTCTCTTGATTTAGAGATACCCGCGAGTGTGTCTCTTGACAACTAGAGAGTGAGTCGCGAGTATAATGTCCAGCAACATGCGGGTGTAGCTTTTTAGGTGTTACCCGCGGGTTGGCAGTAACCCACGAGTTTACTGATAGGAGAGTTGCGATTATATCTAAAAACATGTCACAAAATAGTTGTTTTTAAGGAGAATATTGCAAGG
Organism: Larix kaempferi; assembly: GCA_027924585.1. Lineage (NCBI taxonomy): Eukaryota > Viridiplantae > Streptophyta > Pinopsida > Pinales > Pinaceae > Larix > Larix kaempferi. The sequence continues at coordinate 19,211,436 of BSBM01000399.1, forward strand.
TTTGGGCCAAAGCATCTATGATCAAACATGCTCTTCCATCCATAAGGTCCTTTTGTGTGACCGAAAAAGCAATGTAGTCACGGATGGAGAAGTGCCATTTTGGATGATAACAGATGCCCCCTAATGTATGAGGTCAGAGGGGAAGACGATGGCCGAGATACATTACAAACCAAGAAGGGGAGGAGCATAGGAACCACAGGGACAAGTTCACAAAAACGACCTGAAACAGAAACAAGTTCAGCGAGCAATTACAATCTTGATATCAAGAGATGTTCAGAATGTTAGAACATGATCCCCAATACATAACTGAAAAGATGTATATAACATGGCCACTGAAATACAAGCGTGGATCCATGTCAAAAGGAGATCATAGCCATATCAAGAAACTGGATCTATGTCTCATGATGAGCCAATATAAGTAGGGCTCGGTCTTGCGCAGATTGGTGATAACGAATAACTGTATCATAAACCCAAGGTCTCCAAACCAACCATTGATAGTACAAACCTTAAGCCATGTGAATAAACTAGTTGAAGTTGAACATGGAGGATTTCGTTTGATTACCGGTCAATGATGAGAATCGTTAACAAACGCGAGGACACCCACCAATAACGAAAATGGGGTCCAAGGTACCTAGTACATCTTTACAAGTGTAAATAAGAGGTCTTGAAGTTGAACACTTGAAGGATCTTTTGAGTAAGGGACATTGATGTATTCCCATAAATCGACAGCGAGAGGATCTACCACTGATGACTGCAAATCTCAAGGTACTAACCGGGAAACTCTAAGTCCACTTCCTAGAGCAAAATTGGTTGATGTCGATAGGAAGAGAACCGCGAGAAGGAAGGCATTGAGATATCCTTCATCATCTCATATGAGGAACATTAAAAGATTGAGTTGAAACAAGATTGATATAAGGGATGGCAGACATGAGGAGTCAAGACGAACTGCAGAATGGCCGACACAGGGATAATACTTGAACATTGAGCACCAAAGGTAAGTATTTTAGGAAACTTGGGACTGAAATGGTATAAGTTTGTCATGTAGGAAACATATCAAACTCTCCATATGATCAAAAGAGTGACCAATTGGAGGAGAACACAAATATGGAATCAGGTAAAATTATAAATCCGAAAACTAAGACCCATTGACTCATAAAAGTGTTGTGTTCAAGGATGGATTAGACTTTTTGCCAAATAATGAACGAATAACAGATATTTTCCTTCCATTCTCTTTTTAAATGTCTTTTTTTAGTTTAACGAGCATGAAAAGGTTGAAAATAAAGCTCAATATTGTCTCTTTTGTGAAATTTTAACGAGTCCAAGAAAGTAAATTCAATAGTCCTTCTTCATTTTTTAAACAAGCTCGAAGAGGAGAGAGAAGAATGCTTGATATAGGTCCAACCATGTGTAATTTCATGAGTCCATGGGAGGGAAACTCAAGACCTTCTTCATGTTTTAATGAGTTTGAAGAAGTGATAGATTAGTACTCGATAAGATACTGATCCGTGGATTTTAATATCGAGCCCAGATTTGTTCGTGCTCGTTGGTGTTTTCAAATTTAAGGAGTCTGAAAAAAATTAAACAAGAACTCCATACACCTACTCGTGGATTTTAGTATCGATCCCGAGTTGGTATGTGCTCGCCGGTGTTTTCATATTTAAGGAGTTTGAAAAACTTATACAAGAACTCCATGGTTTACTTTTTCGTAAAGTTAGCCTCTTTGTCCAAAAAGTGTAAAAGTATGCGAGAGATGACTTTTTTGGTCAACAGGACCAGAGCATACCTTTTTCATAAATAATCCACAAAGATCCGGAAAAGGGGTAAAATTATATCTAGGTGGATGTCTGTTCAATTCCTTTAACGAGTCTGAACAAGGCAAGTATGTTTGATAGTCTTGTTAATTTTAAAGAAGTATAAAAAGAACGTGAAAAAACTCCATAGGGATGGGAAACTTGAAATAAAGGGAAAAATCATGTATAATGTATAAGTTCCCAAAGATATCAAATGATGGTACGGGATTCTAGGAAGAAACAACGACAATGGATAGCAAATGGCAGTCCATGGTGAATGAAGGAAATCTGAATGACATAAAATGACGAAATATAGATTCAATGTATTGATATAACTGACATGTCATAAGAAGTCAAACCTTGTATAAAACACTAGTATGAACGTAGTAGTGAAAAAGTGTCTTCTTGTGCTTTTACCTAGTCAAAACAACTTGAATTGGTCATTAAGATTAAGAAAACTGACAAAAAGGAATTTGAAACTATAGAGAATGGGTAAATATTCAAAAAGATTTTAATAAATAGTAACAAATTCAAAATATAACCCACTTTTACCATTTTACCATTGGAGAAGAGGACAAAAGACCTACGACTTCAGACGTTGATTGCGATCGATCTGGGAGACCAAATCCGAATCCATCGCTTGGAGGTAACTGATCTCTTTCTTTGCAATTTTGATCCATTTTAAAGTTTTTTAATGGTTTTTTTACGTTTTTAGGAAGGTTTTAATTTTTAGGTCTGCATATCCGTGGGTATGCCTTTTTGAAACGTGTTGGTACATGAAAAAGGCACGAGTTATCTTGAAAGATACTCATGGGTACCCACCTCTGTGTAAGAGATAAACCCGCGGGTGGCGTAGATTAAAACGAAAAGCTTCAAAATCTAATGCAGAAATGAATGATTGCAATGCAGGATGATGCTCACTTGGAGGGAAAGAAAGCATGAGGCTACTTGTAGAGTAGCCTTGGGGGATCCACTAACATTAAATACTTTAAGGAGGTGTGGATTTCTCAAGTTTTTCCTCACCTCAAACATGCAAGCGCAATTCCACTTGCTCCAAATGCTCGTGCAATATTGGGATCCCGATCATGGTATGTTCAATCTCCAAGGGGATATGCTAGATATCACCGTGGATGATATCTATTTTACAACCAGGTTATCCCGCCGAGGTGAGGTTGTAAACCTCAAAGGTACATTCAGAGGCGTTGGAGCCTTATTGATACAGGATTACATCAATACCTATTGTGTAGCTGGGACTGAAAAAGTGGCAGTCAAGTTCCGATTGGCCAAATAGCGAGCTTTCCATTGAAAGTGATCCTTCGGTGGAATTACAGCGCAACATTTGGCGTCCCTGAGCTACATGCAGATTAGCGTGGAATGTATGCGCAATGTCATATTTGATTGGTGTTCCAGTCTGTTGGTGAACATGAAACACCAACTGCCGGAGTGAAAAACAGGGAAGAAGAATAAATTTGGATATGGTAGCATACTTTGTACCTTCTTTGAGAGAGAGTCCCTGCCCTTAGTCCACAAATGGCTCTACTAGCACTGAACCCTCGTGAGACATTTATGACTCGATGGGGTGATATCTTCCTTCGTCAGGGAGGTAGTGAGACCAATGCTTCATACTCCGACGAGGACTATCTTGGGTGGTGGAGCCGTCGGGTACCAACCTTCGAGTAGTTCCCTTATGCTGACATGGAATTTTGGGGAGATCCCGAGCTTATGTTTCCTCCAGGAGCAACCTAGGTAGATATAGGTATCAAAATTATTTTTAAAAGTTATTTAATTTTTAAGATTTTTGTATATAGATGTGATTTTTTTTATGAGTGAGAGTACTTACAACATACAATTTATGTAGATGTGGGGCCATCAAGGCCAGCTGGGCATCCCAAAATATATGTGAGACCGACCCAACCAGGTGTTACTGATGCCATGCTGTGGAGTATTGAGGGAAAGGTTGGTCAATTGACCCATGATATTCTTACATACAGGATTGAGTGGATGCCCCTAGATATGTAAGAACATGTGGTGGGTGTGCCCCCTGCATGGATCTGGCTGCTTAGGAAAGTAGCCAGGCTGGTGATCTATTATAGGGAGGCCTTAGCAGAGAAGGCTGAGGTACCTGCCTCTCCGTAGAGAGAGTGACAACTATTTTTGAGGTTGTTATGCCCTTTTTGTATATTGTAATATATTGATAGATATTGACTCAAACTCATATATTTTTTGGACCTTATATATATATATAGTATCGGTTTATATACATGTTTTGATTTATGTGTGTTAATGGTTTATTTTATTGTGCGTGATACAAATTCCAGTCAAGTATATAATTTGTGTATGCATCAGCTAATGTATTGTGATTTATTGAAATATGTTGATATGAAATGTAATCAAAATGTCTCTCACGCAATCTAACTCGCAAAAGATGACATAGCAAAGAAGGATCCCTAACCCGATACTCACCCGTCAACTGAAGTACAACTAACTGCGAATCGAGTCTTACCTCCAAACATTAAATGCCATGATGAATAACATCTCAGAGTAGTTCAATAACCGCACTCTATTCAGGTATATTGTTTGTCGTAGGGCCCAAAAAAGCACCTCCCGAGGAAACAATTTGGCTTGTGGGTGAATAGATTACCCAAGCAGCTGAAGCCAAGTTACGAGTATGATGACTTGCGCCATTAGCGAATCCTAGAAACCACTCACTTGTCATCTGAAAACACAATCCAGAAGACACATAAGCAAAGTCTAAAAAGAACTAACTCTACAAAAATGTACAGTTATAATACAAGAAAAATCATATATGCCTAGGCAACGTAAAACCATCATAATCCATCAACTCATATGAACCTTTCCTCAAGAATTTAGAAACAATATAGGGTCCAAGACACATAGATTTGAACTTGCATGCCCCCAAGGGGTCCTTGTCCTCATCGTAAACCACAAAAAGGTCTCCTTCGGAGAAAACCCTAGGTTTTATAGACTTGTCATATTAATGTTTGACTCAGTTTTTGTGAGCTTCATTCGCAATGAGCGCATCGCGGCGCTGTTCATCCAAATGTTCTAAATGAAGCAATCATTCTTCCAAAGAAGAAGTTTCGGGTAGTAGCTGGATAGCCAAATTCAATGATGGAATCTCGCATTCAATCACTGTGATTTCTCCATCCCGTGAATGAGTTGAAATGGTGAAAAACTAGTAGCAGTCTTGATATTAGAACGATACGCCCAAAGAGCCGGATACAACATGATGTGCCAGTTTGACCTACTGGCATTGACGGTACGTTGAAGAATAGTTTTCAAAGTTTTGTTCACCGCTTCAACTTGACCATTCGCCTGTGGATAAAACGAAGACGAGTGTTCTTACCGAAAACCTAGCATAGTGGTCAACTCAGTCATCATGTAGTTTTGGAAATGTCTACCATGATTAGTGATGATCTCTTTAGGTATGCCGAACCTGGAATGATCGATTGAAAACGAAATAGGTTGTGGTTTATCCATCTGCTTTCACAGTAGGCATTGCCTCAGCCCATTTCGTAAAGTAGTCGACTGCAATGATGATGTATTGATGCCCCCCAACAGAAACTGGGTTACAAGTCATGTAATCAATCCCCCACTTGGTGAAGGGGCCCTCTTTGATAACATGGTGAATATGAGCCAGATGTGCTCGCATTTTCTTTGTGAAAAACTGACACGGATGACAATGTTTCACGGCTTCCACGTAATCTTTGAAGATGGTGGGACAAAAATACCCAACACGCAATATTTTTTGGGTTGTTTCCAACCCTGAAAGATGACCCTCACAGGATCCACTATGAGCATCATTCAATACTGACTCAGCTTCATCCAGAGTCAAACAATGACGTAATAACGAATCTACCCCCCGTCTATATAGCGTATCAGAAATAATGAGGTATTTCTTGGCATGATGCCTTAGATTTCATTGTTCTTCCCTAGAGAAAGTCAGTGGACACTTTAAAGTCTGGAGATATATTAAAATGTCTCCATACCATGGATCGAAGTTTGCAATGAGGAAGATATGTTCATCAGGGAATGGTAGATCTTCTTCATCGCGCATTACATCACTAGGAAACTTAGATATAAGTTCCGCGAACACCAAATATTTTTTTGACTTAGCAGATTGAAAGGTAAGATCAAATTCTTGCAAGATGACAATACATTTGTTAAATTTTCCCCCGATTATGCATTGGGTTAAGACATATTGGAAAGGATTAACCTCTGTTATTACTGTGGTAGTTCGTAATAAAATATAGTGACGCATCCTCTGAAAGAGATACAAGATAGCTAATGCCAATTTCTCGATGTGAGAGTACTTAAGTTCAAGAGTTATGAGCGCGCGAGATAGGTAATAAATGACATGCTCTTGGACATTAGAGGAAATTTGAGATCTAAAATGGGACTCCTAAGGAAAATATTAAAATAATAGTTAAAATAATGAAATAATAGTTAAATAATAAAATAATATTTATTAATTTTAGAGGAAGAAAGAAAAAAACTACTTTTTTTGTTTGTATTTTCAACATATCTCCCTGTTTTTTTACTCAAATTTCGAGCGGGAGCACTCGTTGGATGTGGAATTTAATTCCACATCCAACGAGTACCCACAATGCATACCTTTGACGGACCCTGCTGCCCCAAAAACAATAAATACTTGAAAAAATGTGATGATGACATTTAAATTCCGCATCCAACGAGTGCTCCTGCTAAAAATTTGAGTAAAATCGTGGTAAAATCATAGGGAGATATGTTGAAAATACGAACAAAAAAGTAGTTTTTTCATGACAAATATCTCAAGTCAACCATTATGGTTGACACATTTTATTGAAATTCTATTGGCTCTTGAATTCCAACTCATCAATAAATTATGGTTGGCTCGTTTTCTTATATGATGGCTCGTTTTCTTATAGGGCCCATTTTAGACCTCAAATTTCCTCTAATGGTTTGTCATCTTCCTGAACCAAGACTATGCGAATGGTAGAAACACATGCGGCCAGATATAGAAGAAAATCATGAGTATAATTTGGCGGGCTCAACAAGGGGGCTTATAAGAGTGCCTTTTTCAAATGATCAAAAGAGTTTTGTGCAGCCTCGTCCCAGAAAAAATGGGATCATGTTTAAGCAATCGCATGAAACCTTTAGTGATCTTAGCATAGTTGATGATAAAGCATCTAAGAACGTTGGACATGCCTTGTAAACTCTAAAGTTGTCGGATGGTGCGAGGAGGAGGCAATTTGACAATGGCCTCGACTTTCAATGGATCGACCACAATCCCTTGATTAAACACGACAAAACCAAGTAGTTGTCTAGACTCGACGCAAAATACAAATTTGTTAGGGTTTAACCGAATCTTGTGGTATATGCATCGTTCAAACACGAGCCGTAAGTGTTCAGGATGATCTCTTCATTTACAAGATCGTGTAGGTAGATCATCCAAATAAGGTTCAACCATGCGTTTGATGTCATGGAAAGAAAAGTTCATAGCTCACTGGAAAGTAGCCCCAACATTATTCAATCCGAACGACATTTTCCTATAGGAAAACCTATAGGAAAAGGTACCCCAGGGACATATGAAAGCTGTTTTATGCTGGTCTTCGGGTTTGATTTGAATTTGGTTATATCCCGAAAAACCATCCATGAAAACAAAAATCATGGCCCGCACACACATCGATGACTTGATGAATAAATGGTGTGGGATAGTTGTCTTTTGGACAAGCTTTGTTGAGATCCCTAAAATCTGTGCACACGCGTATGTTACCTTGCTTTTTATCAACCGAGACTGGGTTAGACACCCATTATGTCATGTCAATAGGATAAATTAAGTTGTTCTTGAGGAGCTTTTCAACCTCAGCCTTGATGGGCGCAAATTTCCTAGGGTTAACTGGACGAAGCTTTTTCCGAACTAGTTTCACATTAGGATATGTCGTAATGACGTGTTCGAAGATAGATGGGTTGATGCCCGACATCTCCTCATATGATTATCTAAAAATTTACCTGAGAACTTTCTCTAACATAAATCTTCAATAAACAAAATCTTTACTGACACATATTTGCTTGTGAGGTCATGAGTATTTCAATTCTTAAGCATCATTACACATCACTAATTGGCCAACATCATGCACATAAATTGAAATGACATCTTTACTTAACAAGTGAGAATTATAATCAAAACATGCATACCAAAGGATGACAACCAACTGATAACGGAGTTCGTCAGGCTTCTTGACTACGTCTCCGGGTTTGAAAAAGTTCTGAACCGTTCTTATTAATCCTCCTTCATGCAATTTACATGGACAAAATCATGTGGCTCTCTCTCCCATCTTGGGAAGCCTTCTCCTAAGGCTCTCACATGAATTTACATAAGCAAGAACTCCTCACTTAACTTCTCCAATGCAAAGGAAAGATCACAAAGAATGCTCTCCAACCAAGCTTACTTCCTTCTCCATATGAGAGGTTTTATAGTTTTTTCATGGATGGTTAGTCATCACCCATGTTAAGGAGCAAATATCTGCCATGATCCCCTAAAGTAGGATCAGGAGACACCTTAAGGGGGTATGTGGAGAAAAGCTCTCATCTTCCTCCATGAAGATCTCAACACCCCTTATGACTAGGAAACAAACTGATGAGGTGGATTCTCTCACCTTTTTAATTTCCTTTTAACTAATTAAATGAGAATTTATGTGAGAATCAACATCAAATTCCCTTTTACATAGTTTGTTTATTGAATTTCAAATGAAACACTTTATGAACTTTTTGTTGAAGAAAACCTCCTTTCTGGTCGTAACTTCAACCTAGAATTTCTCCCACATGCGAAGTCCATTTGACCCCGTTCAAGTTGCGTTGGAAAGCTCTCTATGAGCTCTTCATCAACTAACCGCCTGCGAAGAAAATGAATACCTTATGCATACTTCGACTGAGACGATCCTCCTGGATCAAATCTCCCCACTGAAAGCACTTTTTGAACCTCCAGAACTTTCATAACCGTAGAAGGATCTTTGCCTTCATATCCTTCAAAGCTTTGTCCATTACTATCTTTGGATTCACTTAGAATTTGCATAGTTCGTGGTAGGGTGTCGGGTACAACTCATCATGTACCCAATTTTACAATGCTTTAAAAAATGTTCAATAAGGATTTTAGGCATAATGTATTCCACTCACTAATGACTACAAAGCTATTTACAAAGTTTCAACAATGCTTTTAAACATTAAAAATTTCCTCTCACTCTTTGCATCTTTAAGAGTGGCTAAAATTTATGGTCTTAAATGCTTACTACATAAAGTGGAAAATTTTTCCTCTTACTTTCATCAAAGCCTAAGGAATGCCCTTATTGACTTTCGAGCCAACTTTAAAGAAAATGGTAAATTGGTTTTACAATAGTTTAATTAAAATAAACTATAATGAAAACATAATACCATAGCCATTTTTTTATTATCAAAGTTCACGAGCCATCGGGCTCGATGTTACTCCTCGGGCTTTGTGAAATTGTCGATAAATGCATGAAGTGTCCAACCGTCCACCCTCAGCGATGATACTTGGCTCTACAGTTCTACACTTGCCCGTGCCATCAGCTCTTGACTGCTTGGGACTTTCCTTGACCTCATCGATACACCTGCAGCAATTTTCGATGATGAAGAAGTGGGAATGATAGTAGAATCGAGGAATATCGATCCCCACTAACTTGCAAACCCGAGGCATCGATGTTTGCAGAACATACAACCTTTGTCATCTTTCTCCATATCAACTCCGACTGGAATTTCTTCCATGAAAATTATGGGAGAATTAATGACCAATATCACAACAATACGAAGGTAATTTTGAAACTCTGGAGGCTTGTCATCTAAAGGAAGCTATCACCATCACCCATGACAGAGGATTCACATAAACCCGAGAATCTTCGGACGATTATTTCCTTTGGTGGAAATCAAATCCTCCCTGGTACATCATAGCTGATAGGAATCCATTCAAAATCAACGGATTGACTCTTTATGCCTTCACGACTACTGGTGGTCTATTTGTTCGGCCTCATGACTGCTTCTGGAGCAGAGGCTCCTCCATAAAAAGTAGCATGTGCATGTTTCCACTTTGGTTCTTCATTATCTCCAAGAGCTACAGACACCAGACGGAGAATAAACATTGCGGTGCCCAATGCCACCATCGAATGCCATCATGGTTTAGGCGAAGGAAACCAATCGACAACACAGAGATTGATTAACATCGAACGCCATCAGAAATACTCACAATAATTGAACAACAAACATAAAATCTGAGATTAAAATGCCTTACGCATCCAACTAGAATACAAACTCAGAAAATAGCTAACCAACCACCAAATTTCTTTGGATTTGGATATCAATCAAATCTCGTTGATAAACCCATGATCATCACAGACCTGACATGGTTTCCCATCATCATGGTGAACTTACGTATCGCCGATGAACCATAGACATATGGAATTTCAACAATGACACCTTGTCTTCACTATATTTCCTCTCACAGGCTCGACATTCTGGCTCCCAGTGTTGGCAACAACTTTGAGGCGCATGATTTCTATTCTGCGCCTCCCGGATGAAGTAACTGCCTGGTGTTCAGTATGGTGATTGAGCTTCAATGCTCCGTCACTGCTTGCTCGCTTCGTGGGTGAGATCATATCATCCATAACCGTCCTCTTATTGATTGATTACCTGTCTGTATTCTGCTGCAGATCAGATGAAAATCGGTCTCCTTCAAGAAAATTATAGAAATGAAATCAATCTCATGATGATATCAAACCCTTTCAAGCATGTGGGCAATATGCCAAGACCGAATTTTCGAGCTGGCAATCATATATTTCTCTGGTCTCTGCTTCCTCACAGGTCTCTGCACAGATTTACTACCATCCGCCAGTGACCTAAAACAACATGATTTTAAAGCTCCTTGGGTTGTGTTGGAAGTGGGTAAACAATTTTCTCAGCCGGGAACTCTCGTGGCCTTTCAGATTTGACTTCATGAATCGAGAAATTGCAGTTTTTAACACAGCAATGATCACAGGCGCGTTCCACCCACGTTACAGTCTCTTTATCGTGATCAAAATTATGCCCTAGATTTTACCAAAAGATGTACATTGTAATCAGTTTGCATGATTAGATCTCCAACTTACTATTCCTCTCATCATTGGAATCTCATCCCATGTGAAATCAATTTTTTTTAATGTTTTCACCTATGTGCATAACAATTAAAATTAAATCTTGCAAAAATGATAACCATCTCCTACCGAACCATTCTAATGCACCTTTTTTCCGGCAATGGTATTTCTTTCGAAATTGGATCCACCACGCTGATCACATGTTCTGCCATAACTTCTGTACTCTCCTTCTGTTTAGGTTCATGCATGGGTCTTTGGATGACTATATGACGAAGCTTAAGGTGGAGCTTCCAACATTTCTCCTCCCATTTCCCACTCAGATTGCAATGTGTGCAGAAATTCTTCTTATGTTCTTTTTTGACTTTTTCCTTCTTCAAACGAAGAGTGGAATCATCTTATCGAGGCTTGCTGCGAGTTTCCATGACTCGTCTGCAATAAATTTTTTGCTTCCAACACCTTGACGCACAGTGGTTATCTTTGCCACAAAAAGTACAAAAATTTGCATTCTTCATGCCATTAGAAAAATCAGAATAGCTTTTTGCATAATTGGAATCGTACCTTGAAATTTTATGCTTCGGTGGAGACCCCTTAACCAGATCTCTTTTAGGTGATTCACTTTCAGATTTTGAATCACTATCTGCAAACACTTTTTGTTTACCTTCCCGAATCTGATACCATTTCGTCTTCAATTCTGGATTTAATTCTCAACAGTGTGCTTCATCATGTCCTCTCTTTTGACAATATGAGCAAGTCACCCAATGACTCTCACATGATGTTTCTTCATGATAACCCAAATTATCCTTGGAATCGAGGTCGTTATTCAACCTCAATGGGTTTTGTAATACCTTGACCATGTATGCCCAAGCCTTTTCCTTCATAACCCATTTTCAACAATAGTTTCGATCCAATCCCTTGAGAATATGTTTCTCGAAAGATCCTAAACCGCCATTTTAAAATGAAGAATTTGAACTTGAATAATTACTACTTACCTTATCTTCCTTTAATTGAGGAACAAACATGCACATATGGTCCTTCTCGATCTTCGAGGTATCCTCATTCTGCTTGCTTTGACTTTTTGCAGATGAGGTCTCTAAAAGATCATCTTTTGAATGTGGACATAATGAACAAATTTATTCATTTTCTGTCTTAGGAGGACTCTTTGCAGAAGAGATTTCTCCAACTTGTTCTCCTCTAAGCTCCTACAGTCACTGTTGTAGCCTTTGCTTCTCATCTTTGGAAGCTGCTAACAATCTTCTAAGCTTCGTATTTTCCTCCTGTATACACTGATTTAGCTCCTCCAATTCTTAGACCCTTTCACGCTTCAATATTTTACCCATGGTTGAATTCACAATCTAGAAAACTGGTCAGACCTACTCTGATACCACTTCATCTGAAAATTTAGCTGAGAACTTTCTCTAACATAAATCTTTACTGACACATATTTGCTTGTGAGATCATGAGTATTTCAATTCTTAAGCATCATTACACATCACTAATTGGCCAACATCATGCACATAACTTGAAATGACATCTTTACTTAACAAGTGAGAATCATAATCAAAACATGTATAGCAAAAGATGACAATCAACTGATAACGGAGTTCGTCATGCCTCCTGACTACGTCTCTGGGTTCAACAAAGTTCAAAATCGTTCTTATTAATCCTCCTTCATGCAATTTACATCGACATAATCATGTGGATCTCTCTTCCATCTTGGGAAGCCTTCTCCCAAGTATCTCACATGAATTTACATAAGAAAGACCTCCTCACTTAATTTCTCCAATGCAAAGGAAAGATTACAAAGAATGCTCTCCAACCAAGCTTACTTCCTTCTCCATATGAGAGGTTTTTATAGCTTTTTCATGGATGATTATTCATCACCCATGTTAAGGAGCAAATATCTCCCATGATCCCCTAAAGTAGGATCAAGAGACACCTTAAGGGGGTATGTGGAGAAAATGTCTCATCTTCCTCCATGAAGATCTCAACACCCCTTAGGACTAGGAAACCAACTGATGAGGTGGATTCTCTCACCTTTTAAATAATTAAATGAGAATTTATGTGAGTATCAACATCAAATTCCCTTTTACATAGTTTGTTCATTGAATTTCGAATGAAATACTTTATGAACTTTTTGTTGAAGAAAACCTCCTTTCTGGTCGTAACTTCAACCTAGAATTTCTCCCACATGCGAAGTCCATTTGACCCTGTTCAAGTTTTGTTGGAAATCTCTCTGCGAGCTCTTTTTTGACTAACCAACTGTGACTAAAATGAATACCTTCTACATACTGCGACTGAGACGATCCTCATGGATCATATGACTAAGCGAAAACATCGTAGAATTCTTTAAATAAGTTGATGTACAAACTGATCTCTTGCGGAGAAAAATTTGCGCCAATGAAAATATTTTCCACGACATTTGGTTTAATGGAAATATTGATCGAGATATTTTTTGAAATATTTTCCATATTACCTTCAGCGAAATTCCCCTGTTTCGTTAAAGGGTTAGTGGACTAGTCAACATTTCCACTAGGTCTCACTGAAAACTCTCCATTCTCAATTTTGTTCAGATTTGGAAGGAAATAAGATTTGTGATACATATGTTCCCAAGTATGCTTTAGACCTACTATGGCTTCCATAATAGCCTCATATGATGGTAAAACAATGTCTAAACAGTCGAAGGAATGGGTGGAGTCTATTTCCCATGCAGGTGCATAATCGATATATGACTCCATGGAGCTGAAGGAGTCGAGATATAATCTATGGCAGTGTTTTGTGATGCTTGATAATTCACTTCTGCGACAGATAGGGTCACACTTGGTTCCTCTTGAGTAGGAAGGATACACTGATCAATTGTTTGAACAATAATGAAGACCTCCTTAGATGACATTTTAGTGTTACTCGTTGAACCAATATAATTCATAGGAGCGAGTAAATCAAAGGTTCCCATCAAAGATGAGTACATACCTACTCCTAAACTCTCACTAGGCAGACGGGGTTGATCAATCCATGGGATATTTGAACTTGAAGGAGTTGTGTGTTTTTTTTTTTTTTTTTTTTTTTTTTTTTTTTTTTTTTTTTTTTTTTTTTTTTTTTTTTTTTTTTTTTTTTTTTCGGGCATAGGATAGTTTGTTAATCGTGACAATATTTCCTTCACAGGGGAACATAAGTACCCGAAAAACCGACGAAGGAATGGCTTGCATTGAATATATCCAACTTATTCCCAACAACAAATTGTAGTTGAGAGAAGCATCTGCAACTTCCACCTCCACTGACACTACCTTACCTGCAAGTTGGATCTCAAATGAGGGTAAGATTCCATGCAGACGGAAGGATCTCCCATAAAAAATAGTAAGTAATGTAACTGAAGGGGCTAAATCTGGAGAGCCTAAGGCTTTCCAACAAGAGATAGACATTACGCACGTTGACGCGCCTTCATCCACTACCGTTCGCCCAATGGTTTTTGAACGATGGACTACTTCGATTTGGAAGGCCACGTGATAGGCCAACCGGGGTTTGATATTTGACATATCAAATCTATCTAGCATATTTGACGAATCCTTACTCCCTATTGCTACCAGAAGTGCATTTCATTGCGATGGGAAACTTTGCAGAACTTCTAGAGTGGACATAGCACATGACGTTTGGGCTAGGTACTCTACAACTGAGTAGTTTGGAGCGGCCTGTACATTAGGGTTGTGTGTTGCCCGTTTGTAGACACATTTCGATATCTTCGACATAGGATATCTAGGTCTCTCTATATGAAGAGGAACATATGACTAAGGGATTTCTTTGTCTTTTTGCTGCATATCTGGGGTATAATTCATGGCTCTTCTTTGCAATAAAGCATGGGAGTCAACCATATTGATGTAGGATTGATCAGCCCGCGTGGCACGAGTAGTGCCCCTAGTATTAGAGCTGCCAAAAGCTAGGATTTTTCCTTTGGGGAAAGGATCCTTCAGGACAACTGGTTTCTTTTGACTTAACAACTTCTGGGCTTCATCCATTAGAGGACATTGATGAGTGATGTGATCGTCTTTACAAAGTTTGCAAGGAAACTTCACCTTCTTCTTTTCTCTCTTCCCCTCCTCGAAATTTTCAGTGGTTTTGGGATTTTGTTGGTTTCCTTCCCCTTTCTTTACCTTTTTCTAATTGTCGGGTTTTCGAGTACCCTTTTGATTTGATTGCACATTTTGTACAGTTTCCGTTTGTGAAGGGGAGGATGCAACCGCAGTTGCTTCCGCAGAAGAATGCTTTATAGAGAGTGCATGAAATTGCTTGGTCAAAGATTCTAATGCAGATGAGTCAGAACCTACTATGCCATCGACATATGGTCCAGGTTTAGGTTTATGAAGATCAATGTTTGACCTAGGTGAATTTGGAATGATTTCATAAATGATCCCAGACTGAGCATAAATCAAGTCAAGCTGTTGGGTCCTTAGAATGGATTCTTCCTCAGAAGTAACCCCAGAAGTTGACACATCTTCGAAGATGTAAGGAAACCGTGATTTCAAAAACCACTCCAATAGAAATTCTGGGGGAATCTCAGCTTTAATGAGTCATTTCCGTCTTCTCCACTCCTGAATATGATCAAATAAATGAGTGGCTTTGTTCTGTCTAAAAGTAGATAGAATGTTTGTGTCAACATCATACCAGATGGGAAATTGGAAATGGTTCAGGAAAAATGTAGCCAAATAACAAAAGTTGTTATAAGCTACAGCCGGTAACTCGATATACCATTTGGCTGCAACACTAGTCTAGGTTCTTTGAAAGAGCCTCAATCGAATCGAGTAATCATTTAGCGATTTCAAGGAGCACCACATATAAAATGTCGTGACATGGTCCCTTGGGTCTTCACCAATTTTTCCTTCAAACTTTGGAATGTACGAAGGGAGTTTGGTTGGGACCGGAGGCCAATCAGGATTATCTCGCACTGGGTCATTCATTAACTTTGAAAGATCTGGAAGATTCAAAGTTTCCAGAAAAGGAAAGCGAGGTCTTGCCGATGGAATTTGATTTTGAGGAATCTAGTAAGGAGAACCACCAAAACCATGACTCCCATAAGGTTGGTTGAGGTTTCCCCTAGCCATCGGTTGCGGTGAAAAAGTGTTTTGGAAATTGGTCTAGCCATAAGATAGCGGATTGCTTCCTTGTGTCCCAGTCCATTGCAGCTGAGTGTTGGTACCTCCAAAAGGAGTATACGTGTTACTACCTCCTCCACCAAAAAGTGAAAAAGGAACACTTCCTACAGGCACATTTGAAGTTTGAACATTTGAAGAATGTACATTAAATCCTGTAAAGGGATTGAAACTCGGTATATGTGCAATAGTAGGGGTAGGAATTGATCCCACAAACGATGTAGAACAAGCAATATGCCCTCCATCCCAAGGAAAACCTTGATTGAAAGGAGCTGAGCTAGGATTGACTGTTAAATTCTAGCATAAATGCACAAGCAAGATCACTGAAAGAAACACAATCACAAGATAGACACAAATATACCATGGGAAACCCTCATGGGGTAGAAAACCCAGCAAAGCTTTCCTCAATATAGATAATCAACCCAATACAAGATAGTATACCACAACAAGAGCTCCTTCTCCTCCTATGCAGAACTCTCTCTCTCCTATGCGCACAATAGAAGTGTGAGAACAAGTGAGTTAAGTGAGGAACAACCTCCTCTACTTATACTTGTTTTCCAACTGACTTTTTACCCTATGAGGCCGACTTGTCAAATTGAGTCTGATAACCTCAGATAAAATAACTTTGGGCCGATCCCCACATAGGAGATCTAATAACCCTAGTTCCGATAATCCAATGGAGGAATAAACATCTCTGGATATACAATAGAGTCCCGTCGGAGGAATAAAACATCTCCGGAATAATACAAATATAATATTCTTTGAAGTTACAATATTTCAACACTCCCCCTTAACGAGAAGGATATTATAACAACAACTGTAGGAGCAAGGAGTCATCGACTACATGATACATGATACATCTATAAATCATTGGAAGCTTTCTTTATACATCATCAGTAACTCAAGCAGTTACTGGAACATCTTCAAGATCTTCAATACTGGAACATCAACATCTTCAGTACTGAGTCTTCATCTTCTGCAGCACTCGAACAGCTACATACGATCATCAGCATCGTCATCACACGATCATCAACATCGTCATCACACGATCATCAGCATTGTCATCACACAATCATCAACATCGTCATCACACGATCATCAGCATCGTCATCAACTGGATCCACTCGATCATCAGTACAACAACAACATATCCTGGAATACACATGATCAAATTACAAGATGATCAATCCCTCTCACTTTAGGACATAGGTCCAAGGATGATACGATCCTGAACCACTTACGGGATGATCAATCCCTCTCACTTTAAGACATCTCTCATGTCTATGGACGATTAAATCCAGATCAACTTACAGGATGATCAATCCTTCTCACTTTAAGACACCTCACCATGTCTAGGGATGATGCAATCCCAATCTACTTACAGGATGATTAGTCCTTATCACTTTAAGACACCTCACCATGTCTAGGGACGATGCAATCCCAATCTATTTACAGGATGATTAGTCCTTATCACTTTAAGACACCTCACCATGTCTAGGGACAATGCAATCCCAATCTACTTACAAGATGATTAGTCCTTATCACTTTAAGACACCTCACCATGTCTAGGGACGATGCAATCCCAATCTATTTACAGGATGATTAGTCCTTATCACTTTAAGACACCTCACCATGTCTAGGGATGATGCAATCCCAATCTACTTACAGGATGATTAGTCCTTATCACTTTAAGACACCTCACCATGTCTAGGGAGGATGCAATCCCAATCTATTTACAGGATGATTAGTCCTTATCACTTTAAGACACCTCACCATGTCTAGGGACGATGCAATCCCAATCTACTTACAAGATGATTAGTCCTTATCAATTTAAGACACCTCACCATGTCTAGGGACGATGCAATCCCAATCTACTTATAGGATGATTAGTCCTTATCACTTTAGGACATAAGTCCAAGGATGATGCAATCCTGATCCACTTACGAGATGATCAATCCCTATCATTTTAGGACATAAGTCCAAGGATGATGCAATCCTGTCATGTACATTTTGAACCAAACGCTCAGGGACGATGCAGTCCTATGTACGTCCACTAAGGACCATATTCTCGGAGACATTTGTCTACGGATCACTTTAGGACGGAAGTCCAGGGATGATACAATCCTCCTCGTTCGCTAGGAACTGCATTCTCGAAGACATCTGTCTACGGATCACTTTAGGACCGAAGTCCAAGGATGATACAATCCTCCATCAACCTCATCGTCGGAATATGCAACCTCATCTTCAACCTTATCGTTGAAACAGGTAGGCACATCATCGATACAGTATCCTCATCAATACAGGTATCATTAGTATGTATCATCAATACAAGTATCCTCATCAATACAAGTATACACGTCATCAATACAAGTATCCTCATCAATACAAGTATACACATCATCAATACAAGTATCCTCATCAATACAAGTACATATGCAAGTATTCTCATCAATACAAGCAAACATAACATAGATGCAAGTATCCTTATCAATACAAGCAAACAAAACATAGATGCAAGTATCCTTATCGATACAAGCAAACAAAACATAGATGCAAGTATCCTCATCAACACAAGAAAACATATAATCTAGATAAGCAATCTCATCATCAATATAGGTATCCACATCGATACCAGTACCCAAAGATATCTTCATCTATCATATCACTCCCCCTTTCGAGGAGAGTCCTTTTGAACTACACCAAGCTTGTCTCAGAAATGCTCAAACTTTACACGAGACAGAGGTTTGGTTAGTATATCAGCAACTTGCTCATCCGTGCTCACATATTTGAGCTTGATAGCTCCTTTTTGCACCATATCCCGTATATAGAAATAACGGATCTCTATGTGTTTTGACTTATCATGAAATAATGGATTCTCAGTCATCTTGATACAACTCTGGTTATCACACAGAATCATAGTGGGTTCCATCTCTAAGTCAAACAGTTCTGATAATAACTTACGAAGCCATACTGCTTCACAACTGGCAGAGCAAGCAACTATGTATTCTACTTCAGCTGTGCTGATAGCCACACTAGACTAGAGATCATAGCAGATCCCAGACAATAACATCCTCCCGATGTACTCTTCTTGTCTGATACACTTCCTTCCCAATCAACATCAGTGTATCCATGCAAATTGAAATCATGATCTCCACTATAGTAAAGACCAAAATCTATCGTACCTTTTAAGTACCTCATCACATGTTTTGCAGCTATCATGTGAACTCTTCTAGGTTCCACCAGATACTGACTCAAGGTATTCACATCAAAACATATGTCTGGTCTAGTGTTAGTCAAATACATTAATGATCCAATAATCTGTCTATACAGAGTTATGTCCACTAACTCTGATGAGTTATGTACTAATAACTTCAAGTTGGAGTCCATGGGAGTGGCCATGGATTTACAGTCCAACATATCGAATCTTTTCAAAATCTCCACAGCATACTTACCCTGATTTAGAAAGATTCCTTTTGGGTCTTTCCATACTTCCAGGCCTAAGAAGTAGTGCATCAATCCAAGATCTTTCATCTCAAATTCTGAAGAGAGCTTCTTCTTGCACTCGATAATCTGTCTCTCATTTCCAGTCAGAAATAGATCATCTACATACAATAATAATATAACAGGTTCATCATTCATAACTTTGAGATAAAGGTTAGGATCAACTTTACTCTTGGTAAATCCCATGCTTTTCAAGAAACTGTCAATCCTTCCGTACCAAGCTCTAGGAGCTTGCTTCAACCCATACAAAGATTTCTTCAGTTTGCATACATGAGTTCTTCCATCTTCTACCTCAAATCCAAGTGGTTGTTCTATGTACACTTCTTTTTCAATTACACCATTTAGGAAGGTTGTCTTAACATCCATCTGGTGTAGTTTCCATTTCATCATCGATGCAAGTGCCATGATAGCTCTAATGGAAGTGTACCTAGCAACTGGTGCAAATGTTTCTTCATAGTCAATTACCTCTTTTTGAGAGAATCCTCTGGCTACAAATCTTGCCTTATATTTTTCAATGCTACCATCCGCAACATGTTTTATCTTGAATATCCATTTGGAGGACACTACACTTTTATCTTTTGGTTTGGGAACTATATCCCAAACATCATTTTTCATTATTGACTGGAATTCTTCTGTCATTGCTTCTACCCATTCTTTCTTCTGAACTGCTTCTTCATAGCTAGTAGGTTCCTGATCCACTAGATTACACATCAAAGCCATATAGTTGGATACTAGCTTTGGTTTCTTCCTTTCTCTAGTGGAGCCTTAAGGAGCTCCATACTTTTCAGCTCCTTGAATAATGTCTCTGGCCCATGCTGGCCTTCTTTTTCTTGATAAGTTTGTAATGGGGGGTTCTTGTGGTTCTAGCAAGTCATGGTCTTCAGGTGTAGTATCTTCAGGAATGGGTGCAGCCTCTGTGATCCTGGAAGGTGTGTCTTCTTCATAGATTTCTTCATGTTGGCACTTCCTAGATCTCTTGAGAGCTGCTTCTTCATCAAATGTCACATCCCTAATAATTTCCATATGATGAAAACCTGGGATGTAAATTCTGAATGCTTTGGATGTTTCACAATATCCAATAAATATTCCCTTCTTTCCAGAAGGATCCAACTTGGTTCTCTTTTCTTTTGGAATGTGAATGTATACAAGACATCCAAATATTTTAAGATGACTTACCTCAGGCTTCTTTCATGTGAACACTTCTTCTGGAGTTTTTAAATCAAGAGCACTATGGGATAGTCTATTTTGTACATAGACTACTGTTCTAGCTGCTTCAGCCCATAAATACATAGGTAGGTCTTGATCATGTATCATTGTCTTTACAGCTTCCATGATGGTTCTATTCTTTCTTTCCACAACACCATTTTGTTGGGGATTGTAGGGAGTAGTTAGCTCTCTCTTGATTCTAGCTTCTTTATAGAAATCTTCAAAATCTTTTGAAGTATATTCTCCGCCATTATCTGTTCCGAGTATTTTAATTTTCTTTCTGAATGATTTTCTATCAATGCTTTGAACTCTTTGAACTTTCCAAAAACTTCATTCTTCCCTTTTAAGAAGTATATCCAAGTCTTCCTTGAATAGTCATCAATAAATGTGAGATAGTATTCATATCCACTTAAAGATGTGGAGGGCATTGGTCCACATACATCTGAATGGATCAATTCCAAAATGCTTTTGGTATTTGTTTCACTCTTTGGAAATGGGTTCTTGATGTTCTTCCCTTTTGCACATCCTTTGCATGTGCCATCATGGTCAAACTTTAAGTCTGGTAGACCTACAACTACCTTGCTTACATGAGGTAGTGCCTTGTAGTTAATGTGAGCAAGTCTCCTATGCCATAGCTCATTTGGGCTAGTGACTTCATGTACAAGGCCAGCTTCTGGATGACCCTTGAGCTTGTACAAACCTCCTTCCTCTTCACCAATGACAATTGCATCCTTAATAGATTTACCTTTGGACCACATTAATACTTGTCCATCAATGAATGCAACTCTATAGCCTTTCTTGTCCAATGCTGAGATGGAAAGAAAGTTCTTCTTCAATCCTGGAACATACAAAACTTCCTTCATCTTCATGGGGGTTCCAGAATCAAGTTTGTAGTTTGCTTCACCAATTCCCTTGATGGGATATTGATAGTTATCTCCTAGAGATACCTTTTGTGGGGAGGTATTTTCTTCAAGTTTTGATAGAGTCTTCTTTTGTCATGTCATGTGCTTTGAAGCACCACTATCGATAACCCATGTACCTTCTCCAGGTGTTATAGATCCAGAGAGTGCGGAGAATAGAACATACTCTTCTGCATCTTCTTCTTCACTTCTTCTAGATCTTTTCTTGAAGAAGGTCCTTTCTTCATCTTCTTCTTCTCTTCTAGGTCTTTTCTTGTGAGGCCTTTCTTCCTCTTCAACTTCTTCTTCACTATCATCTTTTGCAAGATGTGCTTGATGTCTTTTGTGGTGAGTAACCTTTTTCTTCTTCAGAGGACATTCCTTAGCAATGTGTCCTATTTTGTGACAAGTAAAACATGGGAATGAGGAGTAATCTCTTCTTTGATTAGATCCTCTTTTCTTTTGAAATATTTGTGGAGGATGAGACTCCTTGTGACTATCCTTCTTAAAGTAGGATTTATTCCTTCTTCTCTTGGTGTGGGTGGCCAAGGCTTGGTCATCTTCCTTGAGCAATGCTTCTCTGTTGGCAACCCTGGCTTCCTCTTGAATGCAATCCTCCCAAACCACATCAAACTTCATACTTTCTTTTCTGGCACACATGGTTTGGATGAATGACTCCCAAGGTCTAGTGAGACCATTTAGAGCAGTCATGACTAGTTCATCTTCATCAAGAATATATCCAATAACATCTAGTTGTTCTTTGAACTGAGAAACCCTTGAGAAATAGTCTTGAATAGATTCTCCTTTATTCATCTTGGTGTTCTTCAATTGAGCTCTCAGGTTCATCTTCCTGTTGATGTTCTTTCCCTCATACATTATGGAGAGAGCATCGTACATTTCCTTTGGGGTCTTCTTGGATTCCACTTGGGGAATCAAGTGGTCCTTAATAGAATCAACAATTATTCTCTTTGCCCTAATCAAATCTTTCCTGTACTTCTCTTTAGCTTCATCTTCTGTAGGTTCTGCAATCTCATCTTTGATATAATGGGCAAGATCATTCTCTTCAAGAATGAGACCAATTCTATATTTCCATGCTCATAAATTCTCTATACCCTCTAGCTTGTCTTCAAGCTTAGTACTTGGGGCCATCTTGCCCAGGGGGTCACTAAAAATTGAAAATTCCAAAAATGAAAAACTGACCTTACTAGGAGATTGGCTTGACTGAGGCGAGGTGACTGATGTACGTACTTTCTGGAAACTTCAATTTTTCAGCCTCCAAACTTGACCAGCGAACTTTGGATTTGCTGTAAAATTCTAGTTCTGGTTTTCTGGTTTTATAGCACTTTTGTCAAACTAGGGTTTGACTTTCTCGAAGTTCTACCCAACCAAAAAGTTTGATCTAGGGCTCAAAAGATTGGTTTTGAGAAGGGCTATCCATCCATGTAATCAGAATTCAACAATACCAACTTTTTGCAGAAACCCTAATTTTCATCGGAGAGAGAGATAGAGATATTTTCACCTAGATGTCCTATTCAGGCTAGCTTTGATACCATGTTAAATTTTAGCATAAATGCACAAGCAAGATCACTGAAAGAAACACAATCACAAGATAGATACAGATATACCCTGGGAAACCCTCATGGGGTAGAAAACCCAGCAAAGCTTTCCTCAATATAGATAATCAACCCAATACAAGATAGTAGACCACAACAAGAGCTCCTTCTCCTCCTATGCAGAACTCTCTCTCTCCTATGCGTACAATATAAGTGTGAGAACAAGTGAGTTAAGTGAGGAACAACCTCCTCTACTTATACTTGTTTTCCAACTGACTTTTTACCTTATGAGGCCGACTTGTCAAATTGAGTCTAATAACCTCCGATAAAATAACTTCAGGCCGATCCCCACATAGGAGATCTAATAACCCTAGTTCCCATAATCCAATGGAGGAATAAACATCTCCGGATATACAATAGAG
The DNA here is from genome assembly GCA_027924585.1 of Larix kaempferi. NCBI lineage: Eukaryota > Viridiplantae > Streptophyta > Pinopsida > Pinales > Pinaceae > Larix > Larix kaempferi. The sequence goes on from BSBM01000399.1 coordinate 19,235,085, forward strand.
TCCCGTCGGAGGAATAAAACATCTTCGGAATAATACAAATATAATATTCTTTGAAGTTACAATATTTCAACATTGACCTGGAACCGTTGGATGAAAGGGGAAGATGTATATGGTATCGTAGGTATCCTTGGGACATTGGATGAACCAATAGTGGATCCAAAAGGAGCAGATGTCAGTGCAAAATAAGTGCTAGATGTTCCTGAAGGTCCAACATTGAAACTAAAAAAAGTACTCGGAGCAGAAGACATATGCAATAAGCTCGGTACCTGGGTATTAATGTGTGGAGGGGACAAGCCTCCAGGTGTGATAGTTGATGTGGGAGTATGTGGAACTCCTGATCCATCCCCTATATTATCCATATTAAGTCCATATGTAAATCTATATACACTTAACTCAGGTAATCCTAAAGAAATAACTCTTTCTAGCAATGGATCGTCTGGTCCAGCTAAGGGAGGGTTGAAGTGTCTTGCAAAGTATTATGTTGGAAAATATTCAACCTCGATTATCTGTGGGACCGATGAAGTTTGGGAAATGAGTTGAGGTTCTCTAGGGGGTTCAGTTGTGCCAGTTAGTTCAAAGGAACCACTTGAATCTATTCTGTGCCACTGAGGTGGTGGTGGAGGCTCCACTACGAGTGGAGGAAGGTTTCTCAATCTTCTTGACTTAGAGGAGGTTGGTCCTCCACAATTACAACAAAAATATTCTATTTAATAAACCGAGGGGCCACTAGAACAACAATAAACACACAACACACCGCTACAAAATTTCCTATTGTAATCCATACCAAGCAAACAGATAGTATCCCAAACAGAATTCTGGGATGATTAGGGCCCAGAGAAATCCATTGGAGTAATGACTAACAGTTATCTAGGGTCCACGGTACAATCACGATGGGGCCAAGTGCTAGAATAACCCAACCACCTTCCCAAAGAGCTGCAGACCATTTCCTTCCAGATCTATCCCAGGTGAAGTGAAAATATCCTTTCACTCTCACCTTTGTAGAGCCCTATTGGTCAAGATACTAAGGCTACCATCAATGAAAAAAGAGTCCGGGGGCACAGTCGCAGGTCGAGCTAACACGCATGGGCAGGGTAACTAAGCCCGGAATCCAAGAACACATAAGGTACTAATGTATCGCCTTACGTGTATCAGTCCTGGTAGATGCTCGATTGAGAAGTGGGCGGGTATCCCCAACTAATAAACCTCACACTACCTCGTGCTTAACTTCGGTTTGAGTGGAGCTTCCCGACACACCTTCCACAAAGGTGGATTTACCTAAAGATAGTTTACTACGATTTTGGGTTAAAATGGTTTTGGACAGTTTAAGATGATCTGATCCAAAACCCTAACCTAAGCTAGTTGATGTGTGTTCCCTACAAAGAAAAGTTACGAATAGATTTAACTTAAAATGTTCTTTTTAGGGATTTTACTTACTCAGAAAGGAGTGATTGTGTGTGCAAGATGGCTACAACTGAAAAACAAAGTGTATAAAATGAAAAATCTTTTCACAAATTTCTTTTCACTTATCTTTCAAAATTAAAATCTTGGAAAGTAAACCTAAAATCTTAAAAATGTTTTTTACTTTTTCAAAGAGTTAGCATATACAACTAAAATCTAGAAAAAGAAATGCTCTTGCTTAAAGAAAGTACTTGCTCTTTTCATTTTCTCTTTAACGAAAGAAATGGAAAATAAATATAAACAAGACAATAACACTATAAAATGAAAGTATAAATGACTGTACTTAGACCTATAAAACTCATAAATCTACCCTCAAAAGAATATGAAGATAAAAAACCCAAAAAGTTTATTCCAGGAAGCAAGAAGTAACTAAGTTCGGTAAAGAGATATTATGTAATCAACTGACATAAAGAAGAAAGCATGGAATCAAATAAGATATCAGAATTCCCTTCCACAAAATAATGACTACAAAGGGAAATATCCAAGCGTCAACCAAACACAAAAATGGATTTGAAAGACCTAGGTACTTTCAACAAGCAATAAAAAACCAAATAAATATTCAAAAAGAGCCAAGAAAACTCAGTGTAAACCCATAGACAAGTATGAATGGTCCAGAACGTAACAGAGAAATCTTTCAACAACAAAAATACATACCCAAAGCTCAAACCCTAGGATAAAACCCCAAAAAATCAGGAAAAATCGCGACTATCAATGCAACACCACACGGGTGACTCGCGGGTCCAGAAGTAAGCAACGCGCGAGTAAAGGGAAAAATTCGCGACTGTAACTAAGCACAACTCACGAGTCTGCTTTGATAGAAATAAAAAAATGAAAGAAATCTCAAGCAGGACTAGGTCTGAGTCACTAAAATGGGTACAAACACCCTATAAAATATCCCAGAGACCTACATGAATAATGAAACCGAAGAAAACTACCCTAGGATTCCCAGAGAAACAACAAGAATTCCCTAGTGGAGTCGCCAGTTCTGTTGTGCGGTAAATCTACCTATAATAGGGAATTCAAGAGATCATCAACATACGTGTAATTGAGTTACAGAGATATAATAGTAAACAAGTGCAACATACAATACTTATTTCAATTGAGAAGAACTAAGATCAAAAGTCAAAATGAATACCTGAATAACCGACATTTGATCCAAGCTTCAAATTTTAATCTCCCGCTCTACTGCTCCAGATGAATTACCTGCAATAAAACATATACCCTTCTCAAAGCTTTTGAACAAATACAAAAGTACCTGAGTTGGCTCCTTCGTTAAAAGATTCAAGACAAAAAGATGCACACTCTTTAGGAACATAATAGAGTTGACTTGAGGGCGAGTCAACATTTGTGGTTGGGGCTTGTTGGCTACTTCATTTTTTGAATGGGCCATAGTCATAGAAGACTAAGTGGAAAATGAGGCGGAAGTTGTGGAAACAGTTAGAAATCACAACTATATTGGGTCCACTCCCACGACTATAAAAAGGCACAAGGAAAGTGAACAGACGAAGGAAGCAGCTTAAGTGAAGAACAAAAAAACAAAAGAGCATAAGAGAAGATTATCAACATAACAACAATTTAAGGACACTTTATTAGTAACTGATGAGTTCTAGGTTTTGTAAATCGGTCATGGGATTGTGGGTTTTGTTTATGTATCTAGATTTGTGACAGGTCATTCCGTAGAATAAAGATAAAGGTTGTAGAAAAAATTGTATGACATACTAGTGGATTAATATTAATGAAGATGATTGAGCCCCTAAAAATTTTGTGTGTATGTTATGTGTTATGGATATTTTCTGTGAATTCTATTCCTTGCTCTATACAAATTATGATGTAGCCAGTAAACTTTAATTCATTCACAAGATCTAAAAACTGTGCAAACACATGAGAGTGGAAAAATAACAATCTTTTATTCCTTCTCCATCCTAACTATTACAATGAAGGTTCAACCTCTTATAACTACTATATGAGATTTTAGAAAATTGTTAATTTAAAAAAATTCTCGCATGACTCTAAAACTGACCACTAACTTAAAGCTAAATAGAGCGACACTATTTGTCAACTCGCTTTTATGATTAGCTGCATAAACTAACATATAACTGATAATTGCAAATTTAAAAAATCCTGCAAAAACACCAAAACCCCAATTTGAGGCACTATATGAAGGAATTTGGCCTTGAAAAAGTTTCGTAAAAATGTTTGATCATAAGGATTTGATTAGTCACTGTAGTGAACTCTTTGAAATGCAACTTCCTATTAAATTTGAGTCCAAATGGATAAACAAGTCAAAATTTATGACCCTCATAAATCCCTGCATTATTATTATTATTATTATTAATTTTAGCCCAAGTAAATCCCTGCATCATTCTCCTATGGTTGAAAAGAACACAACTCGTGTAAGTTAATGTCTTCAAACTGCTTCCACTTAATGGGACCTAGATTCACCAAGTCCCCCTTTGTAATCAATGTACTATCTGCTGGTGCTAAGCCTTCCCACTGGACCAGATATTGGTTGTGTTGGCCTTATTGAGTATGAAGGGTCTTCTTATCTAAAATATGTGCAATTTTTTCCTTTTTCTTTCTTGGACTCACTTGTTTCCAATCCACCTCCACCTCACTCTCATCACCCAGGTCATCCCCATGGAATATATATAAATAAGAAGCATTAAACATGGGGGACATATCAAGATCAACTGGTAAGTCGACTTTATAAACATTATCGTTAATTTTCTTGAGAATCTTGCAAAGACCAATTTTCTTATACTTCAAGTTGTGGTAGGTTCCTCTAGGAAATCGCTCTTTCTGTAAATAAACCATCACCAAAGAACCTTCATTGAATACCTGATGTCATTTGTGAGCATCTTTTATAATTTTGTTCTGCTAGTTAATGGCATATAGATTTTGTCTCACTTGTTGCTGCAACTGTTGAATGTGTTATGCAAATGCTTCCCATCATCACTGATTCTATCCCCAAGCGATAGATGCACTAAATCTAGGACACCCATAAGATTTCTACCGTAAACAACCTGAAATGGAGATTTACCTGTATATCTATTCGCTACGGTATTGTAGTAAAATTATGCTTGAGGTAAATCCAAATCCCACTATTTGGGATTCTCTCCAACAATGCTGTATAATAGGTTTTCCAAATTCTGATTCACTACCTCGTTTTCCCCATTTGTTGGGGGGTGATAGGCACTACTGAACTGTAATTTAGTCCCCATTTTCTTCCATAAAGTCCTCCAAAAATTACCCAAAAACCGAGTATCTCTATTGGAGGTAATAGTTTTTGGAACACCATTCAATCTAACAATTTTTGAAAAAAAATAAATTGCCACCTTTGATGCATCACTAGTTTTCTTGCAAGCAATGAAATGAGCCATTTTAGATAACATATCAACAACCACAAAAATAGAACCATTACCTCGTTGTGTGTTTTGGAGCCCCGACACAAATTCCATGCGCAAATATGTCCATGGGTCTGTGGGCATTAGTAGTGGCATATACAACCCTGTCTTCCATGAATGTCCTTTAGCCATTTGATAATTCCTACACCGCGCCACACATCTAGTTATATCCTTTTTCATCTTTGACTAGTAATACTTATCTTCGATTAAGGCTAGCGCCTTATCCTTTCAAAATGTCCTTCCAAGCCACTGCTGTGAAGTTCTCTGATAATATAATCTCTCATAGAACCAATTGGAATGCACAGTTGTTTTCCTTTGAAGAGGTAGCCATATTGCATAAAATATTCACCTTGAATAAGATCCATGTTCTATGTGACTGTATTCTTCAATTGTTCTACAATCTCCCAAAAATCATTATCAGACGCATAGAGATCCTTCAATGCAGCAAACCCATTTACTCGATTTTCCATGGTTATCAAAATAACAGTGCGCCGACTCAAAGCATTTGCAACTTGATTATGCCTTCCTGATTTGTGCATCAGAACAAAGGTGTATTCTTGTAAGAAAGAGACCCATTTTGCATGTCTACTGTTCAATTTCTTATGGTTGTTTACCTATTTTAATGCATTGTGATCGGTAAATAACACAAAATCTTTTGGCATTAAATAATGCCTTCAATGTCGCAATGCTTGCACAATTGCATCAAATTATACATCATATGTGGAGTAGTTCTTCCTTACCTCATTCAATTTTTTGCTAAAAAATGCAATTGGTCTACCTTCTTTGCTAGAACAACTCCAATGCCTACATGTGATGCATCACAATCTACCTCAAACACTTTATCAAAATCTTGTAAGGATAATATAAATGCCTCAGTTACCTTGTTTAGAAATTCAAAACTTTCCTCAAATTCAATGGTCCACTTGAATGTGGTGCCTTTGGTACAATCTGTTATGGGTGCTACAATACTACTAAAAATTCAAATAAATTTTCAATAAAAGGTGACCAACCCATGAAAAATTCTTACCTCTATTATGCTCCTAGGGCTAGGCCACTCCGAAATTGCTCTGACCTTCTCATAATCCATCTTGACTCCTTCTGTTGAGATGAAAAAAACCATAAATACCAAAATTTCTTGTAGGAACCTACATTTCTTCAGGTTTGCATAAATTTGATGCTTTCTAAATGTATCCAATATAATCTTTAAATGTTGTAAGTGATCTTCTTTGTTGTCATTGAAAATTAGAATGTCATCAAAATAAATGACATCAAACTTACCAATATAAGGTCAAAGCACAATATTCATCAAACACATGAAGGTACTAGGTGCATTGGATAGCCCGAATGGCATCATCATCCATTCATATAGTCCATCCCTAGTCTTGAAGGCAGTTTTCCATTCATCCCTTTCGTGAATCCGGATTGGTGATATCCACTTTGCAAATCAATTTTACTAAAATACTTAGTTCCGGATAACACATCCATCATGTCATCTAAGCATGGTATAGGAAACCAATATTTGATGGTAATTATTTTGATTTCTCTTCTATCTGTGCAAATCCTCCACGCATTATCTTTTTTTGGAGTCAACAATGCTGGTACAACACAAGGACTCATGATTTCTCTTACCAAACCTTTCTTTATAAGCTTTGTTACTTTCCAATTGAGCTCTGCATGTTGTGTAGGACTCATCCTATAGGATTCCTAATCAGGCAAAGATGATCCTAGGATTATATCAATGTGATGTTGAATATCCCTCTTTGGTGGAAAACCATCAGGTAGTTCATTAGGGATAACATCAACATATTCTTCTAGTACCTTGGCCACTTTACTAGGTATTTGTATGTCTTCCTCAGCTCCTTTTTGCACTATTAATGCATAGTAGAATCCCGTCGCTTTCATTTCATTAACAAGCTCTCTTTCTGACAACAGATTCTCAACTTTCCCTTCATCCTTAATGGGCAATAAGACAACTTTTGATCCATCCTTCCAAAAGGTGTAGGTATTCTTTTCTCCATCATGCATGAGTTTTTTGTCATATTGCCAAGGCCTCCACAATAATAAATGACATGCATCCATCATAATGACATCACACCATACTTCATCTTTATAAGTCTTACCAATGGAAAAATTGATCAAACATCTTTTATTAATGGTGACTTCATTCCCTTTTTTGGACCATTCAATTCGGTAAGGATGGGGATGTGTTTCACAGCGTAATTTCAACTTATCTACCATCTCTTTGGACACCATATTGTCACAGTTGCCACTATCAACAATAAATTGACATACCTTCCTTCGAAAGTGCAACTAGCTCAAAAAATATTTGTCCGAATCCACAAATATTGATTGCCACCACACTGTCTTTTTTTTTTTTTTCGTTCGAAAATCACCATTGACCTCCGTATCATGAGATTCTCCCCCATATCGGGAGAGACTTCAAATTCAACTCCTTCTTCTTCATTCTTAGCTTGGACCAATTTAAACTAGGTTGTTGTCCTTGCTTCGGCTCTTGCATGTTATAACTTGAGCACTCAAATTCTTGATGATGCTCTAGACCACACCTAAGATACATATAAGGTCTTCCTCTAGCACCACAATAACCTCTACCCCTTTGAAATCCTCTTCCTCATAGTTTATTTGGGTTATCTTATCGAGGATATTTTTCTTTATCATCTCCTTGGGATGATTCGCCTCTGCCATAGTTAAAACCACCCCACGAGGTAGACTATGTACCCCTCCTTGCTCTATTTCTTTGAGCAAATTGTCGGTTTTGTTTTTCCTTATCCTTTAAGGCTAATCTTTATGCCTCTTCCATGCTGCGAACCCTATGCATGTGCAATTCATCTCGAATAGAAAATTTCAAACAATTCACATACCTTGCAACTAGTTGCTCATAAATTTCATGGTGATCCACATGAATGGACAACTGATAAAACTCATGTGTGAGTTCCTCCACGGTGGACATGATTTGCTTCAAATTCTGAAATATGTAAAAAAGGGTCTGTGCGTAGTCTAAAAGAAAAGAAAAATCTCACCATTTTTTCTCCATCTTATTCTAGGTCTCAATTTTTTCTTTTCCTTTTTTTGTTGTGTCCTTCTGCACATGATCCCACCAGATCATGGTTTGACCCTTCAACTTGGTGCATGCAAATTTCACCTTCTTTTCCTCTATCATAGGCTCCCATTCAAAACATTTTTACATGGTGCTAAACCAATCTATTAACTCCTCTGGTTTAAGATTGCCTACATATTCTAAAACTTCCATTTTGATCCCATCATTTCTCCCCCACTGCTTCAATTCCACTCTATGGGAGAGCCCATCCTAATTCCAAGCCTAGAAAGGATAAGAGATCTCTATGCTTTATATCTTCTTTCTTGCTGAAGGTGAACAAACATGAAAAGAAGAAGGTTAAGGATCAAGTGACTCGGGTGAAAGAGATCATGATGGAGAGCAGTGGAAAGGCATTGGATAAGGGTCAAAAGCTTGAAGTTATGGAGGATGGAAATATTGGAGGCACTTCAACTCTGTTGTTGCAAAGGATTGCTAGCATGAGAACTAAAGGACAACATATTGCATAGAGAATGTAGTGGCACAATGTCAGGGTTGTTCTCCTTTTTTTATTTTTTTGTTTGCGCAATATTGTTTGTCGTGTGGCTTTGTGTATGTCGTGGTTTTAAATGCATTTCATACTAACGGGGTGCGTCTATTGGATAAATCATTTCAAGATCTATAGCGACCATCAAGGATATTTTCCTTCTAACCTCTGATTGGCTGATATTCAACTGCAATATAATGAATCATGTAATGAGAGACTTATATTGTAAATATGTAATGCAATTTTGAGCGATAATTCAAAATATATGTTTCTCATTCAAAAATATAAAAGAAAAATATTCTTTGTCATCACTATCATTTGAATGATTTACATTTAACGGGATAAATCTAAGATTGTTTCTTAAACCAAATTAAGTATTAAGAGGCTAGATAAAGAAATTCACTTGATTAGTCATCAAGGTCCTCAGTTCAACTACACACTAGGAGATGTCATCTTCTCACACTGATTCTACTAGGTTATCTCTAAGCATCCACCATAAATAGCCACTCTTCCACCATAACTGACAACATTTTCAACAAGTTTACATGCAGCCATTATCTCACAAATAATTGCAGATTGTGCCACATCAAGGAACAACAAATAATGTTAAGTGATGGGTGATGGAGTTACCTACCCTATTTTCATATTTAACCTCTTGGCGAATTTTCGCATTCTAGAGCAAAACAACTTTGAAATTTTGAACTGTTTCATATTTGAAAGTTTGGAATTTTAAATTATTGCATGCCAAAGCAAAAACAAATTTGAAATTTTATAAGAAAAAATTATTTCCATTGTATTTATTTTGGAAATGTATATTCACACCAAATATATTTATCAATTCCTCATCACTTTATTTTATAAGAAAAAAAATTGTTTCCCTTGTATTTTTTTTTTAATGTATGTAATGTACTCTATTAAAGTCAGATCTACGAGGTTGTCCATATATTCCCTATGAATCAAACATACTGAATATTATTTTAGAGCTCCAATAACTAGATAATCCAACAATATATGATAAGAGAAAGGAGCTCCTTTGCAAACTAGTAGATACGAGAGACAACCAATGGCTATCGCTGGACATTGGCCGAGGTAGGAGTGTACCACACAGGCCAGTTTGCAGCTTCATTTCCTTTTATTTATATCCTTTTTTTGCACAATTCTACGAATTCATAGATTGAACATATTTTTTATTCTTGGTTATCTTTGTCAGTGTCTTTGTTTGAACGTGAACGTATAATCATGGTAGGGCACTATTCAATAGTGATCCGATTACATGTGTAAGTTTATACCAAGAGAAGAATGGGAAGGGCACTATTCAATAATGCTCTGATTACATGTGTCATGCATGGAGAATCAACTCATATTCAACAATAGTCGAACTACATGTTTCAATTTAGTGGATTTTTCAAGGAGGCAGAGGAGAACAGGCAGAGAACTATTGAATAGTGCTTCGACCACGTGTTGGGTATACAATGGACAATGAGCTTGCGGACGACCATTGCTTCCATTGGCACGATATGAGAAGGGAAGTTGTATATGTGATGAATGATCCTTGCAGGATGCTCTCCACTCTAGCCTAGAACAACACCCAGTTCCCCGAGCAGAGAAGTCCAAACGATCCATATATGGGATTCATCATCCTCAAATGCCAATTAGCTTTGCAGTGGAGTACTGTATTGGTACATTTTAAATTGTATTGGTGTATTGTATTTAATCCTACATGACATGTGGTGTTGCTAATTTTTTTTTGTTTTATAAAATAATTTATTTATTTTTAAATTTTGATAGTTGAAACCACTTTTTCATGAATTTATGTACCATCAAAAGTTTACTACATCAATAAAAAAAAATCGAATTATTGAATTTTAAAAATTGTTCTATTTATTTTAATTTTCCAAAATATTATGTTTAATAACAAAATTCAACACAACTTTAGACAAATTTGTAAAAAAGATTATGTGAAAATGCAAATTAATACAGGTCAATCAAGTTTGACTAATAATCTATTAGTATATATATCCCTACTTTGGCAAGAAATATAATATTTTTCTCATAACCAAAATTCCAAAAGAATTATATATCATTATCTTAGATAAGTTTTTAACTTTAGTTGGTTAATCTAATGATTTTTTTTCCAAAATTGATTTTTTTTTATAATGATGATAGAGAAATTTTAAAAAAATAATAATAATTAGTCCAAAAACATTATAATAATCAAACGAGAAATAAAAAAATTTCAAATGATTAATAAAAAAAATATAATAATATTTGATTTAGTTATTATATTAAAGAGATAAGATGATAAAGCTATCATAATTTAGTGGTCAAATAGACAGTGAGGACAATCATTAGTGATTGTTATATGTTAATTTGATTTGACCCATCATTGTTATTCAATGGCTTATTCAAGGACAATCCAACCACCTGAAATAACCCACTATTGGTCCAAGGTGGCGTATTTCCACCCTTGCTAGATGCCTTTGGGATTTTGGTTGTTAACATATTTTCTTACATCCGAGGAAGACGAGCTCTTAGTTAATCATAAGTAGTTTTAGGTCTTACTCCATGACCAATTTAAAGAGATACATTATGTCAAAATATCTTATGTGTATTAGTTGAATTTTAACCATAATTTATTGTCTAAATAATACTTAACTCAAATTATAGTTTTTTTGTAATATATATTTATGAAGAAACTTTTAGGGCACTTATTTCATTTCGAGAATGGTATTGAGGGTAAAAATCAAATTATTTAAGGTACAAGGCTAAGTCAACAACTCATAAATACATTATATATAGTTCAATAACAATCGACTAACTATTCATCCTTATTTAAGTTGGATTGTATTGGTAACAACAATACATGCTCCAACAATTGGATCGAAAGTCCGCTGCTCTCGCTGCCCTCCTCTATGGTTTGATCTCTGTCGCGCAGCTCCAGGCCACCGCCATGGCCACGCCAGGGGGAGGGAATCCCCCTCCCTCCTCCCCGATCTCTGCCGAAGAGGCATTTCGTAGGCTGATAGCGCCGTCCGGGAAGAAACCGGCGGCCAAAGAGGCCCTGAAATTCGTCAAGAAACTTGACACAATACCTGAAATCGCATTGCCAGAGGAGCACTCCATTAAAATCGCCCTGGCTCTTGCTGAAAGAGGTTTGGTTGGCCAATTCATGGGGCTTTGGCCTTCAGCCAAAACCACGGATGACTAGATTCAACGTAATTGGAGGCCCCATCTGAAGAGCAGTGTCACCTGCTATCCGGTGGGGAGAGGATTCTTTGTCTTCGAATTTATCTCAAAAGAAGATCGCGATCTCATCTTCCGAAGTGGCCCCTATTTTATGGGCACCCAAGGACTCTATCTGAACCGGTGGTCTCCGGACTTTGATCCAACAGTTGATGTCCCGAAAGAGGTACCAGTTTGGGTAAGACTCCCGAATCTTCTGATCCATTGCTGGAATATTCAAGCCCTGGAAAAAATAGGGAATACCCTAGGACGCTTCATTGACAAAGCAGAGCATAAAGGCCAGTACTCCCGCGCGAGGATTTGTGTTGAAGTTGATCTGGAGGCAGGACTTCCAGAAGCCATCAAGCTCTCTTTAGGCTCTTGGTCTCATTTCCAGAAACTCGATTATGAACAACTTCCTTTTAAGTGTTGGCTCTGCCATGAACATGGCCATTTCCAGGGCAATTGCCCAAAAGACCAGCCAAAAGAAGAAGGTGAGGGATGACAGAGGGTCAAAAAAGGAAAGGCTTGCCTCCAAGCCAAATGAAAAAAGAGCACCAAGCAATGCACATAAATCAGACCCTAAAGTTCCGTCGAAGGAACCCGTCCAATCTCAAGCTATGATTCAGCAGCCAGTCACCGCGGCCTTAGGAACAAGTTCTTCGGTGGTGAACGACCCAGAAGCCCCTCTGGTTATTGTCATTCGGGAATCCACTCCGCTTGATCTCGTTATCCCTGTTGAGACGCAAGACACTCAAGGTGCCACCTCGTTGGAGCCAAGGGAAATCCAACCAGAACCTGCAAACCCTTTATCCGGAAGCTCTCCTACTCGCGGAGACTCTCGAGAAGCGAAAGAGGACTCTGACCTAGATGGAGACACTGATGAAGGATCCACTGAGTCCGGGAGCTCGCATGCAACTCCAGTCAAGAACCCAAGGGGCCGGAAACCAAATAAAAAGAAAAGGGAAGAAATCTCTTACGCAGATATTTTGCAAGGCTCCCAGCAAACTATTAAAGGTATGATGAAAACAAGATCCAAGCAAGGCCAGGCCTCTAAAGGGGTCGCCCCCTCTAAAAGTAAATAATGCGGTACATCTCCTGGAACTGCAGAGGTCTAGGCAGTCCACAGAAAATCGAAGCGATGAGAGATTTAGTAAGAATCAACAAGCATGAGATCCTGCTAGTTCAGGAGACAAAAATGGAGGTTGACTCAGCCCTCCATGTAGGAAATACATTCTGGAAAAAAAATCTCTGGGGAAGCTATCAACTCCAGGGGGGCCTCAGGAGGTCTAGCCACCTTCTGGGATTCCTCCATGTTTGAGCTACTTGTTGTTCACAGTACTATGCACTGGATCTACACCAAACTCACTCACAAATTTTCGGGCCACCAAGTAAGTTTGTTCAACCTCTATGTTCCTATTTTGTTAGCTGAAAAAAAAGATTGTTGGGACTCTATTGAAGCGTTCCTAAGCCTCCACAGGCCTGAAAATATAATCATTGTAGGGGATCTGAATGTCACCCTAGATGCAAATGAGAAAAAAGGGGGTTCCATTATCCGAGATCCCTCTCGGGAATGGGTTGAAGACATAATCTTAGGATGGGATCTTGTTGACATAAAACCCTCCAATGGCAACTGTACTTGGACTAATAAAAGGCTAGGGCCAGGGCACATCGCGGCCCGTCTTGACAGGTTTCTGGTCCATTCCACCTTCCTCACCTTGGGACTACATGGCTCGTCCAAAATCCTCCCCAATTGTGTCTCTGACCACAAACCTATCCTTCTTGATCTATCCGTTGACGAAAATCTGGGCCCCATCCCCTTTAGGTTTAGTCCACTATGGGTCCATCAAGATGGCTTTAGTCACATTATCTCTAGCTCTTGGAGTAAAAAGGTTACTGGAAACCCCTCCTTTATTTGGGAAGAAAAGCTTAGACGTCTAAAACTTGATCTTAAGAACTGGGCCAAGCTCCATTCCTCCCCGGTCTCTTGCAGGAAAGATGCTCAAGCTGCCTTGGAAAACCATCAAGCTCGCATGGACTCTGTTCCCATTACTGAAAGCATTTCTCGGACAGAAAGTAACCTCCAAAAAGCCTTTTACAAAGCTTGCAGAGTTGAAGAAGAGTATTGGCGTCAAAAATATGTAAGCCTTTGGTTAGCAAGTGGTGACAAAAACACCTCTTATTTTCACAAACAAGCTGAAGCTAGAAAAAATTTCAAAACAATGAAGGAAATTTACCATCAAGGCAATCTGGTGAAAGATTTTGAAGGCATTAAACAAGCTGCCTTTTCACACTTCCAAGACCTTTATACTGCTCCTCCTGCTGAATACTTGACCCATATGCATACCCCCTCTCGCTAATTCCCAAAGTGATTCAAGCCTCTGATAATGACACTCTTGCAGCTCCTATTACTATGAAAGAACTCAAATCTGCTCTGTCCCATATGAAATCGGACAATGCCCCTGGCCCAGACGGATTCACAACCAGATTTTATACTAATTGCTGGGACATAATCAAATATGATCTTCTCCGGATGGTAAGGAATTCTCAAAGCCATCACAAATTGGGAGGGAGTACAAACTCCTCTTTCTTGGCCTTGATCCCGAAGGAGAAAGGGGCCACTAATTTCTCCAGATTTAGACCCATCTCCCTCTGCAACACAGGATACAAGCTGGTTACCAAGATTATAGCCAATAGGATCAAAACAATTCTGCCAAGGATCATTCCCGAAAATCAAGGAGGTTTCATAAAGGGAAGAAAAATTCTAGACAATGTCATTCTGGTTCAAGAAGCCATCCATTCCAGCTTCCACGGAAAAGAGAAAGGAATGGTTGTGAAACTAGATCTTGCCAACGCATTTGACAGAGTAAGACATGACTATCTCTTCATGGTGATGGAGAAATTCGGGTTTTCCCCTAAGCTCATTGGCTGGATAAAAGGATGCATTTATTCCCCTTGGATAGCCCCTTTGGTCAATGGGAGATCGACAAACTTTTTCCAGGCCTCAAGAGGGCTGCGTCAGGGATGCCCTCTGTCTCCGCTCCTCTATGCCATTCAGGCCTCTGTGCTCAGCTTTCAGCTAAACAATTGTCAACAAGATCTTTCCCTCCCTGGTCTCCGTATGGCCCCAAATGTAAAGGACATAAATCATGCCCAATTTGCAGATGATACTCTGCTGTTGGGAGGCGTCGGTTTCCATTCTGCAAGGAGCTTCAAGAAGGAGCTAGAAACCTACATTCAGGTCTTAGGAAGTAAGATCAACCTGCAAAAAAGAAAAATTTATTGTTGGAACTGCCCTAGATCAAAAATTGGAAGAATCTCTAGAGTTATGGAAATGGAATGCTCGCAGAACTAGGACTCATTCATATACCTGGGTGTCCTGATCTTTAAATCAGCCATCAAATCAGCAAACTGGATCCCCATCATTGACAAGTTAAAAGCAAAGATTCAAAAGTGGGGGGCCGGCTGGCTTACCCTAGCAGGAAAACTTGTATTACTGAAATATGTTCTTTACAGTATTCCTATTTATCAGTCTTCTATTCTTCTGGCCCCCATTACAGTCATTGGTAAGATTGAAAGTCTCTTCAAAAAATTTCTGTGGGAAGGATGAAAAGGAAATTTGAAAAAGTTACATCTTGTCAGTTGGGACAAAATTCAAAGACCTTATAGAGAAGGAGGCCTCCAAGTAAGAAGTATTCATGCTCAGAATTTAGCTATGGGATCCAAACTCCTTTGACATCTGGTCTCCGGAAAACCTAGCTGGAGCAAGAAGGTTTTGTGGAAAAATACTTCACTGGGCAGAGACAGCGGTGCTTAGATTAAAATCCTCTCAATAAAAAAGGATCCCCTATCTTTAAACTCTGTCTCAAAGCACTGGAACATTTCAGATCATTATTGTATTGGATCCCTGGCAACGGGAAAATAATCAAAGTTTGGGAAGATTCAATTATTGGGAAAGATCCTTTGGGGTAGAATCTAGGAATTCAGAATATAAAACAGTGGCTTCAGGAGCAGCATGTCCTCACCCTTTGGGACCTTTCTGCCTGGGATAATGAAAACAACTAGATTGATTGGAATTTAGGAGGCTATCCCCCCAGGCTTGAAGAGGAGGCAAAGCTTTTGTTCAAGCTTCTGCAGGGAAAAGCCCTGAACCAAGCTGCCAGGTACAAGAGAGGTTGGGGTACAAAATATGGAAGTTACACTACAGCTGAAGGCTATCAAACTTTAATGGCAGTCCCTCATGTTTCCCCAAATCCTATTCACTGGAAGTTCGTCTGGTCTACTTTGTCCATCCCGAAAGTTGACCTTTTCTGCTGGAATATAGCACATAGAAGTATCCTCACTGCAGAGAATCTAAGGAAAAGAGGCCTGGAAGGCCCCTCAAGATGTTCCCTGTGTAAGAATTATGAAGAAAACATTGACCACTTACTGCTTTCCTGTCCCTTCTCAAGAGAGGTATGGAAAGAAGTCCTTCCCACGAATATTCCCAGCTTTGATATGCCTACTATGACTGTTGATCTCCTTACTAATTGGGCTGACTCCTCCCCCTTCTATCTTTCCAAAAAAGACCTACTCAAAACAGTTTGGATGCTGCTCCCTAAGTTTGTTTTCTGGAAACTGTGGCTTGAAAGGAATAATCGCCTTTTCAGAAGTGTGGAGAGCCCTCCCTCAAAGGTTGCAATGAAAGCCAAAGTTCTCCTTGGAGAGACCATGGATTACAAACCTACTCCTTGGAATACTAAGTCGTTAGATGATAGGGAAACTACATGGCTTACAGCTCTAACCACAAGGGCTCAAGCACCACCTTATGCCAGGTCTCCAGCTCTAGCTGTATGGGAAATTCGAATGAGTGAAGAGGACTTTCTAAAATGGAGACTTTCACAGGAGGCTCACTGTTTGTTTTTCGATGGTGCCTCTAAGGGAAACCCAGGTCCTTCGGGAGGAGGAGGAGTGATCCTCACGCCCTCAGGCTCCATTCGATCCACCTTTGCCTGGGGGTTGGGAGTTTAATTTAATAACTTTGCTGAATTTTATGCTCTGTGGTAGGGGCTCCTACAAGTAATTAGTCTAAACATTCAAACTATCTCTGTCTTTGGGGATTCCAAACTTGTAGTGCAGGCCATGTGCACGAAGTCTAGTCCATCCAGCCTCCAAATGAACTGGATCTACTAGAAAATAATGATCTTAGCTGGCAAGTTTCAAACTATAAGTTTCTTCCATGTGCTTCGACATATTAACAAGCAAGCTGATCATGAGGCCAACTATGCTTCGCTCCTAAGCATGAGCACTGATGAAGGATCCATTTATTACATATTCTTATTTATTACCCAAATTCCTCTATTTATAGGGAAATTCGACGATTTTGTGATGAAGTTGACCTTACCAAAGAAATTCTTTAGTCTATTCAACTAATGGATGGTAATATATTGTTTGTCCAAGGATCAAGGTACCTGAATTTTCCCAATGCCTATTTTATTTCTCATGGAACAAAACATCATATTAAAGAACTGATGAGAAGGAAAGTTCCCAAAACTATCCTTCCTAGTGAAAACATAAGGGGGGAAAGACTCTCGTACTTCTCACCCTGCAATGATAAACATTTAGAAATAGATTCACCATTCTAGTACCATAAAAAATGCTCTATGAAGTTTAGGAATCCTTGTGATTGTTCCTCTTCCTATACAAGTTCACAATAAAGGAATATGGAGGTCCTATAGAGTGGGAAGAGGCATGGATCTAACAATGTAAGGAAAAGTGTGAACTATCCCTCAAGCCTTCTAAAGATGACGTATATGATAAAAGCACATCCTATAAAGATTTAGTTGCAATATACCTGTGTGCATTTAGGGATGTAGATAGAAGTTATTGATCCACAATGCCTTTGATACATTGGAAAGAGATAAAAATGTTGTTTGAGGAATATATCCATATGTTCATCAAACATGGGGGGTTGTCGTGTATCCCTTTGAAGAAAGTGTTTGTTAGAGATATGATTTTGACTCAAAAATCAGTTATTAGGGAATCAAATTATTTGGTTTTGACCTTTCTACAATGAATGTACATTATTAGAGTGGGCCCTTCTAGTGAATCATGATTGGGGTCTAGGTGTGTTGTCTTTGGGGTTTCTCCTTCGCTAGACTCATATATTATTCATAAAGCTTATCCACTCAATGGATGTATTTGTGTTACTTGAATATTGTCAAGAAAAGTGGTAGGATTTTGCAACATTTATTCTCCTTTCATACGAATAGATCATATTCATCTATGGGATTAGATTTCTCGTTCTCTTTTTTACGCAAATCATATATTCCTTGAGTATTTTAATATAGATGAATGGGAGGGAAAAAATGAAGGTGGTGTGGCTTGTGCGATTATGGGTCAACAAAAGGTTAACCGGAATAAAATTGCAATGCTAGATCATGTATTTTTAATGTGAATTGGAGAAAGAAACATTTGGATTATGGAGGTTTGTCCACTTCATTTAACATGAAGATAGATTCTAATGTAGTTCATGTAAGATTATATAAGATTTATTTTCCCAAATAGGGGTTTCCTTTCTCTCATTCCAAAGGGAGATTTGCAAGTAGTATTCCTTAGTATGAAGGTTCAAATTATGTCCCAATAGTGCCCACTATGGAGATTTCAGATTGTTTCTCCTCTACTTACTTCATTTCCCTAAAATCTATTTGTGTTTCATATTGAGGTTTCTCCTTGATTGGAAAAGTATGAAACTTAGAGCTTAGAACTTTGGGTGATGATTGCTATATCCTATGGTGGAAAGTGACCATTAGAAGAAGTTTTATTTCTTCATGGCTTGGTAATATGGTATATTGGTTTAAAGGAAGTAGAGAAAAATAGGATAAGTCAAGCTTGATTGAAATTTGCACTCTATGGAAGAAGATTCACATAATTTTTCATTACATTAGGAACTAGTTGAACCATTTTATAAGATGAATGGAAGAATACCATACTTGGAGTGCACAAGTTTTATCTAACTTACGGTGGATTAATTTTTAAGTTTTATTTTGAAGTCTTAAATGTAAAAATGTCTCATAAAGAGTAACTAGTTTAATGAACTAATTTGAAGGAGTCACAGTTTGGGGTTTAATTGAGTTTTTCAATATGTTTGGTTATCATCTTCAAATTTTTTTAGTAATTACACCATGCTGGGTAGCATGCACAAATGTGATCCATTATATAGTCTGCAACATTGAGAGGTTTTTTCCTAGGGATGAAATTACTAGACAATACTTATTGAAATCCACATAATGAAGAATGTAAAATCCTTGCTATAGATGGACTCCTTTGTGATATATTCAAAAAGTTATGGAATAGTTAGATGTGATAGGGTGTGCATGGATAGGGAAGGATTTTATACCAGGAGAATAGAAAATTTATATAATCACGGTTTTATGAAACCGATTCTTAAAAAAATAGCCGAAGACAGCATTAGTTCTTGGTATATACTCCCATTTCTTAATGTATCCTATAAGATTTTGTCGAAGGTGCTTACTTTGAGGATCTAGAGGATGGAAACAAAGATCATTCAATTTTAGAAAACATATTTTATTTAGATCAAATGCATCCTTAGTACTATTTTTATATAACGGAAGAGTGTTGATTGGGCTAAAGAGTTTGTGCAACAAATAAGTTTACTGAAAATTGATTTTGATAAGGCATGCGACAAGGTTGACTAGCTCTTTATAGTAACTATTCTTTCATAGTTTAAATTCAACTATTGCCTTGTTTCCATTGTGAGATCTTTGTTCTCTAATGGTTCAATTTTTGTGTGAGTTAATGGGGCTTTATCATATAAGTTTGTGATGAAAAAATCTAATCAAGAAAGGATTCCCTCTTGCACCATATCTTTATATTATAGTTGTGTATGCTTTGGGTTATATACTTAATGTCACTAAATCTCAAAAATATATTATAGGTATTTAATTTACAAGGGGAAAAGATGTGTATGATAACCATTTTGCCAATGAATCCCTTCTCTCCATTCAAGTCTATTAGTGTTCAATTGAGAAGAATTTGGAATATTTATATGTATTCCGCACTATGACTAGAATGGTGTTAAGTGACACCAATTCTAACCTTAATTGGTGTGGATGGTAGACTATCATCGCTAACTAGGACTTGTAAACATATGAGAGATGGCATCATTGTTTGTTATGGGAATCCCCTTTGGGGTTGATATTTCCCTCTTGTTTATGTGGGCATAATGTCTTCAAAGCTTTAAAGTGAGATTCAAATATAATTATTTAGAAACCTCCCTTGGACAATATACTCATTGTTTTGGTAAATTTTTCTAAGATCTTGAATATGTATTATATATGTTTATGGTTTTCCTTTGGCTGCTTGCTTTGACTATTTGGAGACTATTATGAGAGGCTTCCTTTTCTATAACTTTGAGGAGCATATTCTTCCAGTTTAGTTCCTTAACGCATGTGTATTATTGTACTAGGAAAAGAGCTAGATTTGAACTCACTGAATTAATGTTACAAGGAGTTATTTTATTAGATAAGTGGATTGTACAACATCTCACTGGAGATGAACCATGCAAATTATTACTCTAATCTATTATATCTATTGGAAAATAATGTAAATAGCATTAGGGGACCTATTTATGATGTCATTGTTGTTCAATGAGGCTTTAATATTAATGCATAACTTATTTTGTGAAGAATATGGGAAGAATGGAGAAAAAGTTTCTTATGCTCTCTCTTAGCATTGGAACGACTATATAAGGGAATTTGATCTTGCATTCCATTTAATATAAAAAGGAAAGACCAACCCTCCACTTTATCACATGTGCCTATACTTCTTCCCAATAGACTAGCTAAAAAATGATTTTTAGGTGGAAGGACCTTTGGGATGTAAATTCCAAAACATGGAAAAATTAGCATAATATTTCATAGGAATTATGTTTACCTCATTTGGACCACACAACAATTTAGGAGATTTAGCAGTCAGTCTTGCCAAATTATTTGTATGATCTTAGCTCGCACAATATAGGGTCCATTTGAAGAGATTGGATGTGGAATTATGTCAACATTGTTTGGATTTATAAGCTAAAATGTATCTATGATCATATTATCTCTCCTTATTTATTCTAAAAGAAATTTAATAGGTGGTGGAGTCTTTCAAATGTAGGAATCCTTCAAAAGCATGAATTACCTTCACAAAATGAATTTCCTTGTTAGTCGATGACAATTTTTTTGGACCCTTGCACTTTAAAGGTGTTTAGAATTACATTTGAGTTGTAACTCTATGGATGCACTCTTTTTGGAAAATGGAGATGTGCTTTATCCCCCTAAATCCGTCATAATGATATTCTTCAACATGTCGTTGATGACAAAAAATGTGTGATAGCTAATCCTAAACCACCAAAATGAAAAGTCTACATGAGTTGCAACACATATGTTGTAGGTTGAGATTGGAACAACATCAATCAATATAGAGGACTGCCATTGAAATCATATCATTCTATATTTTCTTGTCAATGATCAACATGATGTCGATCCATGCATGATTCATTTCATCCATGTCATCTGCTCATGGTGCAAAAAAAATTCTTAGAGTCAAATATGGCGAGGATCATAATCCATGTAGTATCACATATGGATCAATATATCATTTAATGTATATATCGGTTGATTTACCACCATTTGATGTCAAAATAATATTGACCAATAGAGATTACATATATAAAATTGAGGAAGACTATGTTCAAATTTATTTATATTCTCACCATTTCAATCCCAAGGATGGGATCATCATTAGGAAACTAATTAAGCTCACATTAATACATCACAAATTTGTTATATTAGTAAGCATTATCACTCTGATAAAATATGGTAGAGTTGATCTCTTTTAATTATTATCCTTTAAAAGGCGGATACAAAATATGTGTGTGACAATGCTTATTAATATCATGAATTTGTGATACAATAATGTGAGCTTAATTAGTCTCTTGATGATGAACCCAACCTTGTGATTGAAACATTGTGAATATCAACAAAGTTGAATGTATGCTTCTTCATTTTTTGTCTCCATAATATGGAAAACCTAAACATTATTACATATATGAATCGATAATTAAGAAAATAGGATTGTGATTTTTTATATAATTTATCGACCAATATAATACACAATGTGAACCAATATCATTGCAATCATTGTAATATCAATTGATATTTTTAATAACATTGGTGGTATATGATGTAAATATGTTTATCAAAATAATTTTTGGAATGGATGATATTAAACCAACATAGATCCATCTTAAATCCGTATCTATCAAGCACCGAGAGGGATCCAATTTCGTGAGGTGTATTTCTTTTTTTTTAAATTTAAACTCAAGAAATTTGATCTCTCTTGATTGATAGATCCGAGTTTAAGTTTTAAGTTTTTATTTTATAAACGAACATCTATTTTTTAATTACTTTTCATATTATTTTATTTTATGAACCAACATGGATTTTTTTAAAATACTTTCCATAATTTAAATTTTTATTTTATGAGACGACATGAAATTTTTTAATTATTTTGTTAGTAACAAACGTTACATCACGATGTAACGTTACATCACACACATTACAACATCTCCCCCATAATGGGTTGTAGAGCACCTCATTTCACTCGGTGCAAAAACTTGGGTAATATCAACCAATATAAGGAACTATATCCATGCAATCATATCGAATATCAATTGGTATACAATTGAATTGATTAAACAAGATTGTGACATTGATATTTGATATCATAGTTTTCCACTATAAATATAGGGGACAAGATACCATGTGCTCTTTGTGTTATCTCCCATATGTCCTATGACTATCAGAACCACTTAACTTGTGCCACTGATAGGTCACAAGTTAAGTGCCACGAACAAGTTACTTATTTTCCATGTGTAGTTGCACGAACTCGTCGTTGTCCATGCATCAACTACGAGTTATTCATGTATCGGATATGAGTTATCCATACATAGCTACCAGTCATTGTTTATATTCTTTATATTATAAATGTTTATTTTGAATTTTGGACGATTGCCATAAAATCAATCTGGATAGTCCTTTAGTCTCATCCTTGTGCAATCTAGGAAAAACATAGGCGCTAGTCCACCCCAAATTCTAAGATATAAACACCTATTGGTGTAATGATAATATAAAAACGAAAACATCTAAACTCATTTACAAATTTTCTTCATAACAAACCAAGTAAAACAAGCATAACACAACTCTTACTTTTATGAATATGTCAACTTAATTTAATACAACATTTTAATTCAACACTTTAATTCATAGTTATAATAATTTCGCTATAAAAAAATCAATTTAAACTAAAATTTTAAAAGACATACTAAATTAAAAGTTCTCATATTACCCATTACGCTCACTCTCCCAAAAGCATTTCCCCCTTTCTCATGTATCCCTCATGGTCCACCCTTCCTCCATTTATTTGAATTATTAGATTCTACAGTTTCCTGAAATGAATTTGGTTCACCATCATCAGTTAACAAAGAAAAAGAATATTTGGCCATATGAAGTTTGAACTACTTCTGATTGAAACTAAGCCCTTGGCCCCGATGATTGGCTGCGTGCTCTAGGCTTGCCTCCATTGGCTATGTGCTGGTTTCTAAACCGATCATGTTCCTGGATGGCTCTCCTGGTCGTGCCTCTGGTCCTTTTGACTCCCTCCTCGCCTTTATCCACCGTCGTCGTCCTGGATTCCCTTCTCCTCTCCCTCCCCGTCTGTCTTTCTTATCCCCTTGCCTCCAATGGCTTCGAAGGCTGAAATCCCTCCCCCCGATCTTGCTAATTTCCTGAAGCTTTTAGTCGCACAAGGTAAGAAGCCCCTCTCCTCCTCTTAACAAAAGTTTGTGAGGAAGCTCGATGAGATTCCCATTGTCGCCTTACCGATTGACATACCCTGCAAGACAGCCCTCAACCTGTCGGAACGAGGTTTGATCGGCCAGTTCACAGGCCTTTGGCCCTCCCCGAAATCCACCGAACACTGGGTGCAGAAAAACTGGAGACCCTTGATTATCGAAGATGTCAAATCCTTCTTTCTGGGAAAAGGCTTCTTTGCTTTCGTTTTCGAATGTAAATAGGACCGCGAGGTCATCTTCAAGAACATACCATATTTTATGGGCTCTCAAGGACTCTATATGAACAAGTGGACCCCGAGCTTCGATCCAAACCACTACATACCCTCTACTGTCCATGTTTGGGTGAGACTCCCTCGACACTTACCCCTTAATTGCTGGAATAACGAGTCTTTAGAAGCCATCGGGAACGCATTGGGAAAATACATTGACAAAGCTTATCGAAAAGACCAATACTCTTGAGCGATAATCTGCGTCGAAGTAGATCTGGAACATGGACTCCCGAAAGCAATAAAACTAGCCGTAGTTGATTGGACACACATACAAGAGCTCGACTTCGAACAGATCCCCTTCAAATGCAAGTTCTACCACGAATACGGCCATTTCGCTCAATCATGCAAAAAGAAGCCAACGAATCCGGAATCAGACGGGAAAAAAGAACAATGGACGACCATTCAAAAAAATAGCAAATAAGGTATGAAACCCCACTCAAAAAGCTCAAATACACAGAAAGTTGATTAGCAGCACCAAGATCTGACGGCCTCGAACAACAGGAACAAATTCAAAGTCCTAGAAACAATTGAAATCCATGAAATCCTTGAGGTCGAAAAAGAAGGAGAACTGCGTGAAGAACAAAACTCTCAAGCAACTCCTCTCACCCATGAAGCCCCGAAGATCCCCCCATCTCTGAATTCCCCCAGCCCCACCAGATCTATCTTGATCAAAGATGCACCATCCTATGCTGAAATCACTAAAGAAAGAACTCCTAATTCCCCGTCCTCGGAAGAACCCATTAACAAATCATCCAAAAAACCAGGTCGAAAATCCATCAAAGAATTGAGGGAAGAAGAAGCCAAGCGTGAGAAAGTCCAAGGATCCCAAGCCACAATAGACATGGTTTTCAGTAGAAATACCAGGGCCAGAGCTGCAGGGAAGAAATATGGAGATCTAGCATGAGGAACCCCCGCCTCCATCAATAATCGCAAATGATGAAGCTGCTCTCTTGGAATTGCGGAGGTTTAGGCAATCCCTACAAAATCGATGCAGTAAAAGACCTCCAAAAAATTGATATGCCTGATCTTCTTTTACTGCAAGAGACCAAGATCGATGATAGTACAGTCTTAGCAATCGGTAATGAAAAATGGAAAAAAAACACAGGGTACGCAGTCAGTGCTAGAGGAGCCTCTGGAGGACTGGAAACCTTATGGACAGTTGAAAAATTTCATCTCCACAACTCCTTTGCCACGCAGCATTGGATTTATACTAAACTCACCCACATTCGGAGCAACAAGCACATCACTCTCTTCAACATGTACGTACCCAACCTCTATTCTGAAAAGAAATATTGTTGGAATCTACTAGAATATTTTTTGGAAGTTTACAGCCCCCAGGACATCATTCTAGCTGGCGATATGAACATCACTGTCACCAAAGCAGAGAAAAAAGGCAGCCTCATTGGAAAAGATTTATTCAAAATCCAGGTTGAAGCTCTCATCCAAGCAAGAGATGTAATTGACATCAAGCCCAAAAAAGGGAAATACACCTGGTCGAATAAGCGAATTGGCAAGGGAAATATCATGGCCAGACTGGACAAATTTCTCGTCCACAGCAGCCTCCTGTCCGATGCCCAAACTATCTCCTCCAACATTCTAGCTAATCTCACCTCTGATCATAAACCCATTCAACTTCTTTTTCAAAATATTGAAAACCTTGGCCCCATCCCCTTCAGGTTTAGCCCCCAATGGCTCAACCTTGCTAGCTTCTGGAGCACTCTTGAAAAGGCCTAGAGAATCCCTATCTCTGGCTCCCCCCTGCTACGTTTGGGAGCAAAAACTCAAAAATACCAAATTCGCACTCAAAAGTGGGCCAAATCCAATTGCCCCGCACCCGCCAACTCCATAAATTCCACAGTGAATACACTTGAAGACATCCAATTTGACATGGAAAATCACTCTGTTGAAGCTTCCACACTCCAGGATGAAGTTGCACAGCAAACCAAAGTGTATCAAGCCTTTCGAGCCGAAGAGGAGTATTGGAGATTGAAGTCATGTAGTATCTGTCTTAAAAATGGTGATAAGAACACCAACTATTTTCACAAGCAATTTGTGGTTAGACAATCCACCAACCATATCGCAGATATCAAAACAAAGGATGAATCAATTGTGACTGGTAATACGAATATAAAAAACGCTGCATACATGCACTTTTCCAATCTTTACGTAGATGATGCTAACATTGAAAGAGAAGACGAGGCCACACTCTTGGAGTTCATACCAAAGAGAATCACCCAGGAGGAGAATCTCATCATTCACAAACCTTTCACAGAAAAGGAGGTCCTCAACACAATTCACTCCTTCAAATCTGACAAATCACCGTGTCCCGACGGATTTTCAATGCATTTCTACAAAGCATGTTGGACATACATCAAAAATATTTTATGAGAATGATCAGGAATTTCCACTCGATTTAAAAAATCGGTGGCTGCACAAACACCATGTTTCTGTCCCTCATCCAAAAAGATACGAATCCCAGCTCCTTCAGTAGATTCAGACCGATTTCACTTTGCAATTCCTCCTACAAAATCATCTCCAAGATGCTTGCAACCAGATTGAAGCCTTTAATCAACAAAATCATTTCTGAAAATCAAGGTGGCTTCCTGAAAGGGAGCAAAATACTTGACAATGTCATACTTGTACAAGAAGTAATCCACTCCAGTAGATCACAAAAGGAAAAAGGTACGATAATCAAGCTTGACATGGCCAATGCATTTGATCGCGTCAAGCATTCCTTCCTATTTAAAATTATGAATTGCTTTGGATTGGAAGACACTTTTATCAGCTGGATCTCAGCCTGTATAAGCAAACCCTCGATCGTCCCCTTAATTAATGGCCATCCCACAGACTTCTTCTAAGCATCCCATGGCATCAGGAAAGGCTGTCCTCTTTCCTCTTTCCTGTACATGATCATTGCAGACTCACTCAGTCGAAATCTGAATCATGAAATGACCTCTGGTTCCCTACCTGGCCTCCGCCTCACACTTGATTCCCATCCCCTCAATCACACCCTATTCTCCGATGACTCTCTATTATTGGGTGGGGCCTCCTCCATCATAGCTCAAAATTTCAAGCGCAACCTAAACCTGTATTGCAACGCTTCCAGTGGCAAAATCAACTTGCACAAAAGTGCTATCTACTGCTGGAATTTAAACAACAACGTGGTAGCCAGAATTAACAGAATTCTCAACATCAAAGTTTACAATCATTGGGAAAAAATTAAATATCTAGGTCTTCCAATCACTTTCGGCAATTCAAACATTGGAAATTGGGAAGACACGATCAACAAAATAAAAAACAAAATTAGAAGATGGGGAGGACAATGGCACAACAAAGCTGGAAAATTAATCTTAGTAAATTCCGTACTCTCCACACTACCCGTCTATCAATCCTCCATACTCCTAGCCCCAAAAGGAGCTTCTCATCAGATAAGCAAGTTGCTGAGAGACTTTCTTTGGTCCGGCGGAAAAAACAACGGAAACAAAATCCACCTTGTGAATTGGGAGACCATTAAGCAGCCAAAATCCTAGGGAGTCCTGCAAATTTGAGATCCTTTCCATGCTAACTTGGCATTGGGCGGTAAAATTCTTTGGAAAATCCTACATAACAAACGCCATCTAGTTAGTCAAGTACTCAAGAAGAAATATTTATATGCAACCAATTTAAGATGTCTCGATCAAAAGCTAACCACCAAAGGCTCCAGCATATGGACATTATGTAAAGCAACTTGGGAATTTTTTTCAGAAGATCTCTACTGGGTACCCGGCAATGTCAGGAAAATTGATATGTTTACAGACAAGATCATGGATAGCGAAGCACTTCAGAACAATCATGAGTTACACAACATTGCAGCATGGCTCAAGCAACATGGAATTACCACCCTAAAAGAATTCATCTCTTGGGATTTCTATGGCAATTGGAAAAGTTGGAAAATCACAGCCATCCCTTCCCATCTTGAGTCTGCCAAAAGCATACTCATTGAAAATCTGAAAGGATGTGCTCCCCTACATCTTATGGCCAAAGAAAAGCGAGGATGGGGTCCCACAGGTTCATATACCTCTATTCTCGGTTACAAAGCACTCCAATCCCATGATGATGAAATAAAAGATGTATGGAAAATAGCATGGAATCCATTTGGGCTCCCCAAAATCAACTTCTTCACGTGGAATTTAATCCACTCCAAAGTTCTCACTGGTGACAATCTCAACAAGAGATCTTTTCACGGGCCTTTTTGGTGCCCTCTTTGTCATAGCAATCTCGAAACACTTAACCACCTCTTCCTGGAATGTCATTTTACTAAACTTGTTTGGAAACTAATTCTCCTTGACCTCATTACTACTCAGCCTTCCTTCACCTCTGTCACCCAGCTCTTCGAAGATTGGAGTTCTATTTATCCCACTCCCATACCCAAGAAGAGCCTCTGGCATCAGATCTGGACTTCCATCCCCAAATTTACATGCTGGAAAATTTGGACCACTAGAAACAATGCCATTTTCAACGAAAGGTATTATACCCCCTTGCAAACTGCAAGTCAAGCAAAAGGTTTACTGATCAACTGTTTAAATAACTCCAACCACAAGGCTGATGCAACTCTCAGCACGAAAGAAATGAATTGGATAGGGGTGAATCTTCCTAATTCAGGTAAAGATCTCCGACCTCAACATCAACCAACATGGTATATCGCACTCACCATCCCTAACTTTCATGAATGGTGAACTAACCAGGCCATAGATACCTTACATTTCAATGGTGCCTCAAAGAAAAATCCTGGCAAATTTGGTGTAGGAGGAGTCCCGTGGACAAGTGATGGAACAATTAGATTGAAGTACAATTGGGGTTTGGGCATCTACTAAAACAATATAGCAGAAGCAGTAGCCCTGTTGAAAGGCTTCCAAATCGCCAAAGAACGTATGATCAACAATTTACATGTATTTGGCGATTCATTGCTCATTATCAGAGCCCTAAATGAAAACACTAATCTCAACAATGTAGCTCTAAATCGAATAATGCAGCGCATAAGGAAAATCTCGAGCACATTCACCCAGTTCAAGGCATTTCACATTTTAAGAAATTTAAATGAGGAAGTTGACATCGCAGAAAACATTGGAGGTAGTCTCAATCATGGAATTCTGAATCTAACCAACAGTGACGGTAAATTGCATCAAATCCCTTGAACAGGGCCCTCGGACATCTATCATTCAATTTTCCCTTATTTCAGAATCTGAATGAAGGTCAAATCCGCTTCAGCAACTGATATTTCAGAAATTTTGAACTCATACGACCATCATTCGGTTTAATGAATGATCCTCAGTCTGAACTCGATGGTTTACTGATATCACAAGTCAAGAATTCAGTAATTGCGTGGGCATGGAAGACTGGACCAAGCATGCCAATCACAGGTTGGAAGAACTGGATCAAGCACGCCAATTAATCAATGCAAGACACATGCTTATTATTACATCCAAAACCTCTTTGACTTCTACAAGTT
Organism: Larix kaempferi; assembly: GCA_027924585.1. Taxonomy (NCBI): domain Eukaryota; kingdom Viridiplantae; phylum Streptophyta; class Pinopsida; order Pinales; family Pinaceae; genus Larix; species Larix kaempferi. The sequence continues at coordinate 19,264,418 of BSBM01000399.1, forward strand.
ATTAGAATTTTATTTATCGATTAGTTTCATCGAACTCTGCAAGTTTTCATAATTATCTGCCCACTTTGCACTCTTTCTCTATGTTGATTGAGAGCCAACATGCACATTCAATGCTGATTGAGGGTTTTAGAATTTTTTAATTTTTGTTTTTAATCATATAGCAGGATTCTCCACTTCACCAAGCCAACTGGCCATCATTTTGTAAAAATGTTGATATTGGAATTAGCTTACTGTAACCTGTCGATATGGTACACAACCACGACTTTTTTTTTATATACAATATTCGTTTTAGTTCAAAAAAACAAAACAAAGAAAAAGAATATTGAAGATCAGGATAAAACATTTTTTGGATCTTTCTTGGGGCATGTAGACCTTATGAGTTATGGCTGATGAACTTGTTGTTCATCATGATGATGAAAAACTTCATTTGCATTTTCACTCATTTCTACTTCAATAGGTGCAATCTCAAGTGTCTATTGTACCTCCTTCCTTTGCATGCATTTTTCATTAAACATAATATCTCACTTGATAATTACCTTGTGGTCAATAGGATCCCATAGTCTATACCCCTTTTTTGTATTATCATAATTGAAAAAAAACACATTTTCATGACTTTGGGTCAATCTTGGACCTCTTTTCTAGTAGTAGGCACATGGGAAAATGCATTAGAACCAAATATACACAAATGAGAATAATCAATTGACTACCAAAACTCCTATGGAATCTATCCATCCAATGCAATTATATGTGATATGTTTATATGATAAGTAGTTGTATTAACAACCTCTACCCATAATCCATTATCTAACCCAGATGTACTGAGCATGGTTCTTGCATGTTCCATGATTATGCAATTCATCCACTTAACCACGCCATTTTTCTATGGAGCATATGGACTAATTTTATGGTGCTTAACTCCTTCCCGCATACAAAATTTATCAAATTCCTCATAGAAATACTCTCCTCCATTATTTTATCTAAGACCTAAAACATACTTTTTGAAACTTTTCTCTACTCGTGCCTTGAACTCCTTAAATTCTCAACAACTTCCCACTTATTTTTTCAGAAAAATATAGCTATTCTCTGCTAGAATAATCATAATGAATAAGATGCAAAAGGTATGAGCATTTACCGTAGCTTGTAGTAATCCAAACTCTCCTCTGTTTACTAAAACTACAATGCTCACATAAGTCTAAGTTACAAGACTTAATACTAGAAAGCATACCTCGGTCATGTAGATTTTTCAAACCTTTTTCTTTCATATGTCCATGTCATTGATGCCACAACATCATTGTATCCAAAACTATTTTTGTTCCTTGATTTGTCATTATATCACTACACAAATGATACAAGTTTGCATAAGATTCTCATTTTTCTACCACCAGGGATCCTTTGATAATATTGCAATGATTATCATCGAAGATAGTAGAATACCTCGTTTATCCATCATATTGAATGAGAGAAAATTATTTTGTAGACCTGGTACATGTCATAAAACACATAGATTCCTCTCTCCCCAATCATCTAGCTTGATCCTAATATCCCATCTTCCCACAATTTCTATAGGATGATCATTGTCACATACCCCAATTTTACTAAAATAATGTAATTATTTTATTAATATTCCTGAGACATTATGTTAAATTTAATGCTAAGTAGGAATGGATGACTCAGCAGAGTCTCCAGAAATGGAATGTAAATTCTGAATAATTATTATTAATAAATAAATTATGGAGACAACAGCATGGGAGAGCTGTTAAAAGAGGTTACTGGTCTAACTGGTGGATGGAACTAGGTGGAAAGACAAAAGACAAGTGGCAGCATCCTCAAACACTTCCTGAGTTGCAGGTGGCAACTTCCCTATATTTTGGGGTCATGATTCCCCAAGAAAGTGGAATCTGAGCAGGTGGCTCATTAATGACAGTTAACCCAACTAAGACCTAGGCAATCTTTTAAATAGTACTCAATGAACTGAGCTGGGGGTTCAGCATTGTTCTAGAGGGAGAATACATTCAGGTGAATGCTATTCAGGAGTCCCATTGAGGAAGTGGGAAAAACAGTAAGGAAGTGTTTTGAGTCAGGAAGTTGCAGTAACTTGATTCCAGTATAGCTGCTTGGGCTGAGGGAATTGTTGGCTATACCTAGTTCCAGCCAGTTAGACCAGAGCAAGCTCGGGGGTCCTGAGAAGTGCTGTCTGGGCACTCTCCAGGAATTGGTAGGGAGGAACAGCCTCCCAGTGCTGTTATTGTCTACCATTAATACAGGTTCTGCCACTTTTCCTGCTGTTTATTAAATAAATTTAAATGTATAATGGACTATCTCATTTGTGTTGAACAGTATTTATTTTCAGTAAAGTAGCCTCTCTGTATCGTCTTTGATAGAATTCGCAGAATTTATATGTCTTAGAAATTTTCCTATTATCACATAAATTGAGTAATTATTTTATGCAGAATATATTTGTTATTATTGCAGTAATAAAATATTATGGTGACTTATTATAGATTTATTATTAATAGTTAAATAATAGATATAGAATACTATACAGTAGTCATTTGTGATTTACACATATTAAAAACAATCATAAGAACAGACACATAGATAAATTTTAGAATCCCAGTGAAATATTTACATAAAGAAAATTACAGGTATAAATTCTATTAGAGCAATTATACCAGTTTATATCTGTTTCATGTTTTAGTTAAACTAGTATACAGGTTATTCTCTGTATCGAGCTAAAGGTAAACAAAACTTATATCAGTAAATTTATCCATACTCAGAACATAACTGACTGTGATCGATTATCCAAAGGGTGTGGATTGCAATAAGTTTTCATTTTTAAACTTTTCCATACAATCCTATTCGACAAAATCTTAGTGAATATAAACCAGAAATCTGTAAACAAAGAATCGTGGTGAAAATTGTTTTATTTAAAACCTATCACTATAGTTATTATATCCAGGATGCTTACAACAGAGTGACAGAGTTATTCAAAAGCCAAACTTATTGACTGGCTCGAAGCCGAGTCTTACAACTTAGAAAAATTCATTTTGCCTTCATCCAAACCCATCCATTATCACCAGCATAGGTTACTGCTCATTTCGAGCTCATTTTACATGTATTACACAGCACTGTCGTGGGGTTTTCATATCAATAGTCAAACATCATAAACACGCAGAGAAGCTATCAACAAACTCAGCCATTGTTGGCTTTTACAAACCCTACCATTAATTATTAACTATTGACAGGGAGACATTCGCCACGGTATGTAAACACAAAACCAAAATTTCACAAACTCGCTTCCAGCCACCACAGAACTTAAACACTTTCATATATATATTAACCTGGGGAAGAACCCCAACTCACCAAGGTTAACAACATTTTCAAATGGCTAACGCAGTAAGGGTAGTGAACCCCAACTCAATCATTAACACTCAAAATCAAAGAAAAACGCAGAGAAACAAACACATTGTTATCACCTACAGCCAAGTTATCATCCTCTGCAAGTATCCGAGAAAGCTTAAAAACAAACCCATATTTAAACATTTTGTTCATTAATAAACACGAAGATGATACACGGCCACTTGACAGGCCAAACATTACAGTATTTATATAACTTCTATAGGGTTGGGTAAAACCCTATATATATATATATATATATTCAAAATATAATAGCAATAACAACCCCGAGGCTTTCATAACAGACTGAGCCGTAGATTGTTCCTCGTAAACATGCTAGGGTAACAAACTCTATCTACTGTAAGCAAAAAGGATTAATACATGTGACTGTTTTCAGGTTCACAAAAACGACAATAACCCAGTTACAAAGGAGGTCCTTCCAGACTTAAACCTAGCAAAACAAAAACCCACAAAGGGAGAGACAGCGATGGTATAACCAGGCTTACCCGGAGGAGCCAGCGCTGAAAAGGAAGCCTCGTACACCTTCAGGGAAGGTTGAGAACCTGCACATTATAAAATAACGAACCTTGTCAACATTTATGTTCAATATAAACAATATTATTCATACTGCAATCTACGAAACCTTTGTCATTTCTTACCTGAGCCATCGGAGAAAGCAACCCCGTGGACAACCTGGTAGCCACGAGTTGAGCCAGGTAGCAAAACCTCATCACATTCGTCAGAAGGATGAGCAAGGCAAACTTCCAGATCCTCTCTATTGATGGCAGTGACAGGCAACATTTTAAACAAACCCTTAAGCTGTGAATGAATCAGACGGGGAGCACATTTTAAAACCCATTACACGACCACCTCATGGATAAAAACAACAGAGAAAAACCCTGCCTCTAACTCACACCAGCAATAGTGTAAGACTGTAAGTAGCAGGTGGCTTAAACACAATGACAGCAACGATACCAAGATGCCCAATGAACTGTAGCAGACGCCAAAGGCAGAGTCCACAGACTTTTAAACTACCAGAGGATAAAACTACGTGACATAACCTTAAGAAAATTACATTTTACAGTACCCAACTGACGAACTCAGACATGAAGGGTTTCTCTCTTACAACCCGAGCTCGAAGGCAGAGAAATAACCAGGTAAGGGTTTCAAGACAGGCTTATATATCACCAAACGCAAGGAGGAGAGCCAACCACGTAGCCATTTAATTTATCAACTTACCATGGGTCGACTTCCTATAGTTCAACTGCAGCTCGAAATTGTTGTTCATCGATTTTAAATCATTGCATGGATATAAGTCTTATTCATCGTATGGAAAAATCACTATGATTGATACACAATCATCATATAGTGCATGCTTTGCAACCGAACCATCGATAATTCCTAAGGTACATATTATGTATATCCCCTACAATGATTTGAAAGAGATGTAGTCAACTTCAACTAGAAGTTTCTCATAACTTTAACATTTTTAGATATTACTTAGCAATATAATTGGATACAATATTGCTATATAAGTTCCTATTACCAAAATTCTTCCAATACTATTATTAACAATCAACAATGAGAATAACAATCTTTAATATTGTGATGTATGGATATAAACTCATCTACAGGTCCATACTTTGAACGTAGATTAAAAACAAGGAACAGAGATTTTGACATAAGTTAAGCAAAAATACTAAGTAGACAATGGACCATAAATTATAGATGAAATTAATGGAACATCACTAGAGGTGTCACATTTCCAACTCATGCTAATAACCAGTGATCACAGCCGTAATCACAGCTAATAGTTGACAGTATATTACATAATGCTAACGTCACGTTATGCATACGATGAATATGATACAAACAACTTGTTCCGGTGATAGTTTACAGCATTAACATAGAGTCATGGTCACAACGCAATGAAAATGACGGAGATATTGTAATTCATCGCAAAGCCTAATGATACTATCCAGAATAAGAGATATCATGTCAAGGCAAACTATCAATCATATATCAAGCATAAATTTCATGAAAAGAACTTTACTGTCTTACACGACATCCAGTAATGATAATTAGATCTTCTTTGAGTTTTTACAGTGCAGGGAGGAGTTTGATGTTTATAAAAATTAAATTACAGTGATTCATACTTCACCGGTGTACCTGCGAACAAAAGACGAATTATGCACTAGCTCGTAAGCTAAGTAAGCCAGTCAGCTATGGCTAGGTACCTATGAACAAAAGACAAATTATGCATTAGCTCGTAAGCTAAGTAAGCCAGTCAGCTATGGCTAGTTCTCCCTTTGCAGTTAAAAACGAAAACAATCAATAACTAAAATCAAAACTCACATTAGTATTATAACAGAACCTTTTTAAACAAAAATACGATTAGTTACTTAAAATAAACAGGACCAGGAATGCAATTAATTAACATTTATTGTTATAATAAAAATTTTAAATTTTTTTGAAATTGCGGGTTCTGACAATCATCACCCAAGTAGACCATCCCATCACTATAACACTAATATTTGAAAACTAGTCTCTATTTAGAAACATGTGGAAAGAAGCATCTGACTCCAATATTGAATCATATAAAAGAGATCTCCTATTATTGATATAGAAAGACTCACATGTTGTCATTTATTCTGAATCTACTATGATAAGCCATAGTTGATTGTTGATTTGTCTTTTCATCCTTGTTTTCCTTCTTCATATGCCAATAGTCCTTCCTTAATAGCCCTTGTTTCCCACAATTCCAACACTTCCCTTTCATCTTGTGTCCTTTGGACTTAGATATGGACGACGATCTACCTTATTGACCCCTTTCACTATATCTACCGCTCATATATAGGGCTTCAGTGGTAGAGGTCTCCAAAGATAGCATTCACCTCAACTCTTCTCCTAGAAAAGTGGCTACCACATCATCGAATTAAGAGTTCATGATGATGAGTTGGTGATGGTCATAACCAATTGATCCTAGGTATCTAGGAGAAAAAAAAGTAAAATGATTGCTTTGTCCTCATCCTCCACCTTTACACCAATTGATAAAATTTTACTAACTACGGCATTAAACTCATTGAGATGATCTACCACATTTGAACCCTCCTTCATCCTCATATGATAAATCTATTTTTTAAGGAAAACCTTAGTTGTTTCCAATTTACACTACAAGTAAAAGGCCCTTTAGGGGAGGTTATAGTGTATGCTCCTCCCAAAAGAGCCCAAATATTCGTTTCTAGCGGAGGTTAGTGGTGGAGGCGAGTGACCGAAGGTTTTAGCGGATTTTTTTAATTATTTCGGTGCGTTTATTACCTGATCACACCGGTGCGTTTAGAACCTAATCGCACTGGTGCATTCACTAGGGCGTCCTAATTTGTTGCACCGCGACCATAAAACATCATTATCAAAACAAAATAATTTTCAAATAAACATAGCGGTGCGTTCCATCACATACAAACGCATCGGTGTGTTTAGTAGAAACCACCACACTGCATACTCTTTTATTTAAAAAATAAAATATTTAAGTAAAAAACTAAACTCAGTGCTTTCATTAACAATAACCACCTCGGTGCATCTTAGTAATCCTAACACACCGAACATTATTATATGAAACATAATATCTATTTTCTTAAAAATATATATCTCAAAAGTCTAACAACGGTGCGTCCGTTGTTAAACACCCTGGTGCGTTATGAATACCATAACACACCTCCATTCTATTGACTGAAAATAAAAAAAATAAAATTTTATAATCGAAAAAATATTTTAAAACCATCCCCGGTGCGCTAAATACTATAGGCGCCCCGGTGCGGGATCATAAACCAACACACTGGAAAGTATTTTATTAAAAATAAAAATAATTTGTTATTTTATTAAAAAAAAATATTTTATTTTAACATCGGCTCATTCCGGTGTTCTCGACTGTGGAACGCACTGGTGTGTCCTTATGTCAAGCGCACTGGTACATGGATTAATAAAAAGAATTACTGCGGCCAAAAACTCATTTTTACCCACTTAAGTGCGTCTGAGCCCCTCTACATCGATGCTGCCCTTCACACACCTAGACGCCTTGACATCCGTGGTACACGTGGACGCATCCTTGTATTCTATTGGCTGTTGAGGTTCATTTGAATTTTTCCAAACCATTTTGGGAAATTTCAAATTTCCCAAACATCACCAATATGCCTCCCCGACGCGTCGTTCAATAGGTAGAATGTTTCTTAGTTCACAATTTAATTTTTTAGCAGTTTATTTTCTTAAAATTCAACTTAAAATGCACCTATTTTAAAGAAAAAAATTGTGTGGTGGGTTCAATTCGTTCGGCTTGCACCGTTATACGATGCACCCTATAAAATTTTACAGAGCACACTGTGAGCGGTGCGAGCCGAACGACTTGAACGCACCGCTCCACATAGATTTGTTTTTTAAAACTTGCATATGGTCACCGATGCATTACACATTTAAGAGCACCGACATTCCAATGTACTTAAGTGTAATACACGCATCAGTAACCATACAATATAAAAATAATAATAATTGTGTAAACGATGCACTTATGTCACTCATGCATACTGGATATCGGTGCAATGATGTGGCGTAAGTGCATCGTTGATACACCTCATAAAACATAAAATTCCCATAGACACCGGTGCATTTAGTACAGTCAAATGCACTAGAATCTCGATGCTTGTTATTGTCTTTCGCACTGGTATTGGTACATTAAAAAATCATAATCATTTATACGGTGCACTTCTGTCATGTCAAAGCACCATTTGTCGGTGCAATGACGTGCATTAAGCGCACCGTTCTCACATTTTCAAAAAAATTAAAATTTCATAAACACCGATGCTCTCTAACAGGATTGAAATCCTTACTGGTGCATTATAAATTAATGAGCACTGTATTTCCGGTGCCGTTAACTTTAGTAAATGCACTGGTATTTATATATTAAAAGTTGTAATAGTTTATACAGTGCGCTTATGTCACATCATCGCACCAGTATCAGTGCAATTACCTAACATAAGCGAACCATTGACACTTTTTATAAAACCGTGAACACACAACTAATAGTGCTCCTATGTCACGTCAAGGAACCGATGTACGGTGCGCTGACGTGACATAGGCGCACCGTGAATATATTTCCAATAAATTATTTATTTTTTAAATTCGACGCGTTTGAATAACGATATGCTAATAATATTTAGGTGCACTGTCCAATTAAAATTAATTTTTTTTTATATATAAGCAGCGGTGCAACATAAATATTGTAGCGCATCGCTATTCCGTGCCATCAATATATAAGCGCACTGCTTGTGGTTCTTTTGTAATATTTATGGTGCACCGGTTTTCTTTTTTTGGAAAAAAATTAATATTTGATTTTAGTAGATATAATCTTGTTATAATTCTTTTATATGTATGCTTATGAGACTGATTTATATTATATATGAAACATAGACATGATCGCCGCAAGGTGCAGCAACAATGCGATGCACATGTAGATTAGTATAACTTCCGCAGAGAGTGGGAGGCCAGGGTGAGGGAGAGAGATTTATACATTTGTCCCATTATGCCTTAGAACATACACCTATTGAGAGTTGTTTTGTCTATTTTTTGAGAGATTTCCGATGACTAGGCCATATTTTGACCAACGCCCTCCTAGGTTGATGACAGGTGTGCATATGCGCATGTGGGGGAATATGATGCCCAAGAGGGGGCAACCAAACTTTCCTGCAAGGATAACTGCAGATGTGCTTGACATGCTAGGTGGCGAGGAAAATAATTTGTTATATATGGTTGCATATCCATATGCGAGGTTGGATTGGAGAGGGTGTACCAACATCTTCTTCACCTAGGACGAGCCACCTGATCATAGAGGTAAATTTAGCATTATGTTTAATTTAGTCTATTTGCATTTTATTCTCTTTATACTTAATGCAAATGAAATATGTTTTAAATTGTTATATTAAATTCATGTTTAACGAAATTGTCTAATTATTATTGTGTACTATATATTTTACAGATATTGGCACATTTGATTGTGATGTGGGGCCTCCTCCACCGCAGGATGAGGATGAGTACATAGAGATGCAGGATCATCTATAGGTGCCTCATCTAGCCAGACCTAGACTTCGATGGAGGCCAAAGCAGAGGTTTAGACATGATATTTCAGATAGGCTGGCTAAATTATTAGCGAATTGAGGGGTTTGGCATGTTCCTGTCAGGGAGATTCAGAGGCAGGACTGATACATTGAGCTATGGAGGATGCTTCCTCTTGATATGAGGAGCTTGATGCAACAGATTGTTGGTGCTTGCATTCTTTTAGATTCCATCCCTCATGGTAGGTCATCATATGATGAGAGCGAAGATCCTCGACCTCCTAGTCCACCTCCTTATCCATCAACTACTTTGAATTGTGTGGAAACCTCCACATCCATTGCACCTCCTCCTCGGCCTCCACCTCATACTCCTCCACCTTCAACATCTCATCCACCTCCTCCTCCACCTGAGTCACCACCTCCATCAGCTCCTTCATCATCTCCTCCACCACCCCCTCCTTCGAAGGATCCAACATCTGATACTTTATATGTATCCAACCGACCAACCTCTATTGATCCATCTGCTCCCCATGATCCTCATCCACTAGTCCCATCAGCTTTGGAGATGATGCTCAGATCGGGTGGGATAATCCAGATTCCTAGAGATGTCTTTCCTACTGATCTACATGATAGATTATTTCCTAGCAGAGTTACTAATCATGCCTCTAGCTCCGTTGGAGGTGCCGATACATCTGGTGGGTCGACATATAGTGATGATGATATGGTTCCGGGGGTGGAATAGACATGTATATATGACATTTATCATCATTTTGATGCTATTGTTTATATATATATATATATATATATATATATATATATATATATATATGTCATTTTCCATTTTGCAGATGTTGATGTTGATGATTATTTATGTGTTGATGGTCATGATATGTATGTTACGTCAGGTTCGATGATGTTCATTAAATGGTTGTGTTTTTCATTTTGCATATGTTGATGTTGAGGATTATGTTGATGGTAATGTACTTGTGTATGTCATGTTAGGTTCGATGATGTTCATTATGTTAGAAATTGGAACTTGTGTTTTGTTACATGTTATTGTTAGGCCATATGTGTGTTAGATGATGTTTAAATCTATAAGATGTATATATTAGATGAATATGCAACAACATAATGTTTATGATGGTACGTTCATGCTTATTCTTATTAGTTTTATGTTAATGATGGTATGATGGTGTTTATTTTTATGTTTGTTAGATGGTGGCAATGATATTAATGATGATATGTTTATCTTTACATAATATAATTGAAACCAAAATATAATCGGATTAAATATTTTTATGAATTTTGTATTGATAATGGATGAAGTTGTGACAACTAGCTATATGATTTATGTTGGTTGTATAATTTGTCATAGTATCATGTTTATGAACACCACAAAAAAATTTCTAAATTATATGAACATTAATATGACCTGTCAATGTATCATTTAAGATTTTTTAATTTGTTGACAATAGCTCACTTTACAATGACAAAGATCAAATCTTTAATAGGAAGAAAAAAAAGAGTTAATTAAAAGAACACCCTTTTTCTCTCAACTAATGTAAAGCCACAACTTGCATTCTCCAAATATATTATTATTATTATTAATCATTAAGTTGATTTGATGATCTGCAAGCCATTTTTTTTTATCTCTTATTCTCATTTAGAAAACATTTGCAATTATAATGCTTAGCATTATTTATGACAAAAACATCATGAAATACAAAAAATCAAATATTGATCATGTAGAAATTAGAGAGCATATTAAATTTTTTTGTTATAAATTTCATTGTTATCAAGGCCATAAATTAAGTCATTGTAGAGGTAAAGTACACTAGTAAAAAAATTGTTGGATTTACAATCTCCACCAAGGTTTCAATCGTGTCATTTTCTATGTTGGAGTTAACATTATAAATACAATAAAAAAATCCAAAAACATTACATTATAAAAGAAATTTAATTTAATCGAATCATATAATAAAAAAACATTACATTCTAACAGGAATGTCATAAATTAATGTAATTATAATTCTTAGCAATATTTATAACAAAAAAATAAAGAAATACAAGCATTCAAATATTGATGGAGAAACCAGAGAGCACCTTAAAATTTGTTGTACATTTCATTGTTATCAAGGCCATAAATGAAGTCATTGTAGAGCTCAACACTAATAAAAAAATTGTTGGATTTTGATTCTCAATCGAGGTTGCAAACGTGTCATTTTCTATGTTGGAGTTAACATTATAAATACAATCAAATAATCGAAGAACATTACATTATAACAAAAATACAATTTAACCAAATCATATATTGAATAACCATTACATTCTAATAGAAATGTTATAAATTAGTGCAATTATAATTCTTAGCATTATTTATAACAAAAACATCAAGAAATACAAACATTCAAATATTGATGGAGAAATTAGAGAGCACCTTAAATTTTGTTGTAAATTTCATTGTTACCAAGGCCATAAATTAAGTAATTTTAGAGCTCAACATGATGAAGGAGCATCGACTTAAGTTCTATTATTTTCCGAATAAGCAACCAATGTTATTTTTTCTGCTGCCATGTAATAGTTTCTAGAAATCTAGATTAGTTTTGATTAAATGTAACTGGTTACGATAGACTTGGTTTGGTTGTAATAATGGCAATTTGCCACTGATGCCCTCGGATATTGCAAGAGGTTGCTCGAGGGTAGGGTTGTTATCTATTTGATTTATTTAGGAGTCCTGATCCTACTTATCTCGATCAAACAGGTTTATGGACTCTTATTTAGTCCCTGAATGTAATTGATTGAATGTTGTCGATGAAATGAAAAACATGGTTCATGAACTCTGCAATTTAATTGTGTATTATTTTCCTTCTTTCAATAACTAGAATCTCGTGTTAAACCTCTGTGGATGAGTGGTTAGAGTGTTAATTTCCAGAAGAGTTCGGAGACCGAAGGCGTATTGAATCCCTTCAAATGAAACTAGTGTGAAATCGATTGTTGCACTGATCGACTTACGAATTTGCAGTTTGATTCTACAGGAGTGGAGATTGAATAGTCTAGATCAAAAGAGAGAGGGAGATCAATGACCCAAGACGATTTCCATAAGGCTAAGGTGCAAGCTTGTTAGATTGGCGAGAGATAGACTTCCACTATTCCTAATTGAACGATTCCGCAATTGATCATAGATCAACGGACATGAGAATCCCCGCAGAGATCAATGGTTCAGATAGATCCGACAATCCCAAGTGGTTACGGAAGCCACTTTGCGGAAGGCTTTTGCAGGAATCAATTACGGAAGGAGTTTTGAAAATACACCCTCAATTGCATAAATATGACATCCTTGCAATTGTGGAAGGAAGCAGATCCGCAACTGTGGAAGGAGTTCTGCGGAAAGTTATTTGCAGAAGCAAATTGCGGAAGGAAGGTGTGCCCGCAAATTGCGGAAAGGTGATTGCGGGGGGACTATTGTGGAAGAGATTTACGGAAGGAAAAGTTGTTTGACTCTCCGCAATCGAGCGAACCTGCAACTCCATAATTTCTGTGAAACCCTTCAAGGACTACTGCGGACGAAGGATTTAGCTGCTTTTTTCCAAGTTTAGAGGTTTTGCTATCCTTGGAACCTAATTCTTCCTGGGGTTTGCGAATTGGATTGGGTTTTTCGATCCTCTTCTGCATTAATTGGTAACGGAGCCAGGATTATAACAAGGGTAAATATGCCACTGAGATGAGGCCGAGCGCATGGAGTTCCAGTTGGAGGTGGTCGAGGAAGACAAGTTGCAGATGCAGATGCAGACACACAAATAGAATTAAGATGACTCCAACCCAGAATGGAAGCCATGGAGAGAAAAAAACTCATGCCTGTAGATGCCAGTGATGAAGAAGAATCTTCTGAAGAGGAACCAAAGGAGGTTGATGAAGAAGTGAAGGTATTGAGGATGCTCGGTAGCAAGCTTAAAGTGGAAGTCCCCATGTATGAAGGTAACCTGAATGTTGAAGAGCTCCTGGAATGGATAAATGCTTTGGAAAAGTACTTTGAATTTGAAGAAGTTGAAGACAAAAAGAAGATGAAATATGCAACCATTTGGTGGGATGAACTACAGATCCATAGAGAAAGAAAAGGTAAGCCCAAAATAAAAAGTTGGGTAAAATTAAAAGTCAATTTATGCCTAAGGAATATCAGTTAACTCTCATTAGGAAGCTGTAGAATATTAGACAAAAAGGTATGAGTGTGAAAGAATACGCAAAAGAATTCTTTAGTCTGAGTATTAAAGTTGGATAGACACAAGGAGACATGGAGAGAGTGGCCAGGTATCTAAATGGAATGAGGTATGAAATACAAGATGAAATAAACTTATTGAATTTCATGAATGTTGAAGATGTTTATCAGGCAGCCATTAAGGTGGAAGAGAAGTTACTAAGAAAACAAAACCAAAAGAATAGAGGAATAAGTATAGTAAGATGGAAAGGCTCTTCAAACAGAGGAGAACGATTTCAGATTTCTAGGAATGAAGTAGAAGGTTCCAACAACCAATCACCCCAAAGAGGAGGATTCCAGGGAGGCATATTTGGTGCCAGAGAGAGAGGCAATGGTAGAGAAGTGAAATGTTATGCATGTGGTGAGACGGGACACATGTCTTGGGAGTGCCCAAGGAACAAACCAACGGCTCAGAGGAATACAAACATTGTTGAAGCTAGAGAGGAGCCCAATGAGAGACTAGAGATAGGAAATCCTCTTGAGGAAGGAGAATCTCTTATGATGAAGATATTTTTGGTGAAAACAGAGAAAGAAGTGCATGAACTGGAACAGAGGAAGAATCTATTCAGGACTAAGTGCAAGTCACAAGAGAAGTGTTGCAAGGTGATCATTGATAATGGTAGTACAGATAATTTGGTCTCCACTGAGATGGTAGAGAATTTGGTATTGAAGAGGATGAAACATCCCACTCCTTATAAAGTGTCGTGGTTGCAGAAAGGTCATCAACTTTTGGTGAATGAGCAATGCAAGGTGGAGTTACAAATTGGTAATTACAAAGATGTGGTATTATGTGATGTGATGCCTATGGATGTGTGCCATATACTCTTAGGAAGGCCATGGAAATATAATAGAAAGGTTGTTCATGATGGAAGAAGAAACACTTATTCTTTGGAAAAATATGGAAAGGAGCATGTGCTGCTACCTTTGAATGATGAAACAATTCAAGAAGTTGCAGGACCTAGTATTTTTCTGATGACTGGGAAAGAGCTACTGCAAGAAGTCAAGAAGGATGAGGAGCTACATTTTTCCCTTATTGGAAAACCAAAGGTAATGAGAAGGTGTCAACCAAGTGGAGATTATCAACATAACTTGAGAATATATCAAGGCTCATCAATAATAACCTAGCTTTAGTCCCCTCTTATTTTGGGTTAAAAAACAATGGCATAGAAAATAGATTAGCTAATGAAGGAGCTTATAGTGGGCATAAATATTTCACTGTAGAGTGGTGGAAACTAGCACTTTGAAAACTCAAAGAGTATTTTCTCTACATCAATAGAGATAATATCAATCCCCTCAATGGGACGATATGGAGGATCAATCACGAGGTTGAAGGGTGTTTAGAGGTTGAGGCAATATTTGGTCGATGTGAAGAGCGTGAAGAGACAAGGGAGAAGGTGGAGGAATATGGAATGCATTATGATTTGTTCTCCATTCCCCAAGTTCAACATTGATCTCCTTCATTGAGCATATTCAAGTACTTATAGAATCATTACTGAAGTGAGGATGAAAATGGAAGTTGTTCTATTGAATATAATGAGATTAAACATGGATGCAACTCTGAATTTGGCATATATGATGACATTCACCATGCGCATGAGGAAGATGTTGACATCCTAAGACATATCCATAACTTGATAGGTATGTTAGAGAGAAACCTTGATACACTGAATTGGGTCTCGTGGGCTCTTGCAGTAGTGTCTTGGGATCTCATCTAGTTGTTCTAGGAGCTCTATTTTAGAGGCCATTCATGTTCTTCTTTGAGATAGTAAATACGGTAGAAAAAAGGTAAAGCAGAGCAAGGGGAATGCATACATGGAAAGTGTAGAGGAGAACCTAGGAGATGTAGAGTAGAGTTGGTGGTAAAGGAAGCAAAAACATCCTACCATCTTATTATTTATAATGAGATCAAGAGGGTAGTGCACACAATTGAGTATAGGGTGAGAGAATAGAGAGGCATGGCCTCCAACGTGCAAGTTGGTGAGGAAATATTTGAATGGATTCTAGACAATGGCTTTTCAAGAAGCAAAGAAACTAATTTCTTGAAATTGGTGGGGTTTACTGGCATATAAATATTTTCATACCCATAAAGGTACTCAATTGAATGAATTCCACAAAAAATTGGAAGGGAAACATAACCATACAGATTAAAAAATGACAATCCAATTCATGAGATTTGGGGGTTAGAGACATGAAATGAGGAATTGAAAGAGGAAGAAAAATCTATGAAGATGAAGGAAGAGGATTCTATCAATGTGGATGCAATCCAATATGAGGTAGCTACTAGGACTAATATAGAGGAGGACACACCTCTAATCTTCATCAATGTTGACTTAGACTATAATGATTATCCTTTTCCAACCTATGTTTTACTTTTTTGGAGGATGATGTTGTCTTTTGATATGTATGCAATCAAGTCAATTATAAACAATTAAGTTTAGACTTAGGAAAACAATATTGGGAGTTTTAGTTATTACAATACTAGGATGAATCTCAAAATAGACTTATTCTGTCTATTTTGGAAACTCTCATGTTGTATTTTCATGGGAAATAGGAAGCAAAGGGATCCATTTGCAACTCTTTCTATACATTAATATATATTTTCTAAATTACAAAAAAAACGCATGGCATAGAATATTCTATTTCCACAGAACCTTGTTTCACTTCCCCTAGCATCACATCATAGTCCCCCCATAGCCCTAACAACTAATTCATAAACTTTTATTAAAACATTTTACTTTCAAACATATATTATGGTATATCATGGTGACATAACCACATGATAACTTGGATCACAAAACATTAAATAAATCAATCATTAAACCTTTACCATTCTTTAGGTGGATCTTATCCTTGGGATTTGCACTATGAATATGTGCATCATGAATAAGAATTTACATTATGGAACTTTACTACAAGGCCCACACGCCCTAACACACATTCACAATGTCCACACATACATGACTACATATCAATTCAATTAAATTCAATAGTATTGAGATACGGATTTTGTTTTGAAGAAACTATGTAGGTTGGATAGAGGAGGAGTTCAAAGGAGGAGGCAATTTGAAGCATAGAGCTAGGGCTTTGAGTTGGAAGAAGAGATGCATTCCATATGCAGGTAACTAAGACTTTATTTTTTGATTGAATATATTATTGGGGATGTTGAGATGAAGGCATTTATGGGATATTTTTTCCTAAACCACATATTAGTCAATTAGTGGTCTAAATTGGCTCCGCTTCAGTTTTTTTTACTAGTTGTAAAGTCAGGATAACTTCATTGCTTATGGATCTCTTCTCCTTCATTTTTTTAAATCTAATTGATAAGGAGGAAATTTTCAATGGAGTCCCATGGAGTTTTGAGCCTTTAGGATTGGTGTTTATGCCTTTGTCCACGCCATTTGATTCAAATCATGCTATGAAGGAAGGAGAGGTTGATGTTATGGGTGTGCCTTCTTGGATTTCCCCTGCACTTCTCATATTACAAATAATAAGTTCTAGAAGTGATGATATTTGATCCTTTTATAGTTTGGATTAGGAAACACTAACACATAAGGGCACTCCGCATATACTAATACAAATGACATTATCATGTGTCATGATAGAAGAGAAAGTGTTGGAATGGGGTGAACATACTTGAAGTCAATTGCTAGACTATGATAATGTTCCTTTTTATTTTTGTTTTTCCTAGCTTATGGGAATTTATTTACAGATCACCCAAACAAATTATGGGTTAAAAGGAGGTGGGTACAATTACCTAAGAAAGGAAATACTCATCTCCATTCAATTGAGGATGGAAGTTCCCTAAAGTCACAACTTGGGGAGACATAGATTACAAACCTAATCCCTTCAAGGTCACGTCTAAAGGCATTCTTACCACTAGAAATGAAATAGATTATTGTTCACTTTTTGAAGGTGGGAGGCTCAGTCAATAATGAATATAATCATGAGAAGTCAGTGTTGGTTGGGCCTAGGGAACTTATGGGAGGATCCTTTCACCCATGGATGGTGATTTGTCTACTCTATCATGCAAGGAGCTTGAAGGATCTAAAGCCTCATTGGTGTATCCAAAGTATAGGGATGAGGTTCTAGACTTGGGTTTGTTTGAAAAAGGTCATATATCTTGCATGGGTGATGGTGCACATTTTATTGGCAATGGTCCAAGGATGGGAATTGCAACTCCCTTTAACCCCCTAATGATATTTGGAGCTCATTGGGTGGCTGATACAATTTCATATCCATCAATAATGGGGTCATTTTTTTTTACCATATATGGATCAAATGGAGGATCTACCCATATTACAATCCCATAATTTGGTTTCTACATCCTAGTTGTGATTATTTGGTCAATAAATTGGTTGGATAGCTATCTCAAATGATTGAGAATGCCATATATTTTCCATTGGTTTTGAAAAAAGAATAAGACTTGATGTTCTTGGATATTTTGGATGCATTCAACAATATTCACTTGGTATCACTTTGGCAAAAGTCCCCCAGTTGAGCTTAGATTTTTCTGCCTCATAGTCTATTGGTAATCAAGGTTTTGACCCAAAATTGAAATTGGTTCTTGAAGATTCAATAACTATTTCCCAACCCAATTTGCATACTCAAATCTCTAAGCTCGAAGAGAGGTCGAAGAGTTGGACATAGGGGCAATGGCAATTCAAATCCAAATGCCTCTCGCATAGTGATGAGGGGCTTATTAATACTAAATTGTATTTATGATGTTTGAACTTGTCCAAGTCTATCTGAATAATGATTTCATGATGTGATTTTTGTTTTATGGTTTTATATTACACTGGATTTTATTTGATAATGTCTCAAATAAAATAGTTAATGGAGTGGATAATGCTCCTCTAATATTATAGAATGGGAAAGATCATGGGCTTGAGAAATTTGTGTACTATGAAGTAGATATTATCTAATTTCTCTTGGAATCTTTTGATTTATGAACAATTCTAATTTTTTCATTATAAAAAAGTGAGATGAATGTTATAGTTACCTTACTGAATATATGTTCCAAAATTTTGTCCAAGGCCCTCACCTTGGGCATCAAGCACATTTTTCCTAAGATCACTCGTTGAAAAAAATGAGATTCATTAGAGGGTGATTTGTTATGGATATCGTCATAGTAGTGTGGTAAGGCATGGAGTAGGAAGATGTACTAGCATAGACACCCTCTTCATCAAGTTTGATTTCAAAAGCTTATGATATGCTTGAGTAGTATGATTTTTTGGCCATGCTTAAGGTCATGAATTTTGTACATTATTCTTTGAAGCAATGAAAACATATATTTTTGAGGCCTTAACCCACATGTTTATAAACATATGTAATAACATGATGTGGGGTGTTTCAGATCCATCCAATAAAGTTTCAAGTTGGCCCCAACCAACTCTTTATGTCACAATAGTAGAAGCATTGGGATACCTCATAGTTAAGGACTTATCAAAGGCATTCCTCTCCAAGAACAAGGAGTTGGGAAACTAGTAAATGCTAACTTTGAAGATGATTCCTTAATATTTTTAAGGATTTAGCCTCCGTGGACAACATAATCAACCCTCTAGATTTCTTATGATGCTTTGGGCTCTAGAATCTAGTGAGTTAAAAATAAATATTATAGAGAAATTATTCAAGATGTACCTACTCGTGTTGCTAATTAGGGTTGATTTGAGATACAACTGGGCCATATCTTTAAGTTTCGTAGCACCCCATTTTATTTTTAGGCTTTACCTAAGGACCTTTTCTATATAGTTATACAGTGTGTGCAAAATAATCTAGAGAAATGATTGATTAAATTCATGGATATAGTTACTAAATTTTATATATGTACGAAAGTTTTAACAATTTGTCGAGACCTCAACAACTCGCCAAGTCATGTAACTCCCCCCCACCTAAATTTTTGGCTAAAGGTATCAGGACCAATTCTTCTAGAATAACCTTAGTATTAATGATTCAAGTGCCCATATCTTCCATAGATGTCATATTTATATATTTTTGGACATGGTTGAGACAGTTGGAGTGTGGTTTCAAGGATTTACACCCCAATCTTTCAGTTTTGTGAATCTCGATAATTTTATATACATTTTTATGTTCATGCTCCTTTCATAAAGGAAAGGATCATGCACTCATGCCTCACATGAAGGAAAGGTGCATGTTCCCTCAAAACCAAGATTTCTTAGTGAAAAAGAGTTGGTAGCTTGTCATGGGGTGGGATCATTATTTATGAATGACTCAAACATATGATTCAAGGCCTATACAATAAATTAGGGACTCTTTGGATGACATTAGGGACATTTGAAAAGTTGTTAGGAACAATTAGATTTTGTTAGGGATGCTCTAATTCCATTAGCGTCATTAGGGTGGCATTGGGGTCATTGAAGTGTCGATTAGTGCTATAACACTAGGTTTAACTTTCCAAGATTGTGTTGGTATAAAAGTTTCACAATGATCCTCATTCTTATATTTTTCCAATCCTTTGGAGTGGCCTCAAAGAAAAATAAAAACACTTAGGAAGTTTCCAAAAATAAAAATCTTAATGTTGGAGCAATATGACTTAAAAGGGCAAAACATTCAGAGCTTTATGTCCAAATGTGATGACATTTCAGAGCCTAAGGCATAAATTGGTAGAAATTCCATAGAAATAAGGGTCAAAACGGCTAAATTTTTGGAGCTTAAGCCCTTAATGGGTTGACATTTTGGAGCTTAATCCATTAAGTGGACAACAGTTTGGAGGTTTAGGTCCTTAACTCACCTGAAACTACGAAAAGTGACCTCATAGTTTTGGTAATAACTTTTGACTCTGACCTTCATTTTGGGTTTTATTTATGTCGTTGGAAAGGTATCTGAGAGATATAATTTTTTTATTGACCTACTACATTGTTATTAAATTTCTAATAAACATAGATGTACATTTTTGGTGGAATGGCCTGGAAACTTGGTAGGACAAACAAAAGAAACGAAAGTCATTAGACCTAGGGAAGTAAAATTTAAAACCTTATTATGATTTCAATTGAATTTCTTAGGTGGAATGAAGATTGCTAAAGTATGATTTGAATCTTGTTTATATTCTTAACCTATGTACCTTGTTGTGATGTTACCCAGGTATTGGTGTTGATCAATAGACAGTCAAAGGAAAGCAATTAAATAGAAGATGCAAAATAAACAAATGATAGAGGATGAATACTTGTGATAGACATATCAAACACACAAAAATTGAATGCCCATATTCAATAGCTCTCAAGCAGAGGAGATGATACTCCTCATTGTTTCAAAAGAAGACAAGCACATATTTCATTATTTCAAACATGTATTGGATATCAAAGGAGGAAAAAAAAAAGCATTTGAATTAACCTCATGAAAGTAAATTTTATGTAAAAATCAAATTAGAGAAAAGGACAATTCACTAAGAGACTTGACAAGCAAGGGAGGAGTTTTGGATATGGAGAAGAGCTTTTGCTCCGAGGGAGATTCTGCTTGTAGACTTTATGTAAAACTCTTTTTGCAAAGTTCTAATAAGAAGAATCCATTGTTGGCATAGCTATTTTGGAGCTGAATTTCAACTCTGGGACCTCATTGCATGGAAATTTTTCTGTTATTTTGTTGCACTCCATAATTTCTATGAGAACGTTTTTTAATAATTTAGACTATTATGCTACAAAAGTAGCATTTCTTTATTTAATTTGTCTCTAGTTTTCTTGTGTTATAGATGTGAATATAGTATTGTAAACAACTACTCATTTATAGATTGTTCTGGTGTGAAACTGATTAGTTATGTTTATGTTCATGTTCATACAACAACTATTTATTGAATATCAAATCATTTTACATATTTGGTATTGTGTTCATATTTCTAGTTTTGTTAGTTAGAATGGGCATCTCTTTGCATTTTGTATCTTAGATTATATGCATTTCATATATTGCAAAAACCCTAAACGATGGATTAGGTTTCAACCAATAAAACCTCAAACCATAATGGTTGTTGGGCCATAATCTATATGGGTTCCCTATTCCAAACGGTGTTGGGTCTAATTGGGACCTTTCACAAGGGGTAACCCTTGTTGTTTGGACAAGGCAAATCTTATCTTATCAACACAACCATCCAAGCACATTATTCATTGTATTGAGTCCCCTATGCTAATGATTAATAGTGACTCAAGAAACCTATGTTGAGCTAAATGTTGGCCATCATAAATTGGGTCAAACAATTTCATAAATTCAACTAGAACCATTTATGAATTTTTAGAGACTAGGGAGGAAACGTGGATCATGAGGATAGATACTCCAAGTCAAGGAGGTTTGTGCCAAATAGTTTATTAGGTCATTGGAAGGAAATCAAGCTTGTGGCATTCTTTTTGGGAATTGTATTTGCTTATGATCTCCCTTAGGAAATAAACCTTGGATGTTTGCAAATTCATATTGTCATTATAGGCTATGTGAAGGTCAAAATTGTAAGATTTTCTAATCAAATTATTTAGAGGGCCTAAGAGGCACTAAAGTCCCCTTTTTATATAGAATGGCGAATCTTTCAAGTTTGGTGTATTCTTTAATGATCGGTTCTTGTGGCGGTCTCATGTCCTACTGCATGAAGGAAAAAACATGGTTAAGTTACATGGTTCTTGACCTTGATATTTTTTATAAGAGACACACACATTGTTAGGGACATATTTAATAACCAAAATCGAGATTGGGTAACTTGGTTGGAGCAAAAATTAAAACTTTGGCTATAAAACCTAAACATATTAGGTTTTGATTATATTAGAAAATATTATCCCATATTCGTTGCTCATAATGTTAGGCTTGCAATCACATCTTGAAGCCTAGTGAAAATATTAGAATTTGAACCAAGTGAAAGCCTTTAAGAAGGATAAATTTGTTGATGGTTGCAACTGGTTCTATCATAAAGCTTATATTTAATGGCCAAATAAATAATTTATGATGTCTCTAATGGAAGGAAATGACATGACTCTTCCAACTATATAGCATATGGAAATGTTTGGATTAGCCTAAAAGCACCTTCTTCGTTTGGCCCCTCATTCTTGATGGATCGGTTTTTGTCAATAGGTTGATTCACCGTAGCATCCTTGAACCTAAATGTCCATTACGTGGTCAAATCTAAAATCTCAAACATCTTTTTTGGTATTGTGTATATCCCAAGTCTACCGAGGGTTATGTATTTGTGATTTCCTCCTTGCCTCCATGTCCTGGAAAGATACTCTCTTAAGAGATAAGCTTCCTTGGTTGTAAAGTTTTCTGCAACATAACAACCAATTAGAATTGAAGAGCTTTTCCTCATTTATGAAAAGGAGAATGATGCCATATTTAATAATACATAAACTATTTTTTTTCTTTGTATGACATTTCTCTATTTTATGTCACACTATATATGTATATTATTGTTTTTGTTTAGAAGGTTGATTTGGATGTGGCATACTTAAACTAGCTTTTGAAGTATTTAGAGGATGCTTGTTGCATGTTGAGTAGAGATCCACTAGCTTACACTCCAACTTGTTTGTCCCATTCCACAAAATCCTAAAGGTTCGATTCAAGGTCATTAAGACATATTAAAGATAAAAGATGGTAGGGTTGTTCATGAGAGGGTGAAACACTACCACCCAGGCCTGGAAATTGACGGCCTGTAGGACGTATTTCCTTCCCTGGAACCTATTTGACACACAGCCACAAAATGAGCACATCAGCTGCTACCGGTATGTTAAATGTTAAAACGTCGATTTGACGGCTAATAACTTGCAAAATCCGTCATAATTTCTAACACCTATATGTCTTTGTAGGTTAAAGCGTTAAACATAATGGAAATTTAAAAAATAAAGGTTAAACATAATGGACTGCAAGCTACACCTTGGCATCGCATAGACCTTGTTTGATGGGACAACCAGGTTTCCATCAATCCAAGTCAGTCGGCGTTGTACGCTCTCTCCATATCTCCATGTTGGAGGCAACAGGTGTTGTACGCTCTCTTCGGACTACCATCTTGGGCCAGATGTTAAAAACCACTTTATCGGCTATCTCTACCATTGAATTAGATCCACGAGGTGTATTTATTGACAAACCGGAATTGTAGAATGGAAACCAAATTAGTTTTCAAATAACATAGGCTATTAAATTTTCCTCTGTCCACGTAGCCATTTTCTCTCCACACTATGAAAAATCGATCTAGTGCCTGCAAGAGCTAGTCCTAATGGCATTGAAAAAAGAATCAATGCTGAAGCCTTGCGAAAACATGAAGAGAAACAATGATGCGACATGGAAAATATTTAGGACTGGAGAGAAGCTCTTTTACCTGCTTCAAATATAATGGGTGAGCATCTCTTACTATCTCAAATTTGAGATAGGTATATATATTTTATAAAATAAGTCCCAAATCACGCAAATCACGCTCTAGTGGATTAAAATTTGACACTCATAAATATGAGAAAACCGTAAAATGACAGCCATGCAAAAAATGAAACCGTCATCAAATTTTATTTGACAGGCATAATAAATCTGAAATTCCAGGCCTGCTACCACCATTGCCTACTTTTTCTCCCGCACTAAATGATAAGTTCCTCTATCTCACCCTTTCCATTTATGATATGGGGAAGCCTTTCAAGGAGTCAAGGTAGGGCAATGAAGGCAAACAGTTTCCATCCAAGCTTTGGAGACAAAGAATGATGTCATAGGCCCCGCCCATAAGGATAACGACTCCCAGCTTGAAGCAAGACACATCTGAGTGGCTACCTCAATAATGATTATTAATTTTTGTGATTTTGGTTGTGTGTATTGAAAAGCCTAACTTTATTGCTAACTAACAATTTTCCAATGAAATCGCATTTAGCATTATTATATGTCTAAGTGGCAATTTTATTTGTGTGGTGTTATTGAATGTACAACTTACCTAGTTTTGAAATAACTCATAACAACTAGTATATATACCTCATTTTTATTTTTACATTATAATTTGTAGTAATAATTCAAATAATTTTTTTTAAATATGCTATTTTTATTAATGATTAAAATAAGTATTTTATGAGGAAAAAAGCTTTAAAATTGTAAAAGAATTAATAGTTTTCTAATCGAACAAGAATCTTATATCATTATTTCAACTTTGATTGATTGAGACTACAAAAGCTAAATTCTTTTAAGTGACTCGTGATGTAGGAGATAGGATTTTGCATTCTTTTAAAAAGTGACTCATGATGTAGGAGAGAGGATTTTGCAATGACTTTAGCTAAGTGAATGATTATAAATGTAGTTATTAACTTCTATACATATGTCATCACAATAAAACTTATCCCTAAATCACTTAACCATGTTGGTGTAAATTTGTTGTAAATATCGCAAAAATATTAACATTTGTATTGATGATATTTTGTAAGTTTATGTTTATGGTTGTATTTTATAATTTTTTTATTTATAGACCAGTGAAGTTATGATTTGTGTTGTAAATTTAAATTTAGATTATTATTTGTAGAATTATAGGGTTATCTTGAAATAGTGATTGAATGTGTCATTACACACAAATGGATTATATTAAATGATCTTGTGACATGTAAACATATAAATGAATCAAAACCTATCCTCATATTTCTCCTTTTAAAGTTTATTGGATTGTGGTTTAGTGACAACACATAATAATAGTTATGAAAATGACCCAAGTTTAAATCCTAATGAACGTGATCCTCCTTATGTGGGGTTTGGCAGATGTGGCTATTGATTATATCAAATATTATTGATTTTGCATTCGAACAAATTATTATATGTCACCAACAACATACTAGCCATCAATATTCTTTGTTTAAGAGTGTATGAGTGAATCGAGCTTCCTTTTGGGTTTATAGGTTTCCATTTAAAAATATATAAATCTAGATTGATTAATCTCTTGCATTTATATTTGTCTATAAAATAAATTATGTTTGAATCAATTACTAAGCTCATGAAATTAGTATAACATGATATCCTAATGTTCTTATACATAAATAATCATAATATCGTCTTGACTAAATAGAAGTTTACATGTGAATGATATACCTAGGGATTTGAAAAAGGCTATTGGGGTTAGTGATTTGGGATTATAAGGGTTGGTGGTTATAATGGTTTAAACTTATAGGGAGTAATAGTATGGGTTAAAAATGAAAAGAACTATAATGGTTAGTGTTCATGATTATAATGATTAAGGATAATGCTTATAGGGTTTAGTAGTTAAGGGTTAAGTATTAATGTTTATAATATTTAGGATTAAGGATTATAGAGATTATGGATTATGCATAAAAGTTATAGAGGTTAAATATTTGTTTACAATTAAAATTATTATAAGTTATAATTGATTGGATTAGAGGTTATGGGTTTAAGAATGATAAGGATTAGGGATTGTAGGGACTAGGGACCATGGGTTATATGGGTAGGGGATTAAGGCTAATAAGGGTTATGTTGGGGTTAAAAGGTTATATAGGTTATGGTTAGGAATTATATAGATGAAAGGTTATATGGGATAAGGATTTATGGGTCAATGGTTCTAAGGGTTAGATGCTATAGGAATAGGGGCTATAGGGGTTATTAGTGATATAAGTATAAGGGCTAATGATTATAGGCTTTAGTGGATTATAGGGGTATTAAGAGATTATTTGGTTTAGGAGATAGGTGATATGGGTTAGAGGGATAAAGGTCATTGAAGTTAGGAGTTATAGAGATCGGTGTTTAAGGTGTCATAAGGGTAAGGGGTTATATGGTTTAGGACATGGAGGATATGGGTTATAAGGGTTATGACTTACTATAAAGGATAAGGGGTTATAAGGGTTACACCTTATTATGGTTAAGGGTAATGGGTTATATGGGTTAAAGGGCAGGTGTTAGATGATATAAGGATTATGGGTTATATGGTTTAGTAAGAGTTAGGGTTTGAGTTATAAGAGTTGGATAAGGGTTAAGGGTTATATGGTTTAGTAATATTTATGGTTATGCGTTATTAAGAGTTATGTTTATAATGATTAAGGGTTATAAGAGTTATTTATAGGGATTAGAGGCTATGTGTTAGAGGTTATAGAGTTTTTGGATTTAAAGGTTACAAGCTCTAGGGGCTAGAATGATTAGGACCATGGATTACAAGTTATAAGGGTGAGATGTTAAAGGTTGGGGGTTATGAGTTACGGGTTATAGTGGCTAGGGTTCAAGGGTTATAGGTTATAAGAATTAGGGTTATATAAATGTTTTTAAAGGTAAAATTTGGCTAAAGTTTTTTAGCTTAAATTATGAAAATAATTCTCTATACATGTATACTTTTCACCAATATAATATATAATAAATGTCCTTAACCTTTTCACCAAATTCATAATCATTATAGAGAATATTCACTACATTAGAAGTTTTAGGTAAACTATTAATACTCTTGGAAATACTATGAATCATGTACATATTTTATGTTCACTTAATTTATAATCATTATAGAGAATATTCACTACATTAGAAGTTTTAGGTAAACTATTAATACTCTTGGAAATACTATGAATCATGTACATATTTGTATGACACAACCATTTTTAATACTTTATTTGACATTTTATGTTCACTTATTTCAACATGTAGATGGTATACGTTGTTGTATATATTGTTTTCAAATTGAATGTTTTTAACAAATTGAATAAAATGTTCTATGTATTTTTATACACATTTTCCAATGCCATTGCTTTTTGTTGTAAGTTCTCTCTAGTTTATTTTTTTCTCTCTAAATGCTCTAATATAAGTTTTTTTTCTTCTAATGATACACAATGACACTCAATGACACTCATGTATTAATGTTGTTGCCTAATTTTATGGGTTATCACGGAAGATAAATGTTAATACTTTTTAAATAAATAATAAATATGATTTGATTGCCAAATACTTTAATAAATTATGACTTATATGATTTTTAAAATGAAAGTTATAAGGGTTAAGGATTATAAGGATTGGGGTGAAGGGGTATATAAACTTAGGGGTATATGGATTATAGGAGTGAGGGGCAACGAGGACTATTGATATTAGGGTAATGGGGATTATGTAAGGGTTGTAGGGGTTAGGGGTTATTGAGGTTATAGGTGTTAGGGGTTATCAAGGTTATAAGTGTTATGGGGGTTATTAGGGTTAGATGTCGTATGGGTTATGTGCTAGATAATACTGTAGATTTAGAATATCAAATTATATGTGATGCACTTACACCAGCTTTTGGAGTAGTAGGGGATGCTCATTTCATGATGAGTGAGGATTTGCTTGCCATCTCTCCAACCCATTAGACACATGCCATGAAATCCTAAAGGTTTGATGGAAGGCCCATAACATAAATTTGGTTAGGCTATTTATGAGACGAGGGAACCTTTTCACAACTATCCCCTTCCCTTCATTATAACATTATATTGATACCTTTATGACAGTTTCCTTTGCCATTTCTTAGATCGAGAAGCCTCCTAAGGGGATTAAGCAATATATTAAGGTTGTGGCCTTTCCATCCCATACCTAAACCTAACTAATGATTGTTGGAGGGGAACCCAAAAGTATGATGACGACCACCCTTTCAAATTGGGCCTCATTTTGGCAAATGTTTGAGTTATGATTAAAGATGTTTGTGATTTTGGTGGTGTGTGTTGGAAGGCTAGATTTTTTTTGCTAATTATATTCATAGGTCACTTAAAATGTTTTTAACACAATTGTGTATTTTTCTGATTTTTAAAATTTTGGTAATGTCCTTAAGCATTTTTCATGATGGAGCTTATGTGGTTTTGAATTGGCTTGATTTTGATTTTGTAGGTTTAAATATGCAATTTTATTATTATGAGTTAAAGGAAACATTATTTTTCAAATAAAATCTTAATTTGTGTATTTTTTTATTTAGATTAATAAAAAATTTATAAGTAAGAGTCGAGTCATATATTCATATTCACAAGGAAACTTACATGTAAACTAAGATTTCAACCAAGTAGTCCTTGATCAATTTATCAAATAATGGTTATCTCAAGCATGAAAGCTTGAGTAGAGCCACATTCAAATTTTGAAAATGTTTGAGAATGTCACCCCCAAAAAGAAAATTTGCATGATCAATTCCATCGTAATAAGGATAACTTGGCCCACGATTACCATATCATATGCTAGCATAACACTAAGTAAAAAATATATGGACTACAACCTCATAGAGAAATATGCACCAAATTTTTTGTGTGCTAATCTTCATTTTTCTATGAGGGAAATGGAGTGTTGAGGATTAGCTCCAGCCTACTTACCTTTAGTATCTTCATTGTCCTTTTTTTTTGCAATATTCTAGCCCTCATTCAGATCCTTGGATGGCATTTAGAAGGCAATAATAATTATCATTGAATTGGTGCAACTCTTATAGGATGATGTTCAAGAGAGGGTTATCTTTCTCTAAGAGAGAGTCCATATTCTAGGTTATCATATCCTTTGTGTACTAGTGTAGTTTGAGAGTGAGAAAACATCTAGTAGTTTGACTCCTTGAGAACCACGTGTTTGGCATGGTGGGATTTGATTCCTCATCGATTTGCTTATTATTGGTGGCATTTCTTCTTGCCCAAACCTTATCTTTGAACTTTTTAAGTTCGATTGTGGTGGCTTTATGCCCACCAATGAACCCTTAGTATATAAGAAGGACATCCAAATTTTGGTACATGGAGTGTCCTTTTAAGGGTATCATCCCCATCAACCTTATGCTTGATAGGTTTGCCTCTACCTATGTGTCTAGGTGGGTTTGGCATTTCCACTTCCTATCTTTCCTTCTTCAAATTTTTCTACTTCATAAACAATGACAAGTACCATGAAATCCATATTTTCGATAAAGTCCTTAACAACTATAGCTTTGGCTTCCATAATTCTCTTCAAATTCACTTTGTTCCCCAAGTTTAAGTGCAATTGGAAGGTTAGCATAAGTTGTTTGATTCATCATGAGGGTTATAATGAGAATGTGTATGATTCCATGACAGAGAGCCATGGTATTATATAACCCCTACTTTGTTTGATAGCATACCCTCTTCATCATTCCCGGTGCACCTCCATTCAATTAAGCCAAATCCAACCTTGTGTGGTCTAATCTCTTACTTTGTATCCCCTCTACTCCTCCATGAATGCCAAACCTGCCCACTTTAGATGATGATCAAATGATGACATCATCACTTGTTGCATTGAATACGGTGGTCAATATTCCTTATCATCCCATCTGGGGATTTATTTACAATAATAGTTAAAAGAAACATTTTAGTAAAACAATTACAAAAAAAATAGAAGAACTAGTATTTTTCTCATAACCATTTTTTTCAAGGAAAATCTCACGGGGAAACCTATGTAATGCTTCCCCACATTAATGGATGACATCCATAGTAAAGGTCCCATCGATGTAGACTAGTGCACCTCATTCAGGGGGATTCATATTGGGCACTAGCATGGAATTAACCCAACGCTTAGCAACATTGACATCAACTAATTGAGCTAACACCTTATGGAACTAGCCCAATGTCCAACAACATTGGAAACAACCTATTGAGCTAACCTCTTGGACTTCTAATTTTTCAAAATTGCAAAATACCCATATATCTTATTTTATGTAATTTACTAACTTTGGTTGAATTAGTCTAATGCATATTTTTTTCAAAACTAGTTTTTTTGCAATGATGATATAGAAACAAAGGAATTTTGAATTAGCTTAATTTGATTATGTAGGTTTGAATATCTACATTTTAATTAAGCAATTAAAGAAAATATATTTTTATCAAAAAAAAATGTCTAATTTATAAATTTTTATATTTAAATTAACAAGAGGGAAACTTGCAATGCAGCTAATTCTCTGCCAATGTTATAAGAGAAAAGAAAGCGATGAGATACTTCGTTGGTTGCATCTTTTGGTTTACATCGACAAGTTAAGGATTAAGCCGTAGATTTACATTGGTATGCTAAGGATTGACGCACTAACCCATCTTTTGGTTTACATCGGCATGCTAAGGATTAACGCACTGACCCATCTTTTGGTTTACATCGACAAGTTAAGGATTAAGTTGTCAATTACATCGGCAATAGTTGATGAGGCCGTTGGGAAAGTTATGGTTTTTACATTTCTAGAGAAGGTGAGGAATGAGTTCAAGACACTGCTTAGGGCCAAGTGTTTGTTAAATAGTAAGGATGGATCCTTGTAGGGTTGTGTCCTGGGTAATGATATTGCTCCCATGTTTAGATGATTGGTTTCCCCACCGGTGGGGTGCCCCAAACCAAAAAGTGTAGGAGGGAGGAAGAAGCAGCAAGTGCCCGCCAAGGAGAGGATGAGACTGAGACTGAGGTTTTCTCCCCCACTGCTTCAATTCCACTCTATGGGAGAGCCCATCCTAATTCCAAGCCTAGAAAGGATAAGAGATCTCTATGCTTTATATCTTCTTTCTTGCTGAAGGTGAACAAACATGAAAAGAAGAAGGTTAAGGATCAAGTGACTCGGGTGAAAGAGATCATGATGGAGAGCAGTGGAAAGGCATTGGATAAGGGTCAAAAGCTTGAAGTTATGGAGGATGGAAATATTGGAGGCACTTCAACTCTGTTGTTGCAAAGGATTGCTAGCATGAGAACTAAAGGACAACATATTGCATAGAGAATGTAGTGGCACAATGTCAGGGTTGTTCTCCTTTTTTTATTTTTTTGTTTGCGCAATATTGTTTGTCGTGTGGCTTTGTGTATGTCGTGGTTTTAAATGCATTTCATACTAACGGGGTGCGTCTATTGGATAAATCATTTCAAGATCTATAGCGACCATCAAGGATATTTTCCTTCTAACCTCTGATTGGCTGATATTCAACTGCAATATAATGAATCATGTAATGAGAGACTTATATTGTAAATATGTAATGCAATTTTGAGCGATAATTCAAAATATATGTTTCTCATTCAAAAATATAAAAGAAAAATATTCTTTGTCATCACTATCATTTGAATGATTTACATTTAACGGGATAAATCTAAGATTGTTTCTTAAACCAAATTAAGTATTAAGAGGCTAGATAAAGAAATTCACTTGATTAGTCATCAAGGTCCTCAGTTCAACTACACACTAGGAGATGTCATCTTCTCACACTGATTCTACTAGGTTATCTCTAAGCATCCACCATAAATAGCCACTCTTCCACCATAACTGACAACATTTTCAACAAGTTTACATGCAGCCATTATCTCACAAATAATTGCAGATTGTGCCACATCAAGGAACAACAAATAATGTTAAGTGATGGGTGATGGAGTTACCTACCCTATTTTCATATTTAACCTCTTGGCGAATTTTCGCATTCTAGAGCAAAACAACTTTGAAATTTTGAACTGTTTCATATTTGAAAGTTTGGAATTTTAAATTATTGCATGCCAAAGCAAAAACAAATTTGAAATTTTATAAGAAAAAATTATTTCCATTGTATTTATTTTGGAAATGTATATTCACACCAAATATATTTATCAATTCCTCATCACTTTATTTTATAAGAAAAAAAATTGTTTCCCTTGTATTTTTTTTTTAATGTATGTAATGTACTCTATTAAAGTCAGATCTACGAGGTTGTCCATATATTCCCTATGAATCAAACATACTGAATATTATTTTAGAGCTCCAATAACTAGATAATCCAACAATATATGATAAGAGAAAGGAGCTCCTTTGCAAACTAGTAGATACGAGAGACAACCAATGGCTATCGCTGGACATTGGCCGAGGTAGGAGTGTACCACACAGGCCAGTTTGCAGCTTCATTTCCTTTTATTTATATCCTTTTTTTGCACAATTCTACGAATTCATAGATTGAACATATTTTTTATTCTTGGTTATCTTTGTCAGTGTCTTTGTTTGAACGTGAACGTATAATCATGGTAGGGCACTATTCAATAGTGATCCGATTACATGTGTAAGTTTATACCAAGAGAAGAATGGGAAGGGCACTATTCAATAATGCTCTGATTACATGTGTCATGCATGGAGAATCAACTCATATTCAACAATAGTCGAACTACATGTTTCAATTTAGTGGATTTTTCAAGGAGGCAGAGGAGAACAGGCAGAGAACTATTGAATAGTGCTTCGACCACGTGTTGGGTATACAATGGACAATGAGCTTGCGGACGACCATTGCTTCCATTGGCACGATATGAGAAGGGAAGTTGTATATGTGATGAATGATCCTTGCAGGATGCTCTCCACTCTAGCCTAGAACAACACCCAGTTCCCCGAGCAGAGAAGTCCAAACGATCCATATATGGGATTCATCATCCTCAAATGCCAATTAGCTTTGCAGTGGAGTACTGTATTGGTACATTTTAAATTGTATTGGTGTATTGTATTTAATCCTACATGACATGTGGTGTTGCTAATTTTTTTTTGTTTTATAAAATAATTTATTTATTTTTAAATTTTGATAGTTGAAACCACTTTTTCATGAATTTATGTACCATCAAAAGTTTACTACATCAATAAAAAAAAATCGAATTATTGAATTTTAAAAATTGTTCTATTTATTTTAATTTTCCAAAATATTATGTTTAATAACAAAATTCAACACAACTTTAGACAAATTTGTAAAAAAGATTATGTGAAAATGCAAATTAATACAGGTCAATCAAGTTTGACTAATAATCTATTAGTATATATATCCCTACTTTGGCAAGAAATATAATATTTTTCTCATAACCAAAATTCCAAAAGAATTATATATCATTATCTTAGATAAGTTTTTAACTTTAGTTGGTTAATCTAATGATTTTTTTTCCAAAATTGATTTTTTTTTATAATGATGATAGAGAAATTTTAAAAAAATAATAATAATTAGTCCAAAAACATTATAATAATCAAACGAGAAATAAAAAAATTTCAAATGATTAATAAAAAAAATATAATAATATTTGATTTAGTTATTATATTAAAGAGATAAGATGATAAAGCTATCATAATTTAGTGGTCAAATAGACAGTGAGGACAATCATTAGTGATTGTTATATGTTAATTTGATTTGACCCATCATTGTTATTCAATGGCTTATTCAAGGACAATCCAACCACCTGAAATAACCCACTATTGGTCCAAGGTGGCGTATTTCCACCCTTGCTAGATGCCTTTGGGATTTTGGTTGTTAACATATTTTCTTACATCCGAGGAAGACGAGCTCTTAGTTAATCATAAGTAGTTTTAGGTCTTACTCCATGACCAATTTAAAGAGATACATTATGTCAAAATATCTTATGTGTATTAGTTGAATTTTAACCATAATTTATTGTCTAAATAATACTTAACTCAAATTATAGTTTTTTTGTAATATATATTTATGAAGAAACTTTTAGGGCACTTATTTCATTTCGAGAATGGTATTGAGGGTAAAAATCAAATTATTTAAGGTACAAGGCTAAGTCAACAACTCATAAATACATTATATATAGTTCAATAACAATCGACTAACTATTCATCCTTATTTAAGTTGGATTGTATTGGTAACAACAATACATGCTCCAACAATTGGATCGAAAGTCCGCTGCTCTCGCTGCCCTCCTCTATGGTTTGATCTCTGTCGCGCAGCTCCAGGCCACCGCCATGGCCACGCCAGGGGGAGGGAATCCCCCTCCCTCCTCCCCGATCTCTGCCGAAGAGGCATTTCGTAGGCTGATAGCGCCGTCCGGGAAGAAACCGGCGGCCAAAGAGGCCCTGAAATTCGTCAAGAAACTTGACACAATACCTGAAATCGCATTGCCAGAGGAGCACTCCATTAAAATCGCCCTGGCTCTTGCTGAAAGAGGTTTGGTTGGCCAATTCATGGGGCTTTGGCCTTCAGCCAAAACCACGGATGACTAGATTCAACGTAATTGGAGGCCCCATCTGAAGAGCAGTGTCACCTGCTATCCGGTGGGGAGAGGATTCTTTGTCTTCGAATTTATCTCAAAAGAAGATCGCGATCTCATCTTCCGAAGTGGCCCCTATTTTATGGGCACCCAAGGACTCTATCTGAACCGGTGGTCTCCGGACTTTGATCCAACAGTTGATGTCCCGAAAGAGGTACCAGTTTGGGTAAGACTCCCGAATCTTCTGATCCATTGCTGGAATATTCAAGCCCTGGAAAAAATAGGGAATACCCTAGGACGCTTCATTGACAAAGCAGAGCATAAAGGCCAGTACTCCCGCGCGAGGATTTGTGTTGAAGTTGATCTGGAGGCAGG
This sequence comes from Larix kaempferi, assembly GCA_027924585.1. Classification (NCBI taxonomy): domain Eukaryota; kingdom Viridiplantae; phylum Streptophyta; class Pinopsida; order Pinales; family Pinaceae; genus Larix; species Larix kaempferi. Next base: position 19,299,353 of record BSBM01000399.1, read on the forward strand.
ACTTCCAGAAGCCATCAAGCTCTCTTTAGGCTCTTGGTCTCATTTCCAGAAACTCGATTATGAACAACTTCCTTTTAAGTGTTGGCTCTGCCATGAACATGGCCATTTCCAGGGCAATTGCCCAAAAGCCCAGCCAAAAGAAGAAGGTGAGGGATGACAGAGGGTCAAAAAAGGAAAGGCTGCCTCCAAGCCAAATGAAAAAAGAGCACCAAGCAATGCACATAAATCAGACCCTAAAGTTCCGTCGAAGGAACCCGTCCAATCTCAAGCTATGATTCAGCAGCCAGTCACCGCGGCCTTAGGAACAAGTTCTTCGGTGGTGAACGACCCAGAAGCCCCTCTGGTTATTGTCATTCGGGAATCCACTCCGCTTGATCTCGTTATCCCTGTTGAGACGCAAGACACTCAAGGTGCCACCTCGTTGGAGCCAAGGGAAATCCAACCAGAACCTGCAAACCCTTTATCCGGAAGCTCTCCTACTCGCGGAGACTCTCGAGAAGCGAAAGAGGACTCTGACCTAGATGGAGACACTGATGAAGGATCCACTGAGTCCGGGAGCTCGCATGCAACTCCAGTCAAGAACCCAAGGGGCCGGAAACCAAATAAAAAGAAAAGGGAAGAAATCTCTTACGCAGATATTTTGCAAGGCTCCCAGCAAACTATTAAAGGTATGATGAAAACAAGATCCAAGCAAGGCCAGGCCTCTAAAGGGGTCGCCCCCTCTAAAAGTAAATAATGCGGTACATCTCCTGGAACTGCAGAGGTCTAGGCAGTCCACAGAAAATCGAAGCGATGAGAGATTTAGTAAGAATCAACAAGCATGAGATCCTGCTAGTTCAGGAGACAAAAATGGAGGTTGACTCAGCCCTCCATGTAGGAAATACATTCTGGAAAAAAATCTCTGGGGAAGCTATCAACTCCAGGGGGGCCTCAGGAGGTCTAGCCACCTTCTGGGATTCCTCCATGTTTGAGCTACTTGTTGTTCACAGTACTATGCACTGGATCTACACCAAACTCACTCACAAATTTTCGGGCCACCAAGTAAGTTTGTTCAACCTCTATGTTCCTATTTTGTTAGCTGAAAAAAAAGATTGTTGGGACTCTATTGAAGCGTTCCTAAGCCTCCACAGGCCTGAAAATATAATCATTGTAGGGGATCTGAATGTCACCCTAGATGCAAATGAGAAAAAAGGGGGTTCCATTATCCGAGATCCCTCTCGGGAATGGGTTGAAGACATAATCTTAGGATGGGATCTTGTTGACATAAAACCCTCCAATGGCAACTGTACTTGGACTAATAAAAGGCTAGGGCCAGGGCACATCGCGGCCCGTCTTGACAGGTTTCTGGTCCATTCCACCTTCCTCACCTTGGGACTACATGGCTCGTCCAAAATCCTCCCCAATTGTGTCTCTGACCACAAACCTATCCTTCTTGATCTATCCGTTGACGAAAATCTGGGCCCCATCCCCTTTAGGTTTAGTCCACTATGGGTCCATCAAGATGGCTTTAGTCACATTATCTCTAGCTCTTGGAGTAAAAAGGTTACTGGAAACCCCTCCTTTATTTGGGAAGAAAAGCTTAGACGTCTAAAACTTGATCTTAAGAACTGGGCCAAGCTCCATTCCTCCCCGGTCTCTTGCAGGAAAGATGCTCAAGCTGCCTTGGAAAACCATCAAGCTCGCATGGACTCTGTTCCCATTACTGAAAGCATTTCTCGGACAGAAAGTAACCTCCAAAAAGCCTTTTACAAAGCTTGCAGAGTTGAAGAAGAGTATTGGCGTCAAAAATATGTAAGCCTTTGGTTAGCAAGTGGTGACAAAAACACCTCTTATTTTCACAAACAAGCTGAAGCTAGAAAAAATTTCAAAACAATGAAGGAAATTTACCATCAAGGCAATCTGGTGAAAGATTTTGAAGGCATTAAACAAGCTGCCTTTTCACACTTCCAAGACCTTTATACTGCTCCTCCTGCTGAATACTTGACCCATATGCATACCCCCTCTCGCTAATTCCCAAAGTGATTCAAGCCTCTGATAATGACACTCTTGCAGCTCCTATTACTATGAAAGAACTCAAATCTGCTCTGTCCCATATGAAATCGGACAATGCCCCTGGCCCAGACGGATTCACAACCAGATTTTATACTAATTGCTGGGACATAATCAAATATGATCTTCTCCGGATGGTAAGGAATTCTCAAAGCCATCACAAATTGGGAGGGAGTACAAACTCCTCTTTCTTGGCCTTGATCCCGAAGGAGAAAGGGGCCACTAATTTCTCCAGATTTAGACCCATCTCCCTCTGCAACACAGGATACAAGCTGGTTACCAAGATTATAGCCAATAGGATCAAAACAATTCTGCCAAGGATCATTCCCGAAAATCAAGGAGGTTTCATAAAGGGAAGAAAAATTCTAGACAATGTCATTCTGGTTCAAGAAGCCATCCATTCCAGCTTCCACGGAAAAGAGAAAGGAATGGTTGTGAAACTAGATCTTGCCAACGCATTTGACAGAGTAAGACATGACTATCTCTTCATGGTGATGGAGAAATTCGGGTTTTCCCCTAAGCTCATTGGCTGGATAAAAGGATGCATTTATTCCCCTTGGATAGCCCCTTTGGTCAATGGGAGATCGACAAACTTTTTCCAGGCCTCAAGAGGGCTGCGTCAGGGATGCCCTCTGTCTCCGCTCCTCTATGCCATTCAGGCCTCTGTGCTCAGCTTTCAGCTAAACAATTGTCAACAAGATCTTTCCCTCCCTGGTCTCCGTATGGCCCCAAATGTAAAGGACATAAATCATGCCCAATTTGCAGATGATACTCTGCTGTTGGGAGGCGTCGGTTTCCATTCTGCAAGGAGCTTCAAGAAGGAGCTAGAAACCTACATTCAGGTCTTAGGAAGTAAGATCAACCTGCAAAAAAGAAAAATTTATTGTTGGAACTGCCCTAGATCAAAAATTGGAAGAATCTCTAGAGTTATGGAAATGGAATGCTCGCAGAACTAGGACTCATTCATATACCTGGGTGTCCTGATCTTTAAATCAGCCATCAAATCAGCAAACTGGATCCCCATCATTGACAAGTTAAAAGCAAAGATTCAAAAGTGGGGGGCCGGCTGGCTTACCCTAGCAGGAAAACTTGTATTACTGAAATATGTTCTTTACAGTATTCCTATTTATCAGTCTTCTATTCTTCTGGCCCCCATTACAGTCATTGGTAAGATTGAAAGTCTCTTCAAAAAATTTCTGTGGGAAGGATGAAAAGGAAATTTGAAAAAGTTACATCTTGTCAGTTGGGACAAAATTCAAAGACCTTATAGAGAAGGAGGCCTCCAAGTAAGAAGTATTCATGCTCAGAATTTAGCTATGGGATCCAAACTCCTTTGACATCTGGTCTCCGGAAAACCTAGCTGGAGCAAGAAGGTTTTGTGGAAAAATACTTCACTGGGCAGAGACAGCGGTGCTTAGATTAAAATCCTCTCAATAAAAAAGGATCCCCTATCTTTAAACTCTGTCTCAAAGCACTGGAACATTTCAGATCATTATTGTATTGGATCCCTGGCAACGGGAAAATAATCAAAGTTTGGGAAGATTCAATTATTGGGAAAGATCCTTTGGGGTAGAATCTAGGAATTCAGAATATAAAACAGTGGCTTCAGGAGCAGCATGTCCTCACCCTTTGGGACCTTTCTGCCTGGGATAATGAAAACAACTAGATTGATTGGAATTTAGGAGGCTATCCCCCCAGGCTTGAAGAGGAGGCAAAGCTTTTGTTCAAGCTTCTGCAGGGAAAAGCCCTGAACCAAGCTGCCAGGTACAAGAGAGGTTGGGGTACAAAATATGGAAGTTACACTACAGCTGAAGGCTATCAAACTTTAATGGCAGTCCCTCATGTTTCCCCAAATCCTATTCACTGGAAGTTCGTCTGGTCTACTTTGTCCATCCCGAAAGTTGACCTTTTCTGCTGGAATATAGCACATAGAAGTATCCTCACTGCAGAGAATCTAAGGAAAAGAGGCCTGGAAGGCCCCTCAAGATGTTCCCTGTGTAAGAATTATGAAGAAAACATTGACCACTTACTGCTTTCCTGTCCCTTCTCAAGAGAGGTATGGAAAGAAGTCCTTCCCACGAATATTCCCAGCTTTGATATGCCTACTATGACTGTTGATCTCCTTACTAATTGGGCTGACTCCTCCCCCTTCTATCTTTCCAAAAAAGACCTACTCAAAACAGTTTGGATGCTGCTCCCTAAGTTTGTTTTCTGGAAACTGTGGCTTGAAAGGAATAATCGCCTTTTCAGAAGTGTGGAGAGCCCTCCCTCAAAGGTTGCAATGAAAGCCAAAGTTCTCCTTGGAGAGACCATGGATTACAAACCTACTCCTTGGAATACTCAGTCGTTAGATGATAGGGAAACTACATGGCTTACAGCTCTAACCACAAGGGCTCAAGCACCACCTTATGCCAGGTCTCCAGCTCTAGCTGTATGGGAAATTCGAATGAGTGAAGAGGACTTTCTAAAATGGAGACTTTCACAGGAGGCTCACTGTTTGTTTTTCGATGGTGCCTCTAAGGGAAACCCAGGTCCTTCGGGAGGAGGAGGAGTGATCCTCACGCCCTCAGGCTCCATTCGATCCACCTTTGCCTGGGGGTTGGGAGTTTAATTTAATAACTTTGCTGAATTTTATGCTCTGTGGTAGGGGCTCCTACAAGTAATTAGTCTAAACATTCAAACTATCTCTGTCTTTGGGGATTCCAAACTTGTAGTGCAGGCCATGTGCACGAAGTCTAGTCCATCCAGCCTCCAAATGAACTGGATCTACTAGAAAATAATGATCTTAGCTGGCAAGTTTCAAACTATAAGTTTCTTCCATGTGCTTCGACATATTAACAAGCAAGCTGATCATGAGGCCAACTATGCTTCGCTCCTAAGCATGAGCACTGATGAAGGATCCATTTATTACATATTCTTATTTATTACCCAAATTCCTCTATTTATAGGGAAATTCGACGATTTTGTGATGAAGTTGACCTTACCAAAGAAATTCTTTAGTCTATTCAACTAATGGATGGTAATATATTGTTTGTCCAAGGATCAAGGTACCTGAATTTTCCCAATGCCTATTTTATTTCTCATGGAACAAAACATCATATTAAAGAACTGATGAGAAGGAAAGTTCCCAAAACTATCCTTCCTAGTGAAAACATAAGGGGGGAAAGACTCTCGTACTTCTCACCCTGCAATGATAAACATTTAGAAATAGATTCACCATTCTAGTACCATAAAAAATGCTCTATGAAGTTTAGGAATCCTTGTGATTGTTCCTCTTCCTATACAAGTTCACAATAAAGGAATATGGAGGTCCTATAGAGTGGGAAGAGGCATGGATCTAACAATGTAAGGAAAAGTGTGAACTATCCCTCAAGCCTTCTAAAGATGACGTATATGATAAAAGCACATCCTATAAAGATTTAGTTGCAATATACCTGTGTGCATTTAGGGATGTAGATAGAAGTTATTGATCCACAATGCCTTTGATACATTGGAAAGAGATAAAAATGTTGTTTGAGGAATATATCCATATGTTCATCAAACATGGGGGGTTGTCGTGTATCCCTTTGAAGAAAGTGTTTGTTAGAGATATGATTTTGACTCAAAAATCAGTTATTAGGGAATCAAATTATTTGGTTTTGACCTTTCTACAATGAATGTACATTATTAGAGTGGGCCCTTCTAGTGAATCATGATTGGGGTCTAGGTGTGTTGTCTTTGGGGTTTCTCCTTCGCTAGACTCATATATTATTCATAAAGCTTATCCACTCAATGGATGTATTTGTGTTACTTGAATATTGTCAAGAAAAGTGGTAGGATTTTGCAACATTTATTCTCCTTTCATACGAATAGATCATATTCATCTATGGGATTAGATTTCTCGTTCTCTTTTTTACGCAAATCATATATTCCTTGAGTATTTTAATATAGATGAATGGGAGGGAAAAAATGAAGGTGGTGTGGCTTGTGCGATTATGGGTCAACAAAAGGTTAACCGGAATAAAATTGCAATGCTAGATCATGTATTTTTAATGTGAATTGGAGAAAGAAACATTTGGATTATGGAGGTTTGTCCACTTCATTTAACATGAAGATAGATTCTAATGTAGTTCATGTAAGATTATATAAGATTTATTTTCCCAAATAGGGGTTTCCTTTCTCTCATTCCAAAGGGAGATTTGCAAGTAGTATTCCTTAGTATGAAGGTTCAAATTATGTCCCAATAGTGCCCACTATGGAGATTTCAGATTGTTTCTCCTCTACTTACTTCATTTCCCTAAAATCTATTTGTGTTTCATATTGAGGTTTCTCCTTGATTGGAAAAGTATGAAACTTAGAGCTTAGAACTTTGGGTGATGATTGCTATATCCTATGGTGGAAAGTGACCATTAGAAGAAGTTTTATTTCTTCATGGCTTGGTAATATGGTATATTGGTTTAAAGGAAGTAGAGAAAAATAGGATAAGTCAAGCTTGATTGAAATTTGCACTCTATGGAAGAAGATTCACATAATTTTTCATTACATTAGGAACTAGTTGAACCATTTTATAAGATGAATGGAAGAATACCATACTTGGAGTGCACAAGTTTTATCTAACTTACGGTGGATTAATTTTTAAGTTTTATTTTGAAGTCTTAAATGTAAAAATGTCTCATAAAGAGTAACTAGTTTAATGAACTAATTTGAAGGAGTCACAGTTTGGGGTTTAATTGAGTTTTTCAATATGTTTGGTTATCATCTTCAAATTTTTTTAGTAATTACACCATGCTGGGTAGCATGCACAAATGTGATCCATTATATAGTCTGCAACATTGAGAGGTTTTTTCCTAGGGATGAAATTACTAGACAATACTTATTGAAATCCACATAATGAAGAATGTAAAATCCTTGCTATAGATGGACTCCTTTGTGATATATTCAAAAAGTTATGGAATAGTTAGATGTGATAGGGTGTGCATGGATAGGGAAGGATTTTATACCAGGAGAATAGAAAATTTATATAATCACGGTTTTATGAAACCGATTCTTAAAAAAATAGCCGAAGACAGCATTAGTTCTTGGTATATACTCCCATTTCTTAATGTATCCTATAAGATTTTGTCGAAGGTGCTTACTTTGAGGATCTAGAGGATGGAAACAAAGATCATTCAATTTTAGAAAACATATTTTATTTAGATCAAATGCATCCTTAGTACTATTTTTATATAACGGAAGAGTGTTGATTGGGCTAAAGAGTTTGTGCAACAAATAAGTTTACTGAAAATTGATTTTGATAAGGCATGCGACAAGGTTGACTAGCTCTTTATAGTAACTATTCTTTCATAGTTTAAATTCAACTATTGCCTTGTTTCCATTGTGAGATCTTTGTTCTCTAATGGTTCAATTTTTGTGTGAGTTAATGGGGCTTTATCATATAAGTTTGTGATGAAAAAATCTAATCAAGAAAGGATTCCCTCTTGCACCATATCTTTATATTATAGTTGTGTATGCTTTGGGTTATATACTTAATGTCACTAAATCTCAAAAATATATTATAGGTATTTAATTTACAAGGGGAAAAGATGTGTATGATAACCATTTTGCCAATGAATCCCTTCTCTCCATTCAAGTCTATTAGTGTTCAATTGAGAAGAATTTGGAATATTTATATGTATTCCGCACTATGACTAGAATGGTGTTAAGTGACACCAATTCTAACCTTAATTGGTGTGGATGGTAGACTATCATCGCTAACTAGGACTTGTAAACATATGAGAGATGGCATCATTGTTTGTTATGGGAATCCCCTTTGGGGTTGATATTTCCCTCTTGTTTATGTGGGCATAATGTCTTCAAAGCTTTAAAGTGAGATTCAAATATAATTATTTAGAAACCTCCCTTGGACAATATACTCATTGTTTTGGTAAATTTTTCTAAGATCTTGAATATGTATTATATATGTTTATGGTTTTCCTTTGGCTGCTTGCTTTGACTATTTGGAGACTATTATGAGAGGCTTCCTTTTCTATAACTTTGAGGAGCATATTCTTCCAGTTTAGTTCCTTAACGCATGTGTATTATTGTACTAGGAAAAGAGCTAGATTTGAACTCACTGAATTAATGTTACAAGGAGTTATTTTATTAGATAAGTGGATTGTACAACATCTCACTGGAGATGAACCATGCAAATTATTACTCTAATCTATTATATCTATTGGAAAATAATGTAAATAGCATTAGGGGACCTATTTATGATGTCATTGTTGTTCAATGAGGCTTTAATATTAATGCATAACTTATTTTGTGAAGAATATGGGAAGAATGGAGAAAAAGTTTCTTATGCTCTCTCTTAGCATTGGAACGACTATATAAGGGAATTTGATCTTGCATTCCATTTAATATAAAAAGGAAAGACCAACCCTCCACTTTATCACATGTGCCTATACTTCTTCCCAATAGACTAGCTAAAAAATGATTTTTAGGTGGAAGGACCTTTGGGATGTAAATTCCAAAACATGGAAAAATTAGCATAATATTTCATAGGAATTATGTTTACCTCATTTGGACCACACAACAATTTAGGAGATTTAGCAGTCAGTCTTGCCAAATTATTTGTATGATCTTAGCTCGCACAATATAGGGTCCATTTGAAGAGATTGGATGTGGAATTATGTCAACATTGTTTGGATTTATAAGCTAAAATGTATCTATGATCATATTATCTCTCCTTATTTATTCTAAAAGAAATTTAATAGGTGGTGGAGTCTTTCAAATGTAGGAATCCTTCAAAAGCATGAATTACCTTCACAAAATGAATTTCCTTGTTAGTCGATGACAATTTTTTTGGACCCTTGCACTTTAAAGGTGTTTAGAATTACATTTGAGTTGTAACTCTATGGATGCACTCTTTTTGGAAAATGGAGATGTGCTTTATCCCCCTAAATCCGTCATAATGATATTCTTCAACATGTCGTTGATGACAAAAAATGTGTGATAGCTAATCCTAAACCACCAAAATGAAAAGTCTACATGAGTTGCAACACATATGTTGTAGGTTGAGATTGGAACAACATCAATCAATATAGAGGACTGCCATTGAAATCATATCATTCTATATTTTCTTGTCAATGATCAACATGATGTCGATCCATGCATGATTCATTTCATCCATGTCATCTGCTCATGGTGCAAAAAAAATTCTTAGAGTCAAATATGGCGAGGATCATAATCCATGTAGTATCACATATGGATCAATATATCATTTAATGTATATATCGGTTGATTTACCACCATTTGATGTCAAAATAATATTGACCAATAGAGATTACATATATAAAATTGAGGAAGACTATGTTCAAATTTATTTATATTCTCACCATTTCAATCCCAAGGATGGGATCATCATTAGGAAACTAATTAAGCTCACATTAATACATCACAAATTTGTTATATTAGTAAGCATTATCACTCTGATAAAATATGGTAGAGTTGATCTCTTTTAATTATTATCCTTTAAAAGGCGGATACAAAATATGTGTGTGACAATGCTTATTAATATCATGAATTTGTGATACAATAATGTGAGCTTAATTAGTCTCTTGATGATGAACCCAACCTTGTGATTGAAACATTGTGAATATCAACAAAGTTGAATGTATGCTTCTTCATTTTTTGTCTCCATAATATGGAAAACCTAAACATTATTACATATATGAATCGATAATTAAGAAAATAGGATTGTGATTTTTTATATAATTTATCGACCAATATAATACACAATGTGAACCAATATCATTGCAATCATTGTAATATCAATTGATATTTTTAATAACATTGGTGGTATATGATGTAAATATGTTTATCAAAATAATTTTTGGAATGGATGATATTAAACCAACATAGATCCATCTTAAATCCGTATCTATCAAGCACCGAGAGGGATCCAATTTCGTGAGGTGTATTTCTTTTTTTTTAAATTTAAACTCAAGAAATTTGATCTCTCTTGATTGATAGATCCGAGTTTAAGTTTTAAGTTTTTATTTTATAAACGAACATCTATTTTTTAATTACTTTTCATATTATTTTATTTTATGAACCAACATGGATTTTTTTAAAATACTTTCCATAATTTAAATTTTTATTTTATGAGACGACATGAAATTTTTTAATTATTTTGTTAGTAACAAACGTTACATCACGATGTAACGTTACATCACACACATTACAACATCTCCCCCATAATGGGTTGTAGAGCACCTCATTTCACTCGGTGCAAAAACTTGGGTAATATCAACCAATATAAGGAACTATATCCATGCAATCATATCGAATATCAATTGGTATACAATTGAATTGATTAAACAAGATTGTGACATTGATATTTGATATCATAGTTTTCCACTATAAATATAGGGGACAAGATACCATGTGCTCTTTGTGTTATCTCCCATATGTCCTATGACTATCAGAACCACTTAACTTGTGCCACTGATAGGTCACAAGTTAAGTGCCACGAACAAGTTACTTATTTTCCATGTGTAGTTGCACGAACTCGTCGTTGTCCATGCATCAACTACGAGTTATTCATGTATCGGATATGAGTTATCCATACATAGCTACCAGTCATTGTTTATATTCTTTATATTATAAATGTTTATTTTGAATTTTGGACGATTGCCATAAAATCAATCTGGATAGTCCTTTAGTCTCATCCTTGTGCAATCTAGGAAAAACATAGGCGCTAGTCCACCCCAAATTCTAAGATATAAACACCTATTGGTGTAATGATAATATAAAAACGAAAACATCTAAACTCATTTACAAATTTTCTTCATAACAAACCAAGTAAAACAAGCATAACACAACTCTTACTTTTATGAATATGTCAACTTAATTTAATACAACATTTTAATTCAACACTTTAATTCATAGTTATAATAATTTCGCTATAAAAAAATCAATTTAAACTAAAATTTTAAAAGACATACTAAATTAAAAGTTCTCATATTACCCATTACGCTCACTCTCCCAAAAGCATTTCCCCCTTTCTCATGTATCCCTCATGGTCCACCCTTCCTCCATTTATTTGAATTATTAGATTCTACAGTTTCCTGAAATGAATTTGGTTCACCATCATCAGTTAACAAAGAAAAAGAATATTTGGCCATATGAAGTTTGAACTACTTCTGATTGAAACTAAGCCCTTGGCCCCGATGATTGGCTGCGTGCTCTAGGCTTGCCTCCATTGGCTATGTGCTGGTTTCTAAACCGATCATGTTCCTGGATGGCTCTCCTGGTCGTGCCTCTGGTCCTTTTGACTCCCTCCTCGCCTTTATCCACCGTCGTCGTCCTGGATTCCCTTCTCCTCTCCCTCCCCGTCTGTCTTTCTTATCCCCTTGCCTCCAATGGCTTCGAAGGCTGAAATCCCTCCCCCCGATCTTGCTAATTTCCTGAAGCTTTTAGTCGCACAAGGTAAGAAGCCCCTCTCCTCCTCTTAACAAAAGTTTGTGAGGAAGCTCGATGAGATTCCCATTGTCGCCTTACCGATTGACATACCCTGCAAGACAGCCCTCAACCTGTCGGAACGAGGTTTGATCGGCCAGTTCACAGGCCTTTGGCCCTCCCCGAAATCCACCGAACACTGGGTGCAGAAAAACTGGAGACCCTTGATTATCGAAGATGTCAAATCCTTCTTTCTGGGAAAAGGCTTCTTTGCTTTCGTTTTCGAATGTAAATAGGACCGCGAGGTCATCTTCAAGAACATACCATATTTTATGGGCTCTCAAGGACTCTATATGAACAAGTGGACCCCGAGCTTCGATCCAAACCACTACATACCCTCTACTGTCCATGTTTGGGTGAGACTCCCTCGACACTTACCCCTTAATTGCTGGAATAACGAGTCTTTAGAAGCCATCGGGAACGCATTGGGAAAATACATTGACAAAGCTTATCGAAAAGACCAATACTCTTGAGCGATAATCTGCGTCGAAGTAGATCTGGAACATGGACTCCCGAAAGCAATAAAACTAGCCGTAGTTGATTGGACACACATACAAGAGCTCGACTTCGAACAGATCCCCTTCAAATGCAAGTTCTACCACGAATACGGCCATTTCGCTCAATCATGCAAAAAGAAGCCAACGAATCCGGAATCAGACGGGAAAAAAGAACAATGGACGACCATTCAAAAAAATAGCAAATAAGGTATGAAACCCCACTCAAAAAGCTCAAATACACAGAAAGTTGATTAGCAGCACCAAGATCTGACGGCCTCGAACAACAGGAACAAATTCAAAGTCCTAGAAACAATTGAAATCCATGAAATCCTTGAGGTCGAAAAAGAAGGAGAACTGCGTGAAGAACAAAACTCTCAAGCAACTCCTCTCACCCATGAAGCCCCGAAGATCCCCCCATCTCTGAATTCCCCCAGCCCCACCAGATCTATCTTGATCAAAGATGCACCATCCTATGCTGAAATCACTAAAGAAAGAACTCCTAATTCCCCGTCCTCGAAAGAACCCATTAACAAATCATCCAAAAAACCAGGTCGAAAATCCATCAAAGAATTGAGGGAAGAAGAAGCCAAGCGTGAGAAAGTCCAAGGATCCCAAGCCACAATAGACATGGTTTTCAGTAGAAATACCAGGGCCAGAGCTGCAGGGAAGAAATATGGAGATCTAGCATGAGGAACCCCCGCCTCCATCAATAATCGCAAATGATGAAGCTGCTCTCTTGGAATTGCGGAGGTTTAGGCAATCCCTACAAAATCGATGCAGTAAAAGACCTCCAAAAAATTGATATGCCTGATCTTCTTTTACTGCAAGAGACCAAGATCGATGATAGTACAGTCTTAGCAATCGGTAATGAAAAATGGAAAAAAAACACAGGGTACGCAGTCAGTGCTAGAGGAGCCTCTGGAGGACTGGAAACCTTATGGACAGTTGAAAAATTTCATCTCCACAACTCCTTTGCCACGCAGCATTGGATTTATACTAAACTCACCCACATTCGGAGCAACAAGCACATCACTCTCTTCAACATGTACGTACCCAACCTCTATTCTGAAAAGAAATATTGTTGGAATCTACTAGAATATTTTTTGGAAGTTTACAGCCCCCAGGACATCATTCTAGCTGGCGATATGAACATCACTGTCACCAAAGCAGAGAAAAAAGGCAGCCTCATTGGAAAAGATTTATTCAAAATCCAGGTTGAAGCTCTCATCCAAGCAAGAGATGTAATTGACATCAAGCCCAAAAAAGGGAAATACACCTGGTCGAATAAGCGAATTGGCAAGGGAAATATCATGGCCAGACTGGACAAATTTCTCGTCCACAGCAGCCTCCTGTCCGATGCCCAAACTATCTCCTCCAACATTCTAGCTAATCTCACCTCTGATCATAAACCCATTCAACTTCTTTTTCAAAATATTGAAAACCTTGGCCCCATCCCCTTCAGGTTTAGCCCCCAATGGCTCAACCTTGCTAGCTTCTGGAGCACTCTTGAAAAGGCCTAGAGAATCCCTATCTCTGGCTCCCCCCTGCTACGTTTGGGAGCAAAAACTCAAAAATACCAAATTCGCACTCAAAAGTGGGCCAAATCCAATTGCCCCGCACCCGCCAACTCCAGAAATTCCACAGTGAATACACTTGAAGACATCCAATTTGACATGGAAAATCACTCTGTTGAAGCTTCCACACTCCAGGATGAAGTTGCACAGCAAACCAAAGTGTATCAAGCCTTTCGAGCCGAAGAGGAGTATTGGAGATTGAAGTCATGTAGTATCTGTCTTAAAAATGGTGATAAGAACACCAACTATTTTCACAAGCAATTTGTGGTTAGACAATCCACCAACCATATCGCAGATATCAAAACAAAGGATGAATCAATTGTGACTGGTAATACGAATATAAAAAACGCTGCATACATGCACTTTTCCAATCTTTACGTAGATGATGCTAACATTGAAAGAGAAGACGAGGCCACACTCTTGGAGTTCATACCAAAGAGAATCACCCAGGAGGAGAATCTCATCATTCACAAACCTTTCACAGAAAAGGAGGTCCTCAACACAATTCACTCCTTCAAATCTGACAAATCACCGTGTCCCGACGGATTTTCAATGCATTTCTACAAAGCATGTTGGACATACATCAAAAATATTTTATGAGAATGATCAGGAATTTCCACTCGATTTAAAAAATCGGTGGCTGCACAAACACCATGTTTCTGTCCCTCATCCAAAAAGATACGAATCCCAGCTCCTTCAGTAGATTCAGACCGATTTCACTTTGCAATTCCTCCTACAAAATCATCTCCAAGATGCTTGCAACCAGATTGAAGCCTTTAATCAACAAAATCATTTCTGAAAATCAAGGTGGCTTCCTGAAAGGGAGCAAAATACTTGACAATGTCATACTTGTACAAGAAGTAATCCACTCCAGTAGATCACAAAAGGAAAAAGGTACGATAATCAAGCTTGACATGGCCAATGCATTTGATCGCGTCAAGCATTCCTTCCTATTTAAAATTATGAATTGCTTTGGATTGGAAGACACTTTTATCAGCTGGATCTCAGCCTGTATAAGCAAACCCTCGATCGTCCCCTTAATTAATGGCCATCCCACAGACTTCTTCTAAGCATCCCATGGCATCAGGAAAGGCTGTCCTCTTTCCTCTTTCCTGTACATGATCATTGCAGACTCACTCAGTCGAAATCTGAATCATGAAATGACCTCTGGTTCCCTACCTGGCCTCCGCCTCACACTTGATTCCCATCCCCTCAATCACACCCTATTCTCCGATGACTCTCTATTATTGGGTGGGGCCTCCTCCATCATAGCTCAAAATTTCAAGCGCAACCTAAACCTGTATTGCAACGCTTCCAGTGGCAAAATCAACTTGCACAAAAGTGCTATCTACTGCTGGAATTTAAACAACAACGTGGTAGCCAGAATTAACAGAATTCTCAACATCAAAGTTTACAATCATTGGGAAAAAATTAAATATCTAGGTCTTCCAATCACTTTCGGCAATTCAAACATTGGAAATTGGGAAGACACGATCAACAAAATAAAAAACAAAATTAGAAGATGGGGAGGACAATGGCACAACAAAGCTGGAAAATTAATCTTAGTAAATTCCGTACTCTCCACACTACCCGTCTATCAATCCTCCATACTCCTAGCCCCAAAAGGAGCTTCTCATCAGATAAGCAAGTTGCTGAGAGACTTTCTTTGGTCCGGCGGAAAAAACAACGGAAACAAAATCCACCTTGTGAATTGGGAGACCATTAAGCAGCCAAAATCCTAGGGAGTCCTGCAAATTTGAGATCCTTTCCATGCTAACTTGGCATTGGGCGGTAAAATTCTTTGGAAAATCCTACATAACAAACGCCATCTAGTTAGTCAAGTACTCAAGAAGAAATATTTATATGCAACCAATTTAAGATGTCTCGATCAAAAGCTAACCACCAAAGGCTCCAGCATATGGACATTATGTAAAGCAACTTGGGAATTTTTTTCAGAAGATCTCTACTGGGTACCCGGCAATGTCAGGAAAATTGATATGTTTACAGACAAGATCATGGATAGCGAAGCACTTCAGAACAATCATGAGTTACACAACATTGCAGCATGGCTCAAGCAACATGGAATTACCACCCTAAAAGAATTCATCTCTTGGGATTTCTATGGCAATTGGAAAAGTTGGAAAATCACAGCCATCCCTTCCCATCTTGAGTCTGCCAAAAGCATACTCATTGAAAATATGAAAGGATGTGCTCCCCTACATCTTATGGCCAAAGAAAAGCGAGGATGGGGTCCCACAGGTTCATATACCTCTATTCTCGGTTACAAAGCACTCCAATCCCATGATGATGAAATAAAAGATGTATGGAAAATAGCATGGAATCCATTTGGGCTCCCCAAAATCAACTTCTTCACGTGGAATTTAATCCACTCCAAAGTTCTCACTGGTGACAATCTCAACAAGAGATCTTTTCACGGGCCTTTTTGGTGCCCTCTTTGTCATAGCAATCTCGAAACACTTAACCACCTCTTCCTGGAATGTCATTTTACTAAACTTGTTTGGAAACTAATTCTCCTTGACCTCATTACTACTCAGCCTTCCTTCACCTCTGTCACCCAGCTCTTCGAAGATTGGAGTTCTATTTATCCCACTCCCATACCCAAGAAGAGCCTCTGGCATCAGATCTGGACTTCCATCCCCAAATTTACATGCTGGAAAATTTGGACCACTAGAAACAATGCCATTTTCAACGAAAGGTATTATACCCCCTTGCAAACTGCAAGTCAAGCAAAAGGTTTACTGATCAACTGTTTAAATAACTCCAACCACAAGGCTGATGCAACTCTCAGCACGAAAGAAATGAATTGGATAGGGGTGAATCTTCCTAATTCAGGTAAAGATCTCCGACCTCAACATCAACCAACATGGTATATCGCACTCACCATCCCTAACTTTCATGAATGGTGAACTAACCAGGCCATAGATACCTTACATTTCAATGGTGCCTCAAAGAAAAATCCTGGCAAATTTGGTGTAGGAGGAGTCCCGTGGACAAGTGATGGAACAATTAGATTGAAGTACAATTGGGGTTTGGGCATCTACTAAAACAATATAGCAGAAGCAGTAGCCCTGTTGAAAGGCTTCCAAATCGCCAAAGAACGTATGATCAACAATTTACATGTATTTGGCGATTCATTGCTCATTATCAGAGCCCTAAATGAAAACACTAATCTCAACAATGTAGCTCTAAATCGAATAATGCAGCGCATAAGGAAAATCTCGAGCACATTCACCCAGTTCAAGGCATTTCACATTTTAAGAAATTTAAATGAGGAAGTTGACATCGCAGAAAACATTGGAGGTAGTCTCAATCATGGAATTCTGAATCTAACCAACAGTGACGGTAAATTGCATCAAATCCCTTGAACAGGGCCCTCGGACATCTATCATTCAATTTTCCCTTATTTCAGAATCTGAATGAAGGTCAAATCCGCTTCAGCAACTGATATTTCAGAAATTTTGAACTCATACGACCATCATTCGGTTTAATGAATGATCCTCAGTCTGAACTCGATGGTTTACTGATATCACAAGTCAAGAATTCAGTAATTGCGTGGGCATGGAAGACTAGACCAAGCATGCCAATCACAGGTTGGAAGAACTGGATCAAGCACGCCAATTAATCAATGCAAGACACATGCTTATTATTACATCCAAAACCTCTTTGACTTCTACAAGTTATTAGAATTTTATTTATCGATTAGTTTCATCGAACTCTGCAAGTTTTCATAATTATCTGCCCACTTTGCACTCTTTCTCTATGTTGATTGAGAGCCAACATGCACATTCAATGCTGATTGAGGGTTTTAGAATTTTTTAATTTTTGTTTTTAATCATATAGCAGGATTCTCCACTTCACCAAGCCAACTGGCCATCATTTTGTAAAAATGTTGATATTGGAATTAGCTTACTGTAACCTGTCGATATGGTACACAACCACGACTTTTTTTTTATATACAATATTCGTTTTAGTTCAAAAAAACAAAACAAAGAAAAAGAATATTGAAGATCAGGATAAAACATTTTTTGGATCTTTCTTGGGGCATGTAGACCTTATGAGTTATGGCTGATGAACTTGTTGTTCATCATGATGATGAAAAACTTCATTTGCATTTTCACTCATTTCTACTTCAATAGGTGCAATCTCAAGTGTCTATTGTACCTCCTTCCTTTGCATGCATTTTTCATTAAACATAATATCTCACTTGATAATTACCTTGTGGTCAATAGGATCCCATAGTCTATACCCCTTTTTTGTATTATCATAATTGAAAAAAAACACATTTTCATGACTTTGGGTCAATCTTGGACCTCTTTTCTAGTAGTAGGCACATGGGAAAATGCATTAGAACCAAATATACACAAATGAGAATAATCAATTGACTACCAAAACTCCTATGGAATCTATCCATCCAATGCAATTATATGTGATATGTTTATATGATAAGTAGTTGTATTAACAACCTCTACCCATAATCCATTATCTAACCCAGATGTACTGAGCATGGTTCTTGCATGTTCCATGATTATGCAATTCATCCACTTAACCACGCCATTTTTCTATGGAGCATATGGACTAATTTTATGGTGCTTAACTCCTTCCCGCATACAAAATTTATCAAATTCCTCATAGAAATACTCTCCTCCATTATTTTATCTAAGACCTAAAACATACTTTTTGAAACTTTTCTCTACTCGTGCCTTGAACTCCTTAAATTCTCAACAACTTCCCACTTATTTTTTCAGAAAAATATAGCTATTCTCTGCTAGAATAATCATAATGAATAAGATGCAAAAGGTATGAGCATTTACCGTAGCTTGTAGTAATCCAAACTCTCCTCTGTTTACTAAAACTACAATGCTCACATAAGTCTAAGTTACAAGACTTAATACTAGAAAGCATACCTCGGTCATGTAGATTTTTCAAACCTTTTTCTTTCATATGTCCATGTCATTGATGCCACAACATCATTGTATCCAAAACTATTTTTGTTCCTTGATTTGTCATTATATCACTACACAAATGATACAAGTTTGCATAAGATTCTCATTTTTCTACCACCAGGGATCCTTTGATAATATTGCAATGATTATCATCGAAGATAGTAGAATACCTCGTTTATCCATCATATTGAATGAGAGAAAATTATTTTGTAGACCTGGTACATGTCATAAAACACATAGATTCCTCTCTCCCCAATCATCTAGCTTGATCCTAATATCCCATCTTCCCACAATTTCTATAGGATGATCATTGTCACATACCCCAATTTTACTAAAATAATGTAATTATTTTATTAATATTCCTGAGACATTATGTTAAATTTAATGCTAAGTAGGAATGGATGACTCAGCAGAGTCTCCAGAAATGGAATGTAAATTCTGAATAATTATTATTAATAAATAAATTATGGAGACAACAGCATGGGAGAGCTGTTAAAAGAGGTTACTGGTCTAACTGGTGGATGGAACTAGGTGGAAAGACAAAAGACAAGTGGCAGCATCCTCAAACACTTCCTGAGTTGCAGGTGGCAACTTCCCTATATTTTGGGGTCATGATTCCCCAAGAAAGTGGAATCTGAGCAGGTGGCTCATTAATGACAGTTAACCCAACTAAGACCTAGGCAATCTTTTAAATAGTACTCAATGAACTGAGCTGGGGGTTCAGCATTGTTCTAGAGGGAGAATACATTCAGGTGAATGCTATTCAGGAGTCCCATTGAGGAAGTGGGAAAAACAGTAAGGAAGTGTTTTGAGTCAGGAAGTTGCAGTAACTTGATTCCAGTATAGCTGCTTGGGCTGAGGGAATTGTTGGCTATACCTAGTTCCAGCCAGTTAGACCAGAGCAAGCTCGGGGGTCCTGAGAAGTGCTGTCTGGGCACTCTCCAGGAATTGGTAGGGAGGAACAGCCTCCCAGTGCTGTTATTGTCTACCATTAATACAGGTTCTGCCACTTTTCCTGCTGTTTATTAAATAAATTTAAATGTATAATGGACTATCTCATTTGTGTTGAACAGTATTTATTTTCAGTAAAGTAGCCTCTCTGTATCGTCTTTGATAGAATTCGCAGAATTTATATGTCTTAGAAATTTTCCTATTATCACATAAATTGAGTAATTATTTTATGCAGAATATATTTGTTATTATTGCAGTAATAAAATATTATGGTGACTTATTATAGATTTATTATTAATAGTTAAATAATAGATATAGAATACTATACAGTAGTCATTTGTGATTTACACATATTAAAAACAATCATAAGAACAGACACATAGATAAATTTTAGAATCCCAGTGAAATATTTACATAAAGAAAATTACAGGTATAAATTCTATTAGAGCAATTATACCAGTTTATATCTGTTTCATGTTTTAGTTAAACTAGTATACAGGTTATTCTCTGTATCGAGCTAAAGGTAAACAAAACTTATATCAGTAAATTTATCCATACTCAGAACATAACTGACTGTGATCGATTATCCAAAGGGTGTGGATTGCAATAAGTTTTCATTTTTAAACTTTTCCATACAATCCTATTCGACAAAATCTTAGTGAATATAAACCAGAAATCTGTAAACAAAGAATCGTGGTGAAAATTGTTTTATTTAAAACCTATCACTATAGTTATTATATCCAGGATGCTTACAACAGAGTGACAGAGTTATTCAAAAGCCAAACTTATTGACTGGCTCGAAGCCGAGTCTTACAACTTAGAAAAATTCATTTTGCCTTCATCCAAACCCATCCATTATCACCAGCATAGGTTACTGCTCATTTCGAGCTCATTTTACATGTATTACACAGCACTGTCGTGGGGTTTTCATATCAATAGTCAAACATCATAAACACGCAGAGAAGCTATCAACAAACTCAGCCATTGTTGGCTTTTACAAACCCTACCATTAATTATTAACTATTGACAGGGAGACATTCGCCACGGTATGTAAACACAAAACCAAAATTTCACAAACTCGCTTCCAGCCACCACAGAACTTAAACACTTTCATATATATATTAACCTGGGGAAGAACCCCAACTCACCAAGGTTAACAACATTTTCAAATGGCTAACGCAGTAAGGGTAGTGAACCCCAACTCAATCATTAACACTCAAAATCAAAGAAAAACGCAGAGAAACAAACACATTGTTATCACCTACAGCCAAGTTATCATCCTCTGCAAGTATCCGAGAAAGCTTAAAAACAAACCCATATTTAAACATTTTGTTCATTAATAAACACGAAGATGATACACGGCCACTTGACAGGCCAAACATTACAGTATTTATATAACTTCTATAGGGTTGGGTAAAACCCTATATATATATATATATATATTCAAAATATAATAGCAATAACAACCCCGAGGCTTTCATAACAGACTGAGCCGTAGATTGTTCCTCGTAAACATGCTAGGGTAACAAACTCTATCTACTGTAAGCAAAAAGGATTAATACATGTGACTGTTTTCAGGTTCACAAAAACGACAATAACCCAGTTACAAAGGAGGTCCTTCCAGACTTAAACCTAGCAAAACAAAAACCCACAAAGGGAGAGACAGCGATGGTATAACCAGGCTTACCCGGAGGAGCCAGCGCTGAAAAGGAAGCCTCGTACACCTTCAGGGAAGGTTGAGAACCTGCACATTATAAAATAACGAACCTTGTCAACATTTATGTTCAATATAAACAATATTATTCATACTGCAATCTACGAAACCTTTGTCATTTCTTACCTGAGCCATCGGAGAAAGCAACCCCGTGGACAACCTGGTAGCCACGAGTTGAGCCAGGTAGCAAAACCTCATCACATTCGTCAGAAGGATGAGCAAGGCAAACTTCCAGATCCTCTCTATTGATGGCAGTGACAGGCAACATTTTAAACAAACCCTTAAGCTGTGAATGAATCAGACGGGGAGCACATTTTAAAACCCATTACACGACCACCTCATGGATAAAAACAACAGAGAAAAACCCTGCCTCTAACTCACACCAGCAATAGTGTAAGACTGTAAGTAGCAGGTGGCTTAAACACAGTGACAGCAACGATACCAAGATGCCCAATGAACTGTAGCAGACGCCAAAGGCAGAGTCCACAGACTTTTAAACTACCAGAGGATAAAACTACGTGACATAACCTTAAGAAAATTACATTTTACAGTACCCAACTGACGAACTCAGACATGAAGGGTTTCTCTCTTACAACCCGAGCTCGAAGGCAGAGAAATAACCAGGTAAGGGTTTCAAGACAGGCTTATATATCACCAAACGCAAGGAGGAGAGCCAACCACGTAGCCATTTAATTTATCAACTTACCATGGGTCGACTTCCTATAGTTCAACTGCAGCTCGAAATTGTTGTTCATCGATTTTAAATCATTGCATGGATATAAGTCTTATTCATCGTATGGAAAAATCACTATGATTGATACACAATCATCATATAGTGCATGCTTTGCAACCGAACCATCGATAATTCCTAAGGTACATATTATGTATATCCCCTACAATGATTTGAAAGAGATGTAGTCAACTTCAACTAGAAGTTTCTCATAACTTTAACATTTTTAGATATTACTTAGCAATATAATTGGATACAATATTGCTATATAAGTTCCTATTACCAAAATTCTTCCAATACTATTATTAACAATCAACAATGAGAATAACAATCTTTAATATTGTGATGTATGGATATAAACTCATCTACAGGTCCATACTTTGAACGTAGATTAAAAACAAGGAACAGAGATTTTGACATAAGTTAAGCAAAAATACTAAGTAGACAATGGACCATAAATTATAGATGAAATTAATGGAACATCACTAGAGGTGTCACATTTCCAACTCATGCTAATAACCAGTGATCACAGCCGTAATCACAGCTAATAGTTGACAGTATATTACATAATGCTAACGTCACGTTATGCATACGATGAATATGATACAAACAACTTGTTCCGGTGATAGTTTACAGCATTAACATAGAGTCATGGTCACAACGCAATGAAAATGACGGAGATATTGTAATTCATCGCAAAGCCTAATGATACTATCCAGAATAAGAGATATCATGTCAAGGCAAACTATCAATCATATATCAAGCATAAATTTCATGAAAAGAACTTTACTGTCTTACACGACATCCAGTAATGATAATTAGATCTTCTTTGAGTTTTTACAGTGCAGGGAGGAGTTTGATGTTTATAAAAATTAAATTACAGTGATTCATACTTCACCGGTGTACCTGCGAACAAAAGACGAATTATGCACTAGCTCGTAAGCTAAGTAAGCCAGTCAGCTATGGCTAGGTACCTATGAACAAAAGACAAATTATGCATTAGCTCGTAAGCTAAGTAAGCCAGTCAGCTATGGCTAGTTCTCCCTTTGCAGTTAAAAACGAAAACAATCAATAACTAAAATCAAAACTCACATTAGTATTATAACAGAACCTTTTTAAACAAAAATACGATTAGTTACTTAAAATAAACAGGACCAGGAATGCAATTAATTAACATTTATTGTTATAATAAAAATTTTAAATTTTTTTGAAATTGCGGGTTCTGACAATCATCACCCAAGTAGACCATCCCATCACTATAACACTAATATTTGAAAACTAGTCTCTATTTAGAAACATGTGGAAAGAAGCATCTGACTCCAATATTGAATCATATAAAAGAGATCTCCTATTATTGATATAGAAAGACTCACATGTTGTCATTTATTCTGAATCTACTATGATAAGCCATAGTTGATTGTTGATTTGTCTTTTCATCCTTGTTTTCCTTCTTCATATGCCAATAGTCCTTCCTTAATAGCCCTTGTTTCCCACAATTCCAACACTTCCCTTTCATCTTGTGTCCTTTGGACTTAGATATGGACGACGATCTACCTTATTGACCCCTTTCACTATATCTACCGCTCATATATAGGGCTTCAGTGGTAGAGGTCTCCAAAGATAGCATTCACCTCAACTCTTCTCCTAGAAAAGTGGCTACCACATCATCGAATTAAGAGTTCATGATGATGAGTTGGTGATGGTCATAACCAATTGATCCTAGGTATCTAGGAGAAAAAAAAGTAAAATGATTGCTTTGTCCTCATCCTCCACCTTTACACCAATTGATAAAATTTTACTAACTACGGCATTAAACTCATTGAGATGATCTACCACATTTGAACCCTCCTTCATCCTCATATGATAAATCTATTTTTTAAGGAAAACCTTAGTTGTTTCCAATTTACACTACAAGTAAAAGGCCCTTTAGGGGAGGTTATAGTGTATGCTCCTCCCAAAAGAGCCCAAATATTCGTTTCTAGCGGAGGTTAGTGGTGGAGGCGAGTGACCGAAGGTTTTAGCGGATTTTTTTAATTATTTCGGTGCGTTTATTACCTGATCACACCGGTGCGTTTAGAACCTAATCGCACTGGTGCATTCACTAGGGCGTCCTAATTTGTTGCACCGCGACCATAAAACATCATTATCAAAACAAAATAATTTTCAAATAAACATAGCGGTGCGTTCCATCACATACAAACGCATCGGTGTGTTTAGTAGAAACCACCACACTGCATACTCTTTTATTTAAAAAATAAAATATTTAAGTAAAAAACTAAACTCAGTGCTTTCATTAACAATAACCACCTCGGTGCATCTTAGTAATCCTAACACACCGAACATTATTATATGAAACATAATATCTATTTTCTTAAAAATATATATCTCAAAAGTCTAACAACGGTGCGTCCGTTGTTAAACACCCTGGTGCGTTATGAATACCATAACACACCTCCATTCTATTGACTGAAAATAAAAAAAATAAAATTTTATAATCGAAAAAATATTTTAAAACCATCCCCGGTGCGCTAAATACTATAGGCGCCCCGGTGCGGGATCATAAACCAACACACTGGAAAGTATTTTATTAAAAATAAAAATAATTTGTTATTTTATTAAAAAAAAATATTTTATTTTAACATCGGCTCATTCCGGTGTTCTCGACTGTGGAACGCACTGGTGTGTCCTTATGTCAAGCGCACTGGTACATGGATTAATAAAAAGAATTACTGCGGCCAAAAACTCATTTTTACCCACTTAAGTGCGTCTGAGCCCCTCTACATCGATGCTGCCCTTCACACACCTAGACGCCTTGACATCCGTGGTACACGTGGACGCATCCTTGTATTCTATTGGCTGTTGAGGTTCATTTGAATTTTGCCAAACCATTTTGGGAAATTTCAAATTTCCCAAACATCACCAATATGCCTCCCCGACGCGTCGTTCAATAGGTAGAATGTTTCTTAGTTCACAATTTAATTTTTTAGCAGTTTATTTTCTTAAAATTCAACTTAAAATGCACCTATTTTAAAGAAAAAAATTGTGTGGTGGGTTCAATTCGTTCGGCTTGCACCGTTATACGATGCACCCTATAAAATTTTACAGAGCACACTGTGAGCGGTGCGAGCCGAACGACTTGAACGCACCGCTCCACATAGATTTGTTTTTTAAAACTTGCATATGGTCACCGATGCATTACACATTTAAGAGCACCGACATTCCAATGTACTTAAGTGTAATACACGCATCAGTAACCATACAATATAAAAATAATAATAATTGTGTAAACGATGCACTTATGTCACTCATGCATACTGGATATCGGTGCAATGATGTGGCGTAAGTGCATCGTTGATACACCTCATAAAACATAAAATTCCCATAGACACCGGTGCATTTAGTACAGTCAAATGCACTAGAATCTCGATGCTTGTTATTGTCTTTCGCACTGGTATTGGTACATTAAAAAATCATAATCATTTATACGGTGCACTTCTGTCATGTCAAAGCACCATTTGTCGGTGCAATGACGTGCATTAAGCGCACCGTTCTCACATTTTCAAAAAAATTAAAATTTCATAAACACCGATGCTCTCTAACAGGATTGAAATCCTTACTGGTGCATTATAAATTAATGAGCACTGTATTTCCGGTGCCGTTAACTTTAGTAAATGCACTGGTATTTATATATTAAAAGTTGTAATAGTTTATACAGTGCGCTTATGTCACATCATCGCACCAGTATCAGTGCAATTACCTAACATAAGCGAACCATTGACACTTTTTATAAAACCGTGAACACACAACTAATAGTGCTCCTATGTCACGTCAAGGAACCGATGTACGGTGCGCTGACGTGACATAGGCGCACCGTGAATATATTTCCAATAAATTATTTATTTTTTAAATTCGACGCGTTTGAATAACGATATGCTAATAATATTTAGGTGCACTGTCCAATTAAAATTAATTTTTTTTTATATATAAGCAGCGGTGCAACATAAATATTGTAGCGCATCGCTATTCCGTGCCATCAATATATAAGCGCACTGCTTGTGGTTCTTTTGTAATATTTATGGTGCACCGGTTTTCTTTTTTTGGAAAAAAATTAATATTTGATTTTAGTAGATATAATCTTGTTATAATTCTTTTATATGTATGCTTATGAGACTGATTTATATTATATATGAAACATAGACATGATCGCCGCAAGGTGCAGCAACAATGCGATGCACATGTAGATTAGTATAACTTCCGCAGAGAGTGGGAGGCCAGGGTGAGGGAGAGAGATTTATACATTTGTCCCATTATGCCTTAGAACATACACCTATTGAGAGTTGTTTTGTCTATTTTTTGAGAGATTTCCGATGACTAGGCCATATTTTGACCAACGCCCTCCTAGGTTGATGACAGGTGTGCATATGCGCATGTGGGGGAATATGATGCCCAAGAGGGGGCAACCAAACTTTCCTGCAAGGATAACTGCAGATGTGCTTGACATGCTAGGTGGCGAGGAAAATAATTTGTTATATATGGTTGCATATCCATATGCGAGGTTGGATTGGAGAGGGTGTACCAACATCTTCTTCACCTAGGACGAGCCACCTGATCATAGAGGTAAATTTAGCATTATGTTTAATTTAGTCTATTTGCATTTTATTCTCTTTATACTTAATGCAAATGAAATATGTTTTAAATTGTTATATTAAATTCATGTTTAACGAAATTGTCTAATTATTATTGTGTACTATATATTTTACAGATATTGGCACATTTGATTGTGATGTGGGGCCTCCTCCACCGCAGGATGAGGATGAGTACATAGAGATGCAGGATCATCTATAGGTGCCTCATCTAGCCAGACCTAGACTTCGATGGAGGCCAAAGCAGAGGTTTAGACATGATATTTCAGATAGGCTGGCTAAATTATTAGCGAATTGAGGGGTTTGGCATGTTCCTGTCAGGGAGATTCAGAGGCAGGACTGATACATTGAGCTATGGAGGATGCTTCCTCTTGATATGAGGAGCTTGATGCAACAGATTGTTGGTGCTTGCATTCTTTTAGATTCCATCCCTCATGGTAGGTCATCATATGATGAGAGCGAAGATCCTCGACCTCCTAGTCCACCTCCTTATCCATCAACTACTTTGAATTGTGTGGAAACCTCCACATCCATTGCACCTCCTCCTCGGCCTCCACCTCATACTCCTCCACCTTCAACATCTCATCCACCTCCTCCTCCACCTGAGTCACCACCTCCATCAGCTCCTTCATCATCTCCTCCACCACCCCCTCCTTCGAAGGATCCAACATCTGATACTTTATATGTATCCAACCGACCAACCTCTATTGATCCATCTGCTCCCCATGATCCTCATCCACTAGTCCCATCAGCTTTGGAGATGATGCTCAGATCGGGTGGGATAATCCAGATTCCTAGAGATGTCTTTCCTACTGATCTACATGATAGATTATTTCCTAGCAGAGTTACTAATCATGCCTCTAGCTCCGTTGGAGGTGCCGATACATCTGGTGGGTCGACATATAGTGATGATGATATGGTTCCGGGGGTGGAATAGACATGTATATATGACATTTATCATCATTTTGATGCTATTGTTTATATATATATATATATATATATATATATATATATATATATATATGTCATTTTCCATTTTGCAGATGTTGATGTTGATGATTATTTATGTGTTGATGGTCATGATATGTATGTTACGTCAGGTTCGATGATGTTCATTAAATGGTTGTGTTTTTCATTTTGCATATGTTGATGTTGAGGATTATGTTGATGGTAATGTACTTGTGTATGTCATGTTAGGTTCGATGATGTTCATTATGTTAGAAATTGGAACTTGTGTTTTGTTACATGTTATTGTTAGGCCATATGTGTGTTAGATGATGTTTAAATCTATAAGATGTATATATTAGATGAATATGCAACAACATAATGTTTATGATGGTACGTTCATGCTTATTCTTATTAGTTTTATGTTAATGATGGTATGATGGTGTTTATTTTTATGTTTGTTAGATGGTGGCAATGATATTAATGATGATATGTTTATCTTTACATAATATAATTGAAACCAAAATATAATCGGATTAAATATTTTTATGAATTTTGTATTGATAATGGATGAAGTTGTGACAACTAGCTATATGATTTATGTTGGTTGTATAATTTGTCATAGTATCATGTTTATGAACACCACAAAAAAATTTCTAAATTATATGAACATTAATATGACCTGTCAATGTATCATTTAAGATTTTTTAATTTGTTGACAATAGCTCACTTTACAATGACAAAGATCAAATCTTTAATAGGAAGAAAAAAAAGAGTTAATTAAAAGAACACCCTTTTTCTCTCAACTAATGTAAAGCCACAACTTGCATTCTCCAAATATATTATTATTATTATTAATCATTAAGTTGATTTGATGATCTGCAAGCCATTTTTTTTTATCTCTTATTCTCATTTAGAAAACATTTGCAATTATAATGCTTAGCATTATTTATGACAAAAACATCATGAAATACAAAAAATCAAATATTGATCATGTAGAAATTAGAGAGCATATTAAATTTTTTTGTTATAAATTTCATTGTTATCAAGGCCATAAATTAAGTCATTGTAGAGGTAAAGTACACTAGTAAAAAAATTGTTGGATTTACAATCTCCACCAAGGTTTCAATCGTGTCATTTTCTATGTTGGAGTTAACATTATAAATACAATAAAAAAATCCAAAAACATTACATTATAAAAGAAATTTAATTTAATCGAATCATATAATAAAAAAACATTACATTCTAACAGGAATGTCATAAATTAATGTAATTATAATTCTTAGCAATATTTATAACAAAAAAATAAAGAAATACAAGCATTCAAATATTGATGGAGAAACCAGAGAGCACCTTAAAATTTGTTGTACATTTCATTGTTATCAAGGCCATAAATGAAGTCATTGTAGAGCTCAACACTAATAAAAAAATTGTTGGATTTTGATTCTCAATCGAGGTTGCAAACGTGTCATTTTCTATGTTGGAGTTAACATTATAAATACAATCAAATAATCGAAGAACATTACATTATAACAAAAATACAATTTAACCAAATCATATATTGAATAACCATTACATTCTAATAGAAATGTTATAAATTAGTGCAATTATAATTCTTAGCATTATTTATAACAAAAACATCAAGAAATACAAACATTCAAATATTGATGGAGAAATTAGAGAGCACCTTAAATTTTGTTGTAAATTTCATTGTTACCAAGGCCATAAATTAAGTAATTTTAGAGCTCAACATGATGAAGGAGCATCGACTTAAGTTCTATTATTTTCCGAATAAGCAACCAATGTTATTTTTTCTGCTGCCATGTAATAGTTTCTAGAAATCTAGATTAGTTTTGATTAAATGTAACTGGTTACGATAGACTTGGTTTGGTTGTAATAATGGCAATTTGCCACTGATGCCCTCGGATATTGCAAGAGGTTGCTCGAGGGTAGGGTTGTTATCTATTTGATTTATTTAGGAGTCCTGATCCTACTTATCTCGATCAAACAGGTTTATGGACTCTTATTTAGTCCCTGAATGTAATTGATTGAATGTTGTCGATGAAATGAAAAACATGGTTCATGAACTCTGCAATTTAATTGTGTATTATTTTCCTTCTTTCAATAACTAGAATCTCGTGTTAAACCTCTGTGGATGAGTGGTTAGAGTGTTAATTTCCAGAAGAGTTCGGAGACCGAAGGCGTATTGAATCCCTTCAAATGAAACTAGTGTGAAATCGATTGTTGCACTGATCGACTTACGAATTTGCAGTTTGATTCTACAGGAGTGGAGATTGAATAGTCTAGATCAAAAGAGAGAGGGAGATCAATGACCCAAGACGATTTCCATAAGGCTAAGGTGCAAGCTTGTTAGATTGGCGAGAGATAGACTTCCACTATTCCTAATTGAACGATTCCGCAATTGATCATAGATCAACGGACATGAGAATCCCCGCAGAGATCAATGGTTCAGATAGATCCGACAATCCCAAGTGGTTACGGAAGCCACTTTGCGGAAGGCTTTTGCAGGAATCAATTACGGAAGGAGTTTTGAAAATACACCCTCAATTGCATAAATATGACATCCTTGCAATTGTGGAAGGAAGCAGATCCGCAACTGTGGAAGGAGTTCTGCGGAAAGTTATTTGCAGAAGCAAATTGCGGAAGGAAGGTGTGCCCGCAAATTGCGGAAAGGTGATTGCGGGGGGACTATTGTGGAAGAGATTTACGGAAGGAAAAGTTGTTTGACTCTCCGCAATCGAGCGAACCTGCAACTCCATAATTTCTGTGAAACCCTTCAAGGACTACTGCGGACGAAGGATTTAGCTGCTTTTTTCCAAGTTTAGAGGTTTTGCTATCCTTGGAACCTAATTCTTCCTGGGGTTTGCGAATTGGATTGGGTTTTTCGATCCTCTTCTGCATTAATTGGTAACGGAGCCAGGATTATAACAAGGGTAAATATGCCACTGAGATGAGGCCGAGCGCATGGAGTTCCAGTTGGAGGTGGTCGAGGAAGACAAGTTGCAGATGCAGATGCAGACACACAAATAGAATTAAGATGACTCCAACCCAGAATGGAAGCCATGGAGAGAAAAAAACTCATGCCTGTAGATGCCAGTGATGAAGAAGAATCTTCTGAAGAGGAACCAAAGGAGGTTGATGAAGAAGTGAAGGTATTGAGGATGCTCGGTAGCAAGCTTAAAGTGGAAGTCCCCATGTATGAAGGTAACCTGAATGTTGAAGAGCTCCTGGAATGGATAAATGCTTTGGAAAAGTACTTTGAATTTGAAGAAGTTGAAGACAAAAAGAAGATGAAATATGCAACCATTTGGTGGGATGAACTACAGATCCATAGAGAAAGAAAAGGTAAGCCCAAAATAAAAAGTTGGGTAAAATTAAAAGTCAATTTATGCCTAAGGAATATCAGTTAACTCTCATTAGGAAGCTGTAGAATATTAGACAAAAAGGTATGAGTGTGAAAGAATACGCAAAAGAATTCTTTAGTCTGAGTATTAAAGTTGGATAGACACAAGGAGACATGGAGAGAGTGGCCAGGTATCTAAATGGAATGAGGTATGAAATACAAGATGAAATAAACTTATTGAATTTCATGAATGTTGAAGATGTTTATCAGGCAGCCATTAAGGTGGAAGAGAAGTTACTAAGAAAACAAAACCAAAAGAATAGAGGAATAAGTATAGTAAGATGGAAAGGCTCTTCAAACAGAGGAGAACGATTTCAGATTTCTAGGAATGAAGTAGAAGGTTCCAACAACCAATCACCCCAAAGAGGAGGATTCCAGGGAGGCATATTTGGTGCCAGAGAGAGAGGCAATGGTAGAGAAGTGAAATGTTATGCATGTGGTGAGACGGGACACATGTCTTGGGAGTGCCCAAGGAACAAACCAACGGCTCAGAGGAATACAAACATTGTTGAAGCTAGAGAGGAGCCCAATGAGAGACTAGAGATAGGAAATCCTCTTGAGGAAGGAGAATCTCTTATGATGAAGATATTTTTGGTGAAAACAGAGAAAGAAGTGCATGAACTGGAACAGAGGAAGAATCTATTCAGGACTAAGTGCAAGTCACAAGAGAAGTGTTGCAAGGTGATCATTGATAATGGTAGTACAGATAATTTGGTCTCCACTGAGATGGTAGAGAATTTGGTATTGAAGAGGATGAAACATCCCACTCCTTATAAAGTGTCGTGGTTGCAGAAAGGTCATCAACTTTTGGTGAATGAGCAATGCAAGGTGGAGTTACAAATTGGTAATTACAAAGATGTGGTATTATGTGATGTGATGCCTATGGATGTGTGCCATATACTCTTAGGAAGGCCATGGAAATATAATAGAAAGGTTGTTCATGATGGAAGAAGAAACACTTATTCTTTGGAAAAATATGGAAAGGAGCATGTGCTGCTACCTTTGAATGATGAAACAATTCAAGAAGTTGCAGGACCTAGTATTTTTCTGATGACTGGGAAAGAGCTACTGCAAGAAGTCAAGAAGGATGAGGAGCTACATTTTTCCCTTATTGGAAAACCAAAGGTAATGAGAAGGTGTCAACCAAGTGGAGATTATCAACATAACTTGAGAATATATCAAGGCTCATCAATAATAACCTAGCTTTAGTCCCCTCTTATTTTGGGTTAAAAAACAATGGCATAGAAAATAGATTAGCTAATGAAGGAGCTTATAGTGGGCATAAATATTTCACTGTAGAGTGGTGGAAACTAGCACTTTGAAAACTCAAAGAGTATTTTCTCTACATCAATAGAGATAATATCAATCCCCTCAATGGGACGATATGGAGGATCAATCACGAGGTTGAAGGGTGTTTAGAGGTTGAGGCAATATTTGGTCGATGTGAAGAGCGTGAAGAGACAAGGGAGAAGGTGGAGGAATATGGAATGCATTATGATTTGTTCTCCATTCCCCAAGTTCAACATTGATCTCCTTCATTGAGCATATTCAAGTACTTATAGAATCATTACTGAAGTGAGGATGAAAATGGAAGTTGTTCTATTGAATATAATGAGATTAAACATGGATGCAACTCTGAATTTGGCATATATGATGACATTCACCATGCGCATGAGGAAGATGTTGACATCCTAAGACATATCCATAACTTGATAGGTATGTTAGAGAGAAACCTTGATACACTGAATTGGGTCTCGTGGGCTCTTGCAGTAGTGTCTTGGGATCTCATCTAGTTGTTCTAGGAGCTCTATTTTAGAGGCCATTCATGTTCTTCTTTGAGATAGTAAATACGGTAGAAAAAAGGTAAAGCAGAGCAAGGGGAATGCATACATGGAAAGTGTAGAGGAGAACCTAGGAGATGTAGAGTAGAGTTGGTGGTAAAGGAAGCAAAAACATCCTACCATCTTATTATTTATAATGAGATCAAGAGGGTAGTGCACACAATTGAGTATAGGGTGAGAGAATAGAGAGGCATGGCCTCCAACGTGCAAGTTGGTGAGGAAATATTTGAATGGATTCTAGACAATGGCTTTTCAAGAAGCAAAGAAACTAATTTCTTGAAATTGGTGGGGTTTACTGGCATATAAATATTTTCATACCCATAAAGGTACTCAATTGAATGAATTCCACAAAAAATTGGAAGGGAAACATAACCATACAGATTAAAAAATGACAATCCAATTCATGAGATTTGGGGGTTAGAGACATGAAATGAGGAATTGAAAGAGGAAGAAAAATCTATGAAGATGAAGGAAGAGGATTCTATCAATGTGGATGCAATCCAATATGAGGTAGCTACTAGGACTAATATAGAGGAGGACACACCTCTAATCTTCATCAATGTTGACTTAGACTATAATGATTATCCTTTTCCAACCTATGTTTTACTTTTTTGGAGGATGATGTTGTCTTTTGATATGTATGCAATCAAGTCAATTATAAACAATTAAGTTTAGACTTAGGAAAACAATATTGGGAGTTTTAGTTATTACAATACTAGGATGAATCTCAAAATAGACTTATTCTGTCTATTTTGGAAACTCTCATGTTGTATTTTCATGGGAAATAGGAAGCAAAGGGATCCATTTGCAACTCTTTCTATACATTAATATATATTTTCTAAATTACAAAAAAAACGCATGGCATAGAATATTCTATTTCCACAGAACCTTGTTTCACTTCCCCTAGCATCACATCATAGTCCCCCCATAGCCCTAACAACTAATTCATAAACTTTTATTAAAACATTTTACTTTCAAACATATATTATGGTATATCATGGTGACATAACCACATGATAACTTGGATCACAAAACATTAAATAAATCAATCATTAAACCTTTACCATTCTTTAGGTGGATCTTATCCTTGGGATTTGCACTATGAATATGTGCATCATGAATAAGAATTTACATTATGGAACTTTACTACAAGGCCCACACGCCCTAACACACATTCACAATGTCCACACATACATGACTACATATCAATTCAATTAAATTCAATAGTATTGAGATACGGATTTTGTTTTGAAGAAACTATGTAGGTTGGATAGAGGAGGAGTTCAAAGGAGGAGGCAATTTGAAGCATAGAGCTAGGGCTTTGAGTTGGAAGAAGAGATGCATTCCATATGCAGGTAACTAAGACTTTATTTTTTGATTGAATATATTATTGGGGATGTTGAGATGAAGGCATTTATGGGATATTTTTTCCTAAACCACATATTAGTCAATTAGTGGTCTAAATTGGCTCCGCTTCAGTTTTTTTTACTAGTTGTAAAGTCAGGATAACTTCATTGCTTATGGATCTCTTCTCCTTCATTTTTTTAAATCTAATTGATAAGGAGGAAATTTTCAATGGAGTCCCATGGAGTTTTGAGCCTTTAGGATTGGTGTTTATGCCTTTGTCCACGCCATTTGATTCAAATCATGCTATGAAGGAAGGAGAGGTTGATGTTATGGGTGTGCCTTCTTGGATTTCCCCTGCACTTCTCATATTACAAATAATAAGTTCTAGAAGTGATGATATTTGATCCTTTTATAGTTTGGATTAGGAAACACTAACACATAAGGGCACTCCGCATATACTAATACAAATGACATTATCATGTGTCATGATAGAAGAGAAAGTGTTGGAATGGGGTGAACATACTTGAAGTCAATTGCTAGACTATGATAATGTTCCTTTTTATTTTTGTTTTTCCTAGCTTATGGGAATTTATTTACAGATCACCCAAACAAATTATGGGTTAAAAGGAGGTGGGTACAATTACCTAAGAAAGGAAATACTCATCTCCATTCAATTGAGGATGGAAGTTCCCTAAAGTCACAACTTGGGGAGACATAGATTACAAACCTAATCCCTTCAAGGTCACGTCTAAAGGCATTCTTACCACTAGAAATGAAATAGATTATTGTTCACTTTTTGAAGGTGGGAGGCTCAGTCAATAATGAATATAATCATGAGAAGTCAGTGTTGGTTGGGCCTAGGGAACTTATGGGAGGATCCTTTCACCCATGGATGGTGATTTGTCTACTCTATCATGCAAGGAGCTTGAAGGATCTAAAGCCTCATTGGTGTATCCAAAGTATAGGGATGAGGTTCTAGACTTGGGTTTGTTTGAAAAAGGTCATATATCTTGCATGGGTGATGGTGCACATTTTATTGGCAATGGTCCAAGGATGGGAATTGCAACTCCCTTTAACCCCCTAATGATATTTGGAGCTCATTGGGTGGCTGATACAATTTCATATCCATCAATAATGGGGTCATTTTTTTTTACCATATATGGATCAAATGGAGGATCTACCCATATTACAATCCCATAATTTGGTTTCTACATCCTAGTTGTGATTATTTGGTCAATAAATTGGTTGGATAGCTATCTCAAATGATTGAGAATGCCATATATTTTCCATTGGTTTTGAAAAAAGAATAAGACTTGATGTTCTTGGATATTTTGGATGCATTCAACAATATTCACTTGGTATCACTTTGGCAAAAGTCCCCCAGTTGAGCTTAGATTTTTCTGCCTCATAGTCTATTGGTAATCAAGGTTTTGACCCAAAATTGAAATTGGTTCTTGAAGATTCAATAACTATTTCCCAACCCAATTTGCATACTCAAATCTCTAAGCTCGAAGAGAGGTCGAAGAGTTGGACATAGGGGCAATGGCAATTCAAATCCAAATGCCTCTCGCATAGTGATGAGGGGCTTATTAATACTAAATTGTATTTATGATGTTTGAACTTGTCCAAGTCTATCTGAATAATGATTTCATGATGTGATTTTTGTTTTATGGTTTTATATTACACTGGATTTTATTTGATAATGTCTCAAATAAAATAGTTAATGGAGTGGATAATGCTCCTCTAATATTATAGAATGGGAAAGATCATGGGCTTGAGAAATTTGTGTACTATGAAGTAGATATTATCTAATTTCTCTTGGAATCTTTTGATTTATGAACAATTCTAATTTTTTCATTATAAAAAAGTGAGATGAATGTTATAGTTACCTTACTGAATATATGTTCCAAAATTTTGTCCAAGGCCCTCACCTTGGGCATCAAGCACATTTTTCCTAAGATCACTCGTTGAAAAAAATGAGATTCATTAGAGGGTGATTTGTTATGGATATCGTCATAGTAGTGTGGTAAGGCATGGAGTAGGAAGATGTACTAGCATAGACACCCTCTTCATCAAGTTTGATTTCAAAAGCTTATGATATGCTTGAGTAGTATGATTTTTTGGCCATGCTTAAGGTCATGAATTTTGTACATTATTCTTTGAAGCAATGAAAACATATATTTTTGAGGCCTTAACCCACATGTTTATAAACATATGTAATAACATGATGTGGGGTGTTTCAGATCCATCCAATAAAGTTTCAAGTTGGCCCCAACCAACTCTTTATGTCACAATAGTAGAAGCATTGGGATACCTCATAGTTAAGGACTTATCAAAGGCATTCCTCTCCAAGAACAAGGAGTTGGGAAACTAGTAAATGCTAACTTTGAAGATGATTCCTTAATATTTTTAAGGATTTAGCCTCCGTGGACAACATAATCAACCCTCTAGATTTCTTATGATGCTTTGGGCTCTAGAATCTAGTGAGTTAAAAATAAATATTATAGAGAAATTATTCAAGATGTACCTACTCGTGTTGCTAATTAGGGTTGATTTGAGATACAACTGGGCCATATCTTTAAGTTTCGTAGCACCCCATTTTATTTTTAGGCTTTACCTAAGGACCTTTTCTATATAGTTATACAGTGTGTGCAAAATAATCTAGAGAAATGATTGATTAAATTCATGGATATAGTTACTAAATTTTATATATGTACGAAAGTTTTAACAATTTGTCGAGACCTCAACAACTCGCCAAGTCATGTAACTCCCCCCCACCTAAATTTTTGGCTAAAGGTATCAGGACCAATTCTTCTAGAATAACCTTAGTATTAATGATTCAAGTGCCCATATCTTCCATAGATGTCATATTTATATATTTTTGGACATGGTTGAGACAGTTGGAGTGTGGTTTCAAGGATTTACACCCCAATCTTTCAGTTTTGTGAATCTCGATAATTTTATATACATTTTTATGTTCATGCTCCTTTCATAAAGGAAAGGATCATGCACTCATGCCTCACATGAAGGAAAGGTGCATGTTCCCTCAAAACCAAGATTTCTTAGTGAAAAAGAGTTGGTAGCTTGTCATGGGGTGGGATCATTATTTATGAATGACTCAAACATATGATTCAAGGCCTATACAATAAATTAGGGACTCTTTGGATGACATTAGGGACATTTGAAAAGTTGTTAGGAACAATTAGATTTTGTTAGGGATGCTCTAATTCCATTAGCGTCATTAGGGTGGCATTGGGGTCATTGAAGTGTCGATTAGTGCTATAACACTAGGTTTAACTTTCCAAGATTGTGTTGGTATAAAAGTTTCACAATGATCCTCATTCTTATATTTTTCCAATCCTTTGGAGTGGCCTCAAAGAAAAATAAAAACACTTAGGAAGTTTCCAAAAATAAAAATCTTAATGTTGGAGCAATATGACTTAAAAGGGCAAAACATTCAGAGCTTTATGTCCAAATGTGATGACATTTCAGAGCCTAAGGCATAAATTGGTAGAAATTCCATAGAAATAAGGGTCAAAACGGCTAAATTTTTGGAGCTTAAGCCCTTAATGGGTTGACATTTTGGAGCTTAATCCATTAAGTGGACAACAGTTTGGAGGTTTAGGTCCTTAACTCACCTGAAACTACGAAAAGTGACCTCATAGTTTTGGTAATAACTTTTGACTCTGACCTTCATTTTGGGTTTTATTTATGTCGTTGGAAAGGTATCTGAGAGATATAATTTTTTTATTGACCTACTACATTGTTATTAAATTTCTAATAAACATAGATGTACATTTTTGGTGGAATGGCCTGGAAACTTGGTAGGACAAACAAAAGAAACGAAAGTCATTAGACCTAGGGAAGTAAAATTTAAAACCTTATTATGATTTCAATTGAATTTCTTAGGTGGAATGAAGATTGCTAAAGTATGATTTGAATCTTGTTTATATTCTTAACCTATGTACCTTGTTGTGATGTTACCCAGGTATTGGTGTTGATCAATAGACAGTCAAAGGAAAGCAATTAAATAGAAGATGCAAAATAAACAAATGATAGAGGATGAATACTTGTGATAGACATATCAAACACACAAAAATTGAATGCCCATATTCAATAGCTCTCAAGCAGAGGAGATGATACTCCTCATTGTTTCAAAAGAAGACAAGCACATATTTCATTATTTCAAACATGTATTGGATATCAAAGGAGGAAAAAAAAAAGCATTTGAATTAACCTCATGAAAGTAAATTTTATGTAAAAATCAAATTAGAGAAAAGGACAATTCACTAAGAGACTTGACAAGCAAGGGAGGAGTTTTGGATATGGAGAAGAGCTTTTGCTCCGAGGGAGATTCTGCTTGTAGACTTTATGTAAAACTCTTTTTGCAAAGTTCTAATAAGAAGAATCCATTGTTGGCATAGCTATTTTGGAGCTGAATTTCAACTCTGGGACCTCATTGCATGGAAATTTTTCTGTTATTTTGTTGCACTCCATAATTTCTATGAGAACGTTTTTTAATAATTTAGACTATTATGCTACAAAAGTAGCATTTCTTTATTTAATTTGTCTCTAGTTTTCTTGTGTTATAGATGTGAATATAGTATTGTAAACAACTACTCATTTATAGATTGTTCTGGTGTGAAACTGATTAGTTATGTTTATGTTCATGTTCATACAACAACTATTTATTGAATATCAAATCATTTTACATATTTGGTATTGTGTTCATATTTCTAGTTTTGTTAGTTAGAATGGGCATCTCTTTGCATTTTGTATCTTAGATTATATGCATTTCATATATTGCAAAAACCCTAAACGATGGATTAGGTTTCAACCAATAAAACCTCAAACCATAATGGTTGTTGGGCCATAATCTATATGGGTTCCCTATTCCAAACGGTGTTGGGTCTAATTGGGACCTTTCACAAGGGGTAACCCTTGTTGTTTGGACAAGGCAAATCTTATCTTATCAACACAACCATCCAAGCACATTATTCATTGTATTGAGTCCCCTATGCTAATGATTAATAGTGACTCAAGAAACCTATGTTGAGCTAAATGTTGGCCATCATAAATTGGGTCAAACAATTTCATAAATTCAACTAGAACCATTTATGAATTTTTAGAGACTAGGGAGGAAACGTGGATCATGAGGATAGATACTCCAAGTCAAGGAGGTTTGTGCCAAATAGTTTATTAGGTCATTGGAAGGAAATCAAGCTTGTGGCATTCTTTTTGGGAATTGTATTTGCTTATGATCTCCCTTAGGAAATAAACCTTGGATGTTTGCAAATTCATATTGTCATTATAGGCTATGTGAAGGTCAAAATTGTAAGATTTTCTAATCAAATTATTTAGAGGGCCTAAGAGGCACTAAAGTCCCCTTTTTATATAGAATGGCGAATCTTTCAAGTTTGGTGTATTCTTTAATGATCGGTTCTTGTGGCGGTCTCATGTCCTACTGCATGAAGGAAAAAACATGGTTAAGTTACATGGTTCTTGACCTTGATATTTTTTATAAGAGACACACACATTGTTAGGGACATATTTAATAACCAAAATCGAGATTGGGTAACTTGGTTGGAGCAAAAATTAAAACTTTGGCTATAAAACCTAAACATATTAGGTTTTGATTATATTAGAAAATATTATCCCATATTCGTTGCTCATAATGTTAGGCTTGCAATCACATCTTGAAGCCTAGTGAAAATATTAGAATTTGAACCAAGTGAAAGCCTTTAAGAAGGATAAATTTGTTGATGGTTGCAACTGGTTCTATCATAAAGCTTATATTTAATGGCCAAATAAATAATTTGTGATGTCTCTAATGGAAGGAAATGACATGACTCTTCCAACTATATAGCATATGGAAATGTTTGGATTAGCCTAAAAGCACCTTCTTCGTTTGGCCCCTCATTCTTGATGGATCGGTTTTTGTCAATAGGTTGATTCACCGTAGCATCCTTGAACCTAAATGTCCATTACGTGGTCAAATCTAAAATCTCAAACATCTTTTTTGGTATTGTGTATATCCCAAGTCTACCGAGGGTTATGTATTTGTGATTTCCTCCTTGCCTCCATGTCCTGGAAAGATACTCTCTTAAGAGATAAGCTTCCTTGGTTGTAAAGTTTTCTGCAACATAACAACCAATTAGAATTGAAGAGCTTTTCCTCATTTATGAAAAGGAGAATGATGCCATATTTAATAATACATAAACTATTTTTTTTCTTTGTATGACATTTCTCTATTTTATGTCACACTATATATGTATATTATTGTTTTTGTTTAGAAGGTTGATTTGGATGTGGCATACTTAAACTAGCTTTTGAAGTATTTAGAGGATGCTTGTTGCATGTTGAGTAGAGATCCACTAGCTTACACTCCAACTTGTTTGTCCCATTCCACAAAATCCTAAAGGTTCGATTCAAGGTCATTAAGACATATTAAAGATAAAAGATGGTAGGGTTGTTCATGAGAGGGTGAAACACTACCACCCAGGCCTGGAAATTGACGGCCTGTAGGACGTATTTCCTTCCCTGGAACCTATTTGACACACAGCCACAAAATGAGCACATCAGCTGCTACCGGTATGTTAAATGTTAAAACGTCGATTTGACGGCTAATAACTTGCAAAATCCGTCATAATTTCTAACACCTATATGTCTTTGTAGGTTAAAGCGTTAAACATAATGGAAATTTAAAAAATAAAGGTTAAACATAATGGACTGCAAGCTACACCTTGGCATCGCATAGACCTTGTTTGATGGGACAACCAGGTTTCCATCAATCCAAGTCAGTCGGCGTTGTACGCTCTCTCCATATCTCCATGTTGGAGGCAACAGGTGTTGTACGCTCTCTTCGGACTACCATCTTGGGCCAGATGTTAAAAACCACTTTATCGGCTATCTCTACCATTGAATTAGATCCACGAGGTGTATTTATTGACAAACCGGAATTGTAGAATGGAAACCAAATTAGTTTTCAAATAACATAGGCTATTAAATTTTCCTCTGTCCACGTAGCCATTTTCTCTCCACACTATGAAAAATCGATCTAGTGCCTGCAAGAGCTAGTCCTAATGGCATTGAAAAAAGAATCAATGCTGAAGCCTTGCGAAAACATGAAGAGAAACAATGATGCGACATGGAAAATATTTAGGACTGGAGAGAAGCTCTTTTACCTGCTTCAAATATAATGGGTGAGCATCTCTTACTATCTCAAATTTGAGATAGGTATATATATTTTATAAAATAAGTCCCAAATCACGCAAATCACGCTCTAGTGGATTAAAATTTGACACTCATAAATATGAGAAAACCGTAAAATGACAGCCATGCAAAAAATGAAACCGTCATCAAATTTTATTTGACAGGCATAATAAATCTGAAATTCCAGGCCTGCTACCACCATTGCCTACTTTTTCTCCCGCACTAAATGATAAGTTCCTCTATCTCACCCTTTCCATTTATGATATGGGGAAGCCTTTCAAGGAGTCAAGGTAGGGCAATGAAGGCAAACAGTTTCCATCCAAGCTTTGGAGACAAAGAATGATGTCATAGGCCCCGCCCATAAGGATAACGACTCCCAGCTTGAAGCAAGACACATCTGAGTGGCTACCTCAATAATGATTATTAATTTTTGTGATTTTGGTTGTGTGTATTGAAAAGCCTAACTTTATTGCTAACTAACAATTTTCCAATGAAATCGCATTTAGCATTATTATATGTCTAAGTGGCAATTTTATTTGTGTGGTGTTATTGAATGTACAACTTACCTAGTTTTGAAATAACTCATAACAACTAGTATATATACCTCATTTTTATTTTTACATTATAATTTGTAGTAATAATTCAAATAATTTTTTTTAAATATGCTATTTTTATTAATGATTAAAATAAGTATTTTATGAGGAAAAAAGCTTTAAAATTGTAAAAGAATTAATAGTTTTCTAATCGAACAAGAATCTTATATCATTATTTCAACTTTGATTGATTGAGACTACAAAAGCTAAATTCTTTTAAGTGACTCGTGATGTAGGAGATAGGATTTTGCATTCTTTTAAAAAGTGACTCATGATGTAGGAGAGAGGATTTTGCAATGACTTTAGCTAAGTGAATGATTATAAATGTAGTTATTAACTTCTATACATATGTCATCACAATAAAACTTATCCCTAAATCACTTAACCATGTTGGTGTAAATTTGTTGTAAATATCGCAAAAATATTAACATTTGTATTGATGATATTTTGTAAGTTTATGTTTATGGTTGTATTTTATAATTTTTTTATTTATAGACCAGTGAAGTTATGATTTGTGTTGTAAATTTAAATTTAGATTATTATTTGTAGAATTATAGGGTTATCTTGAAATAGTGATTGAATGTGTCATTACACACAAATGGATTATATTAAATGATCTTGTGACATGTAAACATATAAATGAATCAAAACCTATCCTCATATTTCTCCTTTTAAAGTTTATTGGATTGTGGTTTAGTGACAACACATAATAATAGTTATGAAAATGACCCAAGTTTAAATCCTAATGAACGTGATCCTCCTTATGTGGGGTTTGGCAGATGTGGCTATTGATTATATCAAATATTATTGATTTTGCATTCGAACAAATTATTATATGTCACCAACAACATACTAGCCATCAATATTCTTTGTTTAAGAGTGTATGAGTGAATCGAGCTTCCTTTTGGGTTTATAGGTTTCCATTTAAAAATATATAAATCTAGATTGATTAATCTCTTGCATTTATATTTGTCTATAAAATAAATTATGTTTGAATCAATTACTAAGCTCATGAAATTAGTATAACATGATATCCTAATGTTCTTATACATAAATAATCATAATATCGTCTTGACTAAATAGAAGTTTACATGTGAATGATATACCTAGGGATTTGAAAAAGGCTATTGGGGTTAGTGATTTGGGATTATAAGGGTTGGTGGTTATAATGGTTTAAACTTATAGGGAGTAATAGTATGGGTTAAAAATGAAAAGAACTATAATGGTTAGTGTTCATGATTATAATGATTAAGGATAATGCTTATAGGGTTTAGTAGTTAAGGGTTAAGTATTAATGTTTATAATATTTAGGATTAAGGATGATAGAGATTATGGATTATGCATAAAAGTTATAGAGGTTAAATATTTGTTTACAATTAAAATTATTATAAGTTATAATTGATTGGATTAGAGGTTATGGGTTTAAGAATGATAAGGATTAGGGATTGTAGGGACTAGGGACCATGGGTTATATGGGTAGGGGATTAAGGCTAATAAGGGTTATGTTGGGGTTAAAAGGTTATATAGGTTATGGTTAGGAATTATATAGATGAAAGGTTATATGGGATAAGGATTTATGGGTCAATGGTTCTAAGGGTTAGATGTTATAGGAATAGGGGCTATAGGGGTTATTAGTGATATAAGTATAAGGGCTAATGATTATAGGCTTTAGTGGATTATAGGGGTATTAAGAGATTATTTGGTTTAGGAGATAGGTGATATGGGTTAGAGGGATAAAGGTCATTGAAGTTAGGAGTTATAGAGATCGGTGTTTAAGGTGTCATAAGGGTAAGGGGTTATATGGTTTAGGACATGGAGGATATGGGTTATAAGGGTTATGACTTACTATAAAGGATAAGGGGTTATAAGGGTTACACCTTATTATGGTTAAGGGTAATGGGTTATATGGGTTAAAGGGCAGGTGTTAGATGATATAAGGATTATGGGTTATATGGTTTAGTAAGAGTTAGGGTTTGAGTTATAAGAGTTGGATAAGGGTTAAGGGTTATATGGTTTAGTAATATTTATGGTTATGCGTTATTAAGAGTTATGTTTATAATGATTAAGGGTTATAAGAGTTATTTATAGGGATTAGAGGCTATGTGTTAGAGGTTATAGAGTTTTTGGATTTAAAGGTTACAAGCTCTAGGGGCTAGAATGATTAGGACCATGGATTACAAGTTATAAGGGTGAGATGTTAAAGGTTGGGGGTTATGAGTTACGGGTTATAGTGGCTAGGGTTCAAGGGTTATAGGTTATAAGAATTAGGGTTATATAAATGTTTTTAAAGGTAAAATTTGGCTAAAGTTTTTTAGCTTAAATTATGAAAATAATTCTCTATACATGTATACTTTTCACCAATATAATATATAATAAATGTCCTTAACCTTTTCACCAAATTCATAATCATTATAGAGAATATTCACTACATTAGAAGTTTTAGGTAAACTATTAATACTCTTGGAAATACTATGAATCATGTACATATTTTATGTTCACTTAATTTATAATCATTATAGAGAATATTCACTACATTAGAAGTTTTAGGTAAACTATTAATACTCTTGGAAATACTATGAATCATGTACATATTTGTATGACACAACCATTTTTAATACTTTATTTGACATTTTATGTTCACTTATTTCAACATGTAGATGGTATACGTTGTTGTATATATTGTTTTCAAATTGAATGTTTTTAACAAATTGAATAAAATGTTCTATGTATTTTTATACACATTTTCCAATGCCATTGCTTTTTGTTGTAAGTTCTCTCTAGTTTATTTTTTTCTCTCTAAATGCTCTAATATAAGTTTTTTTTCTTCTAATGATACACAATGACACTCAATGACA
This sequence comes from Larix kaempferi, assembly GCA_027924585.1. Taxonomy (NCBI): domain Eukaryota; kingdom Viridiplantae; phylum Streptophyta; class Pinopsida; order Pinales; family Pinaceae; genus Larix; species Larix kaempferi. The sequence goes on from BSBM01000399.1 coordinate 19,344,172, forward strand.
CTCATGTATTAATGTTGTTGCCTAATTTTATGGGTTATCACGGAAGATAAATGTTAATACTTTTTAAATAAATAATAAATATGATTTGATTGCCAAATACTTTAATAAATTATGACTTATATGATTTTTAAAATGAAAGTTATAAGGGTTAAGGATTATAAGGATTGGGGTGAAGGGGTATATAAACTTAGGGGTATATGGATTATAGGAGTGAGGGGCAACGAGGACTATTGATATTAGGGTAATGGGGATTATGTAAGGGTTGTAGGGGTTAGGGGTTATTGAGGTTATAGGTGTTAGGGGTTATCAAGGTTATAAGTGTTATGGGGGTTATTAGGGTTAGATGTCGTATGGGTTATGTGCTAGATAATACTGTAGATTTAGAATATCAAATTATATGTGATGCACTTACACCAGCTTTTGGAGTAGTAGGGGATGCTCATTTCATGATGAGTGAGGATTTGCTTGCCATCTCTCCAACCCATTAGACACATGCCATGAAATCCTAAAGGTTTGATGGAAGGCCCATAACATAAATTTGGTTAGGCTATTTATGAGACGAGGGAACCTTTTCACAACTATCCCCTTCCCTTCATTATAACATTATATTGATACCTTTATGACAGTTTCCTTTGCCATTTCTTAGATCGAGAAGCCTCCTAAGGGGATTAAGCAATATATTAAGGTTGTGGCCTTTCCATCCCATACCTAAACCTAACTAATGATTGTTGGAGGGGAACCCAAAAGTATGATGACGACCACCCTTTCAAATTGGGCCTCATTTTGGCAAATGTTTGAGTTATGATTAAAGATGTTTGTGATTTTGGTGGTGTGTGTTGGAAGGCTAGATTTTTTTTGCTAATTATATTCATAGGTCACTTAAAATGTTTTTAACACAATTGTGTATTTTTCTGACTTTTAAAATTTTGGTAATGTCCTTAAGCATTTTTCATGATGGAGCTTATGTGGTTTTGAATTGGCTTGATTTTGATTTTGTAGGTTTAAATATGCAATTTTATTATTATGAGTTAAAGGAAACATTATTTTTCAAATAAAATCTTAATTTGTGTATTTTTTTATTTAGATTAATAAAAAATTTATAAGTAAGAGTCGAGTCATATATTCATATTCACAAGGAAACTTACATGTAAACTAAGATTTCAACCAAGTAGTCCTTGATCAATTTATCAAATAATGGTTATCTCAAGCATGAAAGCTTGAGTAGAGCCACATTCAAATTTTGAAAATGTTTGAGAATGTCACCCCCAAAAAGAAAATTTGCATGATCAATTCCATCGTAATAAGGATAACTTGGCCCACGATTACCATATCATATGCTAGCATAACACTAAGTAAAAAATATATGGACTACAACCTCATAGAGAAATATGCACCAAATTTTTTGTGTGCTAATCTTCATTTTTCTATGAGGGAAATGGAGTGTTGAGGATTAGCTCCAGCCTACTTACCTTTAGTATCTTCATTGTCCTTTTTTTTTGCAATATTCTAGCCCTCATTCAGATCCTTGGATGGCATTTAGAAGGCAATAATAATTATCATTGAATTGGTGCAACTCTTATAGGATGATGTTCAAGAGAGGGTTATCTTTCTCTAAGAGAGAGTCCATATTCTAGGTTATCATATCCTTTGTGTACTAGTGTAGTTTGAGAGTGAGAAAACATCTAGTAGTTTGACTCCTTGAGAACCACGTGTTTGGCATGGTGGGATTTGATTCCTCATCGATTTGCTTATTATTGGTGGCATTTCTTCTTGCCCAAACCTTATCTTTGAACTTTTTAAGTTCGATTGTGGTGGCTTTATGCCCACCAATGAACCCTTAGTATATAAGAAGGACATCCAAATTTTGGTACATGGAGTGTCCTTTTAAGGGTATCATCCCCATCAACCTTATGCTTGATAGGTTTGCCTCTACCTATGTGTCTAGGTGGGTTTGGCATTTCCACTTCCTATCTTTCCTTCTTCAAATTTTTCTACTTCATAAACAATGACAAGTACCATGAAATCCATATTTTCGATAAAGTCCTTAACAACTATAGCTTTGGCTTCCATAATTCTCTTCAAATTCACTTTGTTCCCCAAGTTTAAGTGCAATTGGAAGGTTAGCATAAGTTGTTTGATTCATCATGAGGGTTATAATGAGAATGTGTATGATTCCATGACAGAGAGCCATGGTATTATATAACCCCTACTTTGTTTGATAGCATACCCTCTTCATCATTCCCGGTGCACCTCCATTCAATTAAGCCAAATCCAACCTTGTGTGGTCTAATCTCTTACTTTGTATCCCCTCTACTCCTCCATGAATGCCAAACCTGCCCACTTTAGATGATGATCAAATGATGACATCATCACTTGTTGCATTGAATACGGTGGTCAATATTCCTTATCATCCCATCTGGGGATTTATTTACAATAATAGTTAAAAGAAACATTTTAGTAAAACAATTACAAAAAAAATAGAAGAACTAGTATTTTTCTCATAACCATTTTTTTCAAGGAAAATCTCACGGGGAAACCTATGTAATGCTTCCCCACATTAATGGATGACATCCATAGTAAAGGTCCCATCGATGTAGACTAGTGCACCTCATTCAGGGGGATTCATATTGGGCACTAGCATGGAATTAACCCAACGCTTAGCAACATTGACATCAACTAATTGAGCTAACACCTTATGGAACTAGCCCAATGTCCAACAACATTGGAAACAACCTATTGAGCTAACCTCTTGGACTTCTAATTTTTCAAAATTGCAAAATACCCATATATCTTATTTTATGTAATTTACTAACTTTGGTTGAATTAGTCTAATGCATATTTTTTTCAAAACTAGTTTTTTTGCAATGATGATATAGAAACAAAGGAATTTTGAATTAGCTTAATTTGATTATGTAGGTTTGAATATCTACATTTTAATTAAGCAATTAAAGAAAATATATTTTTATCAAAAAAAAATGTCTAATTTATAAATTTTTATATTTAAATTAACAAGAGGGAAACTTGCAATGCAGCTAATTCTCTGCCAATGTTATAAGAGAAAAGAAAGCGATGAGATACTTCGTTGGTTGCATCTTTTGGTTTACATCGACAAGTTAAGGATTAAGCCGTAGATTTACATTGGTATGCTAAGGATTGACGCACTAACCCATCTTTTGGTTTACATCGGCATGCTAAGGATTAACGCACTGACCCATCTTTTGGTTTACATCGACAAGTTAAGGATTAAGTTGTCAATTACATCGGCAATAGTTGATGAGGCCGTTGGGAAAGTTATGGTTTTTACATTTCTAGAGAAGGTGAGGAATGAGTTCAAGACACTGCTTAGGGCCAAGTGTTTGTTAAATAGTAAGGATGGATCCTTGTAGGGTTGTGTCCTGGGTAATGATATTGCTCCCATGTTTAGATGATTGGTTTCCCCACCGGTGGGGTGCCCCAAACCAAAAAGTGTAGGAGGGAGGAAGAAGCAGCAAGTGCCCGCCAAGGAGAGGATGAGACTGAGACTGAGGTTTTCTCCCCCACTGCTTCAATTCCACTCTATGGGAGAGCCCATCCTAATTCCAAGCCTAGAAAGGATAAGAGATCTCTATGCTTTATATCTTCTTTCTTGCTGAAGGTGAACAAACATGAAAAGAAGAAGGTTAAGGATCAAGTGACTCGGGTGAAAGAGATCATGATGGAGAGCAGTGGAAAGGCATTGGATAAGGGTCAAAAGCTTGAAGTTATGGAGGATGGAAATATTGGAGGCACTTCAACTCTGTTGTTGCAAAGGATTGCTAGCATGAGAACTAAAGGACAACATATTGCATAGAGAATGTAGTGGCACAATGTCAGGGTTGTTCTCCTTTTTTTATTTTTTTGTTTGCGCAATATTGTTTGTCGTGTGGCTTTGTGTATGTCGTGGTTTTAAATGCATTTCATACTAACGGGGTGCGTCTATTGGATAAATCATTTCAAGATCTATAGCGACCATCAAGGATATTTTCCTTCTAACCTCTGATTGGCTGATATTCAACTGCAATATAATGAATCATGTAATGAGAGACTTATATTGTAAATATGTAATGCAATTTTGAGCGATAATTCAAAATATATGTTTCTCATTCAAAAATATAAAAGAAAAATATTCTTTGTCATCACTATCATTTGAATGATTTACATTTAACGGGATAAATCTAAGATTGTTTCTTAAACCAAATTAAGTATTAAGAGGCTAGATAAAGAAATTCACTTGATTAGTCATCAAGGTCCTCAGTTCAACTACACACTAGGAGATGTCATCTTCTCACACTGATTCTACTAGGTTATCTCTAAGCATCCACCATAAATAGCCACTCTTCCACCATAACTGACAACATTTTCAACAAGTTTACATGCAGCCATTATCTCACAAATAATTGCAGATTGTGCCACATCAAGGAACAACAAATAATGTTAAGTGATGGGTGATGGAGTTACCTACCCTATTTTCATATTTAACCTCTTGGCGAATTTTCGCATTCTAGAGCAAAACAACTTTGAAATTTTGAACTGTTTCATATTTGAAAGTTTGGAATTTTAAATTATTGCATGCCAAAGCAAAAACAAATTTGAAATTTTATAAGAAAAAATTATTTCCATTGTATTTATTTTGGAAATGTATATTCACACCAAATATATTTATCAATTCCTCATCACTTTATTTTATAAGAAAAAAAATTGTTTCCCTTGTATTTTTTTTTTAATGTATGTAATGTACTCTATTAAAGTCAGATCTACGAGGTTGTCCATATATTCCCTATGAATCAAACATACTGAATATTATTTTAGAGCTCCAATAACTAGATAATCCAACAATATATGATAAGAGAAAGGAGCTCCTTTGCAAACTAGTAGATACGAGAGACAACCAATGGCTATCGCTGGACATTGGCCGAGGTAGGAGTGTACCACACAGGCCAGTTTGCAGCTTCATTTCCTTTTATTTATATCCTTTTTTTGCACAATTCTACGAATTCATAGATTGAACATATTTTTTATTCTTGGTTATCTTTGTCAGTGTCTTTGTTTGAACGTGAACGTATAATCATGGTAGGGCACTATTCAATAGTGATCCGATTACATGTGTAAGTTTATACCAAGAGAAGAATGGGAAGGGCACTATTCAATAATGCTCTGATTACATGTGTCATGCATGGAGAATCAACTCATATTCAACAATAGTCGAACTACATGTTTCAATTTAGTGGATTTTTCAAGGAGGCAGAGGAGAACAGGCAGAGAACTATTGAATAGTGCTTCGACCACGTGTTGGGTATACAATGGACAATGAGCTTGCGGACGACCATTGCTTCCATTGGCACGATATGAGAAGGGAAGTTGTATATGTGATGAATGATCCTTGCAGGATGCTCTCCACTCTAGCCTAGAACAACACCCAGTTCCCCGAGCAGAGAAGTCCAAACGATCCATATATGGGATTCATCATCCTCAAATGCCAATTAGCTTTGCAGTGGAGTACTGTATTGGTACATTTTAAATTGTATTGGTGTATTGTATTTAATCCTACATGACATGTGGTGTTGCTAATTTTTTTTTGTTTTATAAAATAATTTATTTATTTTTAAATTTTGATAGTTGAAACCACTTTTTCATGAATTTATGTACCATCAAAAGTTTACTACATCAATAAAAAAAAATCGAATTATTGAATTTTAAAAATTGTTCTATTTATTTTAATTTTCCAAAATATTATGTTTAATAACAAAATTCAACACAACTTTAGACAAATTTGTAAAAAAGATTATGTGAAAATGCAAATTAATACAGGTCAATCAAGTTTGACTAATAATCTATTAGTATATATATCCCTACTTTGGCAAGAAATATAATATTTTTCTCATAACCAAAATTCCAAAAGAATTATATATCATTATCTTAGATAAGTTTTTAACTTTAGTTGGTTAATCTAATGATTTTTTTTCCAAAATTGATTTTTTTTTATAATGATGATAGAGAAATTTTAAAAAAATAATAATAATTAGTCCAAAAACATTATAATAATCAAACGAGAAATAAAAAAATTTCAAATGATTAATAAAAAAAATATAATAATATTTGATTTAGTTATTATATTAAAGAGATAAGATGATAAAGCTATCATAATTTAGTGGTCAAATAGACAGTGAGGACAATCATTAGTGATTGTTATATGTTAATTTGATTTGACCCATCATTGTTATTCAATGGCTTATTCAAGGACAATCCAACCACCTGAAATAACCCACTATTGGTCCAAGGTGGCGTATTTCCACCCTTGCTAGATGCCTTTGGGATTTTGGTTGTTAACATATTTTCTTACATCCGAGGAAGACGAGCTCTTAGTTAATCATAAGTAGTTTTAGGTCTTACTCCATGACCAATTTAAAGAGATACATTATGTCAAAATATCTTATGTGTATTAGTTGAATTTTAACCATAATTTATTGTCTAAATAATACTTAACTCAAATTATAGTTTTTTTGTAATATATATTTATGAAGAAACTTTTAGGGCACTTATTTCATTTCGAGAATGGTATTGAGGGTAAAAATCAAATTATTTAAGGTACAAGGCTAAGTCAACAACTCATAAATACATTATATATAGTTCAATAACAATCGACTAACTATTCATCCTTATTTAAGTTGGATTGTATTGGTAACAACAATACATGCTCCAACAATTGGATCGAAAGTCCGCTGCTCTCGCTGCCCTCCTCTATGGTTTGATCTCTGTCGCGCAGCTCCAGGCCACCGCCATGGCCACGCCAGGGGGAGGGAATCCCCCTCCCTCCTCCCCGATCTCTGCCGAAGAGGCATTTCGTAGGCTGATAGCGCCGTCCGGGAAGAAACCGGCGGCCAAAGAGGCCCTGAAATTCGTCAAGAAACTTGACACAATACCTGAAATCGCATTGCCAGAGGAGCACTCCATTAAAATCGCCCTGGCTCTTGCTGAAAGAGGTTTGGTTGGCCAATTCATGGGGCTTTGGCCTTCAGCCAAAACCACGGATGACTAGATTCAACGTAATTGGAGGCCCCATCTGAAGAGCAGTGTCACCTGCTATCCGGTGGGGAGAGGATTCTTTGTCTTCGAATTTATCTCAAAAGAAGATCGCGATCTCATCTTCCGAAGTGGCCCCTATTTTATGGGCACCCAAGGACTCTATCTGAACCGGTGGTCTCCGGACTTTGATCCAACAGTTGATGTCCCGAAAGAGGTACCAGTCTGGGTAAGACTCCCGAATCTTCTGATCCATTGCTGGAATATTCAAGCCCTGGAAAAAATAGGGAATACCCTAGGACGCTTCATTGACAAAGCAGAGCATAAAGGCCAGTACTCCCGCGCGAGGATTTGTGTTGAAGTTGATCTGGAGGCAGGACTTCCAGAAGCCATCAAGCTCTCTTTAGGCTCTTGGTCTCATTTCCAGAAACTCGATTATGAACAACTTCCTTTTAAGTGTTGGCTCTGCCATGAACATGGCCATTTCCAGGGCAATTGCCCAAAAGCCCAGCCAAAAGAAGAAGGTGAGGGATGATAGAGGGTCAAAAAAGGAAAGGCTGCCTCCAAGCCAAATGAAAAAAGAGCACCAAGCAATGCACATAAATCAGACCCTAAAGTTCCGTCGAAGGAACCCGTCCAATCTCAAGCTATGATTCAGCAGCCAGTCACCACGGCCTTAGGAACAAGTTCTTCGGTGGTGAATGACCCAGAAGCCCCTCTGGTTATTGTCATTCGGGAATCCACTCCGCTTGATCTCATTATCCTTGTTGAGACGCAAGACACTCAAGGTGCCACCTCGTTGGAGCCAAGGGAAATCCAACCAGAACCTGCAAACCCTTTATCCGGAAGCTCTCCTACTCGCGGAGACTCTCGAGAAGCGAAAGAGGACTCTGACCTAGATGGAGACACTGATGAAGGATCCACTGAGTCCGGGAGCTCGCATGCAACTCCAGTCAAGAACCCAAGGGGCCGGAAACCAAATAAAAAGAAAAGGGAAGAAATCTCTTACGCAGATATTTTGCAAGGCTCCCAGCAAACTATTAAAGGTATGATGAAAACAAGATCCAAGCAAGGCCAGGCCTCTAAAGGGGTCACCCCCTCTAAAAGTAAATAATGCGGTACATCTCCTGGAACTGCAGAGGTCTAGGCAGTCCACAGAAAATCGAAGCGATGAGAGATTTAGTAAGAATCAACAAGCATGAGATCCTGCTAGTTCAGGAGACAAAAATGGAGGTTGACTCAGCCCTCCATGCAGGAAATACATTCTGGAAAAAAATCTCTGGGGAAGCTATCAACTCCAGGGGGGCCTCAGGAGGTCTAGCCACCTTCTGGGATTCCTCCATGTTTGAGCTACTTGTTGTTCACAGTACTATGCACTGGATCTACACCAAACTCACTCACAAATTTTCGGGCCACCAAGTAAGTTTGTTCAACCTCTATGTTCCTATTTTGTTAGCTGAAAAAAAAAGATTGTTGGGACTCTATTGAAGCGTTCCTAAGCCTCCACAGGCCTGAAAATATAATCATTGTAGGGGATCTGAATGTCACCCTAGATGCAAATGAGAAAAAAGGGGGTTCCATTATCCGAGATCCCTCTCGGGAATGGGTTGAAGACATAATCTTAGGATGGGATCTTGTTGACATAAAACCCTCCAATGGCAACTGTACTTGGACTAATAAAAGGCTAGGGCCAGGGCACATCGCGGCCCGTCTTGACAGGTTTCTGGTCCATTCCACCTTCCTCACCTTGGGACTACATGGCTCGTCCAAAATCCTCCCCAATTGTGTCTCTGACCACAAACCTATCCTTCTTGATCTATCCGTTGATGAAAATCTGGGCCCCATCCCCTTTAGGTTTAGTCCACTATGGGTCCATCAAGATGGCTTTAGTCACATTATCTCTAGCTCTTGGAGTAAAAAGGTTACTGGAAACCCCTCCTTTATTTGGGAAGAAAAGCTTAGACGTCTAAAACTTCATCTTAAGAACTGGGCCAAGCTCCATTCCTCCCCGGTCTCTTGCAGGAAAGATGCTCAAGCTGCCTTGGAAAACCATCAAGCTCGCATGGACTCTGTTCCCATTACTGAAAGCATTTCTCGGACAGAAAGTAACCTCCAAAAAGCCTTTTACAAAGCTTGCAGAGTTGAAGAAGAGTATTGGCGTCAAAAATATGTAAGCCTTTGGTTAGCAAGTGGTGACAAAAACACCTCTTATTTTCACAAACAAGCTGAAGCTAGAAAAAATTTCAAAACAATGAAGGAAATTTACCATCAAGGCAATCTGGTGAAAGATTTTGAAGGCATTAAACAAGCTGCCTTTTCACACTTCCAAGACCTTTATACTGCTCCTCCTGCTGAATACTTGACCCATATGCATACCCCCTCTCGCTAATTCCCAAAGTGATTCAAGCCTCTGATAATGACACTCTTGCAGCTCCTATTACTATGAAAGAACTCAAATCTGCTCTGTCCCATATGAAATCGGACAATGCCCCTGGCCCAGACGGATTCACAACCAGATTTTATACTAATTGCTGGGACATAATCAAATATGATCTTCTCCGGATGGTAAGGAATTCTCAAAGCCATCACAAATTGGGAGGGAGTACAAACTCCTCTTTCTTGGCCTTGATCCCGAAGGAGCAAGGGGCCACTAATTTCTCCAGATTTAGACCCATCTCCCTCTGCAACACAGGATACAAGCTGGTTACCAAGATTATAGCCAATAGGATCAAAACAATTCTGCCAAGGATCATTCCCGAAAATCAAGGAGGTTTCATAAAGGGAAGAAAAATTCTAGACAATGTCATTCTGGTTCAAGAAGCCATCCATTCCAGCTTCCACGGAAAAGAGAAAGGAATGGTTGTGAAACTAGATCTTGCCAACGCATTTGACAGAGTAAGACATGACTATCTCTTCATGGTGATGGAGAAATTCGGGTTTTCCCCTAAGCTCATTGGCTGGATAAAAGGATGCATTTATTCCCCTTGGATAGCCCCTTTGGTCAATGGGAGATCGACAAACTTTTTCCAGGCCTCAAGAGGGCTGCGTCAGGGATGCCCTCTGTCTCCGCTCCTCTATGCCATTCAGGCCTCTGTGCTCAGCTTTCAGCTAAACAATTGTCAACAAGATCTTTCCCTCCCTGGTCTCCGTATGGCCCCAAATGTAAAGGACATAAATCATGCCCAATTTGCAGATGATACTCTGCTGTTGGGAGGCGTCGGTTTCCATTCTGCAAGGAGCTTCAAGAAGGAGCTAGAAACCTACATTCAGGTCTTAGGAAGTAAGATCAACCTGCAAAAAAGAAAAATTTATTGTTGGAACTGCCCTAGATAAAAAATTGGAAGAATCTCTAGAGTTATGGAAATGGAATGCTCGCAGAACTAGGACTCATTCATATACCTGGGTGTCCTGATCTTTAAATCAGCCATCAAATCAGCAAACTGGATCCCCATCATTGACAAGTTAAAAGCAAAGATTCAAAAGTGGGGGGCCGGCTGGCTTACCCTAGCAGGAAAACTTGTATTACTGAAATATGTTCTTTACAGTATTCCTATTTATCAGTCTTCTATTCTTCTGGCCCCCATTACAGTCATTGGTAAGATTGAAAGTCTCTTCAAAAAATTTCTGTGGGAAGGGTGAAAAGGAAATTTGAAAAAGTTACATCTTGTCAGTTGGGACAAAATTCAAAGACCTTACAGAGAAGGAGGCCTCCAAGTAAGAAGTATTCATGCTCAGAATTTAGCTATGGGATCCAAACTCCTTTGACATCTGGTCTCCGGAAAACCTAGCTGGAGCAAGAAGGTTTTGTGGAAAAATACTTCACTGGGCAGAGACAGCGGTGCTTAGATTAAAATCCTCTCAATAAAAAAGGATCCCCTATCTTTAAACTCTGTCTCAAAGCACTGGAACATTTCAGATCATTATTGTATTGGATCCCTGGCAACGGGAAAATAATCAAAGTTTGGGAAGATTCAATTATTGGGAAAGAGCCTTTGGGGTAGAATCTAGGAATTCAGAATATAAAACAGTGGCTTCAGGAGCAGCATGTCCTCACCCTTTGGGACCTTTCTGCCTGGGATAATGAAAACAACTAGATTGATTGGAATTTAGGAGGCTATCCCCCCAGGCTTGAAGAGGAGGCAAAGCTTCTGTTCAAGCTTCTGCAGGGAAAAGCCCTGAACCAAGCTGCCAGGTACAAGAGAGGTTGGGGTACAAAATATGGAAGTTACACTACAGCTGAAGGCTATCAAACTTTAATGGCAGTCCCTCATGTTTCCCCAAATCCTATTCACTGGAAGTTCGTCTGGTCTACTTTGTCCATCCCGAAAGTTGACCTTTTCTGCTGGAATATAGCACATAGAAGTATCCTCACTGCAGAGAATCTAAGGAAAAGAGGCCTGGAAGGCCCCTCAAGATGTTCCCTGTGTAAGAATTATGAAGAAAACATTGACCACTTACTGCTTTCCTGTCCCTTCTCAAGAGAGGTATGGCAAGAAGTCCTTCCCACGAATATTCCCAGCTTTGATATGCCTACTATGACTGTTGATCTCCTTACTAATTGGGCTGACTCCTCCCCCTTCCATCTTTCCAAAAAAGACCTACTCAAAACAGTTTGGATGCTGCTCCCTAAGTTTGTTTTCTGGAAACTGTGGCTTGAAAGGAATAATCGCCTTTTCAGAAGTGTGGAGAGCCCTCCCTCAAAGGTTGCAATGAAAGCCAAAGTTCTCCTTGGAGAGACCATGGATTACAAACCTACTCCTTGGAATACTCAGTCGTTAGATGATAGGGAAACTACATGGCTTACATCTCTAACCACAAGGGCTCAAGCACCACCTTATGCCAGGTCTCCAGCTCTAGCTGTATGGGAAATTCGAATGAGTGAAGAGGACTTTCTAAAATGGAGACTTTCACAGGAGGCTCACTGTTTGTTTTTCGATGGTGCCTCTAAGGGAAACCCAGGTCCTTCGGGAGGAGGAGGAGTGATCCTCACGCCCTCAGGCTCCATTCGATCCACCTTTGCCTGGGGGTTGGGAGTTTAATTTAATAACTTTGCTGAATTTTATGCTCTGTGGTAGGGGCTCCTGCAAGTAATTAGTCTAAACATTCAAACTATCTCTGTCTTTGGGGATTCCAAACTTGTAGTGCAGGCCATGTGCACGAAGTCTAGTCCATCCAGCCTCCAAATGAACTGGATCTACTAGAAAATAATGATCTTAGCTGGCAAGTTTCAAACTATAAGTTTCTTCCATGTGCTTCGACATATTAACAAGCAAGCTGATCATGAGGCCAACTATGCTTCGCTCCTAAGCATGAGCACTATCTCTGTCAATGGGATCGAATCCATCTGTAACATCCCGTGACTTTGACAGGACTGATCCCGTCCTCTGTAATCTCTGCAATCAAGGTACCATTGATCCTTGTCCCAGTTTTATCCTCAAGATACTGTGGATTACAGCTCGATGCTTCTGTGCAACCCGTGTCCCATTCCTTCAGATCGATCCTCTTTCAAAAAGCTCCAGACTTATCTCAAGAAGAAGGGCATCTTATCAGGCTCCTCCTCCATATCATATTGGGAAAGCTTGGAATCCATTAAAATTGAACTATGTAAACTCCGAGAAGAATTTGAATCCTCTGCAGAGGAACAAGCTGACTTCAACGAATGCGTCTCCAATGCTGCGAACACGTCTGAAGACTATGGGGAAAGAATTGTTGCTCTGGAGCTTGCCGTCAAGAAGATCCTCACATATCTAGGCTTCAAATGACAATTGGATCAGTTGTTGTAAATTTCTTGCCTACAGTCATGTTCCTACCCTTCTTGTACACTATTGCTCCCCACGCAGTACTGTTTCAGTGTGGGCAAGCCATTGTATTGGCAGGATTTCAGTTTTTGTTGACCTTGACCACCATTGGACTCTGCCACTCATGATAGAGCAGGTAGTTTTGTTCAGGGAATCTTCCAGTGTAGCATAGCCTCCGGAAGCTGATTTTCCGACCTATTATTAATCTATCCATCAGTTATGGTCTAAAAAAAAAAAAACAATACATGTGTTCGAAATTACAATATTCCTCCGTAAAAAATCAGCTCTGCAATAGTAGGGTTTATTTTTGAATTTCTGTGGTTTGAAGAGTGTTAGGGTTGTGATGGCCCACACTGGTAGTTCCTCCCTGGAGTTTCCCCCACCACCATTACCACCGAAAGTTGAGGCGGTCAAATAGTTGATCACAACCTACCCTAAGAAGAAACCAAAGGAAGCCACGCGATTCGTCAAAAGGATGGATGATATTCCAAAGTTACTCTCCCTCCTGAGAATCCGATGAAATGTGATCTCACCTTGGCAGAAAGAGCGTTGATAGGACATTTTACAGGGTTGTGGCCCTCTCCAAAATCCACTGAAGCTTGGGTACAAAAAAACTGGTGACCCCTGATATCGAACAGTGTTACTTCCTTTTTTGGGGGCAGTGGTTTCTTCCTTTTTTATTTTTTCTCCAAAGAAGACTGAGACCTGATTTTCCACAACGATCCCTATTTCATGGGGCCTCGAGGTCTGTATCTCAATAAATGGACGCCTGATTTTGATCCATCTGAGGATGTCCCAACGACAGTTCCGGTCTAGGTTCGTCTACCAAACCTCCCTATTCATGGTTGGGATTGGGACTATTTGAAACACAATGGAAACTCCCTAGGGAAGTTTATAGATCGAGCGGTTCCAAAGTCGTAGTATGCATGTGCCTGAATCTGTGTGGAGGTGGATCTAGAGGTAGGTCTACCATAATCCATCAAACTTTCTTTGGGAAGTTGGATGCACATCCAGAAACTGTACTATGAACAACTCCCCTTCAAATGTAGGGGATGCCATGAATACGGTAATTTCGCTCATAACTGCCCCAAGAAGTACCCTCCATCAACAGAAAAGGAAATGACAGAAGGATGGCAACAACTAAAAAAGGCCAAAACCAAAACGGGATCTGGGCCCTTAGCTCCTAGATCTAAACCGACCATATCTGTAGGTACTGCCAAAATCCCTCTACCCCCTGCTCATTCCCATGAGAATAGTCTTGCAATCCTTAGCTCCCACGTGGAGGAAGTGCGTGAAGTGGAGCCAGATACGAAGAAGGTAGTGGATAAACCCTTTGTTGTCCCTAATAATACTGAAGTATCGGCTGCAGCGAAACCGAAACTCGAAGAAGATTCCCAACTAGAAGAGCAATCTTCAGAAGAATCAGAAGAGGAAGAAGGAGAATACGTAGAATCACAAGTGAAAGAAAAAAAATCCAAAAAAGGGCGTAAGACAGATTGGGAAAGAAGGGAAGATGAAACATACAAAGACACGATGCAACAAAGTCAACCTACTTTGGAAAAAATGTTGCTAAGAGTTCCAGAGCTACCAGAAACTAGACTCAGGGCCCCAAAGGAGCCCAAAATCACAAAAGTAAGTAATGAAGGTTGTCTCCTGGAATTGTATGGGTCTGGATAGTAATCCAAAAGAAAATGCTATGAAAGATCTTATATGTATGGGAAATCCATATTTACTTCTAATCCAGGAGAAAAAGATGGAGGATGGAGACTTCCTCCGAAGTAGTAACATTTTTTGGAAAAAATGGAAATGCTTAGCAGTCTCCTCCAAAGGAGTGTCGGGAGGAATCGACACTCTCTGGAATGAAGCGGTATTAGATTTGGTACAAGAACGATTGGGAGCTCACTGGATATTCACACAATTCTGAAATAAAGCTTCAAGCTCCCTAGTAAGTATGTTTAACAATTATGTACCAGTGTGTTTTGCAAAAAAGAAAAGCTATTGGGATTCCATTAGTTCCCTTGCAAATGAAATATTCCTAGAAAATATTATTTTGGTCGGAGACCTTAATCTTATTCTCAGCCTTAATGAAAAAAGAGGTGGGGTTAGAGTCGTAGACGAGGCTAGAGAATGGGTAGAATACCTAATGCAAGATTGGGATCTGATGGACATTAAGCCTAAAAAAGGCACTTTCACTTGGACAAACCGAAGAATAGGACTAGGGCATATTGTAGCTAGGTTGGACAGATTCCTGGTCCATAGTTCCTTCCTACTGTTGGGCTTGGAAGCTAGCTCTTTGATCCTTCCTATGGGAGTCTTTGATCATAGGCCTATTCTACTAGAATTAAAAGAAAGGATCAATCTTGGACCCATTCCATTCTGTTTTAGTCCCCTCTGGACCTCGCGTCTGGAATTTTTGGACAAAGTTCGCTCGGTTTGGAACAAACCAATTCTTGGCTCTCCATTCTATGTTTGGGAAGAAAAATTAAGAAGAGTAAAAAGAGAGTTACAAAATTGGGCTAAAGGAATACCTTCTCCTCTAGAGGGAAGGATAGAGGCGCAAAGCAAACTTGTAGACTACCAGCTTGAAATGGAAATAGTAGAAATTACTAAGGAATCAGTAGGCAAGGAAGAAGCTCTTCAATCCTCTCTGCACAAAGCTTGTGTGCAAGAAGAAGAGTACTGGCGAAAAAAATCTCGAAGCCTCTAGCTCAAATCAGGAGATAAAAATACCTCTTTCTTCCACAAACAGGCCTAAGCTTGACATCACTTCAACAATGTTAAGGAAGTTCAAGTCCAATATCACACGATCTCTGACTTTCCTAGCATTAAAAATGTAGCTCATCAACACTTCAAACATATGTATACGGAGGGTAGCCACAATAACCAAATGGATGAGCTTTTAGACTTGATTCCCAGATCACTAACATAGAGCATGAATCAAAAGCTTACAATTCCAATTACTAGAGATGAAATTAAGTTTTCCCTAAAATAAATGGAACCTTATAAGGAGTCTGGTCTGGATGGAATTACAGCTATATTTATAAGTGTGTTGGCAAGTGGTTAAAAAATATTTGCATAGGATGATCCTTAAGTCCCAAGCCTGTTCGAAGATTGGAGGAAGCACGAATTCAACATTTCTAGCTTTAATCCCCAAAAATTTGGGGCGAAAACCTTTGACCGATTTCGCCCGATCTCTTTATCCAATATTGGGTACAAGCTCATTACAAAAATTATTTCCAATAGATTAAGGGAAATCATGCCAAGGATAATCCCCGCCAATCAGGGAGGTTTTGTGAAAGGATGCCAAATAATGGACAATATCATCCTAGTTCAGGAGGAAATCCATTCAAGCCTTTGAAGGAAATAAAAAGGAATGATAGTAAAGATAGATCTGGCAAATGCTTTTGATAGGGTAAGACACACCTTTATGTTTTCATTTCTTGAGCACTTTGGTTTCAATGCAAACTTCACAGGTTGGGTTAGGGCTTGCATAGGAGAACCATGGATTTCCCCCTTGGTGAATGGGAGAGCTACGGAATTCTTTAAATCATCTAGGGGTCTCTGCAAGGGATTCCCCCTCTCCCCTTTGTTGTTTGTTCTTCAAGATTAATCTCTAAGCTTTCTATTGGAAAAAATACATCAGGACTAGGATCTGCTGGGGCTTCGCTTCGTTCGTGGAGTCCAAGATATAAATCATGCCCAATTCGCAGATGATACCCTTCTCCTTGGTGGAACTTCCCCCCAGGTGATACCCTTCTCCTTGGTGGAGCTCCCCCCCAGGTGATTTATATCTTGGTGGAGTCCAAGATATAAATCATGCCCAATTCGCAAATGATACCCTTCTCCTTGGTGGAGCTTCCCCCCAGGTGGCTACTGTTTTCAAATATGATCTTGACTTATTCTGTGGCATTTCAGGAAGTCGCTTAAATTCAGGCAAAAGGAAAATCTTTGGTTGGAACATTTCTGCTAAGGAACTAAGCAGCATAGCGAAAGTTTTTGGATTTCAAGGACAAATCCATTGGTCTTCCTTTAAATATATTGGCCTCCCTATCTTTCAAAAGGCTCCGCAAAGCATTGACTGGCTGCCTTTGGTTGAGAAATTCAAACAACGTCTTCTCTCCTGGGGAGCACACTGGCTGAATCTTGCAGGTAAACTGGTTCTCATAAAATCTATTTTGTCAAGTCTCCCCATTTACCAATGCTCCCTCTCGTTAGCTCCTACAGGAATCTTGCATATCATGGAAAGAGAAATTCGCATTTTTTTTTGAAGGGAGGAAAGAAAAATGAAAAAAAAAATTCCCCTTGTTAACTGGGCAAATATTACAAAATCCTACAAAGAAGGAGGTCTTCAAATCAAGGACCCTAAAGCTCAAAACCTTGCTCTAGGAGCAAATATTATTTGGCAGCAAATCTCAGGTAAATCAACTTGGGTTAAGAAAGTTTTACTGAAAAAATACTATCCTAACCTAAGGTTGCGAGTCTAGATGCCTCTCCTAGGACACTTACGACTTCTCCCATTTTTCAACTCTGCAAAAAAGCTCTTCCTTTTTTTTCAAAATCAACTATTCTGTATCCCAGCAAATGGAAAAAAGATAGATTTATGGGAAGATAATTATGGGTAACGAGCCTCTTTCCAGTTTCGTGGAGTTGGATCCTCTGAAATTTTGGTTAGAAACTCAAGGAATCAATTCACTTTGGGACCTTTTGACTTGGGACAAATTGAAAGGAAATTGGAATGGATGGAAACGTCTTGAGCCCCCTGATTAGATTTTGCAATATTGACATTTGCTTCTCTTTATGCTTAAAGGAAAATCTCCTCTCTCTTCTAGAGCCAAGGACAAGAGAGGTCGAGGAAAGGGATTTGATCAATATTCGGTGGCCCAGGGTTATCATATCTTAAATACCTCTTGTATGGCTCCCCCCAACCCAACCTTGTGGAATGGCATATGGAAAACTAAGAGCATCCCTAAAATCGATATCTTTATATGGATGTTGGGTCACCAAAGTATTTTAACAAGCGGAAATTTACAAAAGAGGGGTATTGTCGGCCCCTCAAGGTGTTTCCTATGTCTTCAGCAATCTGAAACTGCAAGGCATTTGTTTCTTGAATGCCCCGTCGCAAAGGAAATCTGGCATCAAGCTTTATAACAATGGAGTAATACCATTGCAATTCCAAGAAATATCACGGCTCTTCTTACTAGATGGGGCTCCTTGTATTATCATCCTCTCTCATCCAAGGGTTGGTTTAGACTATCTTGGTTGACTCTTCTGAAATTTATTCTCTGGAAAATCTAGCTGGAAAGAAACAATTGAATTTTCAGAGAAAACGCTTCCTCCTCAATCCAAGTGGTTTCTAAATCCTTAGGGATCATGAAGGAATTTATTCAAAGCAATTCTAGCATCTCCAATTATCCCTCCCTGCTTCCAAAATAAATAGATTGGGGAGATCAGTTGGGCATCTCCTTCTCTCAATCTATCCGGTCCAAGTTACAGGTTGAACAATGTAAAATTCGATTGGACAAAGAGAAATTCCTCCAATGGAAATACAAGATGAATCTGTATAGCCTTTGCTTCGATGGAGCTTCGAAAGGGAACCATGGGGTGGTAGGAGGGGGAGGGATAATCCTTTGTTCGGATGGATAAAAAGAATTCCAATACTCTTGGGGATTAGGTACTGCAACTAATAACTAAGAAGAATCTTTGGCTCTCCTTCAAGGTCTTCGATAGCTAAAGAAAAAAGGAATTATGCAAGCAAGAATTATTGGAGACTCACAAAGTCTCATCAATCTTATGATCAAGAACTCAAATCCGACTGAAATCCATTTAAAACAAATAGTCACTAGAATTCTAGATCTAGCCTCCCTCTTTCATTAACTTCAGTTCTTTCATGTGCTCCGCAAGAACAACAAGGAGGCTAACTTGGCTGCCAACAGGGTAGTTGAGTTGGCACCAAGATCGCTCCTCCTTAATGAACATACCTTGGAGGTGGACCCAATCCCCTAAAAGAAGTTGCACTTCACTGATTCCATTTGGAAATTATCCACGTAAGTGGAGGAACTTGAAGGACAGGTGGGGGATCGCAAAAACAAGGCATAGCAGGTGGATGAACTGGGCTGTAGGTGCTTGTGTTTGGAGAATTAAAAGGAATAGGCGAAGTTACGTCACTATGTAGTCACTGGACTTAAATTCTAGTTGGGACAGTTTATTCACCCGTGAGAAGAAAGTAGATGAAATGGAACTTCAGGCGCTCTGGTACGCCTTCCGTTCGATCTTTCGCACGGCGCTGAGGCAAATTGACATAAGTAAGGTACATTTTATTAAAATATGGGATCCGGTAGAGTATGAGCCTGCTTTAGTGAAAGAGGGTGTCTTAATGGGTGACCAAATCCGGATGTTTTCCTACTTTCTTGTCCAAACGTGCTGGGTTATCACGAAAGGAGTCAAGTAACATTTTTCCATCCTTCGTCTAGCGTTAGGCCAATCCTTCATTGTGTTTCCAAGGATATTTTTTGTTGGGTGCATAGAGAATCTGGTTAGAAAAGGGAGCAAGGATATGGACTCAAGCGATGAGAGTTGAGATTGTTGTCTGGAACATGAAGTTGCGGCCATGGGGAAACGTCTGCGGGCATTAAAAGAAGCCATGCAATCACATAAAAAAGCATAAAAAGGATTAAGGAGAAAGTGGAGGAAAGGTTGGAGAAAATGGAGGAAATGATGGAGCAAATGGAGGAATTGGTTCATGAGATCCGAGTAATCTAGAATGAAAACGCATCATTGGTAGAGGCCCAAAGACAAGAGAAATACTAGGTGAATCAGGTTATGTTTGACAGACTTCTCTAGGTTGAAATTCAACTGGGAACCATGACTTTTGAAGTCCATGTCCACCAGGAATTCGAAGCCTACCCGAAGCAAGCTGACCGGAAAAGTCCAGGGACTTCCCTTGGAAAATCAACAAGTCTTTAAAATATGTTATTCAGTCTCTTAAGGCAGTTTGCATGTTTAATAAGTCCTCTAGTTTTTAGAGCTCTAGTTAGGATTCTAGTTTTCCTTTTTATGAACAATTTGGAACTTGCAAGTTTTGTTTTGCTCTGTGATACATCACTGTGTTATCTTGAAGAATAGTCTGTAACTTTCCAAATGACTTCACATTTTGGTTTTGATAATACAAATTTTCACTTGTTTCTGTAAAAAAAACAATCGACTAACTAAGTTATCTCTGGGGAGGTCACTGGTTCAATTCTGGTGGGGGGTAGGGCTACACATATTGACCCATCATAGTGGAGTTGAAAGGGTAGGCATCCCCTTGATGTGAAGTCTCGGCCTAGAATGACCTATGATTTATTGGTATATGTGGTTTACAGGTTGTTACATATACTCTTGGGAGGTTGTTAAGTTCCTATGGTTAAAAAAACAATCGACTAACTAAGTGAGATTTAAATCTATATAGAAAAAATAACAAGTTTTCTAACAACTATTTAAATTACATTGAATTAACATTTAACTCAAACTATAATTAATTGAATCTCAAGTTCATGCTATATCTCCAAATATGGATGGATGTCTCTTTCTGAACTTTGCTTTTGTTTATGAAATAAACTATGATAAAATCCATTAACAAGTTCATGGGTATCCTAGTGAACTTGTGCATAAACTATTGCAACATCATGGATCACCAATTTGATAAAAAAAATGCATATGTGAATGATGTTCCTAGGGAAGGGAGAAAGACTATGTAGAAAATATCAATTTCATTAATGCTTAGGGGTATGGGAGATAGAGGTGACAAGGACTACCATATTCTATGCTAACATAAGATTACGTAAAAATATATAGACTAGAACCTCATAGAGAAATGTAAACCAAAAAAAAGGTGTGGTAATATTCATTGTCTACAAGGGAAATGGGGTGCTGACGATTATCTCCAACCTAATTTTCTTTAGTGTCTCCTTCACTCAAAGAAAAATGTGAACCAAAAAGATTGCGTGTTAATCTTCATTGTCAATAGGGGAAATGGGGTGTGGAGGATTAGCCCCAACCTAATTCTCTTTAGTATCTTCTTCGTTTGTTGGTTCTTCATTGTTTTCTAGCCCTTATTCAAATCCTTGGATGACATTTAGAAGAAAATAATAATTATCATTGAGTTGGTGCAACTCTTATAGGATGATGTTCAACAGAGGGTTATATTTCTCTAAGACAGAGTCCATATTTCAAGTTATTATATCCTTTGTGTACTAGTGTAGTTTGAGAGTGAGCAAGCATCCGGTAGTTTGACTCCTTGATAACCATGTGTTTGGGATGATGGGCTCCAATTCCTTGTTGATTTGCTTACTATTAGTGGTAGTGTTTATGGACCAAATCTTATCTTCCAAATTTTCAAGGTTGATTGTGGCGGCCTTGTGCCCACCAATGAACCCTTAATACATAAGAAGAATATCCAAATTTTGTAGATGGAGTGTTCCTTTTGGGTATCATCCCCACGAACCTTATGCTTGAGATGTTTGCCTCTATGTATGTATCTAGGTGGGTTTGGCCTTTCCACTTCCTCTTTTTCCTTCTCCAAATTTTCTACTTCATAAACAATGGCAAGTACCCTATAATCCATCTTTCAACCAAGTCCTTGACTAGTTCAACTTCAGCTTCTATAGTTCTCTTCGAACTTGCTTTGTTCCCTAAGTGGAAGTGCAATTGGAATATTAGCATAAGTTGCTTAATTAATTATGGGAGTGACAATGAGACTGAGTATGGCTCCATGCCATAGATCCATAATCTTCTATGACCGCTGCTTTGTTTGATATCATACCCTCTTCATCATTGTTGGTGTTCCTTCATTTAGATCCAAATGGATGTATCTAGCTCTCCTTGGCACTCTACTTTGAAGGTTTTTTACCACATTCTATTAGTATTTTATTCATGAGGTAGTTATGAATGAAGCCTATGGGAGAGAGGCTTCACCTCATTCTCAATTTGTGATCTCCACTATGAGAGAAGACCCTGAAGCTAGTGTTGTGGCTATGAAGGAGCTTTGGGAAGATTTGGAGCATTTGTACTTGGATGTACTTGAAATTTCAGATCTACCATCACTGGTAAATAATGTTGTTAGTGTGTTTGTTGAGTTATTATTGCATCATAGCCAAGCTCCAAGCAAAGAGTGTTTCTCCCAACTCCATCCTTGGATAAGACACTTATCTATTGAAAATCGCCATCCTTGGAAACCATAAAAAATTGTTTTGTAAGTAAAAATTTGTTCTAGTGCATAAATGATAGATTGGAAATCCTAGTAGGGAATCTCTACTTGTGCTAGAAAAGAACCAGTGTAAAAAGAGGGAAGCAATAATTGAGATGACAGTGGGTGGTGCATCTTTGTGTTTGACTTGAATAATATGTGAAGGTGCAAATTTAGAAGGTAGCATGTGTTACAGACCTTCGATATCCTATTTATATATTGCATATTGAATCTTGTCACTTCCATCTACACTTCCCATGTGATCTAGTAGCTAATTTCCTTCTTAGCTTTGGATTTTTTTTCTAGGTAAATATCTTGAAGAAAACCCACTTCCCCTCATTTCAAAGATGGTACCTAGGGTAAACTTTAGATTATTTAGGGGATAAGGCCAAGTCAACAACAGGGCATGCAAACATTACAACAATTACTCATTATGAGCTTAGCATTTCACTTATAGGAATAGAACTCGGGTGGGGAGGATAACACTCCATCCAACAACCAATTGGGATAGACCTAATTGACAAATCTTAGATTTAGTTTATTTGATCTAGGAGATGCTTTTGCACTCCCACATTGTACCTTTCTTTTATTTTTTGTACTCTTTTAGTCCCGTTAACCTATTTTTGGTCATTTGTTAGACATTAATATACTAAGAAGAAAAACTTGTCAATATGAAAGAATAAAAAGTTCAAGAATGGAATAGGAAGACATAAGATTTGATGAAGTAATTGACTTACATGCATTAATACATTTTGTGTTTCTATGTTAGAAATGGACATAAGATTTGATATGTTGTAATGGCTATTGCATAATAACTAAATAAAAGATTTTTCTCTACTAGAGGTAGACTCAATTTAAAAAGATAAAGGGTTGAAGCACTTCTACTCCACCCCATCATAGTCCATGTTTTGGCAAGGTAGCTTCCTAAGCTGCAAATTTTGGTATTACTATCAGCTAAGGGCATCCATATAGCTTGTCTTCTCCATGGTTTCCTTCACCAAACATGAAATGCAATTTCTCTTATTGCAGTAGACCCACAAACCTTTAAGGAACTGTTCAAAACTAATGGAATTTTTCCCACATCCAATGTAAGAAGATTCCCTGTATAGAAAATAAAGAGATCTCTAGTTGAGCAGTTCTTTGAAAAAAATATTGGAGATAATATAAATGAGTATACATAAAAGGGCTTGCAAATTCAATTGGTTTTGAGAGATAATTCAACTCTATTGGACATGATCAATGTATATTGGGCAATGGAATTCACGGTAGGTAAGCTTCTATGCAGGAGTTCTGGTTTATGTAGTTTTTCTTTTTTGGATATCTGAACATAATGCAAGAAAGGACTCGGTTTGGGGGTAGACTTGATTTGTTCATGAAACTATGGTTTCCAAGTTTCATTCCAACCAACATAAGATAAACTCAACCTTTGTATGGAAGAGATTTCCAATTCTCCTCCTATATATCTGGGAAGATGAGATTTAAGTGCCTCTACCCTACCCCGTTGCCTAAGGTTTAAGTGCCTCTACCCTACCCCATTGGTGCTCCTTCTAAATGAACCTTAAGTATTGGCATTTTCAGCATCTTCTATGAGCAAAAAAATTTTTCCTCAAAAATCCCATACCCTTTTTTCCATGACTCTTTGTTGGAATCTAGGAAATTTTGTAAGGCATTAACCTTAGAGATTCCATCCCTTGATAAAATGAGAATGGGAGGTTGCTAGCTCATGTGCTAAGATTAGGTGCGTACACTAAATGGAACCTCAATAGGAGATCATGTGGAAAAAGGGTAATCCACACAATTTCATCCTTAACTTATGCCATATCCCATGTCAATAGGACATATTAGTGCTAAAAATTACCAAACTATGAAGACACTGATAGCTCAAAATCAAATCTGTAATAAAACAATTTTGGATTGCTGGAAACTTCGTATCTATAGATAAAAGATGAAGTTAAGGTACATACTCTCAACTTTTAACAAACTACATCCCTGCAAGCAATCCAAAACTATAGTAGGAAAAACCAAGAAAACCCCCAGCTCCACCAAAGATAATATGAAAAGCTATAATAACCACTAGAAATACAAGTTTGAAATAAGGTAAGGTTGGAACAAAGCTAAGTTACTTATAAACGGTTGATGCCAAATGGTGAACTTTGCAACATTGAGTCCACCACAAATGATATCCATGAATATATGCCTTACTTTGGAGGAGGTCATGGGCATGGACACAATTGGTCTCTTGTGTCGAGGCTTGTATGTGATTTGTTGATACTTGGATCGAGGGAGTGGTCATGTAGGTGTGGTGGACCTGAAGGAACACATGGATTTGGAGGAGTGTTGGAGCTTTGGAGGCTTGTGGAGGGGGAGCATTGGACACACCTCATGGAGCGTTCATGCCAAGGATCCTTGCGTGTGGATGTATTCACCTTGGAGTTCGACGTGTGTCAATTGGAAAGAGAGCACTCCACTTAAGAGCTGGTGTAGAAATAGGTTGCTTGTAGACGTGCAGGCCCAATTAATATTTTACTTCTCATATAAATAGAGGAAGGGGAGAGTATTTTAATATATTCATTTATCTGTGAAACTCCTCACAACAGATCTAAGAGATGATGTATCTCACAAGAGAATAATTATGATTAAGCAAGAAAATAGAAGAAGAGTGATACATGCAGTATAATGAGCAACAGAATAATATGGTACAGTAGAACTCAGATAGAAGCAATAATACTTCGGTCATACTAAATTATTAATCACAAATGGACATATAAATAATACAATGCATGAGGAATTCGAATGCCTAAGGTGGCAATTCGAATTAGCCTTAATGGAGTGATCAAAGGATCACTGGAGTGTCATCGGAGCACAACTAGGTGTCCTCATGATCATCGGAGCACAACTGGAAGTCTTCATCATCATCAGTGGAGTCATCAATGCTTAAGTAACTGTCAACCATCAGTCAAACTAACTTTGGTAGGTGTAACTGAGTGTAACTCAATGTAACTGAGTGTAACTGAATGTAACTGAATGTAACTGAGTGTAACTGACTGTAACTGAGTGTAACTGACTATAATTGAGTGTAACTGAGTGACAACTGGACTGGTAGGTGAAGGAGGGCGAGTTGCTCCCTAAAATCAAGGAAGAAGGGTGCATTAAGCAACTGGAGGGCTAAAACTGAATAGTGAGAAGCTCCTGGGGGCTGGCTAACTGAGGGTTAGGTGCTGGACTGATGACTGGGATGCATGAAAAATGCATGCAAACCCTAGAATGCATGCAAACCCTAAAAGGTGCATGAATGACTGAAAATGTAAATGATCAAAATACTGGTGGGACTAGGATGGAGTATAGGAATATCCTAACACCCCCCCTTAGTCCATCCTGGGCCCTGGTAACTAAGACCAAAGGTCACCCAATACAATGAATAATAACAATCAATAAACCAAGGAAGTGGGAAAATTTCATGGGAAACATACCCCCTCCTCAAAAAATAGACTGTAAGGCACACATAAAAAATAAAAGCTCCAAACTCAAGCATGTGTGATGCTTGGTCATATGTCTGGAGGTATCTTCTTCTTGGGAAGAAGTGGATCATGCTCAAAAAGCATGTGCTTGTACTTGCTCTTCAGATCGAATGTGATGAGAACAAATCCAACAGTATTAGAATGATCCTTGAACCTGTGATTCGAATCAGCTGAGGTAGGATCAAATTTTTGAATGTGCATATAGTCCTTTGTCTTCTCCTTCGAACCACCATGGGTGAGATTATGCCAAAAAGAACTATTACATGTTTGCTTGAAATCAAAATCAGATTTAAGACTTTCAAAACAGTTTCTTGAGATCTCCTTTGAACCAGCAGGGGTGAGATCAAAACTATCATATGTATGAGAAATTTTCCCAAGCAGTAATTGCTTAGAACCCAAATTAGATACAAGACTTGAATCATGGCTTCTTGAGATCTCCTTTGAACCATGAGAGGTGAGATCAAAACCAGTAGATGCATGAGAAATTATCCCAAGCGAATGGCAATGGCCATATTCTTCAATGACCTTCTGAAAGCATGAATTTATGATCATATAGTAGTATAAAAGAGATGTTTGCTGAAGAGGAGCGAATGCATTACCTCCATTAGCTGATTTGACCTCTGAAATAATCATGTGATCATGATGCAAACCAACAGACTCTGGTGCAAGAGAGGATTTAGGACCTTCTGCAATATCTAGAGTGTGAGTTGGCACAGAAAGAGAAGAAAGTTTGAGAATGAGCGGAGAATCTGCAAGTTCTTTGTCAACAACTTCAATATGAGATGATACTGGTTCATGATCTGAGAGACCATCAAGAGGAGCAACTGCATCACTTTGTTTTCTTTCGAATGGGTTGGGACCAAGTCCTTCATTCTCTCGGCCAAATTTTCCATCCAGGTGAGCCCATATCTCTTTTGGAGTCCATAACTCTCTTGGAATTTCAACACCATCACGGTATTTGAATTGGAATCTCTGGTATGCATACAAAGAAAACATTATTGCTGCAAAGTGCGTGTCTCTTTTATTTAACCAGTCAATCTTCTCTTCAAGGGATTCGAACTCTCTTTCAAAATAACAATAAAAAAGATCATGGATCTTCAAGTCTGCTATCATTCTTGGTTTCCATTCATCATAGTTGAGTGGATCAAGAGGAGTAATTCCTGATGAATACATTGAAGCTGTAGAGGACCTGCAAAAACAATATAGAATAATTGCAACTGCTACTGCTGCAAAAATGCAGAAACTGCTGCAACTGCTGCACTCGAAATCTTGGTAATAACCTGCAAAAAAAACCTCTCAAGAATGGAGATAAACAATTCTCTCAACCTTGCTCTGATACCATGTGAAAATCCTCACAACAGATCTAAGAGATGATGTATCTCACAAGAGAATAATTATGATTAAGCAAGAAAATAGAAGAAGAGTGATACATGCAGTATAATGAGCAACATAATAATATGGTACAGTAGAACTCAGATAGAAGCAATAATACTTCGGTCATACTAAATTATTAATCACAAATGGACATATAAATAATACAATGCATGAGGAATTCGAATGCCTAAGGTGGCAATTCGAATTAGCCTTCATGGAGTGATCAAAGGATCACTGGAGTGTCATCGGAGCACAACTAGGTGTCCTCATGATCATCGGAGCACAACTGGAAGTCTTCATCATCATCAGTGGAGTCATCAATGCTTAAGTAACTGTCAACCATCAGTCAAACTAACTTTGGTAGGTGTAACTGAGTGTAACTCAATGTAACTGAGTGTAACTGAATGTAACTGAATGTAACTGAGTGTAACTGAGTGTAACTGACTGTAACTGAGTGTAACTGACTATAATTGAGTGTAACTGAGTGACAACTGGACTGGTAGGTGAAGGAGGGCGAGTTGCTCCCTAAAATCAAGGAAGAAGGGTGCATTAAGCAACTGGAGGGCTAAAACTGAATAGTGAGAAGCTCTTGGGGGCTGGCTAACTGAGGGCTAGGTGTTGGACTGATGACTGGGATGCATGCAAAATGCATGCAAACCCTAGAATGCATGCAAACCCTAAAAGGTGCATGCATGACTGAAAATGTAAATGATCAAAATACTGGTGGGACTAGGATGGAGTATAGGAATATCCTAACATTATCATCATCATTGTACATTGTTCTGTGTACTTGTTTTGTATGGAGCAAGATGTTGGGTTCATGAGGAAACCCTATGAGAATAAATGAAGAAGAGAGTGATGTCTTGATTGCTCTTGGATAAATTGAAGTTTATGGTTGTACAAAATTGTGTAATTGCAGATTTGTGTTTTAGCTTGCATTTTCATTTTGATGGGGTATTTGTTCTGTTGATTTGACATAACATAGGGCTGAAAAGGAGAAAAAAAAATTGTTAAATTCATTAAAATTAAGTGATTTTCAGAATTGGTATAAGCTTGGAAAAGTGTTCCATAAAGGCTGAAACTTGTTGGCATTTGTTTGGTATCTTTGCTTTTGGTTTGGACTAAAGGGAAATGA
Organism: Larix kaempferi; assembly: GCA_027924585.1. Taxonomy (NCBI): domain Eukaryota; kingdom Viridiplantae; phylum Streptophyta; class Pinopsida; order Pinales; family Pinaceae; genus Larix; species Larix kaempferi. The sequence continues at coordinate 19,372,258 of BSBM01000399.1, forward strand.
AGTATTTGTTGTTGTTCCTTGCTTTAATTAATCACTTCAGATCAGCACTAAGGTTGAAAATACACATGGATTAGAGCCAAGAAACCCCTAGTAAGAGAGGTTAAATTTCATATTTGGATAATTTCCCTAGATTTGAAATTTTTATAGAGGCCTTGTTGGGAGACTTGCCCAATTTATTCACCTTATTTTTCAATAGAGAACTAGAGCGTATTGCTTGGAGGAGAGTTAAATTTGCTTTATTTCGGATTGATTCCTCCTACACCCTTTTTCATGGGATTTTTTCTTAGCAAATTGCATCTTTAACTCTTATTGATAGCAATGGATATTTGTATACACTCCCATGCCTATCATATAAAGGAAAAAGGTGTAGGGTGTTAAAAGACAAGATGTTATTAGTCCCTAGTGATTTTTTTTCTTGAGCTCTTGTCTGTTCACACCCCTCTTTTCAATTAGAGAGATTGTGAGAGTGCATATTTATCTGTGACCAATAGAGAAGCTTGTATTGTGTTCAGGTAATTACATCCTTGAAAACTAGTGCAAGAAGGTGCTTTGGAGTGGTTGGATGCCCCCTGGAGTTCTTGTAGGTGAAGCTTTGTTATATGGGAAATTTGGCTTTCAAGAAACAAGATAATGTAATCACATGATGATACCATGTAATCCATCTTTTCAATGAAGTCCTTGACTACTTTAGCTTTGAATTCCACAATGTCATTCAAATTTGTTTTGCTTCCCAAGTGGAAGTGGAATTAGAAGGTTAGCATAAGTTGTTTGATTCATTATGGGGGTGATCATGAGAATGAGTATGGTTCCATGACAAAGATAAATGCTCTTCTGTAACCCTTGCTTTGTATATATCTTACCCTCTTCATCATTCATAGTGTGCCTTCATTCAAAGCCAAATCCAAACTTGTGTAGTCTAATCTCTCCCTTTGTATCCCCTATGCTCTTGCATGAATACCAAACCCACCTGCTTTAGAGGAATATCGAATGATGACAACATCACTAGTTACATTGATTATGGTGGTCACTCTTCCCAATCACCCCATATAGGGGTTATTTACATTAATAGTTAAAAGAAATATTTTAGTAAAAAAATTACAAAAAAATAGAAGAACTAGTATTTTTCTCATAACCATTTTTTCAATGAAAATCTCACGGGGAAACCTATATAATGCTTCCCCACGTTCATGGATGACATCCATATTAAAGGTCCCATCGATGTAGACTAGTGCACCTCATTCAGGGGGATTCATATTGGGCACTTATTGGCATGGAATTAACCCAATGCCTAGCAACATTGACACCAACTAATTGAGCTAACCCCTCATGGAACTAGCCCAATGCCCAAAAACATTAGAAACAACCTATTGAGCGAACTGCTTAGACTTCTCATTTTTCAAAATTGCAGAGTACCCACTTATCATTATTTTATGTAATTTATTAACTTTGGTTGAATTAGGCTAATGATTTTTTTTAACTATTTTTTTTGCAATGATGATATAAAAATAAAGGAATTTTGAAATGGCTCAATTTGTTTATGTAGTTTTGAATATGTACATTTTAATTATATATATATATATATAAATATATATATATTCCCAAATTTATAACTTTTTGTATTTAAATTTACTCACAAAAAACATTTTAATAAAAATAAATAAATTTAAAAACTAATATTTTTCAAATAATGTCACCTACGCAAATTCTGAAAATATTATTTTATTGGCAAAATACTTTATGTTAAATTTTAATTACAAAGTTTTGTAATTATGACCAAGTTTGGTCAAGGATGAATGTAATTACTTATTATTATTATTTAATAAATTAAAGTAGGAGACAAACACCCAAGGGAACTGTTAAATGAGTGTTCACTGACCCACTAGGAGGAATGGAAGCTGTTAGAAGGCATAAGACAGATGGCAGCAATTGCACTTCACCGCTAGCTGTTGGTTATGGGACAACTACCCCTAAAAATGTGGCATTATCCCCCAGGTGGTGGGAGTGAGCAGGTAGCTCATTAAATGACCAGTTAACCACTAAAAGGCCTAGGCGGCCTACATAAGGAAAATTCGAATTGAGCAGGCAGCTCGAACACAATATTTTCTGCATAAATATTCCTCAAGTGCATCAGGTGATCACTGAGAGATTCGAATAAGGAGGCTATGTGAGAGTGCAACTGTAAGTCTGCAAATTATTTTGAGAAGGAGAACCAGAGGTGCTGGTGCAGGTCCCTTTGACTGCTAAGTCTTTAAGATTGGATAACTATTGCTACTACAAGTGGAGGTCATAAGCTTCTAAGTTTCTTCCTCCTGGTGGTTCAGTGAAGAGGCTCGGGGGTCCTAAGGCAAGTAACTTGGCTATCTTCAGGAATTTGTTGGGTGGAACAGGCTCCTTGGGCTGTTTGTTTCCCTACAGTTAACCAGGTTTTGTTGTTCCTATTTTGTTTACAGTTCAATGTTTCTGTTTAGTAGAATTATCAAACCCTGTTTTGTAAAAGAATTTATTTTATTTCCGATCTATGTTTGATTCTGAATGATAAAGTTTGTGAATTATTGATTAGATAATCATCTCTATATTTTTCCCATGTTGTTATCTGCATAGTACTCTAGTATAGAGAAGCAAATTAAATGATAGATGAGAGATAGGCAGATTTCCATTGATTGGACAAATTATTACAGTAAGTGTTATGTTTACAATTCTATCCTATATTTAAAAACACGGTAAAAATTACTATATAGCATCGATAGTAATATAGAACTCTTTTATTAATACATGAAAGGAAACATATTCTATTTTCTGTATAGTCATATATTTTCCCTTGACTCTATTCTTTTAAGATAGCAAGCAAATGCAATTAAAATTAAACATTTTAGCATTTCCAAGTAATAGCATTTTCAAGAATTATAGCAGCTGCAAGAATTAAACACTATATAGTTTTCTTGTCAATTTACTTATTTTATTTCTTCACTAAATTTCCTGCTTTGATTTCAAGTATCAAATGTTTATTACAGTAGTATCAAAACTTAATACACTACAAACCCTAACTCTGTTTACAAACATCATAATATATATCTCAAGTCTTCTATGACGAACTGTAGACATTATTCAAAGAATGATAACATTTATGACTTATTAAACTCTAGTCATTACTTTCCAGAACCATACTATCTTTTATATATGGTAAGTTTACTATCTAAGAATTATATAACAGTTAACCGAAGGCATGATTACATATTCATGTCTAAACACTAGCTCACAACCCTAGCATTTAAACATACACATTATCGAAATTATCTTTTCAACGATTAAGTCTTGGGTACAAACCCTAGAACAAGCCCGATAGCATTTGGAAGTTATAGGTAGGGTATCCATCGTAAAATGAAACTAGAACATGGAGGCAAACCCTCTCAAAAAAAAATTTCACAGTCAAACTTTTTCATCTACTTTTCCAAAACAAGATTAACATTAACGAGCATGGATTATAGGCATACGTTCCTTTTACACAGTCATACAAACTTAAAAACCTAGGCCAAAAGCAATCCTTGTGGTTCGGAAAAAACGCAATATATATTATTACACATTGTCCTCAACTGTCATTCAAAATATATCGTTTTATTTCAAAGAAAAACGAACCATAGTTTAGTAGCGTAAAAAGAACCCTCGGTTCTGATTTTCCATTCCAAACATATGACAGAAAATTACAAGAGTTACCCTCGACATTTTAATATTAAGCCGAGACCGTGAAAAACATGAAACTATACAGGGTTTTACCCCGAACTTAGCAACTAGAGGTACAAAAACCAACTCGAAGGTGGTTCCAAAGTTTTAGCAAAACACCATTGAGCCGAACATCAAATACAAGATTGAGGATCAACCCTTTCCAGTATAATATCAAAACAATACAAGCATTCATCCATCACTGATACAAGTTGAAGATTTCCAACTCTCGGCACATAGAAAACACATCAAGGCACCTACAAGGCTTTGTAAGAACCGCCGGAGCTTACCAGGAAGCAGTAGTAGCTTTCCTTTTTCCAAAACCGTTGCATAGAAACCTTCCAACGAAGAGGGCACTTGCCAAAGCACAAATGCGATTTGTTAGAAGCATGTTAATACAAATAAAATGCAAAATCTATGGTATCACATTCTTCATTTACTTACCCTGTAGAAGTTTTATTCCAAATATTAATGATGGAACCAGAGGTCGATTGCAACCTTTATACATGCCGAAAATCCAGAAGACGATACCACCATTTGAAAGAGCCGAGAGACAAACTACAAACTACTTTCAACAGTTGACAAATAACTACACTTCTTGTTACTGCATCATGGCCCTATGGCACGAAGCCAAGCCTGCAACATTTAAAAACTACCTCTCATAGGTTACAGGGTCGAAACTCCTGGAAGAGAACCTCCTCCAACCGTAAAAATTTGGCAGCCTGTCGGCCTCATTACAACGTAACAATAAAGGACCAAGAAACTTGCTACCAATACATACAACACGGTTAGGGTTACATAAAATCAACAATCAAGATCTGGTGTGATCAACGGACAGAAAACAGCCAACAATGCTACATGGAAAGCCGAGCAACCTCACATTATTACCTCATTAATTACAAACAACCACAGAGTTGCCAACCCTGCATGCCAAGGAACATTATTGTGTACAACGTGGAGGAGAGGCGACATAGCAACCATGCCAGCTAGAACTCCTGGTTACATTATCAATCAGAGTTCACGTGGATGGACAACGTGGTATGACAGCCACACATTCCACTATGAAGTTCATTCATAACATTTAATACATGACCGTAACTCTGTCAACCTACAGCTAGAAATTTATTACACGTCAATTCATCACTTCAATGTCGAGACTTGGGCGAATACAATAACATATGTTATTAACACTTAGGATAAGAGCTATATATATATCATAGTCCAAACTACTACTTAAGCCACAATCTTTATAAGGTTGTTTAGATCGTATTCGTGGTTTGTATAGGATAATATCCTATGGTGCTAAAGGTATAGCTAGGATTTCATATCGAAAAGCACAATATTGCTTTTGTTTATCATATCTTTGTATAATGAAAACCATGTCATTGTAATTGTAGTGCATATTTTATATAGTTCCAAGTTTGAAACTTAGGCATCGTAAAATATTGAATTACATGTCCATGCATTATGAAAATACATAGCAACTATAAGATATAACTATTGCATTTCTATAGTTTTATATAAACAAAGAATGAAGTTTCATAATGTTAGTTCATAGCATATGTATACCATAGTTACAATAAAATTTCTATGATGGCCATGTAGGGAAAGGCTATGGTATCTTTAGTATAATTTAAGCGTGACGAGTTACACTCTACAGCCACGTTCTTATACAAGCTTTAGTCACTAGACCTTTTATATGTTTTAACTATGTCTTGAAATGATAAATACATGACACAGAGTAATCTAAGTCCTGTAGATGCTAAGTATGATGATAGAGTGAAGGTGTAATCATTATTTATATAAGCTTCGTAAAAGCATACTTAATAGATAGAAGTATCATTGTTTTAATATTAATGATAGTAGTCTTATGACATTGAATGCAGCATCATAACAAAACTTTTGGACGACTTGGAATGATAACCTTGAAGAGCTTCATAAGATAGTACATAATCTAGGATTAGAACCTTGTATTCATACCTCCAGTAACTGGTGTCGCAAGGAAGTACTTAGCATTTTACATTGATGATGAATTGAAAGAAACGAGTACTCTTATTTTTATGCTATCTTATAGGATTTCTTACCTGCGGTCTGCACATGGAAACACGATTCAAATGCCTTAGCTAAACGTAGCTAAGTAAGCTCCAAGGTGCCTCATAGGACCCCTTCTTCAACAAACAAACAAACTGTCAGCACTCCATCAAGAATATCAAAGCGGTACAAACTGTAACAACATGTAATATTATCCAAGAACTTAAACAAATCTGTAAATTGTACTCGTCTACATAATCATACAAAGATCTTTCGTCAAGGAGTCTAACATCCGCTTATATCTGAAGTAGCAATTACAACTATATTTATTTGAGATTTATGACGTGTCATCGTCATTAAATTATCTTAGTTAAGAATTCGAATTAGTTTGTATGTTCCACATTAAATGACTTTGATAATTATTGCTATTATAAATTTTTTATTTTGGTATTTTCGGGATGTTACATGTGGTATCATAGCTCATGTTCGAACTCTAGGCTTGAAAAAGGTCCAAGAACATGCAACAGAAAATTTTATTACAGCAGAAAATCTTACTAATTAAAATTTAAACTATTGTGTTATATAGAAATTATTTTTGAGTTACAGGTATGGAAAACTCAGCTGAACATTTAGAAGACAGATTTCAACCAAACAACCATAGCACGGGACAGCATTATGCAGAAGAAGGCCACGGTGAATTGAATGATAATTCGTCATAATTGTTACGTGCGTGTCAGGAGTTAAAGGCAGAAATTAGATTTGTGAAACAAGACAATAAAATAATTCTGAAGGCACAAGAAAAGTTAAACCAAGTGCTGTTTGAACAGTGCCCAATTGATGAGCAGGAGAGAGAAAATGAAGATATCTCCAAGGTTGAAGATCTGCCTCATGGTAACAAAAGTAAGAAAATGAAAACCGATGATGTGAACAACAGTTCAACATCATCGGGAGTGTTGTTCAACATCATCGGGATATTCTATTGAAGTACGTAAAAAGAAACATAACTATTCAAGCGATGGCAATGAAGGAGATTAGAAACCCATAAGGAAAAGCCATAAAGAGTATGCCCATATTTCTGGGGAGTTCAAAAAGATTAAACCTCCAACTTTCAATGGAGAAATTGAGAAGGGCGAGACAACTGAAGCATGGTTGTCCGGCATGAAGAAATATTTTCAGATTTATAACTATTCAGAATCCTTGAAAGCAAAAATGGCTATATATAACTTCACCGGAAAAGTTGACATTTGGTGGCAAGACATCAAAAGAGTAAAGGGCATCAAGGATAAGGATGTAAATTGGAGTACTTTTAAACGATACTTCAAGAAGAAGTTTTTATCTAAACAGTACTATGAAGAAAAATCCAAAGAATTCTACGATTTAAAGCTGGGAAGTATGAACATGAAGGAAATGAAAAGTAAATTTATGAACTTACTTAGATATGTGCCATAACTCGTAGAAGAAAAATCGAAGATCCAAAGATACTTGAGCTGTCTACCTTTCAATATTAAGGACAGAATCGAGTATAACAATCCAAAGACCTTGGAAGAGGCTATGAGGAAGGTAGTTTTATGTTATGACACTAATCGGAAAAGAGAAGGAATTTCAAACTGGAAAAGTCATAAACCCAACAATTTTGAGTTGAAAAAGAAAAATTCCAAGTTCAATGGAAATTCTGGTTTCCAAAAGAAAATTTTTCAGAATTGGAATTTTCAAGGAAATAATTTCAGAAACAGTTAGCAGCAGAATTTTACAGCACCCAGAAATGCTCCCAATAATACCAGGACCAATGAACAAAAGGCACCTATCAAATGTTTTGAGTGTCAAGGTCCTCACTATGTATCAGAATGTCCCAAGAGGAAGCGGACAGCTAACAACATTCACTCTATTCAGTCGGAACCTACTATTGGAGACTTGGCGAGGGAGATGCCCAGAATCAATGCAACACTCGACAACAGGCAAGCAGATCATCAAATCTCTATGGTAGAGATTGAAGGTATGCTACAAAATCATCCTGTTACTAGTTTGATTGATCCAGGTGCTAGCTTAAGTTATATATCACCAGATATTGTGGAAAGTTTTAAATTGAAAACAAAAAAGTTCAGTAAATTTTGGTTAGTTAGATTGGCAACTGGAATAAAGAGAAAAGTATCAGATTTTATTGAAAGTTGTGCTTTATCCATGAACCAGTTAAAGACACAAATCAAGTTGAATATTTTACCTTTAGGATCCTATGATATTATAATCGGAATGGACTGGTTAGAATACCATCATGTCATTCTGAATTGTTATGAAAAAAGTTTTACATGTTTAAATGATGAAGGAGAAACTGTAGAAGTAAAAGGTATTCCAAGAAAGGTAACCCTTAGACAGATTTCAGCAATGCAAGTTAAGAAGGAAGTTAGGAAAGGATGTCAGTTGTTTGCACTAAATGTAGTAAATGATGAGTTTATTTGTAAAGAGGACAAACTGAAATTAGAAGACATACATGTCCTAAAGGATTTCAAAGATGTTTTTCCTGAGGAGATTCCAGGATTACCTCTTAAAAGAGATTTAGATTTTACCATCGAGTTAATACCAGGAGCAGTACCGAATTCTAAAGCTCCATATAGGATGAATATATTGGAATTAAACGAATTGAAATCACAGTTGAAGGAATTGATTGATAAGAATTATATAAGACCCAACGTGTTTCCTTGGGGAGCACCTGTTATATTTGTTAAGAAGAAAGATGGAACCCTAAGACTGTGCATAGATTATCGCCAGCTTAATAAGATGACAATCAAGAATCGATATTTGTTGCTCCGCATAGACGATCTATTTGATCAACTGCGTGGAGAAAAGATATTTTCAAAGATTGATCTAAGGTCGGGATATCATCAAGTGCGGGTTAAGGATGAAGACATTTTCAAAACAGCCTCTCGAACTCGATATGGACATTACGAGTTCGTAGTCATGACTAATGCCTCGGCTGTATTTATGTGTTTAATGAACAATATTATGCACAAATACTTAGATAAGTTTGTTGTTGTGTTTGTAGATGACATTTTAGTGTATTCTAAAAGAAAAGAAGAGCATGATGAACATCTACGAATTATCTTACAAGTTCTGAGAGATCATCAACTATACGCTAAGTTTAGTAAGTGTGACTTCCACAAGGACAAAATTCAATATTTAGGACACATCATTTCTAAAGAAGGAATCTTGGTTGACCCCGACAAGATCAAAGCCATTAATGATTGGCTGGTTCCTAAGGATGTGTCGGATGTAAGATCATTTATGGGTATTAATGGATATTACAAAAAAATTATAGAGAGTTTTTCAAAGATAGCAAACCCCATAACCTCCTTGCAGAAGAAAGGGAAGAAATTTGTGTGGGATCAGAAATGTACAAACAGTTTTAAGAAGTTAAAGGAATTATTGACTACAACACCTATTCTGAGGATAGCGGATCCTAATAAGGATTTTATAGTTTGCACATATGCTTGTCTCGGTGGAGTCCTAACACAAGAAGGGTATGGTGTGGCATACGAATCTAGAAAGCTGAAAATACATGAGAAGAATTACTCTACTTATGATTTAGAGTTATTAGCAGTGATTCATGCTTTAAAAATGTGGCGTCACCACCTTATTGGCAGAAAATTTACCTTATTGACAGACAACATGGGTCTGAAATATTTATTAGATCAAATAAATCTAAACGCTAGACAAGCTAGATGGTTAACTTTTATAAGTGAGTATGATTTCGAAATTTAGCATATTAAAGGGAAAGAGAACAAGGTTGCAGATGCATTGAGTCGTAAAGCAAAACTGATTTTTATTTGAGCCATCAGTACTTACTCAACGGATTTAGAAAATCAGATCCTTGAAAGGAGTGAAACAGATGAAGAATACAGAAAATTAAAGGAAAATACAGCAAATAACAGTTTTGAAAATTCTATGGCAGATTACATTTTGAAAGAAAATGGACTATTGTTATACAAAACAGATTGTATGTACCTAACATACCAAAAGTAAAAATTCTGATTTTAAATGAGATGCACAAAAGCCATTACTCTGGCCATCCAGGTTATCAAAAGACCATTACTATGCTAAGGAAAGAATACTATTGGCCCATAATAAAAGATGAAGTAGCAGAGTACATAGCTAAATGTTTGGATTGTCAAAAAGTGAAAGTTGAACATCAACATCCAATTGGACTTTTGCAACCATTGCCTATACCGAGCTGGAAACGGGAAGTGATAAGCATAGACTTTATTACTGGACTACCCAAAAATCAGAAACAAAATGACTCTATCATGGTGGTAGTGGACAAAATTAACAAGGCATCACACTTTATACCTGTGAAGACTAATCATAAGGCTCCAGACATTGTAGAAATCTTCATGAAGTAGATTTTTCGACTACATGGTATACCGAAAGTGATAATTTCATATCGTGACTCTAAGTTTACTGGAAACTTTTGGAGGTCCTTGTTTAAAGGGTTGAATACAACCTTAAATTTCAGCACAGCATTTCATCCACAAACGGATGGACAGACAGAAAGGTTGAATCAAGTCTTGGAAGACTTACTGAGAATGTATGTTAAGGATCATCCTGGTAAGTGGGAAGACTACTTGCATTTAGCAGAATTTGCATATAATAACCATTATCATACATCAGCCAAACTTAGCCCATTTGAAATTCTTTATGGTAGGAAATGTGATACACCTGTTTCTTGGAATGACCCAATAAATAGAGTTGTTTTAGGACCTGAATTGTTGCAGGAGTTAGAACTAATTGTGAAACAGGTACAAGGAAATTTAAAAGCTGCCCAAGATAGGCAAAAGAGTCAAGCAGATCTAAAAAGGACTCATAAAGAGTTCCAGGTTGGTGAACATGTGTTCCTCAAGGTAAGACCGAAAAAGAGTTCATTGAAATTGAGAAGCTGTGCCAAGTTGGCACCCAGGTATTGTGGTCCTTTCGAAATATTGTCCATGGTTGGACCAGTGGCATACCAACTGGCTTTGCCATCAAATTTAAAAATACATAATGTTTTTCATATACCATTTTTAAAGAAGTATGTACACGATGCTACTCATGTTGTAAACTGGAATGATGTACAGGTGGGACAAGACGGCGATTTTCAGGTTGAACCGAACTGTATCCTCGAAAGGAGGGAAACTCTGCTCCGGAATCACACCATTGGGCAAGTGAAGGTGCAATGGAAGCACCTTAGCCCAGAAGAGGCAACCTGGGAGTTGGAGAGTAGTATGTAGGCAGCATACCCAACTCTGTTTTAGGAACACTCAGAGAGTGATTAAACAACATCGAGGACGATGTTGAGACTTAAGGGGGGGTGTATGTCACCTATCCAAATTATGAAAATATTATTTTATTGGCAAAATACTTTATGTTGAATTTTAATTACAAAGTTTTGTAATTATGACCAAGTTTGGTCAAGGATGAATGTAATTACTGGTTATTATTATTTAATAAATTAAAGTAGGAGACAAACACCCAAGGGAACTGTTAAATGAGTGTTCACTGACCCACTAGGAGGAATGGAAGTTGTTAGAAGGCATGTGATAGATGGCAGCAATTGCACTTCACCACTAGCTTGGTTATGGGACAACTACCCCTAAAAATGTGGCATTATCCCCCAGGTGGTGGGAGTGAGAAGGCAGCTCATTAAATGACCAGTTAACCACTAAAAGGCCTAGGCATCCCACATAAGGCAAATTCGAATTGAGTAGGCAGCTTGGACACAATATTTTCTGCATAAATATTCCTCAAGTGCATCGGGTGATCACTGAGAGATTCAAATAGGGAGGCTATGTGAGAGTGCAACTGTAAGTCTGCAAATTATTTTGAGAAGGAGAACCAGAGGTGTTGGTACAGGTCCCTTTGACTACTAAGTCTTTAAGACTGGATAACTATTGCTACTGCAAGTGGAGGTCCTAAGCTTCTAAGTTTCTTCCTCCTGGTGGTTCAGTGAAAAGGCTCGGGGGTCCTAAGGCAAGTAACTTAGCTGTCTTTAGGAATTGGTTGGGTGGAACAGGCTCCTTGGGCTGTTTGTTTCCCTACAATTAACCAGGTTTTGTTGTTCCTATTTTTTTTACAGTTCAATGTTTCTGTTTAGTACAATTATCAAACCCTTTTTGTAAAAGAATTTATTTTATTTCTGATCTATGTTTGATTCTGAATGATAAAGTCTGTGAATTATTGATTAGATAATCATCTCTATATTTTTCCCATGTTGTTATTTGCATAGTACTCTAGTATAGAGAAGCAAATTAAATGATAGATGAGAGATAGGCAGATTGCCATTGATTGGACAAATTATTACAGTAAGTGTTATGTTTACAATTCTGTCCTATATTTAAAAACAGATGAGAGATAGGCAGATTGCCATTGATTGGACAAATTATTACAGTAAGTGTTATGTTTACAATTCTGTCCTATATTTAAAAACATAGTAAAAATTACTGTATAGCATCGACAGTGATATAGAATTCTTTTATTAATACATATAAGGAAACATATTCTATTTTTTGTATAGTCATATATTTTCCCTTGACTCTATTCTTTTATGATAGCAAGCAAATGCAATTAAAATTAAACATTTTAGCATTTCCAAGTAATAGCATTTTCAAGAATTATAGCAGCTGGAAGAATTAAACATTGTATAGTTTTCATGTCAATTTACTTATTTTATTTCTTCACTAAATTTCCTGCTTTGATTTCAAGTATCAAATGTTTATTACAGTAGTATCAAAACTTAATACACTACAAACCCTAACTTTGTTTACAATCATAATATATATCTCAAGTCTTCTATGACGAACTGTAGACATTATTCAAAGAATGATAACATTTATGACTTATTAAACCCTAGTCATTACTTTCCAGAACCATACTATCTTTTATATATGGTAAATTTACTATCTAAGAATTATCTAACAGTTAGCCGAAGGCACGATTACATATTCATGTCTAAACACTAGCTCACAACCCTAGCAATTAAACATACACAATATCGAAATTATCTTTTCAACGATTAAGTCTTGGGTACAAACCCTAGCACAAGCACGATAGCATTTGGAAGTTACAGGTAGGGTATCCATCGTAAAACGAAACTAGAACATGGAGGCAAACCCTCTCGAAAAACGTTTTGAGAGTCAAACATTTTCATCTACTTTTCCAAAACAAGATTAACATTAACGAGCATGGATTATAGGCATACGTTCCTTTTACACAGTCATACAAACTTAAAAACCTAGGCCAAAAACAATCCTTGTGGTTCGGCAAAAATGTAATATATATTATTACATGTTGTCCTCAACTGTCATTCAAAATATATCGTTTTATTTCAAAGAAAAACGAACCATAGTTTACCAGCGTAAAAAGAACCCTCGGTTCTGATTTTCCATTCCAAACATATGACAGAGAATTACAAGAGTTACCCTCGACATTTTAATATTAAGCCGAGACCGTGAAAAACATGAAACTATATAGGTTTTTACCCCGAACTTAGCAACTCACGGTACAAAAACCAACTCGAAGGTGGTTCCAAAGTTTCAGCAAAACACCATTGAGTCGAACATCAAATACAAGATTGAGGATCAACCCTTTCCAGTATAATATCAAAACAATACAAGCATTCAACCATCACTAATACAAGTCGAAGATTTCCAACTCTCGGCACATAGAAAACACATCAAGGCACCTACGAGGCTTTGTAAGAACCACCGGAGCTTACCAAGAAGCAGTAGTAGCTTTCCTTTTTCCAAAACCATTGCATAGAAACCTTCCAACGAAGAGGACACCTGCCAAAGCACAAATGCGATTTGTTAGAAGCTTGTTAATACAAATAAAATGCAAAATCTACGGTATCACATTCTTCATTTACTTACCTTGTAGAATTTTTATTCCAAATATTAACGACGGAACCATAGGTCGGCTACAACCTTTATACACACAGAAAATCCAGAAGACGATACCACCATTTGAAAGAGCCGACAAATAACTACACTTCGTATTACTGCATCACGGCCCTATGGCACAAAGCCAAGCCTGCAACATTTAAAAACTACCTCTCATAGGTTACAGGGTCGAAACTCCTGGAAGAGAACCTCCTCCAACACTAAAAATTTGGCATCCTGTCGGCCTCATTACAACGTCACAATAAAGGACCGAGAAAATTGTTACCAATACATACTTTACGGTTAGGGTTACATAAAATCAATGATCAAGATCTGGTGTGATCGACGGACAGAAAAGAGCCAAGAATGCTACGTGGAAAGCCGAGCAACCTCGTATTATTACCTCATTAATTACAAACAACCACAGAGTTTCCAACCCTACATGCCAAGGAACGTTACTGTGTACAACGTGGAGGAGAGGCGACATAGAAACCATGCCAGCTAGAACTCCCGGTTACACTATCAATCAGAGTTCACGTGGATGGACAACATGGTATGACAGCCACACATTCCACTATGAAGTTCATTCATAACATTTAATACATGATCATAACTCTGTCAACCTACGGCTAGAAAGTTATTACACGTCAATCCATCCCTTCAATGTCGAGACTTGGGAGAATACAATAACATATGTTAATAACAACATGCCAAGGAACGTTACTGTGTACAATGTGGAGGAGAGGCAACATAGCAACCATGCCAGCTAAAACTCCCGGTTACATTATCAATCAGAGTTCACGTGGATGGACAACGTGGTATGACAGCCACACATTCCACTATGAAGTTCGTTCATAACATTTAATACATGATTGTAACTCTGTCAACCTACAGCTAGAAAGTTATTACACGTCAATCCATCACTTCAATGTTGAGACTTGAGCGAATACAATAACATATGTTAATAACACTTAGGATAAGAGCTATATATATATCATAGTCCAAACTACTACTTAAGCCACAATCTTTATACGGTTGTTTAGATCGTATTCGTGGTTTGTATAGGATAATATCCTATGGTGCTAAAGGTATAGCTAGGATTTCATATTGAAAAGCACAATATTGCTTTTGTTTATCATATCTTTGTATAATGAAAACCATGTCATTGTAATTGTAGTGCATATTTTATATAGTTCCAAGTTTGAAACTTAGGCATCGTAAAATATTGAATTACATGTCTATGCATTATGAAAATACATAGCAACTATAAGATATAACTATTGCATTTCTATAGTTTTATATGAACAAAGAATGAAGTTTCATAATGTTAGTTCATAGCATATGTATACCATAGTTACAATAAAATTTCTATGATGGCCATGTAGGGAAAGGCTATGGTATCTTTAGTATAATTTAAGCGTGACGAGTTACACTCTACAGCCACGTTCTTATACAAGCTTTAGTCACTAGACCTTTTATATGTTTTAACTGTGTTTTGAAATGATAAATACATGACACAGAGTAATCTAAGTCCTGTAGATGCTAAGTATGATGATAGAGTGAAGGTGTAATCATTATTTCTACAAGCTTCATAAAATCATACTTAATAGATAGAAGTATCGTTGTTTTAATATTAATGACAGTAGTCTTATGACATTGAATGCAACATCATAACATAACTTTTGGATGACTTGGAATGATAACCTTGAAGAGCTTCATAAGACAGTACATAATCTAGGATTAGAACCTTGTATTCATACCTTCAATAACTGGTGTCGCAAGGAAGTACTTAGCATTTTACATTGACGATGAATTGAAAGAAACAAGTACTCTTATTTTTATGCTATCTTATAGGATTTCTTACCTGCGGTCTGCACATGGAAACAAGATTCAAATGCCTTAGCTAAACGTAGCTAAGTAAGCTCTAGGGTGCCTCATAGGACCCCTTCTTCAACAAACAAACAAACTATCAGCACTCCTTCAAGAATATCAAAGTGGTACAATCTGTAGCAGCATGTAATATTAACCAAGAACTTAAACAAATTTGTAAATTGTACTCGTCTACATAATCATACAAAGATATTTCGTTAAGGAGTCTAACATCCGCTTATATCCGAAGTAGCAATCACAACTATATTTATTTGAGATTTATGACGTGTCATCGTCATTAAATTATCTTAGTTAAGAATTCGAATTAGTTTGTATGTTCCGCATTAAATGAATTTGATAATTATTGCTATTATAATTTTTTTTTTTTTGGTATTTTCAGGATGTTACAAATAACCAAATTCCATAGGAATCATATCTATTATCTTATATAATTTTTTAACTTTAGTTATCTAATCTAATGAAGAAATTTTCCAAAATTGATTGTTTTTTCTATAATTATGATAGAAAAAATAAACAACTTTGTAAAGAATCAATCCAATAACGTTATAATAGTCATTTATAATTATAGAGAATTAAAAAAACTTTTTAAAGAATTAATAATTGTTTTCAATAATATTTGGTTTAGTTATTATATTTAAAGAGATATATTATGTGGGGCGGAAGGTGCGGGAGGGGTGCTTTTTGACCTTGGAGGGAACATTGTTGAAGCATTCTCTTGGAGTCTTGGAGTAGATTCAAATAATTGGGTCGATATGTTAGAGTTGTGGATGGGGACAAAGGTGATATTGAAGCAAAAGATCTCTGAAGTCGTAATCCTTGGTGACTCCCGCACTACTATTCGTGAGTCTAAATATCGTTCTCCTCTCCGTAACACAGCTTTCGCAAGAATTCAACTGAGAATCTGGGGGAATTTGGAGGCAATTTGTTCAGTGGAACTCTTCCATCTGCTCCGCAATCAAAAATAATCCCGTTGACTACTTGGCCAATCAAGCAACAACCAGAACTGAAGGAAGATATTATTCTCAAAATGGTGAATTGCAATATGTGGAAATTCCATAAGTGTTTCAAATTATTGGATTGTTGGGGATCTAATGCCCCTCCCGAATTATCCAAGTCATGGGATGAATGTTGGAATCACCCCATCCCACCAGCTGTCACCATAAAGCTTTGCGAGGGACACATGGGAAACATGTGTGTTGCCATGTTAAGGCTAGTGGCCTTCTCCTTCATCATAACGCTCTCATCACAACACATTAATTGCATCCTGGTTATGATTTCTCCCTGGTACGGGACAATGATAATAGTAATTGGGAATGTTGACTTGAGATCCTTGATTAAATTTCCTCCCCGCTCTCATGCACAAATTGATCATGGCTTGCGTCACCGCTCATGGGGAATTGTTTCATGGTACATTAGATCGTTTGATAGAGGAAATCTGGAAAGGACGAACACAAATGGAAATTATGGCACGGGAAAGGGGTCGGAGCTATATGTTAATGCGGGGAATCTTAGAATTCCTTCATTTTGTGTCTATAGAAAACAAGACGTGCTCTGGATTATGCTTCGCAAGGAAAAAGTCAGAGGGTGTGTTGGCTTCTTTGAGGCAACTATGGACAAAGAGGAGGATGTGCATGAGTCCTTTTGTTGTGATGAGTATGGTGTTCGAAAGCTTAGTCGGAGTGTGTGAAGGCTAAGCCAGAGGGTTAGCTAGGTGGAGCATGACGGGAGAAGCAAAGAAAGACGCGGGGAAGAGTGGCTATAGGAGGATGAACAACAAAGAATGGAGGAGAAAAGGAATTTCCAGTTGCAATTGGATATGTTAGCAGACATAATGGACCAACTATAGGACAAAGTTGAGGAATTGAAGGCCAAAGTGGAAACTCTCGAAAAAGAATTTGTAGAGCTCAAGAAGAAGTTGAAGGAGAAGGAGGAGCCTGAGGCATCATCAGTTGCACCTCCACAGATTAAGTTGGAGAACCAGGTTCCTTGGTTTCAATTTTAGTATGATATAATAAAATGCTCTTTTGTAATTTTGATAGGACAGTTTGTAAGGCAATATAAGCCAAGGACTATAGACTTAGAGGCTAGTATTTGGATCAAGAAGCTTGAATCTTTGTAAAGCTCCTACATACTCTTTTTAGACTTTCAAGCAAGATGCCTTGTTTTGATGCTATGTATCTCTGTTTGATGAGGACATTTCCTCCTTTTTATTAATATAATTCTCTATTTGTTCTAGAGAGGGAGAGAGAGAGATTATTTTTAAATATGGTTAAAACTATTATAATTTAATTGTCAAATTGACAGTGAGAACAATCATCCATGGTTGTTATCTGTCAATTTGAATTGAGTCATCACTATTATTTAAGGAAAACCACGCCACTTGAAATAACCCATTGGTGGTCCAAGGTGGCATACTTCCACTCTTGCCAGATGTCACCAGGTCTTGGATTGTTAACATGTTTCCTTACATATAAGGAAGATGAGCTCTTAGCCAATCAGAAGTAGTTTTAGGTCTTACTCCATGACCAATTTAAAGAAATACACTATGTCAAAAAAATCTGATATATATTAGCTGAATTTTAATCATAATTTATTATATCAATAATACTTCATTCAAATTATAGATTTTTTTAATATATTTAAAGAGAAACTTTTGAGGCACTTTTCTCATTTGGAAAATGGTATTGAGGGTAAATCTTAAATTATTTAAGGTATAAGGCTAAATTAACAACTCATAAATAAATCATGTATATTTTTAAACAATAACTGATATTTAAATCGATATATGAAAAAATAGCTATTTTTCTAACAACTACTTAAACTACATCTAATTAACATTTAACTCAAACTATAATTAAACAAGCTTATTTCAAAAATATTTTTAATTAAAAATAACATATTTTACACATAAATATTTATTATTTCACAGTTCATAACTATTAACTATTTGAACCTCAAGTTCATGCTAGATGTCCAAATATGGATGGATGAATCTTTATGAACTTTTCTTGTCTATGAAATAAATTATGCTAGAATTCATTAATAGGTTTTTGGGTATCCTATTGATCTTGTGCATAAACTATTCCAACATCATGGATCACCAATTTGATATAAATGGATATGTGAATGATATTCCAAGGGAAGGGAAGGGAGAAAGGTTATAGTGAAAATCTCAATTTCATCAATGTTTAGGGGTATAGGAGTCAGGGGTGACAAGGACTACCATATCTTATGCTAGTATAATACTACGTAAAAATATATAGATTAGAACCTCGTAGAGAAATGTGAACCAAAATTTGTTTGTGCTAATATTCATTGTCTACCAGGGAAATGTAGTGCCAAGGATTAGCTAAATCCTAATTCTTTTTAGTGTCTTCTTCATCCAGTGGTTCTTTGTAATATTCTAGCCCTCATTCAAATCATTGAATAACATTTAGAAGGCAATAATATTTATCATTGAGTTGGTGCAACTCTTATAAGATGATGTTCAAGAGAGGGTTGTCTTTCTCTAGAACATAGTCCATATTTTAGGTTATCGTATCCTTTGTGTACTAGTGTAGTTTGAGAGTGAGAAAGCATATAATAGTTGGGTTGGACTTGTTCCCACCAATGAACCCTTAATAAATTAGAAGAGAATCCAAATTTTGGTAGATAGAGTGTTCTTTTTGGGTATCATCCCCATGAACCTTATGCTTGGGAGGATTGCCTCTACGTATGTATCTTGGTGGGTTTGGCCTTTCCCCTTCCTCTCTTTCCTTCTTAAAATTTTCTGCTTCATATACAATGGCAAGTGCCTTGTAATCCATCTTTCGACCAAATCCTTGACTACTTCAACTTTGGCTTCCATAGTTCTCTTCAAATTTGCTTTGTTCCCCAAATAGAAGTGCATTTGGAAGGTTAGAATAAGTTGTTTGATTCATCATGGGGGTGATAATGAGAATGAGTATGGCTTGATGACAGAGATCCATAATATTCTATAACCCTTGCTTCATTTGATATTATACCATCTTCAACATTCTTGGTGTGCCTTCATTCAAAGCCAAATCCAAACTTGTGTGGTCTAATCTCTCCCTTCGTATCCCCTCTACTCCTGTATGAATATTGAACCTGGCCACTTTGGAGGACTATCAAATAATGACATCATCACTTGTTGCATTGATTATGGTGGCATCACTCTTCCCTATCAACCCAATTGGGGGTTTCTTTACATTAATAGTTAAAATAAATATTTTCGTACAAAAAATTAAAAAAAGAAAGAAAGAAAGAGAAGAACTAGTATTTTTGCATAACATTTTTTTTTCAACAAAAAACTCACGGGGAAGCCTATGGAATGCTTCCCCACATTCATGGATGGCATCCAAAGTAAAGGTCTCATTGACGTAGACTAGCGCGCCTCATTCAAGGGGATTCATATTGGGCACCTACTAGCATGAACCTAGCTCAATGCATAGCAACATTGATGACAATTGATTGAGCTAACCCCTTATATAACTAACCCAATTCCCAACAACATTGGAAACAACCTGTTGAGCTAACATCTTCGACTTGTCATTTTTCAAAATTACAAAGTGATCATATATCATTGTTTTATGTGGTTTATTAGCTTTAGTTGAATTAGTATATTGAAGAAATTTTTTGAATCTAACTTTTTGACAATGATGATATGGAAACAAAAGATGTTTGAATTAGCTCAATTTGATTATTGTAGGTTTGAATATACACATTTTGATTATGTAATTAAAGAAAATATATTCTTTCGAAAAAATTCTCAATTTTTATTTTTTATAATTTTTATTTTTAAATTAATAATTAAAAACATTTTAATAATAAAAATATAAAAGTAACACTTAATGTTTTTCTAATTCTCATAACCAAAATTCGAAAGGATAATTGTTAAACTTTAATTGACTAATCTTATGAAAAAAGTTTCCAAAATTATTGTTTTTTTTATAATGATAATAGAGATACACAATTTTTGGAAGAATCAATTCAAAAGCATTATAATAATCCAAAGTGGATGTTTTTTATAACGATAATAGAGATACAATTATTTTTGAAAGAATCAATTCAAAAACATTATAATAATCCAAATTTTTTTATAATGATAGAAAAATAAAAACTTTTCTAAGACTTAAGCCAAAAAATACGATAATTTTTTTTTACTTAGCTATTATATTTAAAGAGATACATTGTGGCAAATGTGTTATACATATTCATTGAATTTTAATCCTAAATTATGGCTTATATAATATTTAAATCAAATTATGTTTTTTAATATATTTATGGATAATTGTTTGGGGTGTTTTTTATTAAAGATAATATTCAAAATAAATCTTAAATTCTTTATGGTATAAGAGTAAGTTAACAACTTATGAATAAATCATACTTAATTCATTAACAAGCGATTTATTAAGGTCAAGACTTGAGGGACTAATAGCTCGAATAGTGAGAAGGTAAGCTTTGCACTCTCCTCACCTGAGTTCAAATCCCCATTGAGACATTGGCCTATTGTGTTAAGGCTAAAAGTAGGCATCCCCGTGAGTGAGACCCTCCTATTGGGTGTGTTTCCAGAACGTCACGACCGTTGCTAAGTCATGAGCTATTGGTATATATGGCTTGTAGGTAGTTGGATGTACTCTTGGGTTACAGTGGCAGTCTCCAGATTTGAACAAGTACCTCGCTCATGTAATCTCAATAAATTACTGATTCATATGATTAAAAAAAATAATCAATTCACTAAGAACAAATATGTCATGAAGTAGAATTTGACTCCATATATAAAATGATAACAACTTCTTCTCACAAGCACTTAAACTACATCTAATTAATATTTAATTCAAATTATAATTAAACAAATTTATTATAAAAATAATTTTTATTAAAAAATACATATTTTGCATGATCTCTAAATCTATATGGATTAATCTCTTTCTAAACTTTGCTTTTGCCTATGAAATAATTCAATAAGAATTCAATAGTAGGTTCATGGGTATCCTAATGATCTTGTGCATAAACTATTGCAAATCATGGATCACCAATTTAATATAAAATGCATATGTAAATGATATTCCTAGGGAAGGGAGAAAGGCTATGGAGAAAATCTCAATTTCATTAATGCTTATTTGAAAAGCAAGAATCATTCATTGATTGTGGTCATGACTTTATGCTTCAACAATCTTTGATATTTATTTTTATAATACATGGAATGTATTGAATATATAAAACCCTGGCCATGGAATAGATTGAATATATATGAAGAGAGCAGAGGAAGGGAATGATGACACATATAGTGGGCCATCATGCTAAATAACCTGCCTCTTGCCATCATTGCATACACAAAAAACAATTAAAAATTGCAATAATACACTATAGTCAGTAGCCGTTGTTTTTGTCTGGACGCTCTAGAGTTTTGAGATTCTCGGATGCCTTAGTTGTAATTTCAAAAGAAATCAAATCATTTTGTTTTAGCGAAAGGGACACAGAGAGTGGGTCATGTTTTTCACCAAATACATTTCATCAATTTGAAACACATCATTTGGAAGATAAACATTAAAATCATGGTTTATGAGGACGTGGAGGATTAAGCAGCATACCATTAAAAAATAAATAAAAAGCCTTGGGATTGGAGATACGGATTACCAAACGTCGATTGCTTTTGCTCTTTATATGGGTGGTGTAAAGGGTTAAACATAAATATTAAAAAAATATATTATTATAATAAAAGATAGAAAAGTAGTAGGTTTTGGAGTATGATATAAAGTGTTTAATGAGTTAAAAGTTTGTTTTTTTCAAATGCAGGAAATAGATTAACGGTTCAAGATTGAAGAGGTATCTAACAAAAGTAAAAGTCTATCTCCTTACACAAGAAGTTATTTTAGATGATCAAATTTTGTTTTTTTCATGATGATGTTGTTACATGTCGAGGTCTTGGAATTGCATTAATAAAAATTAGATTGATAACCCTTTGCTCTTATATGGATATGGATGGTATAAAATGTTAAATACAATTATTTAAAAAGAAAAGATATTATTATAATAAAAGATATGGAAGAAGTAGGTTTTGGAGTGTGATATAGATTGTTTAATTAATTAAAAGTTCGTCTTTTTTTAAAATAGGAAATAAATTAATGGTTCAAGACTTAGAGGTATTTGACAAGATTGGAAGTCTACTCCCTTATAAATAATTAATAGGTTATTTTAGGTGACCAACTTTTGTTTACACATGATGTTGTTACATGTTGAGATTTTGAAATTGCATCCATAAAAGTTAGACTAATAA
The DNA here is from genome assembly GCA_027924585.1 of Larix kaempferi. Lineage (NCBI taxonomy): Eukaryota > Viridiplantae > Streptophyta > Pinopsida > Pinales > Pinaceae > Larix > Larix kaempferi. Next base: position 19,395,076 of record BSBM01000399.1, read on the forward strand.
CCTAAACATTGTAAACTGTTTTTTTTGAAAAAAAATATATAAAATAAGTGTATATATTGTTTTTATTATGCATTGTGAATATATTATACATTGTGAATACTTATATATACTTGTAAAATAGTTGAAACAATTTTTTTATATGACCTTAAAAAATATTTTATTTGGGTTGGATGTTTAGTTGTATAATTTTAACATTCTTTACCAATAACATCTAATAGTGATAATTTTTTCATATAAAAAAAGAAATTATTAATATCTCTAATCATTAATGAAATTTCTACCGCCCAAACTCTCATATATATTTGTAATAGGTTCCTTATCTCTTCCAAAAGTGGAAACATAAATTTACAATTTGATCACAATTGCAAAACTCATTTATGCAAAACCTTTAGGTGCCCATAAATAATTATTTATACTTGCAAACACACTATAGTAACATTTCCAAATATATGTCGCCGCTTCATCTCATCTATTCATTATTTGCTCTTCTTCAAAAATACCTACTAATACATAAAACCCAACACCACTTTTCATGACCAGTGCATAATAACATTCCATAATGCTAGTTCACTTTGAAGTCATTTCAAATCTTCGCTGCAGTCAAGATTTGCATGCACAATAATGTCCAATTCAATCATGGATTACAAAATTCTTTGATAGACCACAACACGTTTCAAACATCTTTAACAAGTTCTTCATTTTTCAATGCTTCAAACATTTCAAACAACATAAACATTTCCAACATTTTTTCTTACTTTCACACCACTAGCATTAATCATGTTCACAACTTATATTGGTTCCTTACACATCTGCCTTCTTCTATTACAATTACAATAAAAAGATAGGAAAACAAGCATAATAACTATACAACAATGCTTTTAATATATGTAATTGAGGGTAGTATAGGGTCTCATGTATGGGACTAAGACTAGATGCTACTAGAAAACACAACCCCATTGGAGGTAGCCCCAGAGATGAATGCCATGGACATTGACTTTCTTGCAAATACTATATAGACTGAAATTGCCTTTTAGTCCCGAAGTAAGATGTAAAACTACTTTTGACAAGCTAAGAGCTTGTCTTCTTCGACATATTAACGACCCAAGACCCAAAGACATCTATTAAGAGTGAAAATCTACCCCCTTACAAATCACCAACAAATTATTTTAGATGATGTAATGTTCATTAAATAAAGATGATATGTCCACCCACATTTATGAATAATAGCCAATAATAATTATCTTCATTATCAATTAACAATTAAATTATCATAAATTTTACCATCTTAATTTTTTTTAGAAAATTCATTTTAATATACATTATAAACATATCTATATATAAAATATTCAACATCCACTTAAATATGACTTATAATATATATTATAAACATATCTACGTATAAAATATTCCAACATCTACTTAAATATGAAAAATATATTATTTAAATATTAGATTTTTAAAAAATCCCAATATTAAAATGAATATTATGTCAACTCTTCTCGGTATTAAAATGAATAAATTCGAATTCATAATAAAATAATTAATAACATTTTATAAAAAGATATTTAATATCATTTTATAAAAATTCCAAAGAAAAAAAATATTAAATTAAAAATATTATACACATGAAATTCAAGAATATGAACAACTTGAGCTCAGCTACCTTTATAAAAAAGTGGAAATCACACTGAATGTACTCGAGCTACAAATTTTAAAATAAATGTTTATGTCCACTACGACAACTATAAGCCACAAACTAAGACATGATATATCATTTCGGACCAGGATTTTGACAATCTAAACCATTGTTTGTAGTAATTTTATTCAATGCAAGCTCTGAAGTTTTTTTTTTCTTCTAATATTATATAACATATTAATGATTCTTAAAAATATCAAACAAACCATAGGGTATTTTTAAATATTTGAATAAAATGGAGAATTATTTTATATATATATTTTTTAAAAATCATCATCATATTATTATTATTATTATTATTTTATAAAAATAGCTATTTTGTATTGAAAAATGTCGCAGTTTATAATCATACAGAAAATATTGTCCTAAAGTTTGAGTTTAAATATTTTTTCTCGTATAAAAAATATTATTTTATAGTTTGTGTTTAAATTTTTTTTCTTATATAAAAAATATTATTTTATAATTTGTATTTAATTTTTTTTCCAAATATTTGATATATGATCATCAAAAACACATTTTTATCGAGGATTCAATGTTTTTACTTATACAAAACATATAAAAAATGTTTAATACTTAATATAATTTGCAATACATAATAACTAAAATTATTAAAAACATGCATATTATTTTGCTTCCTCATTTTTCTATATAGAGCATTGAGAACCTCGAGTAGTCCCAACCATGTCCACATCCAATGGGGCTTAATGGGCATAATCTTCTTCTTTGTTCTCCAAAGACATGGAACCCACAAAGATCATGAAATTTGAGGCTACATATTAGCATTCATTTGGTATGTCTGTGATCATTTGATGCAAAGCCAAACATTCTACTTCTAAAAGATCAATTTTCTTCTTTTGTTGAAGCAAAGTCTCCATTATAACGACATGACATGTGTTGTGGTTTTCATCTTGGGCATGGATTCTATTGTTGCCAAAAAGATGGATGTCTTATTATCTGCAATTAGATCCTCATGTTTGCAATGAAATTATGGACGTTCAAAATCTCGTAATAGGGACAAAGTCCAAAGGTGACTATGACTTTCCATGATTTTCAAACACCAATATTAAAGCTCTATTTTAACAACAAAACCCTCCACAAGCCCTTCAAATTCCCCCCAATTTTCAAAAGAACTTCAATTCTAGACCTAAGCAAATGAACCTTCTCTATAAGAAAAATAAATCTATGGTTTACCTCAACTTCACAAAGGAACCATTTCCATATTAGCAGAACGACCTCTAGTTCATGCCCACATCCTACAACAAAGACAATGTTGATATCAATTGAAGGGCGAGCCCAATTTCCATTGAGATGTTGTAATTCCATTGATTCAAGGCGAAAGTTAGAGCACAAATTCCACTGGTGCAAATAAAAAATGGTTTGACAATTCCAATCCAAAGACCATTTGGGGCTTTTCATTCTGAATCGTGAATATCCAAAACTATCTAAGACCAGTTCTCCACTTGAGAAATCCATTATCTCACTTGTGGTTGGGGTATTTACAAACACCACTTGAATTCTCCTACCCTCCATTAAGATTGGAATGTACAAAGGTACTACAAGAATTATGAAGATTGATGCGTGTTCTTGTGATTTGAATTCCATTTGCCACTTGCCTTGATATGCAAGAGCCATGGAAAACTTTGGTTTGGACATTCAAATAAATTTAATTAAGGAATTGGGAAGTATGATAAATCCCCATTTGTTTTAGAATTTCAATGATGCATTTGAAGGCCTCATTAGCTAGATGATTCGCTTGGTGATTTTGAGCTCTTAAGACATGGAAGTATTCTAAGCTCTAAAAAAAACTACTCTCTTTTTGGATAAGTTGAATGATTCTAGCAAGCTTGCCATCTGCTAGAGTCGATAGTCTTTGTATATACCTTGTAACTATTTATGAATCCACTGTGACAAAAAGATTTGTAATTCTCCTGGAGTCTAAAATTTTGAGACCTTGAAAAAGAGCAAGTGCTTCGCTCTGATTATTAGTGGCTTTGCTTAGAACCCATTCAAAACTTGATTCTTATTTCTCATTGAGGTCAAAGACAAACCCCTGCACCTGCCACCTTGAGAGCATTATTATTATTATTACTAATCAATCAATCAAGAGATATTTATTTAAGATCTCAGGATTTTGTGGTCCATAATGGCTGGGTTAAAGTTTTTCGGAAATCCCACAACAATTTTTATTTCGACGTTTCAGACCTACCAATGAGGTCCATCATTAGGAAAGAAGTATTCTGAAGAGAAAAACTGAATGAAAGAGGATATAAATGTTGATTTTTTAGCAGCATCGAGAGCCATTCTCCAGGAGAATGGAGGCACCTGATCAGTTACCAGGGTTAATCAATATGTTCAATCTGGGACTGAAGCTCAGCCTGGGGCTGAGGACCATTCCTAGAGAATGGGGGACCTAGTCAAGGACCAGGGGATTGATCAACACGTTCAGTCATGAGACTGAAGCTCAGCCTGGGGTTGAGAGCCATTCTTCAAGAATGGAGGCGCTTGGTCAGTTACCAAGTTGTTGACCTTGGTCAACCTTCAGCCTAGGGTTGAAGAACCTGGTCAGGGACCAGGATCTGGTCTGGGACCAGGACGTTGATTTAATCAACGTGAAGTCCTAGATTGGATCTAGGCAAGTATTACACTTCTTCTCCTTGGTCAGTAGAGCTACGGGATCTTCTCAAGGGATTGGCCAACCCTTGTTGATGTACCTAACACATGACTTTGGTTTAGTAAGGAGAGCAAGAGAAACAATAATAATCTTCCGTATTTATGATGATGTACTTGAATGGTTGACCAAGAGACACATTGTTGGTCCAAGAACCCCAATGGATGACCAAGAGACCCTTAATGGTCCAAGAACCCCTTTGAGTAACTAAGAGACCCCTTCAAGGTCCAAGAGCCCACCTATTGAAAGTTAAAGGGTCAAAGGTTAAAAGTTAAAGTTAAAAGTTGAATTTAAAAGATAAAAATTAAAAAGGTTAAAATTAATTTTTTAATTTAATTTTTAATCTTTTATTTAAAGGATAAAAAATTAAAAGTTAAAATTATTTTTTTATCTTTTAATTAAAAGTTAAAATTAATTTTTAATCTTTTAATTATTCCTAAAACTAAGGGTATGTCCTCTATAAATTAAAGTGACTTTCATTTGAGAATTATCTTCACAAAAAGAACTTCCTCTCTGTTTTCGTGGGGCATCTTATTTTCAGCAGGAGTAGTAACAAGTTTTATTTTCAGCAAGATCAGTAACAAGTTTTATTTTCAGCAGGAGCAGCAACAAGTTTTGTTTTGTTTTGTTTTGTTTTTTTTTTAATCTAAGACAACCGAGTTTTACTAGCAGCCCAGCTAGAGGCTTCCCTACCAGGCTAAGCCTTTGTCATAGGCCTTATTTACTCAGCCAAGAGAAAGTTAGGGCCTACTCCAGCAGGCTGTGGATTATTTGAGATCTACCCTAGCAGGTCGAGCCCTGTTAGTGCCTCTTTTCTTCAGCAGCAGACAGGCCGAGCTTGTTAGGGTCTCCTATCTTCACCAACAGATGAGACATAGCCCTAATTAGGGCATACTTAGTTCTGATCAGCCTTTTCTGAGTAGGCCAAAGTCAGCTCAGTCTCTGCTTTAGTCAACTGCAGTCAACACCAGTCAACTTCAGCCAACTGCAGTCAACAACAAATCAGAATTTGATCTCTTGGTTTAAGTGTGACAAAGACATTTATGATGTAAAGTCTGATTATTGTATTTGCCAATGTAAAAATTCAATCATCTCATATTGAGGAAGATTATCATTGTTTGGGGTTTTATTCCTTGAAAGGTTTCCCCGTGAAAAATTTTGTGTTCTTGTGGATGTCTTCTTATTTACTGCCAATGATCTAATGCTCATGAATTTTAAGATGAAAAGTTCTTTTATGTTATCTCAGATCTATGTTAAAAATTAACAATAAATACATAGAGGGGGGGACAAATACTTTTGTTATCTAGGTATAGTCAGCTTAAGAAAGAAAAATTAAATAAACCCTAAATTTTTAATTTGAGGAAGAACGCAAGCAAAAAAAAGGTGAAAATGGAAATCAAAACCAAAATTGAGAACCTACCTCAACTCACCTATGGTCATTAGGGTTGGGATCCATTGCTGGCTAATTTTCTAGCCGTCATCTTGGTTAAGATTGCTTAGGTGCTTCTCAATTTCAATGGCCTCCCTTGGTTTTCGATTAAAATAGTGGTCTTCCTTAGCCACAATCTTAGTGTCCTCTGTGCAAATATGGTGTTTATATCCTCTTTTTGTATTTGTCCCCCTTTGTGTATTTATATAATCTTTCCTTCATTTTTTCTCCCAATGATGGACCTCATTGGTAGGTCTGAAACGCTAAAATAAAAATTGTTGTGGGATTTCCAAAAAAATTAACCCAATAAATACTTATACTTGCTTTGCCTCTGCTCCTATATGGAATGGTTTTTTTTTCCTTGTAAGAAGTCGTGGAAACCACTAGCCCTGATTATGGGGCCTAACCCGGTGGGGACATCAAGTGAGGCCCTTATATATCAATGAATAGCCACCCGGGGATTTGACCTCGAGACCTTCTGCTTACAACTCACAGCTCTCAACCACTTGAGCTAACCCACCGAGCTACCTATATGGAATGGGTTGTATGAGTATGTTGTTAATAAATATTTAATAATAAAATCTCCTTTCCTCTTCTTCACAAGTTAATTTTCTTGATTATAATGATGTGTTATTTTAAGAGTGATATTTTTTTAAGTGGTAGATTTTTTATAAAATCTTTGAAAAAATTAAAGATGCTATGGATACATTTATCAAGACCATTGTAACACAATAAGATAAGGGTAACATTTAATTAGAGTTAAATGATTTGAGGGAAACCCACCCAAAGGAAAAGGTTTATGAGTAAGGAAACAAAACAATTAAAGAGGACATAGTGACAAATCCCTAATGGTTGTTCCAAAGAAGGATGTAGACAATTATGATACTATAGCTTTGATATTGACCCTATTTCATTTATGAGGTGAGTGTGATGATGTGGATGCAATTACGTTGAAGGAGTTAACTCTTCCACCCCAAGGTCTTCCTCTTGAGTGCCAATCATAGTGGGTGAAGAGAATGTAGGGTGTAGAGAATTAAGACTAAGAAGAGAAATCGAGTTCTTTAACCATGCTAGATAAATGCAATGGAACTAGTGCTGCCTAAAATTCAAACATCCTCAAATCAATCATTGGAATGGATGGATATAAGGATGAAAAACAAAGAAAGAGATAGCATATACATGATGCTCGACCAAGACAAGAGGAACAATACTTGTCTTTAAATGTTGTAAAATAATGAACTTTATCTAGTTGTCCTTGCCCAAAATTTGTGACTAGTCATTTAAACTCACACAAAGTGTTAAAACTTGAATATTGAACCTAGAGTTTGTTTTTCTTCATCATCAAAGAATCTTAACACATGTTGAACAAGCCAAATTGGTTTCAGTGAAACGTAATATACTTTAAATGATAAATTTTCTTACTTTAAAAAGAAATGTGACCAATTAATTTCAAATATAGAAGATTTTTTTCTAAAGTATCTCCATAAACATGATTAGAACAAGTGTTGAAATTTTACATTCAATTTGAATGTTTTTATCTATTTTAAACATTGTTTACTTCTAGTTGTGGGATAAAATCTTTCGAGTAAAATTATCAGCCCATCAATTTTACAGGTTAGAACATTGACCACCCATAATTTTCTACTAATAAGTGTCTTGTATGAACGAATTGATATATATATAGTTTAATACTCTTCTTGTTTAATAGTTTTCTTCTTCTAATGTGGACTCTTATTTGATATATATTAAATAAGAGGCAACTTATGAGAAAAAAAACCTTAAAATAAGGAGAGATCTCATTTTAGCTCATGACCACTTCATAAATTGAAAGTTCCAATATTAGGGATCCAAGACTTGAGTACTAGGCGACAAAGGAAAGAAAGTGTGTTTAGATATTGTTGATTTGGTTTAAGTTGGACATTACAACATCAAGAAGCATTTATGAGGCATAATTTTGAGCTAGTAGCCAACAATTTTATTTCAATTCATGTAAATTTATTTACTTTTAATTTGTATTTATGTTGAAAATGTGTTTTTGATTTCTTTATCATATTATTTGGGTCATTGAAAACAATCAATAAAATTAATGGAACTTCATGATTTTTTTGTTTGACTAATAAGGATAAACGTCAAATTTTAACATTGTTTAGAACCAGCATCCTTGTTACTAAAAACAATGTTTCACTAAAAGTTGTGTGATATTTTTTTTTAAAGCAAATGAGTATTTTTATATATTATAAAGAGGTTGTGGCATACCAAATCAGTCGAAGATCACAAAAAGGACCAAAAAATTGTACAATCAAGCTATATCAAGTTGAGACATTAAGCTACAACCCCTCACTAAATAGCAACACAATGCATGATTGTAAGCTTGCTTGTTTCTCCTACAACTATATTGACGAACAAAGACACCCATAATTATGATACAAAAATTAAACATTATCCTATTTTAAGGGAAATGGTGCTTGCTATAAGCTTCCTCCATTAAGACATCATCTTGCTCTTGCTTTCCCTCTATCTGGAACTAATAATGATCAACAATTTCAAGGCTTGTCTGCTCCACTATGACCTATTCATTACCATTCCCCATTGTTGAACCCTTTGAAAACATTGGTTGCCTTGTTGTTGAATGAGTCCCTACAGTAAATTCCAATATCATGTTGTAATGTTTATCCATTCCCTCTTCTAGTCGATCCAATCTAACATGACTCTCTTGCATTTTAGTTTCCAACTCTATTAGTTTTTCCCCTTGAAGATCTAATTGTTTGGTCAATTCCCAATGGCTTGTCTCATGCCATCTACTTGCTCTTGAATTCTCCTCAACATTTCCGTAAGGTCTGAAATGTTGTCTGTTCCATAATCACTAAAGCATGGGAAACTAGCCATTGGGTAGATGTTGATTGAAGGATTTAAGAGGGTAGCTATCAACCTACAATGTTTTGATTCTTTTGGGTTTATTTCCACAATTTATAGACCACTCACCGCCTAAAAACATTCCCAATCTATCTCTTTGGCATAGCAAAAAGCAACCTAGTTTAAAACCGGTTCAACTTCCTCCAAACAATAGACAACAAAGGGGAGAATTTCGACACAATTTAACAAATTGCATCTAACCTAGGATATGTAGAAGTGCCCAGAAACATAACCATTAATTCCAAGCTAGACAGTTTCGAAACATACGCGGGTAAATTTAAAGGACTGATCAAACTTACCACTAACCAGAAGACCCATGTGCGCTTGTTGAAGATAAAAATAGCCGTTTTTAGAATAGGAACTATAAAGACCACAACTTCCCCTAATAATCACCATCCCTTGCATGGGATACACCCCACCTCCACACTCGAACCGGATTAAATGGGATTTAAAATCATGTACCGAATCTATCTCTCCATAGGCTTGAGGTCTGATATCACCCAATATGCACAGGGTGTTCACTGGACATAAGACTTAATCCATCTAGGGACCCTCTAGTCCCCCATCAACATCAAGAATTCTTCTGCCCACTTGCATTTCCTTTTTCACTTCCTTTGTGATGGTCAAAGGAAGTTATTTGTGAAATTTTGACATCCATTACATGTGTAAGAAGGATAGCTTGAGTGAGTCACTCTTGTTATGACAAATTTGGAGTGTTTTTTTGACCTAGTTGAACTTAGATCATAGTGATAAGAGTTCAACACGGTTTTTTCACTCACACCTCCAAAGCCAAAGTGTGTTATAACAAAGGTGCCTCGGTTTGGTTTCTAAGTCCTTATGGCATGATGTCAAAATTAGTTAGTCACCATGGTCCTATCTTCATAGTGGAACTAGATTAAACAGGATTTAAGATCATGTACCCAATGTATCTCTCCATAGGCTTGAGGACCGTTATCACTCAGTATGCACATGGTGTTCACTAGACATAAGAATTCATCCATCTAGGGACCCTCTAGTCCCCCATCCACATCAGGAAGTCTCTTTCCCACTTGCATTTTGGTTTGCACTTCCTTTTTTATGGTCAAAGGAAGTTGTTTATGAATTTTTGACATCCATTACATGTATAAGAAGGATATCCTGGGTGAGTCATTCTTGTTATGACAACTTTGGAGTGCTTTTTTTACCTAGTTGAACTTAGATCCTAGTGATTAGAGTTCAACATGTTTTTTCACTCACACCTCCAAAGCCAAAGTGTCTTATAAGAAAGGTGCCTCAATCTGGTTTCTAAGTCCTTATGGTCTGATGTCAAAATCAGTCAGTCACCATGGTCCTACCATCATGCATGAACTATTAGGTCCCTTGAGGAGAAAAAATTGACAATAAACTATGTAAAAGGTGTTAAGGGGGTAAACAATTGAAAAATGAATATTCCGGCCACCTCCTCCCCTCAAAGGGAGTGTATGCAAGTGTCTCCCCCCATCCATGGGAGGAATGTGACACCCCCTCCTCACTTATGCATGGTTTGCATGCTTTTGGTTCAACACTGGGATCTCCTCCCAAAGGTGGTGCCCCTCCTCGGGAATTATCTCCTAGTTGTGGCATCAACTCTTAGTGAGCGCATGTCAATATCCACCAAAAGTGGGCACCCTATCCTAGCATTGGCCCTTAACTCCACATGTGGTGCATTATCTCTTCTTGTGCATGATGTTGCTTGGATCTTGCATGATCTCCTCTCATATGTGGAAATTGGAGGCCCAGTCAAGGCTAGTTCATTAAGCTATTGCTTTATTTCTTCTCTAGGTGGTGCATTCGGGTTTTGGGAGATCACTTCCACGTGTGACTCTCTCAATATTGCATTCATGAGCTCAAGGGGGGTGCATCCTCTCCTCCTTGTCCTATTTAAAGAAGCTTCTCCTCTCTCATATCTTGTTGGTTGTTGATCTTAGTACTGCTGTAATCATTCTCTATAGGAGATTCTTGGTAATATCAAGGAAGACTTTGGAGGGCATGCGTGGATCTACTTCTCATTTGTTTGGCTTGTTCTTGCTCATTGTTTCAACTTGGAGGTAACATATATCATTTTGCTTTGCTATATTCTTTTCTTCTTCTGATTGGTCATTGGAAGGGTACTATTACCCCATTGGATAAGAAATATATTAATTTAAATCTTAGTGTAGATCTTATCATTAATCTATTTGTGAAGGTTATTGTTTTTAGCATATTTACCTCAAAAGGATTATGCTATATTAATGCTCTCTTTGTGGATTGCACCCCGAAGAGAAAATGAGAAGGAGATCTATTCTCCCTTCGCATTTGATATCTTCTTATAGTGTACTCCTCTCGTCGAGAATGATGAGGTTAGCCTAAAGCAACCTTATTCTTTCGATGACCTTTCAAAGCAATGCCCCCAGAGTAGGTCTTCATCAACTCCATTGTTCACCTTCTTGGCACTAATCTCTTTCTCAACCTTCCAAAATCCAAAGAAACTTCTACTTTATGTTACTTTATCAATTTGGAATCTATATAATATCAAGGAAATGACATAAGTAGGTTTCAAATTTACTAGATCTATATTTATTTGTTGAACATTCTTGAGTAGATCTATAAAAATAGGGACAAATCCTCCTACATGAATGTGATTCATTCCACCATGCATGCATAGGTTTTCATGTAAAGATGTAATTTCATTATATGCATAATGTTGTAAAATAGTTGTAAAATGGATCTTATTTGGTCTTTCTATCACATTTCAGCTTGCTTCCCACTCTTTGGACAATGAGAAAATCTCATGATACTAACCTTTACATATTTTTAGATTTATAGCCATAACCTCTTCCGTTCATTAGTTTTCACTGTAACAAAAATTTGCAAGTTAAAGCCCCATCCAAGAGAGATCTAAAGGCCTCATTCCAAAGCTTGTTCGCTGTTGTTTTATAACATTTATTTGCAAGTCTCAAACAATGAGAATGCATCCCAAAGGAAGCTTGGATCAGCCACCATTCAACCCCCCACAATACCTACCAAACAATGAACTTACCTCACCACCTTCTCACATTCATTTCTCCTCTTACTGTAAACTTGACTGTTGGGAATAAGGACCAACAATACGCATTCTAAGGGCTACATAAGCCCATTGTAACCCATCAAGTAGAGTGGTGGTGTCACACCCCCGTACGCCCATCTTCACCTCATTTTCATGTGTGTGTCTTTTTTGCTTTTCTTTTTCTTTTATGTTTGACTTAGCAAAGTTCATTTTTTTCTTTAGTTTGCTTTGAGTAGTAATTATTTCATAATCACTTTCAGTTGGAGGAAGAACCTTATTGCAGGCTTTTATATCTTGGATATTATTCATGCATATTGTGATAAATCTAATCAACCCAACCAAATCTAAAACATTATGTTCATTCACTTACGCATATTGTAAATTTCACAATTAATTCCATCTAAGTTTAATTAATTCTAAAACATTCACACTAATTAAACTCAAAACTAATTCTCCCTAAAGAATATTTCGATGTTTATAAACATCCATAATTGTCATTTGTGGGCAAATTCTACAGTTGAGGGAATCTACTAGGTAGTGACCATTGGGAGCCGTCATGCTACATCCTCGATTGGTGTTAGCGTTGGACATTCCTTGCGACTCCAATCTAGTCCCCTCATCATGTGGTACCACACCTGACATCATTCCCGGACTCCTTTCCACGTACCTCGAGAATATTGAAAACTCTTCTCTCCCCTTAATAATTAACAAGCATTTCAATTTCACAATTTTACTTTGTTTCCACATTTTAGTAATTAAATAACATTTCTTTCATGCTTGTGAATTAATCTCTTGGTCTAGCTTGTAGGTATCTCTTGTTTTTCGCAATCATATCCTTTTTTGCCCAATGGTTAAAGCATTGATCTCCATGATATGCATGTGAAACTTTGATCTACTCAATGATTGTAGCATTGATTTCTGTGTTAGATATACTGCTAGATTAATTTCATAGCTTTCATTTTTTAACTCCGAAAGTCTCATTTTTCTAAAGCGACCATCCTTAGATTTTATAGGGTTTACCTCCCTTGGCTTTTGTTTAAGAGTTGGCCTAAACAAAAGGAGTTGAGTGTTGTGGTGACAATTGCACCCAACTCGTTGACTTACCCCCAATGTCGCTCTCAGTGAGTTGAGATTTTTCTCATGTCCACGTGTGGATCTTGATGGCGACAAGGACCAAATATGCTATTCGACTTGATTGCTCCCTTGTGCAAGAGAAATAGATTTACATGTCCTTCGTGGAATGCCTCTTGGATTCTAATTTAATTCTTGAGGGTGGGTCTTTAGACCTAAGTCTCTTTGCACCTTTAATTTTTGCCATGAGAGATGGTTATGGAACCCAACTGATGCTTGGAGGAACCTAGTTGTTGATAAGAACCCCTTTGTCCATGTGGGTGGCCTTGTTTGCCATTTGATCGACTTTCTTGTTATTGCAACAACATATGTGAAGGATCCTTGTCTCTTCTACATGGTTTAATTGCCAAATGATCCTTTGGATTATTCTGCTCAAACTTACTCCTTTTGCATTTCTTTTCCTAACTAGATTTACTATTATAAGCAAATCCCCAAAAATCATTATCTTTTTAACTTGATGGGTTTAAAGGATCCATAATTCTTGGTATAAATCATATGTCTTTGCTTCATTGTTTGAAGCAATAAAAATCATTATCTTTTTAACTTGATGGATCTAAAGGATCAATAATTCTTGGTATAAAACATATGCCTTTGCTTCATTGTTTGAAGCAATCCCCATGAATATGCAACCTTTTCATTTCCTTCAAAGTCTTAAAATCCCCTCCTCCTACCACAAGTGGTGTGAATTTAACATCATCTTTGTGCTTGAGTTGTAATGATTTAACAAAAAACAAAACATTAAAAATATCAACCATTTTTATCAATTTTTAAAATAAATATAATCTTGTATTTATAAAAGTACTATTAGGCTTTTTCTCAAATAAGAAAGGTGACTTGAAGTGATAAAAACCAAGTCAAAACTAATCATAAAAACTATTTTAAAAGGCTAATCCTATAGAGATATATGGTTTACATTTAAAATCAACATTCGTTGATTTTATTAAAAGCTTATTGAATTTGTTTTTATTTTTTGATTTTATTAATTTTTTTTGAATTTGTTTTAATTTTTTGAGTTTATTAAAAGTTTTTTGAATTTGCTTGTGGTGTTAATCTGAAATAATAATTTTAAAATTTGTTTTTATCTTTATATTCTATTTTAGTGGTATTAATTTGGAAAAAAAACACTAAAATTAATTGTTCATTTTATTAATTTTTTTATGGGATCAAAATTTTCTTATTATTATTTTAAATAGAAGATTGAAAGTTATAATGAAATATGAAGACAAAGTGACTTAGATGGTATATTTTAGTTATTAAAATTTTATATTAATTTGAAGGTTTTTACTTATTTTGAGTTTTTTATATTTAATTGTGGAGAAGAAATCAACAACAGCAGCAACAACATCAAGATGGAATGAAATTACCATCTTGTAAATTTTAGAGATTAGAAAACTACCTACTTGTCATTTTCTTTTTATAGATATACTCTATAAACCAACTTTTTTGTATATATATATATAATTTTGAAGTGGTTAATATTCTCCTTGTTTTATGGTTTTCTTCTTATAATGTAGACTCTTATTTAATATATTAAAGAATAGTTAGTTTACAAGAGTTCAAATGGTCACGAGTCAATCTAGACCTTTCCTTAATTTAAGGAGCTCATATATACATATATATATATATATATATATATTAAAAATTAAATTTTAATTCAATATATGGACAAAACACTATGTGAACTAAGAATGAGAAGTTGAAACTTTAAATATGGATGATATAATGTATTATATTTGGAAAAAGAAGTTAAAACTTCAAACATTGGTGAGCTTGAAATTTCAAACATTAAGGATATAAGACTTATGGTTAGATGTGATGATGGTTAAAGCTCTCTTATTTATATTATTTTCACCATTTTTAAAAAATAAAAAATACAAGTCATAAAAACTATTTCAAGAGGCAAACATAGTGTGACCATAGTGTGACCATGGCCAAATCATAATGACCATTTTAAAAGATGAAAATAGGATGACCATCTCCACTTCTGTGAGACATCATTTTCTATCATTCTAAAAAAATTTAAAATCATAAAACTATTTCAAAATTCATAACACACTACCACCACCCTCCACACTTCTTGATTGGGTCATCACTCTCCATCCTTCTAGAGTGTCCTCAATGTAGAAGAAGAGGTTCCTAGAAGGCCCCCCTTGGCCTTCCTTTCGTGGTGAAAGGTCAAAGTCCCCAACCTCGCTTCCTACATAGTTAGTCCACAAGAACATCATATTCCCCTCTAACAACCCCATGGCAAAAACGTGCACGTAAGAAGCTCAGCAGTGGACTTTAACGACCAGCCAACTCTATTGACCGAGCTAAATTTATGGTCAACGCAGCGCGCAAGTTGTATTTGCAAATTTGACCAATCACGAGACGACACGTGCCATTATCGCTGCCGGTGACACCCTGGAGGGACGGTGGATTTGCGTCAACAACTAACCCGGCCGGCTTTGGAACTCGAGCTGGCGTGGGTTCGAACCGCACCTAAAGTAAGGGATCCAATAGCTTTTTCGTTTTTTATTTTGTATTTCGCCGACCCGAAATAGCTTAATTTCGGAAATAACTTATTAAAATATATGTAATAATAGTGTGTGTATCCGCCCTCTTCGCTCCACTTGAATATATAAATTGTATATATATTCAAATCGGGTCCCAGTTTGTATGGTTCATAGTTCCTTCGTCTCCAAACCCTGGACGGAAGTCTGGTCTATAAAAGGCGTCGAAGAAGAGTTACTGAGCGCCATAGATCGATATCTGAGTTCTTGGAAATCTTCTGTCGGAGGGCCATTTCTTCGTCCGCGGTGTGTCTGAGCCCGAGAAAGAAAAGGTGAGGTTTTGGCACAAATTTCAGCCCCCGTTTGTTCTTCTAAGATTTCTCTGGATAAGCTGGATTTTTTGAGGGTTTCTGGGGTATTGGCGAGGGATAGATTGACATCAAAAAAACCCAAGAGATCTTTATAGGGTTTTCCGAGGGCTTATAGTGAAACTGAACACCCTTTGAAGAGAGTGACGGATTCAAACGAAAATTGACTGGGGAGATTTGTTGGGTTTTCTGGGTTTCGAAGGATTAGCCGGGTTTTGAGGTGTTTGCACATGGTTTGTTGGTGGGAGACCGAGAACATTGTTTGGTTGAATTGGGCAGCGGGTTTGCAGCTGAATCCTAGGCTGTTGCATCCTTAAACAGTTTTTTTTCATTTGCGGTCTGGACCTTAGGGTTTGGACTTCAAAGAAACTTTCAAAATCAGTCTTAAACAATAAAAAGAAGATGTCCATTCTACCCCAAAGCGATTCCCTGATAATAAGGGAAGTTTGGGCAGATAATCTGGTGGAGGAATTTGCTATGATTCGCGAAATTGTGGACGATTACCCATATATTGCAATGGATACTGAGTTTCCTGGTATAGTGGTAAGACCCGTGGGCAATTTCAAGACTGCTTCAGAGTTCCACTATTACACTCTAAAGTCTAACGTTGATATACTTAACCTTATTCAATTGGGTCTCACTTTTTCAGACGAGGATGGGAACCTGCCCCGGTGCGGCACTGATAAGTATTGCATCTGGCAATTCAATTTCCGGGAATTCAATCTTGATAAAGATATGTATGCCATCGATTCTATTGAGCTTCTGCAACAGAGTGGTATTGATTTCAAGAAAAACAATGAGAATGGAATCGATGCACAGGTATTTGGTGAGCTCCTAATGTCATCTGGCATTGTTTTGAATGATACTGTGCACTGGGTCACGTTCCACAGTGGCTATGATTTCGGGTACATGCTGAAGCTTTTAACCTGCCAGGTGTTGCCTCCGACGCCAGCTGGCTTCTTCAATTTGATAAACATGTATTTTCCCACCGTGTATGATATCAAGCACCTGATGAAGTTCTGCAACAGTCTCCACGGCGGATTGAATAAGCTGGCTGAATTATTGGATGTGAAGAGAATTGGGGTGTGCCATCAAGCTGGTTCTGATAGCCTGTTGACATCCTGTGCATTTAGGAAATTGAGAGAAGGTTTTTTCAATGGTTCTACTGAGAAATACGCAGGTGTGTTATATGGTTTAGCTTTTGACAATGGCCAGAGTGTTCACTGAGCTTTTGAGATCAGAGAGCAATGTCTTGAACTCTCATCTCTTTGTACACTTTTTTGGGCAAAATCTGCCGCTTAACTTATTAATATAAGGTGGGTTTAATAATATTTATGCATATGGCTTCCATTTTTGTCATTGCTGTTGAGTGGGAAGCGTTCTCTCTATGTGTGTGTCTGTGTTTTATTCTGCAATTTTTGGATTTATATTTTTGTACAAATACAAACTCTATTCCAGAAAGTCAGTGCATTGCTGTATTATCTTGAACATTTTTTGGGTGGTAGTTAAGCCTTTTTTGATTGGAGAAGTTACAAAGCTGTCACAGGAGTATGCATTACATTACATTGACTGAAATTAAATGAAATTTATATTAATGCCCATGAATGACTTAAATAGGTTAATGTTTCTGGGAAGACTAGTAATCAACACCAACGAGTGTCTAGAGCAACTCCAAAAACGAGTGACCAAAATTCAACACCTAGGTTAGAGGTAGAGTTGACACTAAAAAGGGAAGGAGGTGAACTACAAAAGCTATACATGTAGCACGTAATATATCTGAAAATAACACTACTGCAGCAAGGGAAATGAATTGAGTTATTCCATTGAGATAATTGAGGTGCATTCTAAATCTCAGGTGCAGCAAGGGAAATGAATTGAGTTATTGCATTGAGATAATTGAGGTGCATTCTAAATCTCAGGTGCAGCAAGGGAAATGAATTGAGTTATTGCATTGAGATAATTGAGGTGCATCATTCTAAATCTCAGGTGCAGCAAGGGAAATGAATTGAGTTATTGCATTGAGATAATTGAGGTGCATCATTCTAAAGTTCAGGTGAATGAGATATGTCACATATTTTTATGTAAACTCTTATAAACAAATAAACTGAGGATTACAATGTAAGAAAGAAAATAAAAAAGCTGACTGTTAAGTTCCATAATGTAAAAAGGACATATGCAATAATTAAAAAAACTTACATATATCCATCTTAACTTGAGATCTTGTAAGCATCAAGAGGTTTGTGCCTCAGTTTATGTTTGATTCCTTTTGGTGTTTAACTGATCTAGAGTTAGAATGGATATATGTTAGTGAGAAGAGAAGCCATCATCCCTATCAACCACTATAACACTGAGTCTGATAATGTATCTTGAGAGTGGCCAGGACCAAGAGTGCCAAGAAATAAACACCCTAGTTGTACCCAGACTCAGAAGATGAGCCATCGGTCTCTGTCAACCACCATGAATGTGCTGATTCTGAGCTTGATAATGCCATTGCCTACCTACTGTGAAGTCCAACATTGTCTCGCTGACATTCTGTCGATTGTGCTCGTGACACCAGTATTAGCTGGATGCGTGATGGACACAGTGGCTTGGAGAGGCTGAAAAGAAGGTGACCACTTTTGTGGTATGTTTGCTGTAATGGCTATTGCATTCTATTTAAATTACATCGTTTGTGCTGCATAAGGCTGTCTTGGTCTCTTATGATTTATAGATTGTAAATAAAAGGATTTGGATGTACTACAGACAAGCTGAATTAAAACAGATAAAAAAGTTTTCTTTTTATTAGTGAAAATTTAATCTTAATATGTTTTGGCTTAGATTTCTACTCCTTGCAGGGGGCATATTCTTTTTGTAGCTTTTTATGTTGTACAAGTCCTGAGAACATTTTTAGTTATTATTCTAGGTTTTAGATACGATCACTTTGTTTGTCATTGTGCATGAGTTGTGGACGTTCATGTGGAGATATTTATTGTTTCTGTAAGTGGAGATATTTATTGTTTCTGTGGGTGTTGTTCATTTTTGAAGAATTTCCGGGATGATGAGTTTTGGTCGACTATAAACACATCAGAACAAATCGGGCTGCTCTATCAATAGTAGATAAAAGGTCGATATGCACCATGCGTAGTATTCAACTAAATTGAATTGTAAATTGTTCGTAAAAACAAGACCTAAGGCATTTCAGAAGTCGGGATTCGCAATGGACGTAAGCTATTAGATCATGAGATTACAACCTTTAAATGTAAGGCTTTCAAAGAGATAGGTTATAGCATGGCAAATAGAAAAGGCACAAAAAATTTGGAAGAACAATGGAAAATTGAGCAAATGTGGCAAATTAGGGAAAAATTGTTAAATGGAGGTATCTAGCCCTCTTTGGCACTCCACTTTGAAGGGATTTTAGTGCATTCTATGAGTTTTATTCACGATGTAGTTAGGAATGAAGCCTATGAAAGAGAGGCTTCACCTTATTTGCAATTTGTGATTTCAGCTGTGAGAGAAGACCTTAAAGCCATGTTGTGGCTGTGAAGGAGCCTTGGGCAGATTTGGAGCTTTGACCTATTTTTTTTGAAGGGCTGATATTTTCATGTAAGGCTGCTATTTTGGTACCTGTATTCTTCTTCTTCGCTGGGACATAATATATTACTTTTCATGGTGGGTTTGATTAGCAAATGGACTGAAAGAAAATATCTGTCTATCTTCTTTAAGCTGTTATGATATCAGAACTGGGATATGTAATGTTAATAGTTATTCAATAGAAGATTGTCCTATTGCTTCATATGTTATGTTTTGATGTCACACATTTATACAAGTGATGTCACACATTTATACAAGTACTCAATGGTTGTGTTGATGTATCTATTTGAGCATCTGTACTTGGCTGTACGTGAAATTTCAGATCTGTCATGACTGGTAAACAGTGCTGTTAGTATGTTTCTTGAGTTATTATTGCTTCATAGTCAAGTTCAAGCACGTAGTGTTGCCCCTGACCCCTTAACCCTTGGATAAGGCACTCATTCACTGAAAATCACCATTATTGGAAACCAATAAATTTTCTGTTTTGTCAATAAAAAAATGTTACAGGGCATAAATGACAGATTGGCAATCCTAGTAGGGAATCTCTCCTTGTGCTGGAAAGGAGCTAGTGTAAAAAGAGAGAAGCAACCACTAAGGTGTAATATCCCAATTTTGAACCCATTGCATTAAAATGTAAATGATGTAATATTGTTATAAAATCGTGGTGAGGAGATCAAGGCGAAGGCCCCGCCATCGATTTAATGATGCATATGGTTTGCATGCTAGCCACACACAATGGAATTGCAAATGTCATGTAAATATGCATTTTAATAAAATACCCACAACTAGCTATGCAATGCAACAAGAGATGGGGGCATGATTTTACAAGGAATTGGGAGAGAAATATTCAAACCCTTGGATCCAATCAAGTCAAGCCAAGTGTCAATGAGAGAACCCATAAACTCTCAACTATCCATGTTGACTTTTGTACCCAATCATTTATTTCTTCCAAGAGTTGGTTACGGTAGTTAATGCCTTGGGGAATGGGGATGTATGGCTGTCCAAATTCGAGTATGGGCAAGCCACCATTTTGGAAAAACGTGTTTTTGCTTATTGGGCAAGAAAACACCTATGAATTGCTCCCCAAGCCATTATTCACCATTGCTTTTGCTCCCTCACGCAGTCTGAGCTAGCTGGGGCGTTTTCCTTTACGTTTTCCATCTTTTTCTTTCATTTTCCATAGCCGAGAATCCGTTTTTGTGTTGTAAAGCTGTGGGGAACAAAATAAATCTGATTTGGGCATCCTGGGAGGTTGTTTTCTCCATTTAAATGCCCCTATATCTGTGGGAAATTCGAGTTGTTCCCTTGTGGTCGATTTTTTCCCTCCCTATAAGTCGTTTTGTTGTGCCATGATTGGAGAAAACTCATGGACATCATGTTTTGTAAATCCTCGTGTTAAAAATGGGTATCCATGCCCAATAACTGAGCTTGCTGTGTATTGGTTGGGTATCCATTGTTTTGGCTTGAGCTTGAATGCAAGCATCCAAAAATAGAAGGGTTCACATTGGCCTGATAAACTCAGCTGTGGACTGGTTTGTCTTAGATGTGAAGTTTCCTTGGGCTGTGTTGAGCTTGAGAGTCCCATTTTCCTTGTAGAAATCATGCCTAGCTTGGGGGTGGCAGTTGTGTTGAGAGATTGATGAACACTACTGGCCTATGGTTGGGTGGAACGTTGCAACGACATAGCTAGTTGCTTGGGACAACATTACATTGAGATAAGTATTCTCTCTATGCGTATTTTACTTCTGCAATGTTTTATTTAATTATGGACTGTTTCTGTTTCTATGTTGATTTGCATCTGCACACATTTGTTTTATTTGTATGAATCTAATGAAGTGGGCTGAGTTTTTGGTAAAAAGCCCAAGATCTGTAGTCATGTTCCCTTCCTTGCGTTGGATCGATGGGAGGGGACGTGATATGAGGTCACTGTGAGTGGTTCATCTTTGGGTTTGACTTGAATAATTTGTGAAGTGCAGATTTAGAAGGTAGCATGTGCCATGTATTATGGACCTTCGGCAGCCTATTTATATCTTCCATCTTGTATCCTATTGTGTCCATTGGGACTTCCCATGTGATCTAGTAGCTAATTTTCTCTTTTGCTTTATTTTTTTTTCTAGGTAAATATCTCGACTCAAGGCAAACCCCTAGGCACTTCCCCTCATTTTGAGGATGGTACTCAAGATAAACCCTAGATTTTCCAGGGCACAAGGCCAGGTCAACAATAGGGCACGAAACCATTACAACAATATACTCATTATGAGCTCAACATGATAGAACCTGGGTGGGGAGGATAACACTCCATCCCACAATCACTCGGGTTAGACCCAATTGTCAAATCTTAGATTTAGTTTATTTGATCTAGGAGATGCTTTTGCACTTGCATGTTGTACCTTTCTTTTCTTTTCTGTACTCTTGTAGTCCCATTGACCTATTTTTGGTCATTTGTTGGACATTAATATATGTATCTAATTAAGAAAAACATGTCAATATAAGAGAAACAAAAGTTCAGGAAAGGAACAGGAAGACATAAGATTTGATCTACTAAAGGCAGGCTCAATTGAAATAGATAAAGGGTTCAAGCACTTCTACTCCACCCCATCATTGCACTGAGCGAAACTAGGTGCTCTACAGCCCAGTATGGGGGAGATGTTATAACGTGTATGATGTAGCGTTACATCTAATAAAATGTAAAAAACACTTTTTTTAATTAAAAAATAATTAAAAAAATTCATGTCGGCTCATAAAATAAAAAATTATGGAAAGTATTTAAAAAAATCCATGTTGATTCATAAAATAAAATATTATGAAAAGTAATTAAAAAATAGATGTTCGTTTATAAAATAAAAACTTAAAACTTAAACCCGGATCTATAAATCAAGAGAGATCAAATTTCTTGAGTTTAAATTTAAAAAAAGAAATACACCTCAAGAAATTGGATCCCTCTCGGTGCTTGATAGATATGGGTTTAAGATGGATCTATGCTGGTAGCTTTTGCAATGAAAAACGTCTTATGTATTGGCAAGGTAGCTTGCTAAGCTGCAAGTTTTGGTATTGCTACCAGCTAAAGGCCTTCACACAGCCCATATTCTCCATAACCTTTAAGGATCTTTTCAAAGTGAATTGTCTTTTTCCCACTTCCACCGTAAGAAGATTCCCTGTAGAGAAAACAAAGAGAGCTCTAGCTGTGCAGTTGTTTGAAACAAATATTGGAGATAATATAAATGGGTATAAAGAAAAGGGCTTGCAAATTCAATTGCGTTTTGCAAGATAATTCAGCTCTGTTGGACATGATCAATATATATTGGGCAATTGGCTTCACGGTAGGTAAGCTTTTGTGTAAGAGTTCTTGTTTCTGTAGTTGACTTATTCATGAAACTGTGGTTTCCAAGCTTCATCTCAGCCAACATAGCATGAACTCAACCTTTGTATGGAAAAGACTGCCAAGTCTCCTCATATATATTTGGGAAGTGAGATTTCAGTTTGTGTGGAGTAGTTTTAGAAACTAAAATGCCAATCTGTGGTTGAATGGCCTGGAAGCTGGCATCTGTAACGTTTCCTAAGGTTTAAGTGCCTCTACCCTAGCCCATTGTCACTCCTGTCAAAAGGTGCCATATGTGTTCTCAAGGTAGCTTCCTAAGTTGGAAGTTTGGTGTTGCTACCAGTTGAGGGCATCCACAAGCATGGTAGTTACCACATTGTCGCTAGCTCAATGAACTCACACCAGGCCCAATGAACTCACACCCAGCATATTGGATTTTGTTCAAATTGTCAAGTCTCTCTCTCTCTCAAGCTGTGTCTGTTTATTTCTGATTGAGATCATCAGAAGCTTACTTTATCATTCACCTTGGAAGTTTGGCAGAACAAAGCTTTCTTTGAACCATACCTTGACTTATTCCGAATCAACTCTTACAACTACTAATATAGTTCTTCTTGTATAGTATACCTTTGTTCAATTTGGAAATGGATTAAGCCAAAACTCACATCGCCTTCCCCATTAGAGTGAATAGTCTCTCTAATTACTGCCAGCAAGCAACCAACTTGGGATTGGTGAAACAGTGCTCTAGAATTATCTCAAGGCAATTCTTGTTCTCACAACTATCATACAAACCAAAACAATGACAAGCAACCAAATTGGGAAAAAGTTGGAAACATGTCTGCAACAAGAGCCGCAACAAAGGAGCAGGATAATGGTTAAAAGATAATATGATTACAAAATATGACTTGTATAAGAACATTGCAGCTGTCAATTAATGGATGGGGCATTTTTTTTTGTTTTGGTTAAAAATCACAACTTTACAATCAATTAAAGAAATGACGTTACATTATGCAGATGCTTCAAGAGGATTCAGAAAATCCATATGGAAGAACACTAGTGACATATATGAGCTAAAGAAAACACCCAAAAATGTTAAATTTTTGGTTAGGGTGGTCAGGGTTTGAACTTTGAAGCAGAAAATAAACAATCAATGTACTTCAATGCAAAATCACTTTTAACAAACTAATACTGAAACGAAATAGTACAGCAGTAAATAGAACTAAAACATAATTTTCATCTCTTTCAACTTTTTATCTTTAACACTACCAATTTGGTCACCGTGTTAAAATAATCTTCGGTAACATGTAACCAGCAATATAAGATTAACAGTAACAAGTACAATTAATAACAAGTTAGGGTACCTACCTTGGGTGTGGAACCCTTCCTGTTTTATACTCAGAAAATTGTACTTTCGGAAAAGCACTGTGCCTCTCAGAGGCCAGTCAACACTAGGAACCAGCAGACCGTGCTAGAGGGTAAGTACAAACCAGAGAAAGAGAGATGGAGGGTTGTAGTGCAGCAGTGAAGGTCATTGACAGTCAAAAGACAGCAACAATACTCAGCACATAGGTCTATCAAGGTCACAACACAGTAGGACCAGACTTTAACAAGATCTTAGCATAAAAATAAACTAGGTCATGAATCAGGTCACAACAAATTCTCAACCCTCAGATCAGATCCAAGTTAGGTATCTGTACCTAGATAAGACCTAAGGTAAAACTCAGCAAGTAGATCAGAACTGTAACAAAGAATCAAGGATCTAACCCCCAACACACACACAGAACAGTAGATCTGATATTAAATAAGTCTCTGCACTAAAGAACAGGCCTCAACAAGGTCTCAAAAAATAAATCAGGTCCAAGGTAAGACTCAAGGGGGTTACGGCCTTCCTACAACCAGCAGGAACACATTCAATGAGTCTCACATCAAGCAGAAGCAGGACACTAGACCTTACGGCCTTCACACTTGAGCCTTCAGCGTACTAGATCAGATCTTACAGGGCACACTGCCTCCACATTTATACACTTAGCAGGCAGATCTGATCTCAGAGCTCACGGCCCTCACAAGCATGCATTCAGCAGTGTCATGGTTCAGCTCTTTATGGCAGGTGGCCTTCAGAACAGTCAAAGAACAGCCAACTGACAGCACTAGGGTATGTGGCCTTCGCAATTTCTTACCCAGCAAGTAAATCTGAACCATAGAGCTCACGGTAGGCAGGATAAATCTCAGCTAGGTCACGGCCTAATCAAGAAAATAGCAGCAGCGAACTTTAGCAGCAATTTTGGAGTCTTTGACGGCTTGAGCAGTATAATAACCTTCAACATCAACCTAACAATCAGGTCTGAAAAGTGGTGATAAACAGCAGGTGGGCGATCTAACCAAGTAGCAGAGAAGTCCTCAAACCCTTGACGTCAACCTTAAGAAAACAGAGCTGAGAACTGATATTGTTGTCTTGTCAAATGAGGAACAATAGATCTTAATATATAGGATCTTAGTGTCTTCTAGAGAGTTCATTAATTTATTCTTTTATTTAGTTAGGGTTCCATTAGATTAGGAGTGTACCATCAAGTAGGGGTTAAGACACCAATTAATAAAATCACTTAATAATATAAAATATAGGTGAGGTGTCTGTTATCACATATATAGAAGCCGGGCTACCATACATTATTTTTCTCATTCCAGTACACTATTCAGCCAGTTCCCTTACATTTGAGATGCTGAGATGAGCATCTAGATTGGATCACTATCAGATTGTGGACAGCAGTTGTATTCCCCATGCCATGACTGAGTTTCAGGACACTCAGAGAGATGACCGATGTAGCCATTATATCATTGGTACAGAGCAGACAGTAGTGCCCAGAGTTACGGCAGCGGTCTCAGAGGACAGAGGATGGTACAGGTTGATGTGCGTTCAGGTATATGACTCAGCAGGTATATCATGGTGTTATGGTTAGATTGCTTTTATACTTATTCTTATAGCATGTCTTAGCACTTAGTGTCATGATCTGGCGATCATATAGATATATGGACCTGGTTGATCTATTATATATATTATATTATCCCTACTCAGACTTAGAAGTTCACTATTCATACTCATTGGTGTATACCCTCCTTAGGGAGAATAGAGGTGATCATTACACCATGCTTTGGCTTGCTAGTGTTGGCTCCATCATTTCATTGTCTTCATCCATCCATGGCCTACCTTTTAGATTATCACCCTGACTTACTACTTGACTAGTGGCATGGAGGACTTTTCCCCGCTGTAGCCTCTGTATTGGATGAGCTTCCCTGTTTATTGTGTCTCGGCTATGAGTTGGTGACAAAACTTACCTATGGTGAGTTGGAGTTCCTTGTGAATTCCCCCTAGTCACTAAAGTTGTGTTGGCTAAACCTGAAACTTTTAGTGCTGCCATGAATGCAAAATCTGGAAAAATGAAATGTTATATCTTGTATGAAAAGCCCATTCATGCAATGTGTTTTTAAACACACATGAATGAGAGGCATGCCAAATGAACATGGCAATGAAAATAAAATGTTATATCTTGTGGAAAATAAATACCTAGGTAAACAAGCTGTCCATGACACACCTAGAAGTGCTCAGGTAAACAAGTGCCTTAAAAACACACCTGCAGCAGAAAGCCTAAAAGAAAAAATGTAAATCTATGCAATGTGTTTGTAAACACACATAGATCAAGGCTATGAAAACTTCAGGCCCAAAAAGCAATGGAACTTAAATGCTATATCTAAACAATTGCTGGCCTTATTTGTATTATGGATTGTGCGCATCTGTGAAGGTGAACAAACCCTCTTTAAACAACTCATCCATTTGTGAGACACCGCCATTCCCTGTGTTATTGCTCATTCAATATATACTATGGTGTATTCCCTTTCCCTTGCCAAAGTGTCACAAAGTCAAGACAGTTAAGTCATCCCTTAGCCTAGCCAGTTAATTTAAGCCTTCACCCTTCACTAGCAAATTGATCACAACTATGAAGTGAGTATGATCCTGAAAGTCTAGTCTGAGTAATAATAATAATTAACGACACTATATATTTGGATTTAGATCGCCAGTCATGATTACTCTGTGTTATAATTGTTATTTGAATAAGTTGTAGAGCATATATTAACCTTGACACTTTGCGGCAGCTATTAATGATGATCTGAGTTATATTTGGTCTTGGTTAGACCTAGTTTGACCATGGAGGACCATGGGACATGAGATGTTGGACCTTATGATGATATGGATAGATGATATATGGTCTATGTATACATACATGATGACTCTATGCAGCAGCTACAAGGTTATGATGATGATTCTGGGATTACAGCAGTGTTTGTATATGTACAGCGCATTATTATTGGCCTTGATCCGGTATATTGGATATTTATTTTGATCATGCAGAGATTCATATGGTGTATGAGTACACATCTTGGATGGATTTGGACTTTCTGAGTCCAATGGGACAGTTTGTTTTCAGTTCCGGGCACTTACAGTGATGATTTAGCCTCAGTAGGCTGTCCTAGTGCAGTTTTGGTCTGTCGGAGGCCCTGTCGGAGCAGATGTGATTTTTATCCGGTTGACCTAGGGCGCTGATGATGGAGGGGGTGGTCCAGCCACTTGTTTTTACCATATTACCCCCCTCCCGGACACATTGATGCCCTCACCTTGACAGCGCCAGCACTCCAGGAGGCTGTTTGGGGCAGTTTCACGCTTCCCGAGGCATTTCAGGATTGGTAGAAATGGCTATTGAGGAAATCGATTTGGGCTACTGAGGCAAAGTTATGGCATGGGATGATCAGTGATGATAGATCGGGACCTTCCACACCTTCTCCAGCAGTTTCAGCTTCATCGGGGCCCGCATCCATCACTTATGGCACTTTCTGTGGATTTTTGAGGTCTTTTGAGGACCACGACTTCACTATGGAGGCACGATTTGGTACATTCATGATTATTTTTTGGTTATTGTGCTATGGGGATTGACCAAGGAGGGATAAAATTACCCCTTGGACCCACCATAAGCCTCTTATGATATTTTGTCATCATGATTTGGTGGGATTCCCCTCTTATAGGGCGATTTTGTCCACTTACATTATATTTTATTAGTGATCCATGTATTTTATTGTTGAGCTCATCTCAACCATTGATTAGACATTTGTATCTTTTAATCTTAGCCACTCATTCAAAAAGTGGTTAGGGTTTTGGTGCCTCTCCTTCCTATTTAAAGGAGAGAGCCTCTCATTGTAAAGGGACTTTTGGCTCTGGATTATTGGAATAGAAAATTATTATTGCATCTATCTCCAGTGTTGTGGTGAATGTTTTTGGTGTTCGTTCGTTGGTTCTTCCTTTGCACTGAGTTATTGAAGATATTGTTTGCCATATATTTTGTACCACGATTTTGCATCTACAGGTGGAGGCCGATTTGCTTGGAGGAGGAGGTATTGGTAGGGGAAGACTCTCCCTACTTCTTCTTTGGAGCTCTTCGTTGGTAACAGGGAGTATTACTGTCCCAGGACCTTCTATTTCATGTTACTATTTGCATTTCTCTTGTATTTCTTCCATACTTGATCTTACTGATTGAATTTTCATTCCTTGGTTTGACAGGTAGAGGAAGGCGCACTTGTGGGCTAGGGCATCAAATTGGCAAGCAAATCAACAATCTCTCATTTGATCTCTGCGGGAATCTTCCTCAACATCAAGGCATCTCATCCACATCACTCAGGTATGAT
The DNA here is from genome assembly GCA_027924585.1 of Larix kaempferi. Taxonomy (NCBI): domain Eukaryota; kingdom Viridiplantae; phylum Streptophyta; class Pinopsida; order Pinales; family Pinaceae; genus Larix; species Larix kaempferi. The sequence goes on from BSBM01000399.1 coordinate 19,423,429, forward strand.
CTCAAGGTAAGTTCTATCTCCATGATCTATCCAATTGTCTAAAACATCTTAAAACCCTAAATTAATCAAAACCCCATTTTTACATTTTCTCAGATCTACTTAGATCTAGTGGGTTGTTGGGCGTAATATTGAAAACCCACCTCTATAGCATCCACGACATCCCGGATCTATAGTTTGGTGAGGATTGGCTTCCGTTTGACCCCTCTCCCATGCCAACTTAGCTTCTCCCAAGCAAGGCGCACTTCATTAGTTGAGCAAGTTGACCTAGATCTAGGTGGTGGGTGTTTGAGATTCCACTTGATTTGACATCTACACATCCAATAACACACACCCAGGTTGTTACTTTTCTGAAATTTACCTTGTGGGCCCTATTCCACATTTTAAGGGATTTAATCCCCATTTTGGACCACTTGGAAAACTTAAACTCAGATCTACTAAGATCTAACCGTTAGATTACCACGAAATTACAGATCCATACTCCTACTTGACCGATCTACCCGGATCTAAAGTTTGGATGCCATCCGACTTGTTTTGACCCACCTAACCCCACTTTTTAGCCTCCTTGGGCAAAGTCGCACCACCTTGGAGAAGTGAGTTGACTCACTTCCAGGAACTGGGTACTTGAGATTTGAAACCGGAATAATTCAACCTAGGTCTAGACTATCACTTTGTCAAATCTTGCCTTGGGGATTGCATTCCTTGTTTTAAGGGATTGTGGTCCGCTTTGGTCAAACCTAGATCTAGACACATTCATCCATCAAGACTTCTATTGCCCACTTGTCCCAAGTACTAGGAGTCCTAAACCACAAGTCAACCCTACTTTGACTCCACTTCCCAATTCCCAAGGCACTGGTTTCTCTCCAAGTTAATTCAACTTTCCTAGATTGTTGGATTGACTTGTGGTTTGACCTATGCATGGTGAACTAAACCCTTGAAGCTGTCATGTATCATGGTCAAGCTTGTCACTTGTACTAGTTAGCCCCAATACAACCCTTAACTACCCTGCATTGGACACGGTTCCCAAGGCAGTAGATCTTCTGACATTGAACTAGTACACTAGCCCTAGATCTCACTACAAACATTATAAGTCACAACTATGAACCGAAGCTACACCTATTGAACCCCTCACTTGGCTTGTGACTTCATCTTTAGGTCTAGGATAAACCATACACCTAACTTCACTTAGAAATACCCTGATTTGGTGTCTTGGTTTTGATCTCTCCTGTCGGGAGTAGATCGGGTCTCCCCCTTTGTTGTCTGGGCTAGATAACATAAAGCGAAGGTTGCCTCGACTGGCGTGACAACCATATACATTGGAGGTCGAGGTGATCGGGGTTGCACCTTTTGATTTGCCCTTCCCTATTGCCATCCATGACTGGATCCATCCATAGGGGTAACTAAGGTGGAGTGCAACCAATCATCATTGTCTCAAATGTACAAGTGTTCCATACTCTACCTTAAAGTTCATCATCACTGTATAAGGAAGGGTACACACTGGACAATGTCATCATGTGGTCCTCTAGACTACTCCTTAGGTCAAATGCTAGTGGCTCCATCAAGGGGTGGCCAGTCCCTTGAGAAGACCATCTAGCTCAACCATCTCGAAGACCTAGGAGAAGAGGACATTACACATCATCATCTTGGTCCACTAACCAAGATCCACCTGGTTAACTGACTAGGTATGTCACTGCAAGAACTACTTGGTCCTCATGACCAAGCATCTGCCTGGTCCTAGACCAGGAGGTCTCTGTCTCAACGTGCAGGACCTGCTTGGTCCTCGTGACCAAGAATCTGCCTGGTCCTAGACCAGGAGGTCTCTGTCTCAACCTGCAGGACCTGCTTGGTCCTCGTGACCAAGAAACTGCTTGGTCCTAGACCAGAATACCCTAGAGACAAATAGGGGCCCTAGCCACATGCTAGGGACTTTTGTCATGGCATCAACTTGCTTGGTCCCCGACCAAGAACCCCATGAGACAGCTGGGGGCCCTAGGGTACTTTCTAGGGTCGTACTCTTTACTCTGCCTGGTTAACTTGACCAGGAACCCTAGTTAACTAACTATGGTACCATCCTCTCTGAGAATGGGTCTCGCAGCTGCACTAACTTTAACAAAAAATAGGTGTCACAAACTAACGAGGAACACTGTCCTCAATCTAGCCTTTTTTGCCTTTATTCATTTTGACCTCTGTTCAAGCCCTTCGAAGGGTCTGCAAGAACTAATTGTAAATTGACATTCTGAATCAGATCTGGTTCCTTATTTGAATTTGAAGATACAGATTCATGAGTCCTTTTCATTCCTCTTGTTGGAGCTTCATTGACAGCTATCTCTGACCTGAGTGGAATCTCCATTTCTTCTTCTTGAACCTCTGAAGACATCTGTAAATCTTCTTTCTCCTCTTCTGATCCACAATTAATATCCTTCTCTACCTTTGTTGAGGGTGACTCTTCTGCTAACTGATCATCTTCATCATCCTGAAGCTTTTAGATTTGGGAGGATGACCTTTTTTCCCTTTTGGATAAGCTTTTGCTTGGAGACAAGAGTCCTTAATGTGCCTGTTTGATGACAAATCCGACATCGAAAAACTGTGTTTTCAAATTGCAAGACAGGTGTCCAATGAAGTTTATCTTGTATTCAAACCATCTTGTTGGAAGACCTTTCCTAAGATCGATCTCCACACAGACTTCTGCATAAGTGAAAGACCCCACCTTTGCATGCTCAATATTTGTCTTTAAATATTTTCCCAGAAAAAATTCTATACTTTTAAAGGCTACAAATTCTAAATATAGTGGCAGATTTGGAAGACGAACCCAGACATTTTGGAAACAACCATGGTGAAGAGATCAAATTCAGGGAACCATGAACTCATAAAGAGACCTCCTCTTCCCCAGAGCCAGTGTCTCTCCTTAAGAACCTTATGATAATCATCCTGATTTGTAAAGTGGAAAACAAAGAACCCTTGAAACAGATGTATACCTCACATTGTTTGGGCCAGTTCAAAAAAATCTACTGATACAATTTTTTGTGGGGCCAAAATTTATTGAAACAGCATATTATTTCAAAATTTTGATAATAGGATAGAAAATTGATGACATCCGGATGGGAGATCTCCAGTGCTGGCACCTCATCAAATTTCTCCACTAAGGACGAGGCATAACATGGAATTTGAGCTGCTTGTGTTTCCTCAACTACACTACAATTTTTGCTTGATTTCTTGCACATAATCTGATTTAGACACCCACAGAACTGATTTTCAGGAGAGAAGTTTTACCATAATTTGAAATCTGGCGTAGTTATCTGGGCTCCCTCGATGCTAGTCCAGTCCAGAGAAAGTATCAAGAATAGGCTTGAAACCTAAAACGTATTGAACAAGCATTTCTACGGACAGTTGAGAAACAAAATTTCTTCAAACACATTGCATGCATCCGCAGTTCCCTTGGATGCCAACGTGGAATACCACAACAACACAGAAGAATGTTGCCAAAAAACCTTGGACTCCTGCTTCTTGTCATGATCATCTTGCCTATCCTGATTGCACAATACATCCACCAGAGAACCCCTCCACTTTACCAGAACCATGTTGATCTCCTGTTTAGATTGCCTGTCCACACACAAGAAACGACTATGCCCTTGGAGGTGCTCTAGTGAAGCTCATAGATCTTTGATGCGAGCCCATCTCCTTTTGCCCTAAGTTGCATATCTACTCCAATGAATTGATGAAAACCCGATTAGTTCATTGGGACGCCCATTGATCATGCTTCGTCCTTTCCCTCTCACAAACAAATTTGACCCCAACCATCTTTTGCCAGTCGAAAACCTGAACAGAATCCACTGCCACCATTGATCAGATCTTCTATCTCTACAACCATTGAAGACAATCCAGAGTGTATATTGGCAGCTTATCCGAAGAATATCTGATATCATATCTCTCCTTGCACTATTGTATTATTTAAGGCATTTATGAGCAACTGAAATGGCCGGGGCAGTTGCTTATAAATGCCTTGAAGAATAATTCTCTGGAAATTTGGATCATTTCACAGTAATGTTTTTCTTATGCAAAGCATATTTTAGAAGATTGTTTCTAGAGTAGCATTTGGCATTCAACATTCTTATATGACACATCTTTTGTCATCTTGATCTTCTTACTCTTGGAATTTTTCTTAGTGGAGGCTAGTTGAGGTAATATTGTGTTCCACGGGGACGCGTTTCCTGCGTCCCGGCGTCTTGGGGACTCTTGACGAAACGTTTCCCCCCACCCATGCCCCTGAGATTTTTTTTTTTAATGTTTTTCCATTATTTTCACTTTTTACAATCCCTACTTAGTAGTTAGTACTACTTCGAAAATAAATCAATGTATTTAGTATTTACATTGCACAATCATGAATATACATCAAATGAAATATTATTTTTGGTATTTTATTTTTATAATTTTAGGGACGTCCCCCTGCCCCCACTGAATTTCCCTAAAATATGGGGGTGGTCTCCACGCGTCCCGAATGTGCGTTTCCTCGCTCCTGCGTCCCCCCGTCCCGTAATAATGCTTTATCAACAATTTTACTCACTACATCCACCTTAGGTTTGAATGATCTTGACCTTATCCTTCTACTTGGGCCACCCTCAAGTTCACTAATATGTATAGCATTAAAAAATGGCTTAATAATGAGAGCTTCAAGATATTTTTCTTAGTTCAAACAAGCATATCAACAATGTTTGTTATTAAAAACTCCAGTTATTCAAAAGTTACCTTTACCCGTGGGAGAAGAGGGAAGCAAAATGATTTGTCTCATAGACAACAATGTTTGTCAAAGTTGGGACTCAAGAAATTTGGCAAAACAGATCTCAACTCCAATCTCTGGACCTAATTTTCTATACCTTTTGTGTCTTACAGAGCATTTAGTTTCTTTTGCCTTAACTATGTCACATGACTCAAGCACGGAGGTTGCTGTTTCTAGTCCATTGGGAAATGAAACCACTAATTTGTCCATAGGTTCTGTGTCTACATCAACCATTTTCTCTCAAGTGTGGTTCACCTTAGCTTGAGCATAATATTTATCTTCTCCTTTTTGTTTTGGTTTCTTGTGAACGCAGCCACCAAGCAGACTAAGCCCCAAGATGCCCTTCTATGCATAGCACTTGTTGGAGCCACGAGCCAACCTTATTGTTCACCCCCCCTACACACTTCGACATTGGATACATACTCTTCAGATCAGCCTTGGACAATTTCAGGTTGGTTCTTATTATCTTCATGTTGAAACCGACAACCATATCACATGGGGAGATGGGATCTACCAGCTCTGTTATCTTCACAAGACCGAGACTGAGGAACACTTCATCTTCAGGTGCCCCATCTATTACGAGATCTGAGGAAGGTTTTACTATCTTTTCAAAGAGTCTTAGAACTCTCAATCCGCTTTCTTTTGCTTCCTGGACTATCGATACTTCACACTATCTATGAGGGGAGGCCTTTGGAATTAGATCTTGTTCACACTATCTATGAGGGGAGGCCTTTGGAATTAGATCTTGTTCACTCTGCCCACCCAAATCCTAACTGGAGACCGTCACGCCGATTACAACTTTCTTTCTGGCGCTTCTTGCAGATAGAGGTACAAAAAATATAGGTAGAAAACACCACTACATCAACCACCAGATCTGTAAAACCCCGGAAGTCCTTCCATGCTTAACCAGTGAGACCCTTAGGGACATGTCGCATCAGATCTCAGGACAACTCATATCGCACTGGTAGTCAGGATACCTCCCTTAGATCTTGGTTATGGGTTGTAGCACCCTGACAAAGATGCATATCTCAGATCAGATCTTCCTGCTGTTCAAGTTCATCTGCCCAGACATCTATTATGAGTTTCTTCCCTACGACCTTGGATGGTAGGAGAAATTGCTTCAGAGGAGGTTGACCAACCCCTAGGCAAGGCATCCCCCTTGATAGTGTTGGTGGTTTTCTCAGGTTCCCCATAGAATTTGCACACACCGGCACTATCGATTTGTTTTCCAACTCCATGCTCTGAAGCTATAGACTTTAGGTCTTTTACAGCATAGGCTAGTGTTGCTTATATCATGTTTTTCTCAGAGCAGCCTTTTGTATATCACACTATTGTACCTAGCACTCCCATTGAGCTATTTATGCTTGTTTGTTGAACATCAATTAAATTATCTTATCTTAATCAGGTTTATAATCTGCATTTTGTCTTGTTCCCATTGTATTTTTCTGTGTGTCTAGCCTACTTGCAGGGTATTAGGAAGAAGAGGACAAGCTACACACAAAAGACAAAACATTTCATGGCATGCAGATAATTGGGGTCTGGACCTATGTTGTTTGAGGGACTAGAGATCCAAATAGAAGGTTGAGGTTGGAAAAGCACTATCTCCAGTTGAGATACATGAACGCTGAGGTGATAATGGGTTTTGTGTCTAAAGTTGTGTAGAGTCTCCACCGATTACTGAAGTGCAGGTTTTGGGTGTTAACAAAATGGTGCTGTTGTCGGGGACTAGGCTGAGTACTCAAAAGTAGATTGGGTATAACAACTTTGATGACATATATCTGTTGAAGATATTTAGACTCATTTGGCAACTCCACCAAGGAACAAAGCTCTGTTCCTTTGAATTTAGTTATCTATTGCTTGAGGATGAGATCAGGGGGTGGTGTGAAAGGGATTCAAAGGTCTCACTTGGTGACAACACCAATGATACAATCCGTGTTCAATGAAGGGAAGTCTGTAGCATGCTATACTTGAAAAAAATTACTTATGTAAGTTCTCTCTAGCCGTTTCTATCTGTTTCATTTGAGATTTAGATTGATTATGAATATGCCATCTTTTGGATGCATTATACGCCCCATTAAACCTCACAGCCATGGAGGGGCATCCTCAACCATTCCCAAACAATTAAAGGCATAAGGTTCCAAAGTTCCACGGAAACAATTCTATATCTGTAGAGCATCATTTGGGAACACATTTTAAATTTGTTGATGAGGTTTGGCTGGAGCATGAAGATATGATCAAGTTGTTTGCTCATACATTCAATGGGGAGGCCAAAATATGGTATCTTAATTTGCTTGAGGGTTGCATCACATCTAATGAGGAATTTGACAGAATTTTCAAAAAGAAGTGGGGTACTAATAATTCTAAGATCTTAGAGATTACATCTAATAAATCTGATTTCTTAGATCAAATAGAAGTCAATGCCGAGGAGTTGCTTTATAAGAGTGGAAGATCTAGCTAGAGTGGAGGATTTTAGTGAGGATTTCCTGAAACAAGACATCAATAGCCTCAAGAAGATATCTGTCAATTTATCAACAATGAACAACAATCTGTGAATGTTGCAACATGATCAAATAATGTATCAGATCTGGTTGGTGAAGTTATGTCCTCTGTCTACATCATTTGGATGAATTCAAAGACCATTCTAATGAAGAAATTGTTGTCATAAATGGTGCCGAAGCTCTGTGTTACCCTCAGATTTTACGAGGAATTATCCAAGGGGTAAATATGTCAATGATTCAGAAGAAGTCCAATATATGGCTTGTCTAAGTCAATTTTGTAAACTGTGTCATCATTGTATTAAGTGATCCATGGCTATGTTGTAATGTAATTATGTAATTGAGATGTATTTTGTATTTAAAGGGCCAATTATAATGTATACTCAGCTCCGCTATGATGATTGCATGTTTGTGAATGTGTCTTGAGTGTGTTTTTTAATCAACGAAGATTGACATCTTTATACATTTCTTATATGCAACTCGCCATATATTGATGACCACTTGAGCCCTAAGAGTCAATGTAATGCATAACATCTCATGTATTGAGTCACCATGGATACATGCAATTGTTAAAGTTCGTGCAACTGCGAGACCCATTCTCAGAGAGGATGGTACCCTAGTTAGTTAACTAGGGTTTATGGTCAAGTTAACTAGGCAGAGTAAAGAGTAAGACCTTAGAAGGTACTCTAGGGCCCCCAGTTGTCTCCTGGTGTTCTTGGTCGGGGACCAAGCAAGTTGATGTCGTGGCAAAGTCCCTAGCATGTGGCTAGGGCCCCTACTTGTCTCTAGGGTATTCTGTTCTGGGACCAGATAGTTTCTCGGTAATGAGGATCAAGTAGGTCCTACAGGTTGAGACAGAGATCTCCTGGTCTAGGACCAGTCAGATCATGAGGACCAAGTAGTTCCTGTAGTGACATACCTGGTTAGTTAACCAGGTGGATCTTGGTCAGTGGACCAAGATGATGATGTGTGATGTCCTCTTCTCCTAGGTCTTCGAGATGGTTGAGTTAGATGGTCTTCTCAAGGGACTGGCCACCCCTTGATGGAGCCACTAACATTTGATCTCAGGAGCAGTCTAGAGTACCACATGATCACATCATCTAGTGTGGACCCTTCCTTATAGAGTGATGATGAACTTTCAAGTTATATGGAACTTTGTACATTTGAGAGAGAGATGATTGATTGTACCTTCCCCACCTTGGTTGATTTACTTTTGGTCCTTACACCTTGTTGATTATTGGTCTTGTAATACCTTGTCTTTGACTTGTGGTTAATAGGGTCATTTACCCACCTTGAGTTGTTTTTTGATTTGTACCACCTTGATGTTTTTGGTCCTATGGGTACTATGGTTGTTTGTCCACTTTGTGGTTTACCCTTGGTCCTAGGGGTTACGGGTCATGTACCCATTCTTGTTTTTATGTTTTTGACTTGTACCATATTATTGGTCCTTGTGCCCTTAACCATGACCCTAGTACCCACCTAAAGTTGCCCTATTCATATTTTATGTTTGTCTTAACCCAAATGTGTTGGCACCCACTTAAGACACATTAACTATATTTTGTAAGTGGTACTACCCTAGTTTGGTGGAACTCTAACTTAATTAAAATATTTATTTGATTGACACTTCTAGAAGATCATGATCATATATATTGGAGCCCCTCCTCTCTCATTCGTTCATCAACCGATCTTCATCATACCTCAGCTTTGTACTAACGTCAAGGGTTTAAGAGATATTTTCTGCTACCAGTTCAGTTCGCATCTCTGTTGGAGTCAGATCGCACCTCTGTTGGAGTCCATCACATCATTGTGGCTGATTATCGTTTACGTTGAGTTTTTATGATGATCCTAACCAAGCTGTCAGCGTTGGTAGTAAAGTTTTAGCACTCGTGAGCCTTGCTGAGGAAGGCCGTACTCTGTTGTTGCTTTACCTGTCCAAATCGTGATCTGATATTCTACGTGTCTTCCTGCTTTAACCTTTTCTGAGCTCCGATCTGCTTCTGTGAAGTTTAATTAAGACTCGACCTGCTGCCCTGTGATTTATTTGATACTCGATTTGCTGCTTAAGCCCTTCTTGGAGTCTGATCTGCTGTTGCATGCCTGATTTGAGGCCTGATCTATTGTTTGGGGAGGCCGTGACCCTAGATCTGCCTATTGGATTTCTTTTAATGAAGTTTGTGAGATCCTAGGGTATGTTGGTGGCACAATTGAGTAGGCTGTGAGGGCTTAGGGTTTGAATTACCCCGCTGCATGCTTACCTGTCAAGCCGTGAGCCTCCTTGGCCTTATTCTGCCTGTTGAAAGTTTATCTTAGTGGTTTTCAGGTTGTATGCACAACTTGGATTGAGTTCTCAAATTATTTGTTGATGTTGAGTCTTATTTGTTGCCCATATCTATTTGTTAAAACTTACCTTGGTTCAGATTGCTTATGCTAGGTCTTGTTTGTTGACAAATCCATTTGTTTGTATTTGACCTTGATCATCTGTGATTAGATCTGGTGTGCTGAGAGTTACTTGTGGTCACTTCTCTTGTGCTAAGATCCTGTTGAGATCATAATTGTGACCTTGTTGACTTCTGCTATGATTAAGACTGTAAATGTATTTTTTGACTATCTTTGACTGTTCTTGTTTGAGTATACTACAACCCTCTCATCTCTCGTGCCGAGAGTTACTTGTGGTCACTTCTCTTGTGCTGAGATCCTGTTGAGATCATAATTGTGACCTTGTTGACTTCTGCTATGATTAAGACTGTAACCGTCTTTGACTGTTCTTGTTTGACTATACTACAACCCTCTCATCTCTCTCTTTGATTTGTACTTACCCTTTAGTAGGGTCAGTTCGTTCCTAGTGATTGACTGGCCTCTGAGAGGCACAATCTTTTCTGAAAGTAATTCTTTCCGAGTATAAAACATTAAGGGTTCCACGCTCCAGGTAAGTACCCTCACTTGACTCTTTTATTGTTAACTTAACATGTTAGTTATTCTGCTATTGTTGATTACATGTTACTGAAGATTACTTTAACACAATCACCCTATTGGTAGTGTTAAAGATGACAAGTTGAAAGAGATGAAAATTATGTTTTGTTAAATCTATTGCTGTACTATTTCATTTTCAGTACTAATTGTTAAATGTAAATGTAATTTTGCATTAAAGTACTTTGATTTCTTATTTTTCTACATCAAACCCTAACCCTAAACAAAATTCAACATGGTGTTAGAGCTTAGGTCTTGTAGTTAACTCTGTTTTCTAGGATAACATAATCTACATAGATCCTAAGGTAAGGGTTTGTGCCCTAATCAACATGACTACATGTTTACCGGTGTACTGGGCAAGTTGATTGTAAGGATTTGAGATGACTTCTAATTCAGTGAAAGCAAACGATAGGCTTGAAGGAGCTTCAAACTTTAATGCATGGAAGGCTAGAGTCTTGAATATTTTGGAGGAGAATGACTTGGATGAATTGATCACTAGGGTTGTGGAAGAGCCCACAACAACCCAAGGAAAAGCAACATTCAAGAAGAAGCAAGCCAAAGCCAAGAGGGTCATTTTTGACTCAGTTAAAGATAATTTGATGCTTGTAATAACTCCTCTAAGGACAACTAAGGAATGCTTTGATGCTGTAGCAAATCTCTATGAGAAGAAGGCACCTACTCAGAAGAGAGTTTTGAAGAAGCAACTTCGTTCATTAAAGATGGAGGAGAAGGAATCAATTTCCTTCTTCTCAAAGATTGCTCAGACAAAAGATCAACTCATGGCAATGGGGTTGAAGTAGATGATGATGAACTTGTGCAAACAACAGTAGATGGTCTTCTTACATCTTGGGAGACATTTCTTGTAGTAGCGAATGGAAGAGAAATACAACCACGTTTTGATAGGTTGTAGCATAATTTCCTAGAAGAAGAAGGCATAATCTAGAGTAGATATGGGCCTCCTGCTAAAAAGAATAATGCTCTTACTACCAAGACAAAGAAAGGAAGAAGCTTCCCTCAGCACTAGAACAAAGATAAGGGACCTCAAGGTAAGCACTTTCATAAGTCAAAAGTCAGATGTTATAAATGTAGCAAGCTTGGACATTATGCAAACGATTGTAGAAATCCTCCTAATAGGAATTGGCATAAATGGAAGTATCATGCTTCAGTTGCTACAGAAGAAGAAGAGCCCCAACAAAAGAAATCTATGGCTGAGACCAAAGAAAAAGATCAAAGAGAGTTCTTTTTGATTTTAGTGCTCTCAGGATCCATCTCCAACTCATCAGACTCATGGTGGATTGACAGTGGGGCCACCAAGCATATGAATGGATTCAAAAGGGCTCTTGTGGGTTACAAGGCCAAGAAGTTCAATGTGAAAATGGAGATGGGAAACAAAAGTATCTTTGCAATAAAAGGAGTTGGTTCAACCGCCTTAAGGATTGATTCATGTACGTTAATCCATGTTGAGGAAATTTTATATGTTCCTGGTTTAAAGAGGAATGTTCTTTCAGTAGTAATTTTAGAAGACAAGGGGCTGTCTATAGCCTTCTTAGAAGGAAAGGCACTGATATGGACTAAGGGTGGAAATATGAGCTCAGCTATTGAGATTGGTGTCCATGAGGGGGACCTTTACAAGGTCTCAGGACATGTTGTTAAAGTTCTATTGAATAACCCCAGTCAAGTTTCTGAGATCAAGAGGGAGTCTTCTAGTGACTCAGATATAGAAGCCTATGAGACTTCTTGTTCACAGAAGCAGAGGGAGAAGGCCAAGAAGCCTTCAATTGATCTCATTGAGGAGCATATTGAGGGGTTCCAAGGGTGCTCCAGTGGGAGCCATGTCACTGATTCAGGATCATCCACTGATGTGGAGATAGCCAAACTTTAGGTTTGGAAAGATACTATGATAAAAGATATCCAGTTGATAATGGATAATGATATGTGGAAAGTAATTCTTAGACAACAAGGGAAGTCAGGTGTAACTTCCAAATGGATCTATAAGATCAAGGTACATGCTGAAATTCATAGCTCTTTGAAGCTCTAAGAAATTCTTGAATTCTATGACAGGTCGAGATACATCAAGAGAGTTTCACCATGACGAGGACATGGTGCAGTTGTCAACAAAACAATTTATTGATGTGTTGACTAAGCCTCTGTCTTCGACAAGCTTAGAGTTGCTAAGAATGCCTCTCTTGCTGAGATGGAGTGTTAAAGTTAGTGCAACTGTGAGATCCATTCTCAGAGAGGATGGTACCCTAATCAGTTAACTAGGGTTGCTGGTCAAGTTAACCGGGCAGAGTAAAGAGTAAGATCCTAGAAGGTACCCTAGGGCCTCCAGCTATCTCCTGGGGTTCTTGGTTGGGCACCAAGTAGGTTGATGCCATGGAAAAGTCCCTAGCATGTGGCTAGGTTTGTATTTGTCCCAAGCAGGTCTTGCAGGTTGAGACAGAGACCTCCTGGTCCAGGACCAGGAAGATTCTTGGTCATGGGGACCAAGTAGTTCTTGTAGTGACATACCTGGTTAGTTAACCAGGTGGATCTTGGTCAGTGGACCAAGATGATGATGTGTGATGTCCTCTTCTCCTAGGTCTTCGAGATGGTTGAGTTAGATGTGTGATGTTGAATTTTATTCGTTGCCCAGATCTATTTGTTAAAACTTACCTTGGTTCAGATCACTAATGCTAAGTCTTGTTTGTTGACAGATCTATTTGTTTGTACTTGACCTTGATCATCTGTGATCAGAGTTACCGGATTCGGCCACCTAAGGTCTGATTCCGTATCAGAATCTTCGGGGAACCGTGGAATCGCTAATCCGGATCCGATTCTGTATGATTCGGTGGAATTTTGTGTGGGATCCGTATCCCTTTTCGGATCCGTTTCCTCTTCCATGGGATTCGATTCCTTCATGCTGATTCTGTATCCAATTGCAGTGGAATCGGTTCCCATTGGTGGAACCATATCCCGACTTTCGAGATACGGTTCCTCCAATGGAAACTGATTCCCCTAAACCTATTAAAAAAACACACAAATCCCCAACCCAAGAGATACGGTTCCTCCAATGACTGCTCAAGTACACATCTTATAAGTTGTTTATGTAGTCAAACATATCATCGTATTTGGTGGACATATCGTTGCTTGGTTCTCCACCACATATAACATTAATTTGCGGGCGTGAAAGAACGACAATAACAATGATGTGCAATTTGTGAAGGAAAGAATGTTGTTGTTGTTGGAGGGTTAATACTCCATGATAAATCTGTCTACCCAATGCACTCGTACAATTAGCTAGTACTCGTATAATTTATGTAGCTTAATGTGTGTAAATTCTATAGCTTAATGTGTCAGATTTCGCATGGAGCAACAACCCAACAACAACAACACTGTTATCTTCAGAATAACACTTCATAATGTTGTTATTGTGGTTCTGATCGCCTGCAAATTAATGCTATATACGTCCAACAACTTATTAAATTTGTTAATCACTTATTAAATCTGTACATTACAAGTCATGGAGCAATTCTGACAACAAGTTCTCTGTTCAGGTGTCTACGCAGTGATCATTGTCGTCCTCCTTTACATATTCTTTGAACAGTTTAGTAATATGAGTCTGACAAGAACTTAAATTAGTATTTTTTCATGGCATATGATTTCAACAAACTAAGAAATAATATTATTTTTCAAGGGAAATGATATGCATTTCAGCAGAGTAAAAAATGTAGAAAACTCTACCTTACATATAGAGTTACATTTGTTTTGATGTTAATAAGAATGTCAATCTGCCTCTTATTCACTTCAGTCGTTTGTTGTTCTTTTACTGTTTTATTATCATGCAGAGAGATTTAGCTAAATTAGGATTTTTTATAAAATTTAAGGTTTATTATTATATTTTTAATTTTTAAATATATATTATTTATTAATTTATTATATATATATATATATATATAAATATAAATATTATAAAAAAATTAGGGTTAGGGTTCCGAATCCCCGATTCCTAATTTTAGAAATTGCCGAATCCCGTATCGGATTCTTCAATCGATTCCGATCGCACCCACGGTTCGTGTAACTTTGTCTGTGATTAGATCTGGTGTGCTGAGAGTTACTTGTGGTCACTTCTCTTGTGCTGAGATCCCGTTGAGATCATAATTGTGACCTTGTTGACTTCTGCTATGATTAAGACTGTAAATGTATTTTTTGACTGTCTTTGACTATTCTTGTTTGACTATACTACAACCATCTCATCTTTCTCTCTCTGATTTGTACTTACCCTTTAGTAGGGTCAGCTAGTTCCCAGTGATTGACTGGCCTTTGAGAGGCACGGTCTTTTATGAAAGTAAAATTTTCTGAGTATAAAACATTAAGGGTTCCACGCTCCAAGTAAGTACCCTCACTTGACTCTTTTATTGTTAACTTAACATGTTATTTATTCTGCTACTGTTGATTACATGTTATTGAAGATTACTTTAACATAGTGACCCAATTGGTAGTGTTAAAGATGAAAAGTTGAAAGAGATGAAAATTATGTTTTGTTAAAGCTATTGCTGTACTATTTCATTTTCAGTATTAATTGTTAAATGTAAATGTAATTTTGCATTAAAGTACTTTGATTCCTTATTTTTCTACATCAAACCCTAACTCTAACCGAAATTCAACAACAATGTCAAGTTAGAGTCTAAAGTCTTAGGAGCCCCTCTTGCACATGATTTATAATAATTTAAATGTGTTAGGGGTTAAAAACAAGTTGGAAGGTTAGGATTGCCTTTTCTCTAGCTTTAACTTTCAGTTTAATGTTCTAATTGTTCATTAGCTTTATAACTCAAAGTCCCCCCTCAACATATTTTTATGTAGTTTCACACATCCCAATGCAGTCCACTTAAGATGTCTTAAACCCTAGCTTTGAGTGCAATTATCTTTTGACTGAGTATCTAGAATTGTGCCATCTCAACACCATTAGATCTAGAATGGTCGTGAGATTTTCTAAAAGTGGTTATAATAGAAAACCCAATAAATAGAAGAAGTTGGAAAACACATAACTGTCATGTAGAAAGGTCACACTTGTCTTTTGAGCCTTCTTTTCTCACATGTGTGAGCCACCCCCTTTCTTCGAGTTGCTTTTCCCCTTCCTAACCAATTTGTCCCCCTTCAAGCAAATTGTTCCCCTTCTCTAAGGCAAATGCTCTTTTTTTTACTTGTCTAAACCATTATGTATAATTTTTATTATTGTCTTACCATGTCAAAAAGGATTAAGTTAGGGTTTTGAGTCTTCTAGAATGAAAAACAAATTTTTAATGAGAAGAGGTTGAGTCTCTTATCATTGCGCCGAGAGGCGCTCTACAACCCAGTATGGGGGAGATCTTGTAACATGTAACGTTTGTTGAACATAACAAAATGTAAAAATAATAAAAAATAATAGTATGGGGGGATCTTGTTAAAATGTAAAAAGTAATAGTATGACGGATGTAAAGGAAATGTTTGTAAAACGTAATAAAATGTAAAAAGTAATATATATTATGATATATTAAGTCAGCCATTAATATATATTTTGTAACGAAGTGTAAACAAAAATAATACAAAGTAAATAAAAAAGAATAATATAAAGTAAAAAGTAATAAATATTATGTCAGCCATAAACAAAAAAGAATAATACAAAGTAAAAAGTAAATATGAGACTTAAACTAGAGACTTTAGAGCTTAGGATTAGGTGGCTCAGGTATTGCACTCAAGGAGCTATTCAAGGAGAGGTTTGCACCTCGGGAGATTTGATCCCTCTCGGCGCTTGATAGAGCCTAGGAATTGGATCTATGCTGGTATATAAAGAACATTCCTCTAATTTTTGTGGTTGGTTGTTGGTGGGATACACAAGAGCTATCTTTGTAAGTTGAGAGTATTCTTAATTTTTTTTGGCTTCATAGGTTAAATTTGGAGCTTCTTTCTGATGCGTGGTGTTCTTGTTCTTAGGCTTATCTATTGGAGGTAACACTTGCTAGCATTGCCATTTCTTCTTGGGCCATTGGAAATGTATTATTATCTTATTGGATTGGATATAGGGTAAGATTATCTATCTTAAATGATTTGTTATTGTGCATGGAAGATGGTTTTTCTTTATGTTGTTCTTCATTAGAATGGTGCAATTCTAACCCATTTTGTGTAGGGTACACCTAAAGAAAAAAGAAAATGAAGGATACATCATTCCTTTTGTGATTTGCATTTGAATCTTCCAATACATATATAAGGGAATAATAGCCTAGAGCACTCTTCCATCATAGGTGAATCATGTTATGAGCAAGACCATCTAAGAATGTTTTGGTGATTCCATTGCTTTAAAGGTTTGGCACTAGCATTCTCTTTTTTTTTGGCAAAATCTGATAGCCTTAAAGCTAAACTCTTGTAGATTTTGCATAGATTTGATCTATTTGGTTTTATTGAATATCTTAGGGTAGATCTATCTTAAAATTCCAAAGTTGTTTCTCATAATATTCAAAATTCATATTTTTACTAATCACTCATTAGTTATTGGCATAGAATATTTTATTTTGATTAATTAGATAAATTCATAAATTTGGAAATTGTATCTAGGGTTTTATATTTCTTTTTCTAAATGGAGTTTTTATAAGAAAAAATGTAAGTTTAATTAGGGTTCCATTGCACATCTTAGAATTCAATTTTTTAGTTACTCAATGTGTTTAACAAGTTCATAAGCATTTTCATGGAGTAATCATAAAATTTATGCATTCTGGAAATTCATATTAAAATCACATATTGCAGATTTAGTAACTCATAAAATACATTAGTTTATAATATATTTTCTAAGTTATTTAGTTAGGTTTCTGCAGTAAATTTCAACAAACATTATTATTTATTGTTACAGGAATTTGTTGAGTAAAGTGCATATTTTTAAAGAATTATATTTGTTTTTGTTATTTCGCTTTCTAATTTTGGAAATTGCGTGTAATTTTTTGTGTTTAGTTATTTCCAGAATTATATTTGTTTTTGTTACTTCACATATAATAATTATTGAAGACACAAGAGAAAATGATAGTGATTCTCACCACTAGCCCTTTAAGCATAATCATTAGATAGCAATTAGATTTATCATTAAGTGGTGATTATCTCCTATTTTGCTAAGCCATTTTAGTGTTCTTCAAGTTGCTTATCATATTGTTGGTTTAATTGGATGACCAAGAAAACGAATTCACATAACTAAGGCTAATCATCCTAGTGCCTAATATAAGCTCTAGGGATTTCCCCATAGGCCTTGTACTAATTATTAATCCTGATCACAATTGCTACATTAGCTTGTGGATTAGTAATAAGTCTTTTTGTTGCTTCTTGTTTTCATTACATATCTATTTGAAGCATTTTTCCTTTGAATCTAGCACTACTACTATGTATTCAATGGATTCATTGATTATCTTGAGCATTTATTGTTATTGCTATATATTACACGGTGTTTAAGCTTTTACTAAGTGCATAGTCTAACATTGTCTTTATTTTCATTGTACTTAGTTAGTCTAGATAACTCTAATTGTGAAATATTCCATCTTGACTTTAATAAATAAGTAATCAATTAATTCAGGCTACCCCCTAGGCTTTGGATTTAGAGTATCGAGGTGATGGTGACATCCAACCTTGGTTTCCACATCGGTTGTGCTAGTGGGTTGGGGCTTTTCTCGCTTATGTACATGTTGGGTGTTAACACTCTAAACTTAAATGAAACTAGTATTCTTATCCATCATCTTGATTGAGAGCAAATTCTTTTGTAGATTTGGTACATGTTATACATCACATACCTTCTTTTCTTTGCCATCGTTCAATTTGATCTTAATGTCCCATCTTCCCACAATTTCTAAAAGATCATCATTACGCAAGTAGACCATTCCATCACTATAGGGATGATATTTGACAAACCAGTCTCTATGTGGAAAGATGCACCTAGGTCCAAAACCCAAGCATATAATAGAGATCTATTGTTATTGAGATAAAAAGCTTCACATATTGCCATCTCTTTTCAATTTGCGGTACCAACTTTAGCTGATGGTTGATATGGATTTTCATCATTCTTTTCCTTCTTTAGATACCAACAACCCTTCCTTGTGCCTTGGTTTCCCACAATTTCAATGCTCCCATTTCTTGTGCCCTTTAGACTTGGATGTAGACTTTAATATCCCTTGCTGACCCCTTTCAGTAGATCACCCTCTCAAAGATAGGGATTCACTGGTAGAGGGATCCATAGGTTATTTTTTCCTCAACTCTTCTCCTAACAGAGCAGCTACCACATCATCAAATTTCAAAGTTCCTAATGATGAGTTGGTGATGGTCACCACCATATGATCCCAAGTATTCGAGAGGGAACATAGTAAAATGATTGCTTTGTCCTCATCCTCCACCTTTACACCAATCGAGAACAGTTTGTTGATTAGGGTATATTACTCATTTAGATGATTTGCCACAATTGAACCCTCCTTCATCCTTAGATGATAAAGTTGTTTTTTCAAGAAAACCTTATTTGTTGCTGATTTAGTCTCATACAACTTCCCAAGTTTCTCCCAAATAGATTTTGCGGTCTTTTCTTCAACAACATTAAACATGATAGAGTCTGCTAGGAAAAAACAAATGCGATTTTTTTTTCAACAACATTGAACAAGATAGTGTCTGTTAGGCAAGGATGAATTATTGAAACTACCTTTATATCCAACTTTACCCAATCCTCATCTGTCACGTTGCTTAGTTTTTTCACAACCCCTTTCAAAGCTAGTGCTTGGTCATTTTGAACCAAAAAATGCCTCATCTTCATCTTCCATAAGAATAAATTATTGCCATCAAACTTCTCAATCTTGAACATGGTTAAAACCCTTGTTATTGTTGCAACGCCCACTTGCAGAAAACCCTATGCTTGTTAATTTTCCAGGTTTTGGTATCAAATGTCAGAAACACATAAAAAACAAAAGCAAACAACAATAACAATAAAGCACGAGATTTATGTGGAAACCCTGTTGTATGCAATTAAAACCATAGGGCAATGTTAAATTTGATATTTTATTATTACTCGACAAAAACTTACAATGTTTTCTTTTATCCCTCTTTTGTTAAAATGCCAGGGGGTCGCTCCCATTTTATACAAGACATATGAGGGTTCTAGAAAGAACCAAAACACACAAAGGGTTTATAAATTTTTTCCCCAAGGGCTCCCCCCCTTTGTGTGCTTGGTGTATATGAGCAACACGTTGGCCTAGTTAATATCTCTAGAGGAAGAAAATTGGAGATTTGGATATTGGCTTCATCTCCTGACATTTAGGCCCACTTGAAATTGAATTTATTGAAAATTAGACATCAACCCATTATAATCCTCCCTTGACCCAACTTGATGGTCTTGTCTTGATACAATTGGGTGTACCTTTGCTTGTAGATCCATTTGAATTTCTCTGAAACACATAACACATTACGTCTAGAGCTAATGTTTAATCTCAGTTGGGGGACCTGCTCCCACTACATCTATCCTCTTTAAGAGGAGCATTAAAACTCCTTTCATACCTTCGGTTTGCGAAACAAGTCCTCCCACCCAAATGCTACATGTTCCCAATGCCTCTTCATTCAAGATGCAATTTGTTAGTTCACACATTCTAACATAAGGTTATCCTAGTGTTAGAATACCCACCACAAGCTCTTTGATGCCTAGTTTGGGCTTCTCCTTTGTGGGAGGTAACACAAGTGGGTTTCCACCCATACTTAGTATACATGTAGGAGGATATGCAATTCCATATTTAGGATTTCATTATGGATGGAGTATTCCTTCTAATGCTACCCCTCCAAAGAATATCATAAATTGCCAAGGTAGTAACATACCTGGCAACAATATGTAGGGGGGAAGTAATATCTTGGGTAACTAATGGCTTCATGGAGGTAGTCAATTCTAGGGAGGTGGTTTGATCTTGAGGGAATTTACATCCAAGTTAGTGATGTATCAATGGATTGGCAAGGAGTCTCCTTCTTGTGGGAAAATTTGCACAAAGGTGTGCAACCCTTCTCACTTTGAGGGGGAAAGCCTTTGGGGTTGTAAAAAAGGTCCAATACTAAAGCAAATGTGAATGAATCCAAATTGATCCTGCAAGCTCTTGTTAGTAAAACAAAACAAAACAAAACAAATAACTTGAAAATAATTTGAAATAAACAAAAGGAGCGAGGATATGAAAACCACAACAAGAAGCCAATGCTAGAACCAATTTAGATTGTCCAATGGTCAAGCTTGTTACATGTAGTGTCACCTAGGAGGTGTGGGATTCAAGGGAAGCCAACAATCTCCCTTAGGGAGGTCCTTTTTGTCCACATTAAATGCTAAATAACTTGAAGAACACATGGGAGAAACACTTGCCCCTTGGAGGAAAGTGGAAAGAGAGCTTGAGGAATGTTAGTAGGTGTGGGAAGAGGTTGAATAAGTTCCAACACAATACCAACATCATAACCTTGCTCTAAATTTATCTACTTAGATGCATTCCCATGGCTTCCTTTTATAGGACAAGAGGTGGCCTAGAAACAACTAGATCCAAATGTGAACCCCATCATCTCATGAACTAGCTCCAAAGTACACAAGGGGGGCTATTCAATACTTGAAGAGCCAAATTCGAATTTCAGTTGGCGAGGGAGCTTTCATGAGTCTTCAATGTGCGACTAGTGGTTGAGATCCCAGTGTTTTTTACAGTAGCGCAAATCTCGAAGGATAATCTGTGCTAGGCTAGCACGGGCATATAACTAATAACACACACTATAGCACGAGCTAACAAGGCTTTACTTGCAGTACCTCTTCTTTTGACTATTTTTGGCATTTTTGGACTCATGTTGTTTTTTGAATTTGATGAGGATGTCTTCGGTGAGCTAAATGCTATATTATGATGATGCCTTACTACAATATTAAGCCAAAATGTCGCATGTGTACAAAATTTAGGCATTAACAAATTCCCCTTGATGTATGAGGTTCAGAGGGTACTGTAGAGTCAATAATGCATCATCGTTTCTTTTGTTCTCTCATGTTCTTGTAAGTTGTGAAGCTAGTGTGGACATAAAGTTCCTCCCATGGGGGAAGATTATTGGTAACGATTGGTGAAGTTGTAACAAATAATGGTGTTTTATACAAATGAGGCGGGCATACCCATGCTCGTGAAAATATGTCAAGATGACTTCAATAAGAGGAGACTAAGGGGTCACCCGATAATACTGCCGGTGCATGGATGAAGGTGGCTTCAATCCATATGAGAGTAAATGAACCTGAAAATGGTGGTACTGGTGCTGAAGAAGCGGAACTGTTGATGACCATGATAAGCCCACTGGGGTGGGGGATTGGAATACTGATGAAGTTGCTGGATGGAGAAACTCACTCTACTGTTTCTACCATTATTTGTAAATGTGAACACTAGTACTTTCAAAATGTATGACTCCCCTGATGTGATGGATGTGTTGACATCGAGCATAGGAGAGACCACTGAGTTAGGGATCACTAATGACTCTCCCTTCCTAGTGCGATATGATCCCTTGTATTGATTGAAAGGGACCCCAAGGTACAACTGCAACTCTCAGAATATGGAGATTTGATGTGAATGAGAGCTAAAGTACCTGATAAGATGGGGGTCTTATCCTGAGAACCAAGATAATTTTGTAACCAATTGTAGGACTAACAGACCTGACACAAGAATGGCTAATAAGGGTGGGGATCATAACTTCCTTTGATTGATGTTAACTAGGGGAGTAACTGACAGAAACATTCTTCAAAGAGAAGTACAAAATGTAGTGGAGGGAGACAAACTACAAATGAAGGGATTTGTTGGAGACATGATAGAGGGTGATGGTGACTGACCAAACTGATAATGCTGGGGAGAAGGAGACTCAACGACATCGATAAAAGGAGACCAAGGGTTGCTGCCAAAAAAATAAGGTTCCCAAAGTTGTGTGTGGATCGAGGAATTGATTGTACATAAAGAATAATTGGTGGGGCCCCCATAGTTTTGAGGGTGTCCGGGGAACAATTTGATGATGGGTGGGATTCCCGTGGTTTTGGGTGGATTGGTGAATCAATTTGATGATGGGTGGAGTTCCCATGGATTTGAGTGAGTTGGGGAACCTTTTCCATGATGGTGTGAAGGTTGTTTGCAAATGCGATGACGGGTGCCCCATGGATTAATGCTACACAGATTGTTCCTGCGGGAAGAGCTGAATAAACTTGGTTTTCTTAGGGGGTGGGGCCCCCATTGTTGTCGTCACGAGGATGATGATACAAATAATAATGCAGATGGTAAATCGCTCATGGAGGTATGAGTGGTTAACGGTGAGTATTGATCGTAACATGTGCTGAGGAATTTAATGGCATGAACTGTTGAAGGTGGGGGAGTAAAGGCGCAAGTATAAAATGATGAACTATGGGTTGATCTTTTCAAACCTGTTAGATTTCTTGAACTTGTGGGGGTTCAACATCATGGGTGTCAAATTACGACAAGGATGCAATGGTGCGCACACCCATGGAGGAAACATGCTATTCTTAGATATGATATTGATGGCACATCATTATTGGGAATTAGGACCCTATGGTTATCAACAAGAATACTGGTAAATACAATGTAAACAGAGGGAAAACGTTGTCTATATGCCAGTTTGGGAGCAATACATGTGATACAAGTCCTATGCCATTGTTGAAAGTGTAGAAGCCTTGGTGTCTTTGTCATTCTTATGTGGAGTGCACCTGAAAAATGGGCATCAAATGAAACTGTCTGGATCAAAGAGTGAGTAGTGCCACTAGGTAGATTCTGATGTGCTAATCGCAGTGGTGCTGATAGTTTGTCAAACATACCTATGGTTTGGCTGTATCAAGGGTTTGAAGATTGGTTCAAATCTATATAAATAAGGGTGGGGCCTATTTTATAAGGTCATTTGTACTTGTTTGTCTTTTGTGATCTAGAGCATTTTTTGGTGATTCCAGGAGATCCAAGCATTTGATTCCCGAGCCGCGAAATCCAGGTAAGCCTGCACCCATATCTTTTCACTTCCTTTTGGTTGGTTTCTAGGGTAGGAATCTCCCTAGGGTCATATAACCATTTTTTGTCTTAAGAAGCGATCACGTGGGATTTTGTATTTTCTCGCACCATCACGTGGGAAAACGACAATTTCTGCGTACCATGTGGGTAATGAATGTTTTGGACGCTTGTTGGACTCGTGCAACTGTCCACTGGATAGTTGCGCGGGCAGTATGGCTGAATCGTACATATCTTGCATGACTGTGGTCGCATGGGAAATCAATAGTTAGATGCCCTACATGCGATTTTAATGCAAGAATGATGCGCTACTAGCGTTGTTTTCTTAGGGAAACTCGCACGAGTTGAGGTTAAGGTTCATTTGGAATTTTGGATGCCAAGATCAACCCTTATGTAACGCTATTTGTGCTTGTAGGTGCTTTTGGTCGACCGAGATGGATTACACAGAGTGGAGAGAGTGCCATTATGACACTCTTGTGGGGGATGTGGGTCGTGACCTGGTTGTGACCTAGGCTCTTAGAGATGCAGAGCTCCTAAAATATTTCAGGTGCCCCTTTCTATAGTCAATAGATTTCCTGTTGCAGAGGATTATCTTCATGTGGGACCTTGATAGGAGGGTATTTCGATTCAGGGAGGAGGACTTGAGCATCACGACTCATGATATTTACTTTTTGATTACTCTGTCTCCACATGGGGTTAGCGAGTCGACCCAGCCGCAAATGGGGGCTAAGCAGAGTATCCTAGGATTGGTGGATCGATATTCTGGAGGTGATATGGTTGCGGTGAGCTCTGGTCAGATCTTGATCTCCCATATTCAGAGTTTAGCGGTTCGGGCAGTGGCGACATTTGTTATTAGAGCGTTTGGAGTGTCATCCCCTAACATGATCATAAGGGGTAGATCCTATTGGTAGAGTGAGTTATGGAGAAGAATGTGGTGGCATGGGGACCTATGCTACGTACTATTTTGATGGGGCATTTGACAGATGCCTAGAGTGGTTTAGGATAGAGGAAATTTCACCATAGGAGCATGCTGCGCTCATACTTTTTCGAGCCCTACCCATTGTTAAGGCCATAGGTGGTTGTGTTGGTGAGGGGGCCCTAGGAGCCCCAGATGATGTATTGGGGGCGAGTGATGCTTCGTGCTGGTGGGGGGGAGATAGGACATGTCTTTACTCCCCATTACTTAGATTTGTCGGAGCAACAGATCGATTGCATGGAGCAATACCGTTGGAGTGGTATGGACTATCGAGGGGACTTAGAGATACTGGTTCCTGTCCATGGATGGGATCTCACAGGTATGATGTGTTTCATGATTACGCATTTTTTTATATACATTGATTTAATTATGCACCTATATATTATGTATATTTGATACTGACTGTAGATTCTTATCTATGATGTAGATGTGGGACCAATGCGACCCCCACGGATTGTGGGACACCTCCAGAGGTGTGATGAGATGGAAATAATCGTAGGTGTTTCCATAACAACCACTAGTGTTGCTGGTATAACTGCAGGTGTTGGAGCTTCTGTAGGGAGAGTGGTCTTGGGGGATCGAGCTGTTGAGATCTTGGTCGACCTGGAGAGGCAGCTAGGTTCTTTGACCAAGGGTGTGGATGATCGGGGGTTGGTCAATCTTGATGATGAGGATTTGTCCCATACGCTTTAGCTTCCAATGGATTTATAGGGGTTGGATGGTGCCGAGTGTTGCGGAGGGTAGCCATAGATTTCCATTTGATGCAGGCATCACAGGGTGGACAGGGTCCTCCTCCACTTGCAAGGAAGGTGCCAGTTCAAGGACATGGATGTGGTGTTAGATGCAATGCAGTCATTAACTTTTAGGGGGTGTCACGATCCAAGGGAAAGAGGGGAGATATGAGTGGTAGACAATCTATATTTTGTATAGGGATTTGGTCCCCATTTTTTATAGATGAAGCCTATGAGAGGTCGGTTTTTGATGTAGCCCCACTAGGCATATGATTCTATGTATTTTATGGCCCATGGGGATACATGTTGTACATGACACACATTTTTTGGATATATATATATTTTCACATGTGGTTCACAAATCCCCCAGTGGGGCTGCTAGGTCCACGGTAAGAAATCACAGGGGGGCCACCCGAAGGAGCCGCACCTCGTTCGCTTTGATTACGGAGCTAACCCGATGGGGACATCATGTGAGGCCCTTATATAGAAATGTATAGCCACCTGGCGATTTGACCTCAAGATCTTATGCTCACAACTTACAACACTCAACGACTTGAGCTATCCTACCGGGCTATATATATATATATATATATATACTATTTTGAGGGCATGTGTATTATCTCTTTAATATGTTTGATGTATTGATGTGATGTATGTGATGATGATGCTTAATATATCTATGTATGTTTTTATGGGCTCTATGTGTAGTAGTAGGTACATACACATGATTTGTATGATGCAGATACACATATATATGCTTTGTTTGTTTTTGCAGAGTTAGATAGATGGTTTATGGATCATATGCCAATACAACACCTCGTTTGCGATGTGGTTGGCGAATACATTGGCTCCCCTGGGGACATGTCTGGATGCAATCGTTTCAAACTGTCATACTAGAAGGTGCACTCGCAAAAATTTGCGAAAGACGAGCGGGTTGAGGATACATAATACATTGTTGAACCGGGAGACAACTAATTGGGAATCTAGGTGCACATGTAAATGGCGTATGCTGAGATGGATGGAATCACTTAATATCCCAATGATTGCATCGTATTCTGCTTGGTTGTTGGTGAGTGCCCCTAGGAAAAATCCTCTAGTATGGTAGAGAGTTTGGGATGGGTTATATGTTGGCTTTTATAGAATTCTAGTAGTATAATTTAATTTCATAAAATAAAACATGATCACTAAAAGAATAACCAAGCACATAAACAATAGACACAAGTTTTATCCCGGGAAACCAAATAGGGAGAAAACCCTACAACCTTCGTATAGAGATAATCGGTTCAGAGATTAGAGTACATCTAGATATCACGAATAAGAGAGAGAAACAAAAACTTCTCCAATAGTAGCAACCCTAAGACAACCTTATTTAACTGCAACAGTGAACTTATCCTCTCCTTGAGTGAATTAGCTTGTGTTTTTTGAGTGGCCAAATGAGAGGTGCAACCTCTCTATTTATGTGAAAAAGAGAGTCCATTTTACAGGTTGAATAGCTTATTGAGTAGGATGGAAATACCTATTTACGGTTTATTAAACCCAACGTTTCGGACTTCAAAGTGAGTCCATCATCAGGGGTGAGCTTGGTACTATTATGAGAAACAGTGTGAGAGAGTAGTAATAGGTGAGTAGGTATTTCCATCCTACTCAATAAACTCTCTATTTATACTTGTCAAACGTGACTTTTTCCTCAATTGGGATGACTTCTCTAACTGACTGGGCTGACTTGTCTTAGAGGAATATAAAATTACATTTATTATTTATTCCCTTTGTGTAATTCTAACTCAAGGTTTACATTGATTCTTTCATGATCTTTTACATGATCAATTACATCAATAATTTCTCCCGAAGGATGTACAACAATAATCTAATAATATACAATAAGAATAACTTCCGAATTTACACTATTTTCAACACTCCCTCTTAACAAGGAAGGTATTCTTCGAACACGGTCATCATCAGCATCGCTGGACAAGATCATCTGGATCTCAACTATACATCACATCTGTCTCAAACATCTCTATACATACAGAAGGTATTCAACACAGTCTCAGTCCGTTGAGAAGTTTCATCATGCATCTACTCCACTCAGTCTATCGGTGGATCCATATATCAACTCAACAACTCCTCACAGTCCATCGGAGAGTCCATCATGCATCAAATCAACCCAGTCCATCAGGGAATATGCACAAACTAAACCAGTCCATCATCGACTCCATATATCATCTCAACAACTCTGCACAGTCCATCAGAGAGTACATATTGCATAAGCTCAACCCAATCCATCGGGGAACATGCAACAACTCAACCAATCCATCGGTGATTCCATACAAGAGTACCAGTGTGCGCCAGCCTCTCCATCTCATCTCAGGATGTCTGAGAGATCTCCTCACTCTTTTCAGAGTGACCGGGAGAATGCACTAAATTTCTCCATGAGAGATATCCTCACTCCTTCCGGAGTGATTGGGAGTGTGCACTGGCCTCTCCATCCTTTTCAGGATGTATGAGAGATCTCCTCACTCCATATCGGAGTGATTGGGAGAATGCAGTGGCCTCTCCATCCCATCTCAGTATGTATGAGAGATCTCCTCACTCCATCTCGAAGTGATCGAGAGAATGCATTGGCCTCTCCATCCCATCTCAGGATGTCCAAGTGATCTCCTCACTCCTTCCGGAGTGATCAGGAGAATGCATTGGCCTCTCTATCATCGTACTTCCCTCTTAGCGAGGGATATAATCATGGAACCAATCTCCCCACTCCATCACAGAGTGTAAGGGAGTAAAGTCAACCTTCCCTCTTACCGAGGGAGTCAATTATGGGACCAATCTCCTCACTCCTCAGAGTGTTCAATCCCATCTTGAATCATACCTGCACACATATAAACTAACAGAGGCATCAAGTATATCGGGGAAGACATTTATGTCCTTCCCTATTCTAGTTATGAAATATAAATAAATGGAATAATAACAAATCACATGATTTAATTTATGCACCTGCATGGGAGAGTATCAAGAGACCATTCTCCCCATCCCATCACAGGGTTCCTAGAAGATCTCCCATCCTTTCTCAGAGTGTTCGAGAGAAAATATGGTCCTTTCATAAGACCACTCACCCTTAGCTAAGTCACATGGCTAATAATTGTTTGATATTACAATCATGCTCACCACATATCCCTCTGTGCTAGAGCATCCTGCTCCCTCTACATTTGAGCATCCTGCTCCCTCTACATTTGAGCATCCTGCTCCCTCTCTGAATATATCCACATGTAGGTCCATCAGCCTATCACTTTGGGTGCCAATCTGAGCACTAGATTTCATAGAGAAAAAGAACATAGTTCCTTACTAAAATGTAAGTATCCATCCTAGTGACGACCGGGTACAACAAGTATCCTCTCAATTGTCTATTTGAATCAACCAACAAATCCATCATTGTAGCTAGGTACTCATAGTCATCATGCTGTATCTACTTAGGATATTAATTGTGTTCTTCCTTAAGCTAGGAAGATATCATCAGGTTTCTACCACACCATCAATAGGCCAACATCCTCATCTCAAGGGGTAATTCCCTCTATCTCGGTGAGGAATGGATCATCAGTATACGACATCACAAACAAGGGATCATTGTCAACAATATGTTTTGAGGCACAATTCTAACGGAATAGATGTGAACCTCCTTATAGATTAACTGAGTAACTCTTTTCCTTCAGGACTAACATACTCTAATCCTTATGTCATGACTCTCAGTGAGGAATGGATCATTAGTATATGACATCACAAACAAGGGATCATTGTCAACAATATGTTTTGAGGCACAATTCTAACGGAATAGATGTGAACCTCCTTATAGATTAACTGAGTAACTCTTGTCCTTCAGGACTAACATACTCTAATCCTTATGTCATGACTCTAATTGGAGACCAATTGCTTTCTATAATCATTGAATAACCGAACATCTGTAGTAGAGAGAGACCGACATCCGTTGGATCCTTCTACTCCCAAACACCAATCTCTATATGAGATCCTTTGGGCGTGTGGTTCATGTATCAAATAGAATTGGATGTATTAGGTCCTCGTCTATCTGTTGCTGCATAGTCATGAATTCCATCTAACTACTTTGTCTAGGAGTCATCCTTCTAGGTTGAGAGTCATGCTCCTAGAAGCTTCCTGCTTTTGATCAATCTGAACATCAATGGGATCCATGTGTCCACCATTTGTTCATTAGAACAAGCCTCATGATCCTTCTCTTGTAGGCCATATCATATGGTATTTTCCCTACAAGTCAAATTTTTTCAGATGGTTAGCGACATTGCATAATCAAATTTAACCAATTTATATTTGAATGCAATGGAAAATAGTTTACACAGGTATGTAAGCATCTTAGCTAATGCTTCAGCAAAACAATCATAAACATATATCCCAAACACACATTGGTAACTATCTATATGTTTTCTATCTCCAGTAGAACATGCCATCAAGAGTGTGCACTACTCTAAGCATGTAATAAGGAGATATAATCTAGAATAGCTCCATCAAGTGTTGTGTAACTCATATGCATAACAAGTACAACAAGTGCCTACAATACATCAATAAGTGAACTATATCAAATGCTCAACAAACTTCCTAATAGATCTACATACAATTTGTTATGAAAACATATAAGACAAAACAAATCTATGTGAGCAATAAATCCAAATACTTATCTTTTATTGTTTTTGTGGGTGGGCTCCCACTGCCTCCTTGTGGGAATGAGAGTTCTCTGTTCTTCATTTTTCTTGTTGGGATTCCATCACAGTTTGGATCTTCATATCATCACCTCGACATGGGGAGAACAAGAAGAAGAACTCCGCATGATCATCATTCCTTGAATTCTTGTGAGAAGTATCTTCATCAATATCTGCAGTTGGGGCTTCGTGCTTCCTTTTATTTGAACTTCGACAATATATGGAATAGTGGCCATACTTATTGCATTTGAAGCATTGAATATGAGAGACCCTTTTTTATGATATGGTTGCGGGCTTGATATTCTATCCTTATTCTTATTTTTATGGAACTTTCTTCCTTTTCCTTTGCCTTTCTTGGCATGGGATGTAAAAGCTTGATTTTCTTTGGTGTGAGTGCCATGTAGTTTATTCCAAGCTGCAATTCTCGTTTCTTCCTAGATGCAATATGCCCATAATCGATCAAATTTGGGCAACTTGGTTCATCCACTTAGACTTTGAATAAATGGTTCCCAAGAGGGAGGGAGACCATTAAGAGTTGTTATAACAAGTTATCTATATTCAAGAGGTTCTCCACTAGTGCTTATCTTATCTCTTAATTCAAAGATTCTCATGAAGTAAGAAGCAATTGATTCAGATTCTGACATATTGAGATTTGATAGTTGATTCCTCAATGCAAGAGTACGATTGATGCTACTATGTTCAAGTAGCTTCTTCAATGTTTTGAACATATTTTTGGCTGTCATCTTCTTAGAGATCTAAGGAACCAAATGATCTTTTATTGAATCTACCAAGATTCTTCTTGCTTTGGCATCATTCTTTCTCCAATGAGTCTTGTCATCTTCCACTTCTGGTTTTGGAACCTTCTCATTGACGAAATTCAAGAGATAATTTCCTTCTAATATGAGACGAAATATAGAATTCCAAGAGCTAAATTTGGAATCCCCATCAAGTTTATCCTCGACCTTCATTCCAATCATCTCGATTGAAGTGCTGGACCAAAAACCCTAGTAGGAGCTAGGTCAAAATTGAAGTTTGGACTTTTGCAAAACCAATTTCACAGGGAGATGCGCCCTATCAAGGCGAGTTGAATACCCCTTCTTTTATCTCAAATCTATGGACATAAAAACTCAAAACTAGAAACCCTAGTTTCCCTATTCCGGCAGAGAATAGGTCAACAAAATGAAAAATTCCGGATCTAAAATATGCTTCCACAGATAGTTGCGCCCTACCAAGGTGAGTTGGAGAAAGATGAGAACGATCCAAAATGGTGGACAGAAGGGATGGATTCAACAAGTCCTATTTTTGACCCCGACATAGTATTAGGTCAAAAATGAAATTTCACCAAGTTGGATTTGGCCTCCACAGAAGGATGCGCCTCTCCTAGGGAAAAATTTCTAATGGTCTTTTCAGGGAAAACTGATTTGGGAATCCTTTAGAATATGAAACCCTAGTTTCCGACAATGGGTTCTTTTAGCACTGCTCTAATACCATGTTATATTTTATACAATTCTAGCAGTATAATTTAATTGTAGATAATAAAACAGGATCACTAAAAGAATAACCAAGCACATAAACAATAGACACAAGTTTTATCCCGGGAAACCCAACAGGGTGAAAACCCAACAACCTTCGTATAGAGATAATCTGTTTAATGTTCAAAGTACATCTAGATATCACGAATAAGAGAGAGAAAGAGAAACTTCTACACTAGTAGGAACCCCAAGACAACCTTCTTTAACTGCAACAACGAAGTTCTCCTCTACTTGAGCGAATTAGCTTGTGTTTTGTGAGTGGCCAAATGAGAGGTGCGACCTCTCTATTTATACTTGTCAAAAGTGACTTTTTCCTCAATTGTGCCAACTTCTCTAACTGACTAGGCTGACTTGTCTTAGAGGAATATAAAATTACATTTATTATTTATTTCCCTTGGGTAATTCTAACTCAAGGTTTACATTGATTCTTTCATGATCTTTTACATGATCGATTACATCAATAATTTCTCTCGAAGGATGTACAACACTTATTTAATAAGATACAATAAAAAATAAAATAAGAATAACTTCCGAAGTTACACTATTTCGAACAGAATAAATGGCCCAAGCAGCTGATGCTTGATTCTTTGACGAACAAATTACGTCATCTGTGAAGTTGACATAGTTATTTGAGTGGGGGACCATATGCATTCCAAACAAATGATGGTATTATTTTCAACCAAATGGATTGAAAATACGAGAAATAAAGTGCTAAATTGTTCTTTTTGATATGCAAATGGACAATGGAAAGGGAAGGATGGTTCCACCCTTCTAGCAATGGGGACCTCCTTTTGTTGGAACCTTGATCTTTATCTAGGTAATGAAAAGAATTCAACACTTGAAAGGATATCCCCTGGTGTCTAAGTGAAATGCGATAGATGTGGTGGAGCCTGGTATTCATCAATGGATGATGAGTTGTAATGTAATGTCCCCATTTTGACCCCCTTTGTATTAAATCGTAAATGATGTAAATATTGTAATTTAATCATGGTGAGGAGCTCAAGGCCAAGGCCCCACCATTGATTTAGCGTTTCATGTATCGGCAATTAAAAATAGATGCCTATGGTTCTTGTGCTAAATAGGCACAATGTAAATGAGACATCATGTATATACGAATTTTAATGAAAATACCCACAACTAGCTATGCAATGCAACAAAGAGATGGGGGCATGATTCTACAAGGAATAGGGAGGGAAATTATTCAAACCCTTGAGCCAATGGTGTAATCCATGTGTCAATGAGAAAACCCATAAACTACCAACTACCCATTTTGGGTTATGGACCCAATCATTTAATTCTTCCAGAAATTGGTTGAGGTAGTTAATGCCTTGGGAATGAGGAGGTATGGCAGCCAATTTAGTGTATGCGCAAGCCATCAACCTGGAAAATCGTGTCTTGTCTCCTTGGGCAAGAAAACACCCACGAAATGGTGCCCAAATCCATTCTGAACAGGGAGTCTTTCCTCTCTCACGCAGTTTGAACTATTGGGTCTTTCCTCATCACGTTTTTCATCCATTTTCTGCATTTTTCCATGCCCGGGAGCTCGTTTTTGCATTGTACAACAGCTGGGAGAGAAGGTCCACGATTTGGGACTGTTGAGGATGCCGTTTTTTCCCCAGAATGTCCATGGACGTTTTTCTAAAAACGGATTTGACTTCCCAGGGTTGTTCCCCATCTTCCAGTTTCGTTTTTGGGTTTCCCACGTTTTTCTGAAGCTAATGAAAATCCCATCTTTGGGCATCTCACTGTAAAAACGTTTCTTCATGCCCATCACTTATACTTTTGCTGTTATGTGTATCCTTGTTTTGATTTGAACCTGTGAGCAAGAAACTTGGACTGGTAGTGGACAGAATTGGCTTGATAAACCTAGTGGAGGGAGTAACCTCTCAAGAAGATCAAGAGGGCTTTGGCTACTTTTCTATGCACACCCTGAGAGCACTAGAAAGGAAGGTATGGCTTGAGGGACTGTGTGGCAGTGAAGAGAATACTTCCTTGTGTTGGGTGTGTAGGCATTGTGAGTGCCAATCTGAATAGATCTTGTAGAGGTATCCATAGCTCTGTGGTTGAGCTCACTAGCTTAGCAATTCTTCCTTTCCATTTCCTAGCATCCTGATAAACCCAATTGTAGATTGGCTTGGCTCATCTTGGTGTATGCTTAGCTATGTGTGAGTCTGTTTTTCCCTGATTCCTTGTAGAGATCATGCCCAGCTCGGGGGTGGCAGTGTGTTGAGTTATTGATGATCACAACTGGCCTATGGTTGGGTGGAATGTTGTAGTTGCATAGCCAGTCGCTTGGGACTATTTGTTATAAGATAAGTGCTCTCTTGTGTTAACTTTGCATTTATTTATTTGATGAATATCGTGAATGTATGTTGAATGTGTAATTGATATTACTTCTGCTGTGTTTTTCTTATAATCATACCTTCCATATGAACTTTTGTAATATGTGAATGCTTATTAAAAGCTCATGGGGCTAGATGCCCGGTTTTAGCATCACGTCCTCTCTATCATGCTGGTATGATGGGAGGGGACGTTACATGTAAGTGGCGAGTAGATCAGATAGGGAGGATGTAAGATAGTATATGGGAAGGTGAGAACGGTTTCCTCGGTGGGAAAATCTTGTGGAAAACCCTAAGGTGAGGAAGTTGATCCTATAGATGCATAAGTTCGAGGAGGGATTCTCATTCAATGCGTAAAATGGGACACTGAAACAACACTGAGTGGGAAGTGTCACCACATGATCTACATGGGTGTGGAATCCTAGCACATATAGGTGCATGTGTGGAAGTTAATGGTGGGGTGGCATGGACATGTATGACTATGCTGATATCGTTGGGAATCATATGAATATGGTTCCCAGAAGATGCACATCCATCATATTGTACTTATGGTGCGCGATCCCCAAGTTGTGGTTCTGGTTGCATAGGTGGCTCGGTGGTTGGTACCTTCGAGATGACTAGTTGTGAGGTGGGCGCAACTGTTGTTGTTATCGATGTAGTTATGAAATTTGTGGAAGTAGTTTCTTGTTGTTGAGGTGATGGATTATCAACCAAAGGGTGGGTGAGGCAGATGGTTTCCAAAGCATCCTGAAATCGAGGGAGGTCGGGACAATGGTGCGTATAATGCTCAAACTGGGAGCAAATTGAGCACACATTATTGGTACACAACGATGTAATACCCCCAGTTTGACCCTCGTAATGTATTCAATTAAATTATGTAAATGATATAAATATGCTAGTGTGGATTCCTAGTGCAGAGATCAAGGCCAAGGCCCGACTAGTGAATGGCTAGGAATGTATTATGTAATATTGTTATTTGGACCATATGGTTGGCTTCACATGATAACTCAAAATATATGTAAATATGAGGTGCATAAATAATAAAATGGTCCAACAATGGTTGTGTAAAGAACACCAATGGGGCTATGATTCCACCTGAGGGGAAGGGGAAGGGGGCCCATGGGTGACTAAATCCTAAGTTGCCAAGTTTCAACCTTAGAACTCATTCAAAATATTCCATGTGTTTTTAAATGATCCAATAACCTCCTTGTGACTATTGAACCCAATCATTGAATGCATATGTGATGTTGGTGGGAAAAGTCACCTCATATAGTTATTGAAGCATGGGGGTGACTAGGATTTGGTGACAGTGTTGTCAGCTGCTAAAAATTAGTGCTACAGTGACATTAGTCCTTTTCTTCTATAGTTAGAAGAAATGTCAGCTGGATTTTAACCCATTTTCCCATATCCCTTGGGGTCATTCTCTCATTCACACATTACCTCATTTTTTTTCTCATGCATAACTACCTTACATGAGTTCCCCATTGCTGTGTATAACCCAAAATTTCGAATTTAGAGGGGGTGCTGCTGATTTGAAGGAGAAAGAAATGGTTGTGGGTGAGCATAGATGTTGGGAAAGCTAGGGACCCTTACCCATTGAGTTATGCTTCTCATAGATGCTTGGGAAGCCACGAATTTGAAGCTACATGTGGTCCTCCAGCATCATAATAGATTGGTCTTCTTATATGCACACACTGGAAGCACCTGGAAAGACAGATCTCCCAAGAGAACCATGGATTGGTGAAGGGAATGCCTTAGCCCAGAAGGGTGCTGTGTGGGGAAGGTATTGTGTAAGCCAAGGCCATATTTGCTGAGTGAGATCCTGTAGAGATATGTAAGAGAATTTGGATAAGCATGGAAAGCAAATTTTTTTTGAGGGATGAGAGATAGAATCCTGTAGGTGTTTTCCTTCTCCTTGGTGGCCTCATAACCCAGCTTGGGGGTGGCTTCGCAGCATAAAGAGTATATGCTGGATGGAGTGCCTATGGTTGGGTGGAAAATTGCTCTTATACAACCGGTTGCTTGGATCTATGTTGTTAAAGATAAGAATTTCTCTTGTATCTCAATTGGAATAATTTTGTTTGTATGACTAAGATGTATTGCTTCTACATGCATGTTGTCATTGTCTGGATCAGCCTCATTCAACTATATATTTTATCCTACATTCTCATGTGTATGCATGTTTGTTTTAGTGTGGTATCAAATGGATTCGGGGTGAGTTCTTGAGGCCCCAAGATTTGGTTCACACCCCTTCAATGTTGGACCGATTGATGAAGAGGGGATGTGACAAGCGACTTGGACTTAGTTGTCATATTGGGTGAAGACGAGGATGAATATGTGCCGCCTTATATAGTATGTGCTTGTTGATGTATTTGTAACTTCGGAAGATATTCTTCTATGTATTACACTTGTACTTTGTTATATGTATGATGGAGATGTATTAATCCTCCAACCAAAAGTGTCGCAACTTATATTTGATGGGTTATTAGACCACTAGTGTGGGGTCGGCCCTAGTTGAGTTATGTGGTTGGGTTAGTAGACCTCCTTGGGAGGTAGGCCCTATTAGTTTATTGGCAGGTCAAGTCAGTGTATAAATAGAGAGTGACTGTGTCTCATTCTATTCATTCACTCACTCATCCAGCTCGCATTAGTTGAGAGAGGAGTGCGCACAAGTGGAGGAGTAGCTGTTGGAGTTATCTATCTTGGGTTTGATCATTGTGATCTTGTATTGTGGCTTATTCTATCTCTGAGGAAGTTGCGGGGTTTTTCACCTTCTTGGTTTTCCCCGAGGAAATACTGTGTCTCTTGTGTTTATGATTGTTATGTTGTGCTTGTTATTCTCTTAGTAGAATCCTAGATAATGCTTGAATGCATTTATTGAAAAATTAACATGGTATCAGAGCTGTGCTAAGAAGAAGACACTGTGCAGCTGCGGAAGCTAGGGATTCTTAATTTTTGGATTTCTCTCCTCAGATCACCAAAGGCAGGAGGTTAGGCCGACTCTCCTTGGAAGGGAACATCTTTCTGTCGAGACAAAATTCAATTCTGAGCACTTTCAGTTTTTGGCCCATCACTACTGTGAGAAATTAGGGCTTCAGAGAAAGTTGGAATTTTTGGAATTCGAGACCACGGCTAGATGCCCCTCAAGAAAATTGAAGTTTAGAGACCAATATCGAACTTTTTAGTTGGGAAAAAGGCCGGGATTCATCAAACCATAAATTGTGATTTTGATCGAAAAGGTGGAAAATTAGGGTTTCTGAAAAAGTTGAAACTTTGGAATCTGTGACCACGGCTGGATGATCCTAAGAAAAATAGAAGTTTAGAGCACAAGATTGAACTTTTTGGCTTGGTAGAACCCCGGGCAATATCAAACCCTAGTTCGGGATCTTGTCCAGGAAATCTAGAAGTTTCAAAGGCAATTTTGAGGGGTCAAACTTTGCGGATTTCAAAATTGAAGTATACCAGCTTGATCAGCTCAACAAGGTGCATCTTTCTATCCATTCAGAAGTTTGAAATTCAAAGTTTGATTTTTTAGGGTTTCTCTAACAAAGCCTAATCCAACTCCAGATCCAGTTTTTAGCAAATCAAGTGGTAAGACCTAAAACTTTCTATTTCCATTTGAAGTACTCTTTAAGACGTCTCACCACACCAAGCTTGAGGATAAGCTTGAAGTGAATTCTCCACCATTGTCGGATCTAAAGGTCTTGATCTTTTTCAGCATTGGTTAAGGTGCAAACTATCAGAGACTCTAGTGGTTCCTGCAAGGAAGCAAAGATTGAGAGGGATTCCACCCAAAAAACAAACAAAGATAAGTATTTGAATTGTCATTTCTTGTATATCTGATTGTTTAAATAATATTGTTCAATGATGTATATAGTTATGTTCCTAGACTTAGGTTGTGTATTATGCAAATTAGAATAATTGCATTAATGAACAATATAATACTAATATGCATGTGATGGGTAAGTGGCCTATGGCACTGTACAACATTCCATTGCTACTTATCTAGAATTAAACCTCTTTGCTGACATGTTGGGAGTAGTGCAAACTATTAAGAATGTTCTGGTAGAGATGGAAGGCATCTAGAAAGTTACCGTATGAATACAGGATATGGATGAATGTTGTATTGAAGCATTGGCTAAGATAATTGCATGACTGTATGACATATGTCTTTATGTGTAAGAATTTGTTATGAAATCTATGAGATGTTTCTAATCATGCAATTGAATTTGACTTGTAGGAAAGATCGTGTACAATCACCTTCAAAAGAAGGACTACAATATTTGTTCCAACAACGAAGTTCAAGAAAAACTATCTATTGAAGATATTGAAGAATATGAAGTTCCCAGAATGCCATGATTGAGGAATACCAGTCAATCATGAAAAATGATGTTTGGGATGTGGTCCCAATACCAGATGGGAAGTCTGTTGTGACTCCCAAGTGGATATACAAGATCAAGCATGCTGCAGATGGTAGCATAGAGAAATACAAGGCAATATTTGTAGCTCGTGGCTTCTCCCAGAAAGAGGGGATAGATTATGAGGATACTTTTTCACCTGTAGCCAGATACACTTCCATCAGAACAATACTTTCTCTGGTTGCAGTGATGAAATGGAAGATACATTAGATGGATTTCAAGACAACTTTCTTGAATGGTGTAGTTGAAGAGGAAGTGTATGTGGAGCAGCCACTTGGTTTTGAGACACATGACAGGGAGTCATATGTATGCAAATTGAAGAAAGCCTTGTATGGCTTGAAGAAAGCACCTAGGACATGGTACGGAAGGATAGACAGCTTCCTGTCCAGTTTGGGATTTACCAAGAGTAAAGAGGATTCCAACCTTTACTACAAGGTTGAGGAAGACAATCTAGTGATACTCCTATTGTATGTGGATAACCTATTTTTGATAGGAAAGGATAGATTGATTGCTGATACGAACATGAAGCTTGCTTCCAAGTTTGAGATGAAGGAATTGGGTATGATGCATTACTTTCTAGTTATGGAGGTGTGGCAGAGTGCAGATGGAATCTTCCTTGGACAAGGGAAGTATGCAATAGAGATCCTGAAGCGGTTCGGGATGATGGACTGCAAGGCCATGGCCACAGCTATGGCATCGAGCTTGAAGCTATTGAGTGATGCTTCATCTGATTCAGTTGATGCCATGGTGTATCGTCAGATGATTGGGTCCTTGATGTACCTGACGAACACGAGACTAGATATTTGCTTTGCGGTGAACACCTTGAGCCAATTTCCGACAGATCCTAGACATGTTCACCTGATTGCTGTAAAGCATATTCTGAGGTACCTGAAGGGTACGATTGATTATGGGCTCGAGTATGATGCGAATCAAAAGTTTAACCTGGAGGGTTATGTTGATTCAGATTGGGCAGGAAGTCCTGCAGATAGGAAGAGCACTTCGAGGTGCCACTTCAGTATGGGATCAGGCGTTATCTCGTGGTTTAGCAGGAAGCAATCCTACGTAGCACTGAGTACAATCGAAGCAACGTATGTTGCAGCTTGTTAGGATATTTGTGAGGCAGTATGGCTTAGGAAGCTACTGTTTGATTTATTTGATCTCTCGTTGGATGCTACTTGTATTTATTGTGATAACCAGAGTTGTGTGAAGTTTTCAGAGAACCCTATGTTCCATGACAGGTCGAAGAACATCGAGATCAAATATCACTATATCAAGGATATGGTGCAGAGAGGAGCAGTGAAGCTCCAGTATGTTGTGACAGATGAGCAGATTGCAGATGTGTTGACCAAACCACTAGACAGAGTGAAGTTCGAGTAATTCAGAGAGAGGCTTGGTGTTATTCAGATAGAAGATACTTCGAGGAACAAGTGATGGGACAAATTTGTAGGAGCCATTCCAAGCATGGTGGTAGGAGGATTCTTCCCATGGCTGTGGATGTAGGCGATGTGTGATGAGCATCAGGATGATGCTACTGTTGATGCTGTGATGATGATTAGGATGATCTTGTGATGATATGCATTAGGATGATGTTGTGACGATGATTAGGATGATCATGCGATGATATGCATCAGGATGATGCTGTGACGATGATCAGGATGATCATGCGATGATATGCATCAGGACGATGCTGTGACGATGATCAGGGTGATCATGCGATGATGATGTGCATCAGGAGGATGTACTGTATGATGATCAGTATGATCATGAGCATCAGGATGATGCTTCATGTGAGGATGATCATGTGGATCATGAGTATCGGGATGATACTCTGTGGCTGTGGATAGGTTGTGCGGATAAGCATGTAATAGCGCCCTGGGAGATTTGCAGATACTCTTGCTAGGTTTTTCCCATGGAATATAATAGCTCCTCGGGAGATCTGGCAAATGCTCTTTATATGTTTTTCTTAGAGGGACATATAATAGCGCCCTAGGAGGTTTACAGATACTCTTGCTAGGTTTTCCCTATGGCATATAATATCTCCCTGGGAGATCTGGAAAATGCTCTTTCAAGGTTTTGTCCATGGCATGTAATTTCACCATGGGAGATCTTGCAGGTTGTGCTGGGCACGTAATTAGTCCTGGGATTCTCTTTCTAGGTTTTGCGTGGTAGCATATAATAGCTCCCTGTGAGATCTTGCAGGTTGTGCTGGGCATGTAATTAGTCTTGGGATGCCCTTGCTAGGTTTTGCTTGTCTGGTCGCATATAATAGCTCCCTGGGAGATCTTGTAGGTTGTGATGGGCATGTAATAAGTCTTGGGATGCTCTTGCTAGGTTTTACGAGGTCACATTTAATATCTCCTTGGGAGATCCGATAGGTTTAGAAGTAAGCTTGTAATCAGTCTTGGGATGCTCTTGCTAGGTTTTGTTGACGCACATAATCATCCCTGAGGATTCCATAGGATGGTCAGCTCACAGAGATGATGAAGACCTATAGGAGGCTAGGCCTACAACCAGCATGAAAAAGGGATGGCTCTGTAGAACTTCCTATGACGGGAAGAATTGAGATATATCCCAGTGATCTAGATGACGAGTACAAAAACAATGATGATGATGCTCCGTGATCCAGTGACGATGGTCCAACACCAGAATTGAAGACTTGTGGAGATATGTATTGATGACGCGAGTCTAGAGAATACCTTCCTAGTTAAGAGGGAGTATTGATGTATTTGTAACTTCGGAAGATATTCTTCTATGTATTACACTTGTACTTTGTTATATGTATGATGGAGATGTATTATTCCTCCAATCAGAAGTGTCGTCATTTGTATTTATAAGTGTCGCAAGTGTCACAAGTGTTGCAAGTGTCGCAACTTATATTTGATGGGTTATTAGACCACCAATGTGGGGTCAGCCCTAGTTGAGTTATGTGATTGGGTTATTAGACCTCCTTGGGAGGTCGGCGCTGTTAATTTATTGGCAGGTCAAGTCAGTGTATAAATAGAGAGTGAGTGTGTCTCATTCTATTCATTCACTCACTCATCCAACTCACATTAATTGAGAGAGGAGTGCGCACAAGTGGAGGAGGAGTAGCTGCTGGAGTTATCTATCTTGGGTTTGATCATTGTGATCTTGTATTGTGGCTTATTCTATCTCTAAGGAAGTTGTGGGGTTTTTCACCTTCTTGGTTTTACCCGAGGAAACTCTGTGTCTCTTGTGTTTATGATTGTTAAGCTGTGCTTGTTATTCTCTTAGTAGGATCCTAGATAATGCTTGAATGCATTTATCGAAAAATTAACAGTGCTACATGTGTCACACTAACATGGGTATTGAGGAAATTTCTTGAGCTCCGGCAAGGTGGGGCACAGGTTGGTCACATGGCCTTGTTTCCCGCATAGGGAACATGGTGGAGTGACCCTTGTTGCAGGAGTAGTGGTTGTCATTATTGGGGATTTCAACCTAGGTTGGGTTATGCCCCTTGCTTTAGGCTTAGTGACTGCCTATGGTGGTTTAGGAAGAGGGTTCGTAACCATGGGGGATTTTATCTTGGGTTTCTTTGCACCCACATTATTCGGTTTACTGACAGCTGATGGTGGTATAGTTACAAGTGTCATAGGCTCGATGTGCTATACAAATGGCGTAATTGCTGAGACTGGGACAAACTAATAATGGGTGACTGGATGTGAAGCCATTTCTGGGTAAGGTGGAGTAAGGTACCACACAAGTATTCCCAAATTGAGCCTAGGGAGAGTCAGCTAATCCATAACCGATGTCCCTTGCACTCCCATGTGGGCGTACAAGAATGGTATCTGAAAGATGGGAGGAAATGATGGACGTAATGTCTGTTCAACGCCATGACTCATTGGAGGTGTTGATGATGATGCTGAGGAGTGGTAGAGACCTTTTTAGAGGTGAAAATGGTGTACATAAGGCCATCTGTCGATATTGGGATTTCAGGTGGGGGGCCTGAATATACCCCTGGAAAGTTGGAGTCTTTGTACACTCTCAAGCTTATATCAATGTAAGGGAGTTGAATCGTTTTGTCTATAGTGGTTAGGACGTTTTGAAGGTTGCTGTTGGTATGAGGGTCATAGTAATTGAGTTGGTCGAGGGTGACTATCTTCCCATTAAAGGGAAACATCATGATGTGGAATACCAAAGAGGAAATTTCCTTCACAGCGTACATATAATTGTGACCCAAAAGGATATTGTAGTCGAGCTATGCATCTACTACTTTGATATCAATCGTTACCATTTCCCCCCCTAGCTTGATGGGGACACTTTGGTACAAACCCCTAGGTTGTGATGTTCTCCCATCATATGGGCGAAGGGTGATAGAAGAGGGAACTAAGTCCGATGAACCAAACCAATTCCACAAATTATATGACATGACACATGTGGATGCGGCTTCATAAATAATGCATCGATGGATCATAATATTTTTAACTTTAACTGGAACTTGCAATGCAACTCATGAGGGTAGTCATGGTTTACCTTTATCGAGGTCGAAGGTCATAAGGCATGAGTTTGAAGGGTTGATGGTGCCAAGTGAAATAAGTAATGCCTTCCTTTGGGTTAGGAAATATTGTAGCACTTCTAAAGTGGACATGGCAACTGGTGATTGAGCCAAGTCATCCACAATACTGTAGTTGTGGGCGGATTTCATGTGAGGGTTATGGGGGGAGTGGCTATGTGGTATCTTTGGGATCCTTGGTATTTGTTCACCACTTGGGCATGGTATCTACAAAGCCCCCCCGAAGGGGTAGGTACATCCTCCATATGATTGAGTTTGTAGGTTAACATTTGCGGTGTTCATGTAGGTGTTCTAAAAGGAGCCATCGCTGGGGTTGATTGGAAAAGGTTTTCTGCAAGACAGCTGGTTGGGGTTGTGTAAAATTAGGTGTCTGAGAGGGATTCACCGTGGTCTTTGTATTTTATTCTACCAACTGTTGACTTTAAGGGATGAGTGGACAATGGTGAGTATAGTGACCATACTCGCCACAAATTGAGCAAGAGTAGTTGGTCCTTAGGTTCACGTTTTGTCCTTTTATGGGGGGTTTATTAGTCCCCGCATTCTAGCTACCGTGGTTTTGGTTTTTCTAGGGTGGTGGGTTTCCACCTTGCCCCTACTACTGGTTATGTTTGTTCTTACCTTGATTTTGAGGATTTTGGGGGTTTGCAATGTTTAACCACTCAAACTGTTGAGCTTGTCGTGCGAAAGAAGGTTGGAATAAATTGACCGCCACGTGTGGCATGGGGCCAGAACCAAGAGGACATGGAAATGGGCAATAAGGATTATAACCCTATGGTGGGATATGCATAGTTTTCGCTCCATACGATTTGGATGTGGGAGCGACTTGTGCAATTTGTGGTGGAGGTACCGCTGATGCTTGGCTTGCATTGGGGTAGGTAGGACTATAAGGTCCATATTGAAGCTGGACAAATTGAGGATTTG
The DNA here is from genome assembly GCA_027924585.1 of Larix kaempferi. Lineage (NCBI taxonomy): Eukaryota > Viridiplantae > Streptophyta > Pinopsida > Pinales > Pinaceae > Larix > Larix kaempferi. Next base: position 19,466,835 of record BSBM01000399.1, read on the forward strand.
GTGTAGGTGTAGGGGGTGCTGACACGAAGCGATGGGTGGGTACTATCGTGCCATGTTTAGTGGCACAAGATTCAGGGGATTTGAAACCTTTCGATGTTGGGAAATGGACCCAATAAGCCCATCCATTGAATGTGACGAACACATAGGTGTGGGATCCAAAGATCGATGTTGAGGGGCATCATGTAGGATGATGTATAGGTAACCTAATTGTGCATAAATGAGATAAAATTGTTGGGCCTTCAAGATGGCTTGTTCCTCAGTATGAGGAAATGAGGTTTCCACATCCTTTGCAATTGAGGGTTGGAGTGATTTGATGAACCAATCCAACATGAAATGAGGTTGTATGCCAATTTTTCATTATGTGCACCTTCTATGCCACTCATGGATGTGGTCCGCTATGTGGGTAGAGTTATTCTATCGAAATTATGTGAGAATTTCTAGATCGAGGTCATGGCGCATGGGAAGTTGGAAGTAAGTGAGAAATACGATGGACAATGTCCCAAAGGTGGAATAGGTTTCCCTTGGTAAGTTCACATAGCATTTTGCAGCCGTTCTTGTAAGGGTTTGCTGAAAGAGGTGAAGCCTCACTGAGTCTTCCACTATGCTATTAGAGGAACACCATAAGTGAAAAGACATGGCATGGTTGGTTGGGTCATCTCCTCGTTTCCCTTCAAATTTAGGGATATTTGAAGGGAGTTTATTGGGCATAGCTGGCCATGCTGGATCATGTGCTATAGGGAGTTTATCGGGCATAGTTGGCCATGCTGGATCAAGGAGATTCAAGCTATACATGAGAGGTAAGTTGGTATTAGGTCCCGCCATCGTATGTTGTGTATGGTTCCCTTGAGGGGGAGAACAAGGGATATGTGGCGGTGATCTCTGTCTTTGATGCCAGGATGAGGATGTTGTATGTCCTACTTCTTAAGAGGGAGAAGAAGAAGGTGGATTTACTCTGAGGGGTGGAAATAAAGGGGGGCCTCTTCCGTGAGAGGGTGAACCAAAGGGGTCTAAACTATCTCCAAGGGGAGAAAATGAAGGATTGCCTCTTCTATGAGAGGATGAAGAAAAATGATCTAAGTTTTCTACAAGGGGAGAAAGTGAATTGAGAAAGGAGCTACCTTGCTTGGATGATCCTATCAATGTTTCTTGGGAGCATTCCCGACTAGAATATCTCCCTCGTGAGCCACGGGGAGAAAGAGGGAAAACACCCCTCGAGATAAGGGAAATGCCTTGCAGTCTATGGAAGTTCCTTAGTAGGTTTTGTTCCTCAATGGTGGAAGTTTAGTGAAAAACGAGAGTGATGATGGAAATAAACATAATTGAATAAATTCAAAAATATGCCATCCACAATAGATGCAAAATGGTTCAAAGTGAGTGATATGTTCTATGTTGGTTTAGTGCAAGTGCTCCCACATGTAGGTTCTTTTTAATTATGAGTTAGAGAACTTGTATTTAAAAAGAAAATAAATGTGAATTCCCTAAATACATAATGTCCTTCCTTTCAAATTTAACTGAGCCTCCCAAAAGTACAACCATTGGTGACAATGGGATCCACACAACGATTGACTAGTGAAGGTAACAAATAGTCAGTTATATCGACGATGGGGCTATGTTTCGAAATACATTGGAAACATTCCCCAATGGAAATATTTGAATTCAGGAGTAAATTGCACTCACAATTGATCCTTGGTGATATCCTAAGTTTGGACACTAAGATACCCATGCTGTGTGGATAAGTGGTTCAGCCTGAGCGGTATAGTGTCATCTCCAAAAAAAGGTGAGTGACTCTTTGTGGGGAGCAGGGAAGCTATTCCTCAGATTTCATGTTCTTGGTCACTGTTCCTTCTTATCTGGGTTTCCTTTTGACACTTTCTTATAGTAGGATTTAAAATTACTCTATATGTCAACAATGCTATGTCTCAAAAGCTTAATGAAACTATATTGGTGGGAATTATTTGGATGCCTAGTGCAATCAATCCTAACCAAACTATAAATTTTCTTGTGACCTCTTGTGGAGGAATTTAGTTTTTTGATAATTAAAATTGTTGATTTGAAGGGTCCAAATTCAATTTAAGGAGTGTAAGAGAGGTATTTCACAATCCTACTTTTTTTTTTTTTGATCCATCAAGGTCTCACAAGGTGCGAGATGGAGAGCATACTCAAAGTAAGAGAGTCTTTAGGTCTCTTAGTGTGTGCTAGTGGAGACACATGTGTGTAATAAACACATGATATTGTTGTTGCAACTAACTAAAGAGATTAAAGTAAATGCTTATGTAGTTTCTACTTCAACTCAAAAGATGCTAAAGGAGCTTGCAACTAATAATTTTGATCAACAATGCTTATGAAATTGAAAAGTGTGCAATGTGTTGATGTATTTGTAACTTTGGAAGATATTCACTTGTATATTGTATTTGTACTTTATTGTATCCCCAACGGAGATGTATTATTCCTCAGATTGGAAGTGTCGTCAGTTGTACTTGCAAGTGTCGCAAGTTATATTGTAAGTGCCATAACTTATACTTGATGGGTTATTAGACCACCTTGATGTGGTTGGCCCTGTATGAGTCATGTGGGTTAAACGGTTATTATACCACCCTAGTGGGGTCAGCCCAATCAACATTATGTTAAGTGGTTAAGTTGGGGCCGACCTAGTTGAGTAAAGGTTAAGTGAAAGAGAGGAGGAGTGCACACAAGTGGAGGAGGAGTAGCTGCTGCAGTCATCTATCTCTTGGGGTTTTATCTTTGTGATCTTTGTATTGGTGCTTATTCTATCTCTGAGGAAGTTGCGGGGTTTTTCACCTTCTTGGTTTTCCCCAGTGAAATGTTTTGTGTCTCTTGTCTCTTGTCTCTTATGCTTGATATGCTGTACATGTTGTTCTTTCAGTTAAGATCCTAGATTAGATTGAATTAAATGTTGAAAAACTAACACAATGGAGGTATTTCACACTTCTCTCCTTTTTCTTATTCACCAATATCACATGGAATGCGAGGTGAAGATCATACTTCGAGAGATTAGAGTCTTTAGGTTCTTTCTTGCGTGCAAAAGTGAATTACACTACTTTGCCTAAAACATGAGAAGTAAGCAAATAACATGAGATGCCAATACTTTAACAAATTCTATGAAATGGAAAGAAAGATGTTCTTGAATACTAGTGATGAATAGGAGGCCCATTGAAAGCCCCAAATTCTTTTACCTAAGTAAATTTCAAGAGAAAACCTCTTTACTTCCTAATCTTGGGATAAGTGAGCTAACTACAAAAGAAAATTTTAACTATAGCAAGTTAATTTAATTCTGGTTCATTAGTGAGCAGTCATTGGGACTACAAGATTTGTGCAAAATTGAAAAAAAACAAAATAAAAGACATTAGCGTGGGTTTTCCCGATATGGACGTGCTAGTAGTGCAGTTACAACACAACAAAGTTGCGCTAGTACATAGAATATTACTACACATAAGAAAGTAGGAAGGTCTGCGCAGTAGCACGTCTGTCGAAGGAGTAGTGTGCACGGGGCACCGAGATTCATGCTACTGTGTAAATAGTAATTATGGCCAAGAGGAGGCTGAATTCCGAGAATGAAGGGTATGGACGTGATCTCCTACACTAGACAAGAACCTAGAATTAGCTATTTAACAAATAACAACGTATTTAATGAGAAATGAATAAAAATGATATGGAGTCGCCATAAATATTGTTGAGGGAAAAATGACACAAGAGTGAGCAATATTCCCTATTATCCTTGCAACTTGCAGCCAAGGGAATAGTGGTAGTAATGGGTTAGGTAGAAAAAACATGCACAAGTTACAATAACTTCAACAAGCCTAAACTAAGCTAAAATGTTGCTCCTTGAGGAAAGAGGAAACAATGAGAGAAACACTTGCCCCTTGGAGGAAGGTGGCAAGGGAGCTTGAGGAATGCCAAGAGGTGTAGGAAGAGGTGGACTATGAGGAAGTTCCAATACAATTCTAGCAGCATAACCTTGATCTGATTTTATCTACTTGGATGCATGCCCATGCTTTCCTTTTATAAGCCAAGAGGTGGCCTAGAAAAAACTAGATCCAAATGTGAACCCAATAACCTCATGAACTAGATCCAAAGTACATAAATGTGGTTATTCAATGCTTGAAGAGCCAAATTCGAATTTCAGTTGGTGAGGGAGATTTCACGAGCCTTCAATGCGTGGCTAGTGGTTGATATGCCGCCATTTTTGACAGTAGTGCGTATATCGAAGGATAATCCACAATAGGCTAGCGCAGGTGTAGAACTGATAACACATGCTATAGCATGGGATAACACAATTTTACTTGTGCTACCTATTCTTTTGACTATTTTTTGGCATTTTTGGACTCATGCTGTTTTTTGAATCCGATGAGGATGTCTTTGGTGAGTTTCATGCTATATGTTGATGATGCCTTACTGCAAAATTAGCCAAAATGTCGCATGTGTGCAAAATTTAGGAATTAACAACCCTATAACAACTCTATCAAGAGTACTCAGTTACGCTCACTATTTTTGGCAAGTTTGAACCTACCAGACTTACCGTGGATAACAAATGACCTTATTCACTATCATCCCAACTAAATTGCCATATGATATTCCTAAGTTTGATGGTTGTAATGGAGAAGAACCATCTATTCATGTCATGAATTTTCACCTTTGCTGCTCGCCAAAATCTTTAGATGATGATAGTGTTCACTTGTGTCTCTTTCAATGTAGTATGAATGGTAGTGCCACCAGGTGATATATTGAATTTCTTGGCACCTCTTTTACTGATTTTGGATCTTTAGCAATATTTTCCCTAACACATTTTCAGTTACCCATTCATTATAAAATGGGAACATAATTGTTAACTTCACTTCAACATACCACCTCTCGCTTCAACATACCACCTTTGTTCATATATTTGAACATATCCATTAGTAGAGGCACCAACGAAGGCTCATTTGAGCCAATATCCCAGATCAATTCCTCACAGATTGGTTTGTGAAATTGTTATTTCCCAAAATATCCAAGGATGTGGCCATGTTAGGGGCTCTTACAAAAGAGCAAGTTATATTATGTGTGCAACAATTATATTTGATTTATTCACGATTTGGCATGCTATATGAGTTAATATCTCATACACCTATATATTCATCTAACATCTCAAACTCTACTCCAAGACCACACGCTGATGGCATGATTGGATCTGTGATTCATAATTTTATTGATCAACTGACCAACTAGATGGGACAAGTTTCCATTCATATGCTTGCAATTGGTCAACCAACCCAAAATGTTGCAACCTTGGCACAAACCTCTAATGTTATTTTTTTTCAGTCTACTACTTAGAAAGATAAAAAACCCAGAGATAAGATAAAAATAAGAAAAATTCTAATGCTGAGGATGGAGCAACTCAAAAAATTAATGCTAATGTTGGGAGAAAGAAAGAAAAACAAAAATCCAATTTCCATGTATAATTTGTGCCAAAGACCACCCTACGAATGTCCCAAGTTAGACGAAGTTCAACGTTGCTTGAACCAACAAAGTGTTGCACAACTCCCTTCTATCCTATATCAACCTTTTCCTCAACATCGATAGATGGTTCCCACAAATCCTGCACCCCTGCAAAGGAACAATCAAGGAAAACCCCCAGATAGGGGAAGTACCTCAACTGCAAACATCTTCTTGTATGATAAAGAAGTTATCCTTTAGATTCACACCCAAACTTATGATAAGCCTAAGGTTGGACCTTCATAGATCAATTCTTCTCTACATCAACCTCGTAATTCTCTTCACATTGAATGACCACCCAATGACCCATTCCCAAACTTCCTAAAGGAACCTTGTGTTTGTCGATACATAATCGAATGCTCGAGCAGCTCAAAACTATAATATAGTCGAAGATCATGCTCAATCCCCTTGCACGATGCCAACATTGGAAGCACTACAAAGATACCCACTGCAAAAACAAGCATTGTTGAAGGCCATTGGCATAATAAAATCTACAAATGATCATTTGTTGATTTTTTTTATCTAGACCAAGCAAATCCGAGGTTAGTTTACCTCATCATGTTTCGTATCCAAGTATCATCATGAGGGATGAACATATTTTGATGTGTTGTTGATGGAGCCTCTACCTACGTCATGTCATTAACTTTCTAGAGAGATTTGGGATGGGACAAAACTATATCCATCATCCACACTATTGAAATATTTCAATGGTTAGTCTCTTAAATCACACATAATAATATATGTACCTTTTAAGTCATCATGGGGTGCAAGAATCTCTCGGTTGAATTAGAAGTGGTTGATGCACCTCTTGACTATAATATTCTTGTGGGATGGAGATGGTTGCATGCAATGACGACTTCCATTTCTTCCGTCTTTAAGATTATTCGTTTTCCCCATGAAGGGGAAATTATTACCATTAACTCGTTAGAATACTACATGCCTAACTGTAGATCCAACTTGGAATCTATGATTCCATTTATTGATGTTTCTAAAGAAACTCTAGATAAAGAGGATGTTTGAAGATTCATTTCTTATGGGTATTTTTACTCTACCCATATTGGTTTTCTACATTGGCACTTCCCCCATCTTCATTGTATCTTCTATTCCCATCATGACCATGGAAAAGGATGTGCGGGTGCAAACCGATGTGAATAAGATTGGTACTACATGATCAACTATGCCATTATGGAAAAGGATGTGCGGGTCATGCTTGATGTGAATAAGATTGGTACTACATGATCAACTATGCCATTATCTATGTTAAATTGTCTTATCAATCCATATAGATGGATTTTGTAGACACTAATAAAAATATCCACCTTTAGGAGTACGATTAGTATAACTGTCCATTTGGGCTATCGATTCTCCTCCTTCCAATGAATCCTTAGATATGTGTTTTCTTTCAGATGAAGACATCAAGGAAGCATTGTCACATTCAAAACAAATTTGGGAAGAGATGCATCATCACACATATTTTTTACATGAGCTCGAGAAGATGGAGGTTGGCCCTAAAATATTTGTTTGTCCAGGAGATCTTGATTGGTCCCAATGCCCTATTCTCACATAGAACGTGTTTGTAGAAGGTAATTTGGCCAACATTTTTAAAATGCTACCAATCAACATCTTTGTCAAACCTGACATAGTCGAGAACATTCTCATTGGTGTTAATTGTTTTATTTCCTAAGAATTTGAGGAGTACATAACCATTTTTAAATAATTTTGAGACATATTTGCTTGGTCCTATGAATAAATTCTTTGCATTGATCCTTGGATCATTGAAAATGAGATTAAAAATTATGATAATTTCAAATCAGTTCGAAAAAATATTAGGTTGGTTAACCTGAAGAAATCAACTTCTATCAAGGTGGAGGTGGATAAGTACTCTACGTTGGCTTCATATATCTTGTTCCCTTCACATAATGGGGCACACTTATATAAATATGTCATTTGGTCTTAAAAACACTAGAGCCACGTTTCTGTGGGCCATGTCTTATTCTTTTCATGATATCAAGCACATTGTCAAGGTTTATTTATATGACCTAGTTTCTCTCTCTTGAATGTGACACCCTATTTTTGACCCCAAGATGTAAATATGATGTAATTATGTAAAGGCTAGATTCAAGCTGGACATGAATTGTTTAGGATGATCAAATGTAGTGTAAATATATTTATGTTTGATGTTTAATATAAAAATCCCCAACAAATGCAAGTGAATAAGGATGAAGAAGAGAAAGGGTGGCTATGATTCCACAAATGGGGGAAGTGAGAGGGAACTAAGGGGCGATGAACCTAGTTAACGATGAATGTTAGCTTATGTCCCTAGTTTTCATTAGTATTTTTAACCCAAGATACCTTACCATGGTTATACGGGCCACTTTAATTATTTAAGGATTAATTATTTTAATTGAGTATTAAGAGGGGAAAAGTGACCTCTTTCGGGGAATCCACATATCAAGACAAAACCATGCATATATAATGTTAGAAACTCTTTTTTTAGTAATTCATTAATTCTAAAATCCATGGAGGGAGATCATCCATGATGTGGTAATTTTGGTTGGAAATCCAAAGGAATTTTAGTTTCCATACCACCATGATAAACGATAGCTTAGCTACCTTGATAAACTAGTTCAAAGAGATTAGGGAACCTAGCTTGCAACATGACATCCTTGGAGCTTGGTTACAAAGAATTCCTGGCGGGCCTGTACTAGAGCACTAGAAGGGGAAGGGGATATCTTGAAGGATTGCAAAGAAGAGAAAGAGGTACCTTCCCTAGAACTGTGCAGGTTGATGGGGAATGAGTGAGAGGTTGGGGTCAGCTATGGATCAGGTTACTTGAACCATTTGGGTAGAGGATAGGTTCCCTTGAATGAGTTCTCTGTGATGAGTGTGGTCATGTATAGAGGAGGAAGAGGCAACAATTATGCCCTTGTGGAATGATATCCCCATCTCATCGGTGGAGTCTATCAAAGAAAGAGACAGCTTGAAATAGTGCCTATGACTGAGAGGAACACCCTTCACTTGCAGTTGGTTGGAGGAAATTTATAAAGATAAGTGACTAGTGTTTGAATTCCATAGAATATATTTCCTGCAATGTGTCTATTAAATTATTATTGATGGAAATGACTTTGTACATGGATTTACTGAGCATGATATGAATGCATTCACAATGGAAACACTTGCATAAATTAGAATGAGTATATTTGTTGAATGCATTTCTATATTTACATTTACTTTCATTTTTAAATTAACGAAATATCAATTCAATGTAAAGAAAATTCGTATTTTGTATCAAAGGTAGAATTTATACATAGATTTGAGTATCCCATTGTCTTCTCAACATAAAGAGGCTACCAAGTACGTGACATCAAAAGTGGATAGAACATTCGAGATATTTTTTGGGTTCATTGTGTCTAGGTATAGGATCATGGTTGATTTTTTCAAAGTGGATGTGATAGTTTAATTTCCTACCATACATGTCCAATTAGACAAATTTGAGGTTTGCAATGGAAATAAATTTTTTTGCGAAAGTTTACAACTAATTATGACGAGATTGCAAAATGTTTTATCCATCTTTTAAAACAAGGCGTTCCATTAATTTGGGATCAAGCCAAATGATCCGTTGATACCTTAAAACCCACTCTTATGTCTACTCCCTTGTTGCATCCTCCAGGCTATAACAATGGATTTTTGTTACACTTGTTGGAAACATTAATCATTTAGGATTAATTATTATTGCCTATTCTGTATTACTATTCACACGAGTTGTATACCAAGAGTCACAATAAATAGGTAAAGTCATTGGGAGGCCAATGTGGAAATATTGTTGTCATTGATGTCAAAGACAAGGGGAGACTGCAGATGTCCAAGATGAAGATTGTTGAAGATAATGTTGTCATTAATACCAAGTATGAGGAAGATTGCAAATGATATTGATATACAAGAAGAAGCTAAGGTTCCAAATGAAGATAAACAGATGAAGTCAAGATTCCAAATGAAGAGAAAGAATGTTAAGTGAATAGTCAAGATAGCCTTGCTAGAGTGTTAGGTCGCCACTGCCAAAATATTGAACAATGTTAGGTCGACCATGCCAATTTTATAGGTTGGAAAAAAAAGTGACATGACATTATAGATATACATAAAGGTGGCACATTTTTCAAGGATAATCAAGCAAAACTGGATTTGAAGTAAGGCAATGTGCACTTTATGAGAGGGAGACAAGTTTGGAGATGTTTTAAGGGATGGTTACAGAGTACATTTCAAGGTGATATCAGGATGTTTTAAGGGATGATTGCATAGTAGATTTCAAGGTCATCTCATGATGTTTTAAGGGATGATATTGGAGAAGACTTCAAGGTGATATTGTGATAGTTTTGAAGATGTTTTAAGGGCTGATTTTGGAGTAGATTTGAAGGTGATTATGCGACAGTATAGAGGGATGATATAAGGTTGATTTTGCGGCAGATTTGAAAGTGATTATGTGACAATATAAAGGGCTGATACAGGTCTAAGTATGTCATAGATTTCATGGTGACATTATGACAGTTTTGAGGGCTGATATAGAGTTGAGTATGTCACATATTTTTAGGAGATATTATGACAATGTTTAGGACAGATCCTGGTGCAATATTTGAGGTGATTATATCAGCATTATTGCACCTGCTTCTTTAGTTGGTTGGTTCCTACACAAGATATTACTAAGATGGTGCTCAGTTGAGGAAATTGGTGTCTCCTATAGGTGGGTGACTACAAATCTTGTTGAGTTGGTGCTTAGATAAGGGGATTGGTGTCTCTAGTAGGTTGGTGCCTACATACATTTATAAAGATAAGTTTTTATGGTTTTCTCTTGGAAGAGTTTCCACATTAAATTCTATGTGATATGATTTATGTTTAGATGTGTTTAATATTTCATATTCAATAAATGATTTATCAATGCTTGTCTAAAATAAGAAATCTTATACTGATTCACCCCCCTCTTAGTATTAGCGTAAGTTCAACATCCAAGAGACACCTTGGAATATGAAACCAAGGGTCATAATGATTGTATTTAGATGTACAATGTACATATCTGTTAATGAAAAGGAATTCATGCTTATCTTATTTCTTGTGTATTTATCTTTCACACTGTATTGTCACAGTGGAAGTGTGGTCAACGTCCTCCATTTGAATATTTCTTGTTGTGTGCTATCTCGTGTGTCCTCTGCTTACTATCACATCTAGAATGTATACATCCAAATATTCTTAGCGTGTATACATTAAATGTATCCCATCATTATCATGGTCATTGCACTTTTGTTGTTTTTGTTTTGGTGCAATGGACTATGCACTCTTAGGTAAACACCGATTGCGATCCACTTGTGAAGTTAACTCTAAAATTACATTGCTTGGACTTGGGAGTTCACTTGTCTTGGATATTGTCTTTGTTCTTGTATTTTCTAGTATGTTTTCACATAAATTTGAACACTAAGCGGCTTGACATGATTACTGCTATTAACTCATTGTAATGTCCCCATTTTGACCCTTAGGTTATATTGGATTTTAATGTAAACATTGTATATATGTGATGTATAATTCCTAGCGTGGAGCTCAAGGCCAAGGCACCGCTAGTGAATGCTCATCTTTGAGAGGAAAGTATTTGGCATTGTGTGATCCATGTGCTATTAAGCCATGGAAATTGTAAAATGATGTAAATATCAAGTAATAAAAAATACAAAGGGGATGGCTATGGATTAAACTAAATGAGGGGGATATGAGTATCCACTAGGGAGAGGTGAGGGGGTTGTGGGATTGGACCATAGACTTCCAAATGTCACCTTTAGAACCCATTTGACATTTCTTGATGAAATTTATTTCTGCTGCAGGAAGTGGGTGAATAAACTGTTCATGAGGTCAACAGAGTGCGGACAACCCCCAAATTCGGATGGCAGGGTATGGGGCTCTGTTTTCCTTGAACCACAAGTCACTATACCCCTGGGAATTCATATTCCATCATCCCCATTCCATTGGGGAATAACAATCGGAGGTGGGAGTAGAATAGAGAGCTGAATGGTGAAGAGAAGAAGAAAATCGCAGTTTGGGGAGAAAGCCACGATTTGCAGTGCCTAGATTGCTCAGAAATTGGCGGGGAAGGGAAAACCGTTTAGGGGTCCATAGACCCGAACCTGGGGGTAATTTGTGAGTGTGAGATGCCTAGAAATTCATGGAGCAACCCTGATTTGTTAGACGAAACCCAATCGTGGGACAAATCCTTTCGACCGTAACCCTGAGGAGATCCAAGCGTGGATGACAGAGCGAAAGAGAGAGAATAGGTTAGAATCGCTTGATAAACATGGTGAAGACAGTTTTATTGATTTGGATAGGTCTGTAGCTCTGTGGTTGAGCTCAATGGCTTAGATTCCTACTCCCTTACCTCTTGGAATGCTTGATAAACCCAACTATGTGTTGGCTTAGCATGACCGTTGGTGTGAAACCAAGGCTGTGAGTAAACATGGGTAGTTCCTCCTTAGTGGATACATAGCCCCAACTCAGGGGTGGTCTCTGAGTTCTGAAATAATACAGGCTGGGAAGAGACCTATGGTTGGGTTGGAACGTTGCAATCCATAGCCATTTATTTGGTGGTTTCAATTAAAGATAAGTGTCTCCTGTTGCCTCTGATTATGTCCATTTTATATACATGAATGGCTATTTGTTTATGTCAGAATGCATGGATTGATCTAGTTGATAATGGAACTGAATACCTGTGCTTTATGTTATTATTATGCCTATGATGAAATGCTGATAAATGTATTCTGAGTGTGTGTTAATAAGGTTTAATGCAGCTGTGTTTTGCCTCCATGTGTTTTATTTATATGTAAATCTGTTCATTCATGAATAGGGATAAGTTTGGTTGAGGACTTGGATGTGAAGAAGGTTCAGTTAGGGATTTGGGAAGGAAATAGACACCCCCTGTAGTGTTCATGCTTTCCCTGTGGAACAGATGAGGGGATGGGCCATGAATGAGGAGCATAAGAGTCCTTACAGAGTGGTAAAGAGGCCTTGATGAATTTTTTGGCCACATTTTGGGTTGGAAGAAGGACAAGATCAGAGTCATCAGATGTGGCAGAGGACTATGTAGTTGCATAGGGCTCGCCGTGATCTTTCCAATGGTACCATATTTTCAAAAAATGGACTTAGGATGAAGAAGATATCGGCCAGAGAAGTTGGCTGTAACAGGGGTATTTGGATGACTTCCAACCTTCCAAACCCGCAGTGCGGATTGCGGATCATGGAAGCCAGAGGCGGGAACTCCCGGCGTGGTGCTTGGGAAATCTGAATTCCGACTCCTGCAAGCCAGATTGCGGAGTGCGGAAGTCGGAGGAGCAATGTGTAAATTTTAATTAATCTAGAGATCACTACTCCCTCTGGATAACCCTGAGATCTCAAGCGGTTTGAGTCTCATATGTTAGTAAATACTCAAAAAGACATAAAATCAATAGCTAGATCTCTTTACAAATTTAACATACATGCAATCACACAAATAACATTGCATATACCCTGGAAACCCCAATCGGGGAAAAATAGCAATCCTCTGGGGCTATCTTCTCTCTCGATCCCAGAGAATATATATAAATGAACAAATAGAATACAATGTTACCTCAGAAGTAACTCAATCCATGAACATGAAAAAATCTAGATCTGGATGCATCAGCTGATGCATGCACTAGAAGAATGTGCCCTAACTGCCAAACTGGATATGAGAATCTCTGGAGGTGCCCCTGACTGATCTGCCTCTTTGTATCACTCTGGTCTGATTTGCTTTGCAACAGAAGAAAACCAACTACTCAACTGAAGAAATGATCCTTCCTCTGCATGGAGAAATGCACCCTCCCCTATGGATGTCTAATGCTCGTACTATGCCGTATCTCATAGATCTAAGCTCTGATCATCCCTAACCTTCCTCAAATGCTGAGGAAAGGCTATCCTGGAAGTCTAAGACTCTGAATCAGTTGATCAGGCTCTGAATGAGCTCTTCTCTCCTCAGGTAATGCACCCACCTCCTCTTTGGAACATATCCTCCTCTAACTCACCAGAAACCACCTCAGTGAACTATACCAGGCCACAGATCTGGGTGCCTCTGAAGCTAATGGTCACTGATCCAACTCAGATCTTCCCACCCTAGCTCCTGCAACAACTCCTCTCTCCTCAGAAAGTTTCCCTGCATGCACTAATGCACCCTCCTCACTCTTGAGCTATCACTCTCTGATAAGTCAACTGAGCAACCTCATATGGGGACCCCCTGCCTCTATAAATAATCTCACCGATGAATTAGGTTTACCAAAAACCTAATCTCGGTGCATGCAAAAAGTCACTTTTGCATGTATCTTACGATCGTTGATAGGTCATGCAAAACTCATGCATGCAAAGGTCAAAACACCTCGGAAGGTCCACATGTAGCCACCAATGGGATCATGCCATTGAGTAGAGTGTATCTGAACCTCTACTCCATACTGATTCCTATACTGCTGATGTACCTCCATGCAAGGCATCTGAATCATGGAGGACATCCCAAGATACCAGAGAATCTAACACTTCCTCTTAACAAGGGATGTCCTACCATTGATGCCTGGATCCAACAAGTCCTCTGCTGCTGATACTGAACCAACTGTCCTTTCTGTCACTGCTTCTCTCTGACCTGAAGTGCCCTCATCTAGCTCCATCAAAGAATCCCCCTGATTTTCCACTGACTCTATCACTGTAATATGATTCAGACTCCATTTGATCCTATGCTGTAACCAGTCTCGAAGACTACTGTCAAATGGATCCACTGGTCTGTATGTGGGATCTCTCTGTCTCTGAGCTGAATCAACTCTCTCCTAAGCTAAGTCCATCACTACCATCTCATACCAACTTAGCCTCTGACTGGTGCCTGTATGAGCATCATGCTCATACATTTGCTTTGAATCTAATGGCTCGATCTCGTGAGTGTCATCATCGTCATCATGAGCCTCTCGCTCACCCATATCATCACCAGATTCACTCCTCTGACCCTCATCATCATGGTGAGAATATCGCTCACCCATTTGCTGAGTGGACTCATACCTCCTGGCATCATATCTACTGTGAGCATCTCGCTCACTATCCTCATATGACTCAGAAGAGGATGCACTCAACGAACTTGATGTGCCAGAAGTGGGATGTCCCAAAACAAAGTATTCACCATTGATCCTGTGACCCACCATGACTGGGTCTACTCCTCTAGGATAGGTGAAAATCAGATTCCGCTGGAACACAAGTGAGTAACCAACAGCTCCCAAGGCTTCCATTGAGAGAATGCTCCCTCTGAGTCTTGGAACAAACATAACTATTGATACCTCTAGGAGCTCTCCAAGGTCAAGTATAAATCACACTCTACCTACTTCGATGACCAAGTAATCAGTCCCCTGGACATATCTGACCATCTACCTGGGCGTGTGATCTAGGATGAGGAATGCATCTCGCATCCTTGTCATGTGAATGTTGTGGATACAATCAACCCTCCATATCTGATCAACCTGATCCTCTGTTTGACTACTGTCATGCCCTGATTGATATGAGGCTAATGAGAAATCCCTCTCAAACCGAGAGGTAAACTCATCAACCTCCTTTGCTGCTGTTATCTGCTCATCCTTCGCTTGCTTCCCTTTCTTCTTATGTAGACATTGTCCCGCATAGTGTCCATAATCGTTGTAGGCGAAACATTTGATCTTTCTCATATCCTTCTTCTGCTTAAACATCCGTTTTACCTTGGCAGCAAGTGCCACATCCTCCTCCTCTGGAATGGCTGAAGTTGATCCCTGAATATATCCTCTGCAGATCTCTTCCTGGGTGGAGTTGTCCCATAGACGATCCCACTTGGGAAGGTTCTCTCTAGCTATAATGGATTGGAAAAATAGTGCCCATGGCACAGTCACGCCATTTAGGGCTTGTCTCACCAACTCGCTGTCCTCAACCTTTTCACCCACAAATCCTAACTCATCCCTCACCTGAGTGATCTTGGTGAGGTATGTGGACATGCTCTCATCCTTCCCCATCTTGATGCTTCTCAGTCTCTCTTTGAGAACCATCTTCCTATTGGCATTGGAACTCTGGTACAAGCTAGTCAATGCATCCCACATCTCATACACATTGTCTTTGGTCGAGACATGTAGAATGACATGATCCTTGATTGCATCAAGAAGGATCCTCTGAGCTTTCACATTATTTTTGTCGTACACTGCTTTAGCAGTATGCAACAGAAAACCTAGGACACGAGATCCATATTTGAATAAAAGATATATTATTGAATTGATAAGATGATTAATGTATTACAAGATTTCTCCTTTTATAAGGTTTGAGCGTGCTTAAGGAAGGGTTATGTCCCTTTAATTAACTAATTAATAATTTACTACTTAATTTAATACATCATTTAATATTCATAGCATTGCCACTCCCTTTTAAGGAGCTTTGTCCTCAAAGCAATGGTAATGAGGGATGTAGCTGTCGAAATTGTTTTGATTCCCATGTTGCGTCTTCTTCGGGAATATTTTTCCATTTTACGAGGTACTCTTTAATGACTCGCGTTCTTAATCTCTTCTCTCTAGTAGCAATGATAGATTCTGGCTCGGATATGATTCTTCCTTCTTCATATAACAAGGGAAGTATTGTTTGTGCCTTTTGGTGTTGACCTATCATCTTTTTCAAGCATGAAACATGAAAAACATTGTGGATGCGACTTGTAGTTGGAAATTCCAATGCATATGCCACCTGACTAATCTTCTTATTGATTTGATATGGACCATAAAAACGTGGAGCCAATTTATTCTTTCCACCTTGTTTAAGTGATAATTGCTTATAGGGTTGTAGTCTTACAAACACCCAATCTCCAACTTCAAATTCTCGTTCTGTTCGGTGTCGATCTTCTTGTTGTCTCATTCTATTCCTGGCACTATTCAGATTCTCTTTAAGTACTTGGACAACCTTTTGGTTTTCTTCTAAATGGTCATTTACTAATGCGACCCTTGCTTGGTTGGTAATGAAATCCTTCCATTTTGGGGGTTCATATCCATATAGGGCTTGAAATGGTGTCATTCTTGCAGATGTATGATAAGTAGAATTATACCACCATTCTGCAAGATGTAGCCATTGGAACCACTTATTTTGCTTATCAGTTACAAAGCAACGAATGTAGGTTTCTAAGCATTTATTGATAGCTTCTGTCTGTCCATCTGTTTGGGGATGATAAGCTGAGCTCATGATAAGAGACGTCCCAATTTTCTTGCAAAAATCTCTCCAAAAGTTCCCTTTAAACTTGGCATCCCTATCACTTACTATAATCTTGGGAAAACCATGTAACTTGTAGACATTTTTACAGAAAGCTTCGGCTATTTCTTTTTCCGAATCAGTTTTGTTCACTCCAACAAAATGTGCATATTTGGTTAGCCTGTCTACCACAACTAGTATTTTGTCTTTTCCATCTGATATGGGTAGACCTTCAATGAAATCCATTGAAATTTCCTCCCATTTCTGATTTGGGATATGTAACGGATGGAGTAACCCCGGACTTGAGATATTCTTCGTTTTATTCCTTTGACAAATGTCACAATCTGCAACATACTTGTGAATGTTGGCATACATACCCTTCCAAAAGAATGACTGCCTTGCATTATAGTACGTTTTAAAAAATCCTACATGACCAGCGACTGGGTAGTCATGTGACGCTTTAAGCACCTTGGTCTTAAAACTGGAGTTGGAACTTAAGTAAATACGTTGTTTGTACCATAAGAGGTCATTCTTCCATTCAGAATTCAGATACTGATTTATGTTGTTAATTATGGAGCAAACCTCTGAATTCTTGGCATATTCCTTGCAAATTTCGTCCAAAAATTCTGGGATCACCATGGATACGGCGTAGACTTGTACCTCTCCATATTTCCTTGATAGAGCATCAGCTACTACATTGTCCTTCCCCTTTTTATGTAGGATCTCCATATCGAAGGTAGAGATTTTCTCCATCCACTTTTGTTGTTCGGTTGTTAATGTCGTATGTTCTAATAAGTGTTGTAGACTATTATGATCTATTCGGATTAGGAATTTACTTCCCAAAAGGTATTGTTTCCATTTAGTTAATGCATGCATGATGGAAAGCATTTCCTTGTTGTATGTAGATTGTAGGTATTATCTTTTGTTCAACTTCATGCTTTCAAAAGTGATTGGATGACCTTCTTGCATTAGCACAACTCCTATCCCAAACCCTGAAGCATCACATTCGATTACGAATGGTTTTGCAAAATCAAGTGTTTCCAAAACGGGAGTTGAAGACATAATTTGTTTCAACGTTTCAAAGCATCTTCTTGCTTCATCATCCCATTGAAAAGAATTTCTTTTTAGGAGATTTGTTAGTGGAGCAGTGACGTGTGCATAGTTCCCGATGAACCTTCGATAGTAACCTGTTAATCCCAAAAATCCTCGCAATTTTGAAACATTCTTTGGTTTGGGCCACTCCTTCATCGCCTGGATCTTCCTTGGGTCCACCTTAACTCCTTCCTTTGAGATTATATGAACGAGATAATCCACTTCTTGATTCCCAAATGTGCATTTTGACTTTTTTGCATAGAACTGGTTTTCCTTCAGAAGAGATAGAACCTCTTCCAGATGCGTCAAATGTTCCTTCCATGTCTTGCTATATATAAGGATGTCATCGAAGAATACTAACACAAATTTCCTTAGGTATGGCTGAAATAGTTCATTCATAGTTGCTTGGAATGTGGCAGCGACATTAGTTAACCCAAAAGGCATTACTTTGAATTCATAATGTCCTTCATGAGTTTGGAAAGCAGTCTTTGCGATATCTTCTAATCTGACCCTGATTTGATAGTACCCTGATCTTAAATCAAGTTTTGAAAAATATCTTGCGTCATGAAGTTCATCTAGCATATCATCAATGAAGGGATTGGAAACTTGTTCTTAATCGTTATTTTGTTTAATCCTCTATAATCTATACATAATCTAAACGATCCATCCTTATTCCGTACTAGCACGACTGGAGCTGCATAAGGGCTTAAACTCTTGGTGATGACACCACAATTTAGTAGGTCTTGAACCAACCTTTCTATTTCTGTTTTGTGGTGGTGGGGATACCTATATGGTTTAACCTTGACAGGATTTGATCCAAGTTTAATCTCGATTATGTTTTCTATACTCCTTTCTGGTGGTAGCTACATGGGTAAGTCTTGAAATATGTGTTCATGTTTCTGGAGTAATTTTTGGATTTCCTTTTTGAACTCATTTGGTTCCTCCTCTTTTCCTTCCAGTTGATGGCATTGGATTACGTATGCTAATTCTCCTTTTTGAATGAGTTTTTCCATATGCTGAGATGAAACTACTTGTGTGTCTCGTGGTTGAAAACCATATAGCTTAAAATTTTTCCCTTGCCATTTAAACTTGATGAAATGTTTTTGGTGATTGGCGGAATATGTTCCCAATGTTTGTAACCATTGGACTCCCAAAACGATGTCTACTCCTCGCAACGGTAAGGTGTAGAGTTCTGATTCCAATTCGAAGTCTTGTATTTGAAGTCTCACCTTATGGCACTTTCCAACTTTTTCGATCTTCTTGCCATCTGCAACCATCACCTTCATGTCTGGAACTGGATGTACAAACAACTTGAGTTTTCTTGCAACTCTTATATCAAGAAATTTGTGAGTGCTTCCAGTGTCTACTAGCACTGTAACATTCTCATTTTTTATATGCCATTTTAACTTGAGAGTCTGTGGTTGGTTAATGCCTGTCATGGCTGCTAGGGAGATTTTGGGGGTCTGGTCATTTCTGGATGCCATATTTGTGGTCGCCTCCTCTTCATCTTCTGACTCTTCTTCTTCTTCTGGTTCACTATTCTCCTCTGCTTCACAAGTATATAATTTCTTTGAGCTGTCCTCA
Organism: Larix kaempferi; assembly: GCA_027924585.1. Lineage (NCBI taxonomy): Eukaryota > Viridiplantae > Streptophyta > Pinopsida > Pinales > Pinaceae > Larix > Larix kaempferi. The sequence goes on from BSBM01000399.1 coordinate 19,486,254, forward strand.
GGGCGACACCTATGTTTAGGATTCCATTTGTCTCCACATCGTTGACATTTTCCTTCCCTCATTCGTTGATTCTCGAGGCTCTTCCCGTCGTCCCTTCTAGGTAGAGGGATCTATTTGTTTGTATCGTCCTCTGGAGTCGATTGGATGTTTCTTTATGAGCATGACTTCCCTTTATTTGATTGGAAACTGTCAAATTTAGCCTCGGCTGCTTTTTCTTTTCGTCTTGCTACCTCGACATTTGGTATGTCATGCATTTTTAACTCTTTTTGTATGTATGGTTTTAGTCCTCCCAAGTAAGTTTCTAGTCATTGTTTCTCTGATAACCCAAATACTCTGGTAGCGAGTGATTCCCATTGGTGTGTGAATTCTTTGACGTTTCCTTTTTGTTGTAACCTAGTAAGCTTCGAGAAAAATTCGTCTTCGTTGATTCCTTGAAACCTTTTGAGGAAATCATTTAAAAAAAAATTCCATGTGTATTTGAAATGGTCACCTTTCCACCACATATACCAGTTGTAGGCATATCCTTCAAGGTGCATAGATGCATACTTCACTTTTTCTTCATCTGTTGTGATGTTATAGATATCGAAGTATTCCTTTGCTTTATTTAACCACGCAATGCATTGTTCATCATTTCCACTGAACTTTGACATTTCTATTTTTGCTTTGGGGGGATACACTACATAATGCTGATACTGATTGCCTCTTGTCTTGTTGTGTGGTGGTGATCTAGAATTGCTGGTTGAAGCACACGACATATCTGAATCGTCTTTTGGTTTGCAGTGATCATTTGTCTCATTCTTTCCCATCCTTTCCATGAACTTGTTTAACGTGTCACTCAGTTGGTCTTGCTTTTCCTTCATCTTGTCCAATTTATCGTCTAGCCTTCTTTCTAAAATTGAAACGACTTCCACTCTGATTTCATTTTTCAGCTTTGCATTGGAATTTTTTTATTTCTTCCTTTAAATCTTCTTGATTCTTAATCAAGCGATCGTTGAAATCCTTCTTTAATTTCTCGATTTGGACTCGTAACTCGGACACGGTTCTTGATCTAGTGTGGGGAGGTGAATATTTGGGAGCAATCTTGGAGTAAGGATAAGAGTTAAGGTTAGGGATAAAATAATAATACAATAAGTATTATTAAATTATAATAATAATTTATTATATATTAAAAATAATAATACAATAATTATTATTTAGATTATAATAATAATTTATTATGTATAAAAAAATATAATAATAAAAATTTATTATTATTTTTTTAATATTTTTTTTTTTTATATTGGTGCAGGTCGTTGGAGGTGGAGCGGATTGGTGGCGGCTGGGGAAGGAATTGGAGTGAGTGTGAGAGGTGCAGGTGATGGTGGATGCGAGGGAGAGTGGATAGAGGGGGTCGTAGGAGGGGCGTGGGAAGAAGGAAATTCCGAACAGGGGGAGGAGTAGCATGAGTGGGGAATGGTGGAGAAGCAGGGAGATGGCATTGGGGATGGGGGCACTGTTGCGAAGGGAGAAATGAAGGGAGTAGGGAGTGGGATGGGTGGTGGGAAAGAGGTGTGAAAATCCTCACAGCAGATCTAAGAGATGATGTGTACCTCACAAGAGTAATTATAATTAAGCAAGAAAATAGAAGAAGAGTGATACATGCAGTATAATGAGCAACAGAATAATATGGTACAGTAGAACTCAGATAGAAGCAATAATACTTCGGTCATACTAAATTATTAATCACAAATGGACATATAAATAATAAAATGCATGAGGAATTCGAATGCCTAAGGTGGCAATTCGAATTAGCCTTCATGGAGTGATCAAAGGATCACTGGAGTGTCATCGGAGCACAACTAGGTGTCCTCATGATCATCGGAGCGCAACTGGAAGTCTTCATCATCATCAGTGGAGTCATCAATGCTCAAGTAACTGTCAACCATCAGTCAAACTAACTCTGGTAGGTGTAACTCAGTGTAACTAAGTGTAACTCAGTGTAACTAAGTGTAACTGAGTGTAACTGAGTGTAACTCAATGTAACTAAGTGTAACTCAATGTAACTAAGAGTAACTGAATGTAACTGAGTGTAACTGAGTGTAACTCAATGTAACTGAGTGTAACTGAGTGTAACTGACTGTAACTGAATGTAACTGAGTGTAACTGAGTGTAACTCAATGTAACTGAGTGTAACTGAGTGTAACTGACTGTAACTGAGTGTAACTGAACTGGTAGGTGAAGAAGGGCGAGTTGCTCCCTAAAATCAAGGAAGAAGGGCGCACTAAGCAACTGGAGGGCTAAAACTGAATAGTGAGAAGCTCCTGGGGGCTGGCTAACTGAGGGCTAGGTGCTGGACTGATGACTGGGATGCATGCAAAATGCATGCAAACCCTAGAATGCATGCAAACCCTAAAAGGTGCATGCATGACTGAAAATGTAAAGGATCAAAATACTGGTGGGACTAGGATGGAGTATAGGAATATCCTAACAAGAGGGGAGTGGTGGAAGGAGTAGGCCGAGGGAAGATGAGGGGGAGTAGTGGCGTGAACAGGAAGTGGAGGAATGCGGGGAGGAACGTGGTGGTGAGGGAGGCTGTGTGGGAGCAGATGGATAGAGGGAAATGCGCGTGGAAGAACTGCACGGGGAGCGATGGAAAGGGATAAGGGAGGTAGTGATGAGGTGAGGGGGATGACTAGTGGAGTAGGCGTAGCGTGAGGTCACGGCTATGGACGAGGGTCCTAGCTAGGGCCTGGAGCCTGGAGTGCAAGAGATGATGCCGAACGCGGCTCTGATACTAAATGCAACAGAAAACCTAGGACACGAGATCCATATTTGAATAAAAGATATATTATTGAATTGATAAGATGATTAATGTATTACAAGAGCTCGCCTTTTATAAGGTTTGAGCGTGCTTAAGGAAGGGTTACGTCCTTTCAATTAACTAATTAATAATTTACTGCTTAATTTAATACATCATTTAATATTCATAGCACAATAGCATCTGAAGGAACTATGACTGGATTTGCGACTGTACTATTCACAACATCCCATAGTTCACACTCTTTAAGTAAGAGTACTATATGTGCTCTCCATGCACTATAGTTGGAGGCACCCTCCAACCGATCCTCCACTCTCAAGCTAGTGGCCATACTCTCTGCACTGAAAAAATGTAACGCACAGTGAAAAAGACCCACTCCTGATCACAAATATGGTAGATCTATCTCTTATCTAGCCACTAAACTCACATATATGATAGACCTTCCCTCTACAACCTCAGATCTGAGCTCTCCTCCTCAGATTTGGTAGATCTGGTCTCTATCGTAACTGATCTCTGTGTGATTTCCCTTCCTGAACCTTACCAGGGATTTGGTACCATGTAAATTTTAATTAATCCAGAGATCACTACTCCCTTTGGATAGCCCTAATATTTCAAGCGTTTTGAGTCTCATATGTCAGTAAATACTCATAAAAACATAAACTCAACAACTAGATCTCTTTACAACTTTAACACACATGCAATCATACAAATACCACTGCATATACCCTGGAAACCCCAACCGGGGAAAACCATCAATCCTGTGGGTCTATATTGTCTCTCGATCCCAATGTGAAATTCTGCAGGATAGATCTCACAGCTAGAGAAAACCTCACTAATTCCACTCAATAATTATAGCGAAGAAGAAGAACAATTGAATCAATATTCACTCATAAAATCAGAAATGGTGAAATTTGCAGTATAATCATACATCAGTTGTAAGATGGCACTGTGAAACTAAATACAAACTCAATGCAATGGAATGAATTTGAATACACCTAAGGTCATTCGAATTCTCCTCAATGTGTGGCTTGGATATCATTGGAGACATCACCCAATCAGTGGTAGTAGTCACAAATAGTCAAATATAAGTCAAATGAGTCTAACTGAGTCTAATTGATCCATGTGAGCACAAATGTAGGGAAGGATACTCCAAGGAGGGAGGATGAGGCTATCAGTAGGTCAAGTGGCACTCCAATACAGACAATTGGAAGCTACAAGCAGTTAAATTGAGCAATAAATGCATGTATTGGGAAATCAATGCTGGAACTGACTGTTGGAATCCAAGTAGGTGTAGTAGGGCACATTTTTCATCTAAGTGAGGAAAACAAGGCGCACTAGGTAGGTAGGAGGGCTACTGAGGGATTAAAGCAAGCTCCAAGGGGCTGAAAATAAGCTCTAGGTGCCGGGGAGACTACCATACTGATGACTGTATGCATGCATGCATGCATATACATAAATTATGGTGAGAATATCCCAACACCCCCCGCAAGACAAACTATGAGGAAGTAACTGAAAAGTAGGGCCCTGGTAACTGAGACCAAAGGTCACCCCGTACAATAATCTAAGTAAATAAAGCGAGGAAAGAGGGAAAACCCAGTGGGAAAAATACCCCCCTCAAGATAGACTGTGGTAGGATACTCAATCATGTATATCACTCACCCCAAAAGGTAAGTGGACTTCTCCATCGAAGAAGGATCTATCGAAAATAAATGGATCAATGTGAGAATGATCAATGTGAGAAGGATGAAACCTTCCATTCTGAAAATCAGATATGGTTCTCCTCGGATCAAGTGGATCTCCAACAAGATCTCTGATAGATCTAAGAGTAGTGGCTGCCCAACTAGGAAGAGGAGGATCATCAGGTGCAATATCATCAGGTTCTTGTGGATCTGGATCTTCCATTCGCTCATCTTCACTATCAGTTGCTATATATTCAAGTTCTTGTGGATCTGGATCTAGCATTCCCTCTTCATCATCTTCACTTTCAGATTCAAAATCTGAAATCTCATGGGATGAAGCTTCGCTCTCTTGCTCATCAAGCAGTGGTCATGTGGTAGGAAATCTCTCTTTCTCAACAAGATGAGCATCATGCAATGGCCATTCCTCAAACTGTACACTCCTATCAAGGAATGTTGTCATAGTAGAAGGATCAGGAAGCTTGTAGGCCTTTGCAATCAATGCATAACCCATCAGTATACACTCTATGCTCTGTGGATCTAGAGCTCTCCTTTTCTATGTTGGAATCCTTTTCCATGCTCTGGATCCAAACACTCTGAGATGGGATACATTAGGTTTGTAACCCATCCATGTTTCGAAAGGATTCATATTTTTCAGTCCTTTGTGAGGGACTCTTTCCTGAAGGTTGGAAGTACAGTTGATGGCTTCTTCCCAAAGAGTAGTGTGCAACCCTTTCGACTTTAGCATGCAGGTTTCCATCTCCTTTAATGTTCTGTTATTTCGCTCTAAAACACCATTATGCTGTGGTGTGTAGGGAACAATATCCTGCATATTTATTCCTTCATCAACACAAAAGGATTGGAAATCACCTTTAACATACTCTCGTCCATTATCAGTGCGGAGGGCCTTGATATTTCTATCTGAAAACTTTTATGTAGAAGACTTGAAAAACTTAAAGTATCTAAACACTTTTGATTTTAATCTGAGAAAGTATACCTAGGTAAATCTTGAATAATCATCAATAAAAGTAAGAATATACCTTGCCTTGTTCAAAGATAGATCTGGAAATGGCCCTGAAACATCACTATGAATCAGATCTAGAGGTTGAGAGGCTCTCCTTTCCTTTCCTTTCTCAAACTTCTTTTCTGGATGCTTTCCCATCAAGCAACCCCTATAGTTTCCCTTGGAAATCTTGATTTTGGGTAGTCCTTCAACCATCTCTTGAGTGTGCATATCTTGCAGGTACTTGTAGTTGAGATACCCAAATCTTTTATGCCATATCGTACTCTCTTAATTTGAATGTGTGCGAAGAGAAGACTGTTTGGAGAGAGGTAGAAAGTGAGAGAACTCATAGAGTTTCAAGTTGTGGTTTGCAACACCTTTTGCAATGATATTTCCTGATACCATGTCTTGATGCACCTGCCATGAGAGCATGGCATCTCTCCTTGTCCTCAGATATTGAAGATTCAACTTCTTTCTTCCTAGCACATGTAGGTACAGGAAGGTTATTCTTTTCAAGTAGCTGAGCCATCAGATCTATAGTCTTCTTCATACATGCACTCTCTGGATGAAATCCTCTATTGCAATAGGTACATTTGGATTTCTCATTGTGAGATTTATTTCCCTTCTTGGAATTCGAAGCCCCTTCTGACTGATAGGGAGCCTTCTTTTTCTTCTGCTCATTCGAATTTTTGTCTGAAAATTTTTGCTTTAATTTTCAATTCGCTCTCTTCACTTCAGCAGCTTCAAGTGATGAATCCATCTTGGGTTTGATCATTCCCATATGAATCAAATTCTCCTCCTCTTGTGTGAGAGACTGGATGAAGTCTTCAAGAGTGGGAAACTTCCATTTTGGGATGGATAGCTTCACTGTTTGGAAGGTAGAGACAAATACTGAGTAGTTAGGGCCCAATTTTGATAGAATGGCTAGGATTAGCTGCTTCTCTTCTTTCTCTATTCCATATCTCTTCAATTGTGAAATCATATTTTTGAACTTGGTAAGAAAATCATTAATTGAGTCAAAACTGCAAGGGCTCAGTGAGATAAGCTCATTTTACAACTTGTGACCTTTCAAGTCATATTTCTGTCCAAGAAGAGATTCGAGCTTGTCCCAAACTTCTTTTGGAGTGGTAAGATCAATGACATGAAAATGGAGGTCTTTGGAAATGCTGAGGAGTAGCAGTCCTACTACTTCATCAAGTTTATCTAGGTACTTTTATTTCTCAACTGCACCAGTGGGTTTGAATGCAGTCCCATTCAATACTCTAGAAATACTTTTGGACTTCATGAAGATGTCCATCTTGGCTTTCCATTCGAAATAATTGAAGGAGTTCAGTTTTAGATCCATGATAGATGTTGAAGTTGAATTGAAGATAAATTCAAATGATGGAATAAACCTGCAAAACAAATGAAATTGTTGATGGAGATTTGCTGCAAATCGAGAGAAAATTGACTTAGGACAATGAGCATATGCGACTGGATCCTTCACTCCTGGATAGAACTCACTGGATTTCTCCAGTGAATTCAAGACAATTGCACCAGGAATTGCTGTGGAAATCCAGAGGCTTCTGGTACTCAATGAAAGACAACTGCTTAATGAATTGCTGCAACTGCTGCAATTCGAATATCTGACTCCATCTCTGATACCATGTGAAATTTTACAGGATAGATCTCACAGCTAGAGAAAACCTCACTAATTCCACTCAAGAATTGCAGAGAAGAAGAAGAGGAATTGAATCAATATTGACTCATAAACTCAGAAATGGTGAAATCTGCAGTATAATCATACATCATCTATAAGCAGGCACTTTGAAACTGAATAAAAACTCAATGCAATGGAATGGATTCGAATACACCTAAGGTCGTTCGAATTCTCCTCAATGTGTGGCTTGGATAGCATAGGAGACATCACCCAATCAATGTAATGTCCCCATCTTAACCCTATTGCATTAATATTGTAAATGATGTAAATATTGTTATTTAGTAATGGTGAGGAGATTAAGGCCAAGGCCCCGCCATTGATTTATTGTTCTATGTATCGACAATTAGAATAGATGCACATGGTTCTTGTGCTAGCTGTGCACAATGTAAATTCGGACATCATGTAAATATGCAATTTTAATGAAAAACCCACAACCAGCTATGCAATGCAACAAGAGATGGGGCATGATATTACAACGAATAGGGAGGAAAAATAACCAAACCCTTGACCCAATGGAGTCAATCCATGTGTCAATGAGAAAACCCATGAAATCCCAACTACCCATTTTGGCTTATTCCCTAATCATTAAATTCTTCCAAGAGTTGGTTGAGGCCATTAATGCCTTGGGAATGATGAGGTATGGCAGCCAATTTCGGGTATGGGCAAGCCATCAATCTGGGAATTCAATTTTTTTGCTTGCAAGGTAAGAAATCACCCACGTTTTGCCTTCCCAAGCCATTCTGAACCATGGTATTTCCTCTCTCACGCAGCCTGGGGTGAACTAGGGTTTTTCCTTCACATTTTCACAATTTCTCTGCATTCTCCCATGCCTGGGAACTCGTTTTTGGTTAGCACAGTGGCTGGGAGAAGAGAACCACGATTTTCTGGGGTTATAGAGGCCGTTTCTGCCCATGAAATGCCCATGGACATTTTTCTGAAAACGATTATGCTCCTAGGGTTGTTTTCCCATTTTCCAATTTTTGTTTTGGGATTTCCCACGTTTTTCTGAACTGGTTGAAATCCCATCATTGGGCATCCTACTGCAAAAACACCTAGCACTTGCATTTATGGCTGTTATGTCCCTCCCTGTTTAGTTTGAACCTGTGAGTAGGAGATTCAGGAGTGGAAGAGGATAGATTTGGCTTGATGAGCCCAATGAAGTATCCATAGCTCAATGGTTGAGCCACTAGCCTATTAATTCACCTCTGTCCATCTCTTAGCAGCCTGAGAAACCCAACTGCTGATTGGCTTGGCTGATTCTGGTGTATCTTTGGCTATGTGAGAGCCTGCTTTCCCCTTTTCCTTGTGGAGATCATTCCTAGCTCGGGGGTGGAAGTGGTGCTGAGAGATTGAGGAGCACACTGGCCTATGGTTGGGTGGAACGTTGCAGAAGCGTAGCTGGTTGCTTAGGGGCTACTTGGTTTAAGATAAGTATTCTCATTTGCTAATTTGATATTGCTTAACTGATGAATGACATGAAAATATGGAATGTATGATGGATGTGTAATGGAATTAAATTCTGCTGTGTTTTCAAATGTTTATGCATTTGCATATCTCCATCTACAATTTATATGAATGCTTATTTGATTAAGTATGGAACTAGATGACCAATATTATTGTTAGTGTCCTCTCCAAAGCCTTGTAGGATAGGAGGGACATTACAATCAGTGGTAGCAGTCACAAATAGTGAAATATAATTCAAATGAGTCTAGATGAGTCTAACTGATCCATGTGAGCACAAATGTAGGGAAGGAGATTCCAAGGAGGGTGCATGAGGTTGCCAGTAGGTCAAGTGGCACTCCGATATAGACAAATGGAAGCTACAGAAAGTTAAACTGAGCAATAAATGCATGAACTAGGAAATCAATGCTGGAACTGACTGTTGTAATCGAAGTAGGTGTAGTAGGGTGCATTTTTCATCCAAGTGAGGAAAACAAGGTGCATTAGGTAGGTAGGAGGGCTAGTGAGGGCTAAAATCAGTCTCCAAGGGGATGAAAATAAGATCTAGGTGCTAGGGAGACTACCATAATGATGACTGGATGCATGCAAATACACAAATGATGGTGAGAATATTCCAACACCTAGAACATATATATAAATGAAAAAATACGATACAATTTTACCTCGAAAGTAACTCAATCCCTGAGCAGAACAAACTCAAGATCTGCATGCATCAGCTGATGCATGCACTAGACGAATGTGCCCTAATTACCAAACTGGATTTGAGAATCTTTGTAGGTGCCCATGACTGATTTGCCTCTCTATATCACTCTGCTCTGATATGCTCTGCAACAGAAGACAACCAATTTCTCAACTAAAGAAATGCGCCTTCCTTTGCATGGAGAAATGCGCCCTCCCCTCTGGATGTCTGATGCTCGTACTATGACGAATATCAACAGATATGAGCTCTAATCATTTCTAACCTTCCTCAAATGCTGAGGCAAGGCTATCCTAGAAGTTTCAGACTCTCAATCGGTCAATCAAGCTCTGAATTATATCTTCTCTCCTCATGTAATTTTCCCACCTCCTCTCTAGAACACATCCTCCTCTAACTCAGTAGAAACCACCTCAGTGAACTATCTCAGGCCATAGATTTGGGTGGCTAATTCCTCTGAAGCTAATGGTCACTGATCGAACTTAGATATGACCACCCTAGTTCTTGCAACAACTCCTCTCTCTCTCAGAAAGTCGCCCTACATGCACTAATGCGCCCTCCTCCCTCTTGAGCTATCACTCTCTGATAAGTCAACTGAGAAACCTCATCCAGGGAACCACTGCCTCTATAAATAATCTCACCAATGAATTAGGTTTACCAAAAACCTAATCTCGGTGGATGCAAAAAGTCACTTTTGCATGCATCCTATGATCGCTGATAGGTCATGAAAACTCATGCATGCAAAGGTCAAAACACCTCGGAAGGTCCGCATGCAGCCATCGATGGGCTCATGCCACTGAGTAGAGTGTAGCTCACCCTCTACTCCATACTGATGCCTATACTGCTGATGTACCTCCATGCAAGGCATCTGAATCATGGAGGACATCCTAATATACCATAGAGTCTAACACAATGTTCTCCGGAGTTGTGATTTGGGAGTTCTGACTTCTGACTCCCGCAATCCAGATTGCGGAGTGCGGAAGTCAGAGGAGTAATGTTCCCAGTGTTGGGAATTGGCGTTCTGACTTTTTGAGTCCTGCATCGCGGATTATGTAACTACGGAAGTCATAGAGGAGTTTCATTGATGTCGTGTATTGGTGTTCTGACTTTCCGAGCCCCGCCTCATGGATTGCGGAACTGCGGAAGTCGGAGAGGAGTTTTGTTGATGCCGTGTATTGGAATTCTGAATTTCCGAGTCCCGCATCATGGATTGCGGAACTGTGGAAGTTGGAGAGGAGTATCATTGATGCTGTGTATTGGCATTTTGACTTTCCAAGTCTCGCATCGCAGATTGTGGACTGTGGAAGTCAGAGAGGAGTTTCATCGACGCCGTGTAAATGGCATTCCAACTTTCTGAGTCCTGCATCACGTATTGCGGATTGTGGAAGTCGAAGAGGTGTTTCTTCGACGTTGTGTAATTGGCGTTCTAACTCTTTGAGTCCCGCATCATGGATTTCGGACTGCGGACAAAAGTCAGAGAGGTGTTTCACCGATGTTGTGTATTTTGGAGATCCGAATTCCGACTTGCGGAATTGCAGATTGCGGACTGAGATCATTGTGACTGTGTAAAAATGCATAGTTTGGATTCTTTGAGAAAAAAAATTTAGCAGGTTGTTTCAAGGTTGTTCCCCCATCATTCTAAAGAGAACCGAGGGGATCGGGGATGTGACAGAATGGTATCAGAGCCCAAGGTTGCAGCACTGGGGTTGCTTGGGACAAAGTATGAGTTACAGGCAGGTAACTCGAATCTAAATTAGGTGCAAGGGAATACAATGTGCCTTGAAGAACTCCATATGGAATTGGAATTGAATAGATTGCAATGTTGATAAAGAGGGAAATCTCTCACCTTAAACTATTTCTGTTTATAACATCATAATTGCATGCCTAGAAGTAACAAGTATAAAGGTTATACATATGTTTATGTATTGAATTGATTTTTGCTGAGAAAATCATAGCTAATAGCCCCTTTTGTGCTTGGTAGAGAAGCCATGAAATTGGGTCAGCTATGATGTGGAAGAGGAATTCCATGCTATGAAGAGGAATTGGAGAGGGAGAATTCCTCCACTCTTCTCTTGTTGTTATATTTACATTTTTTGAGTTATATATATATGATATTATGGAATAGGAACGATGAAGATGCAAGAGATTAGATAGATGAAATGCATATGCATAGTAGGCATATCAAGAGATAATGCATACTGCAGGTAAACTTATGTGTGCTTGCATATGGTATTTCATATTGATAAAAGTTTTTAATGCGCACATTGCATTTTAATTTGAATGCACACCTAACAAGGATGCACACCCACTAAAGGGATTGCGGGAAAATCCTATGCTGCATGTCTGTGATTCTTGTAATGTTGCACCAAGATATGGATACAATATTTTGATATGCCTTGCTTACACTTTGCTTTGAGAAATGACGAAAATGCTGTTTATGGGGTTCTTCATTTTAGCAAGAGGATATCCTAGATACCATGGTCAACATAATATATCCAATTTTGTTGGAAACCACAACACAAAGACCAAGATTATATAAGCGTGGCTGAAGATGTTGATGAGGATATTGCATATGAATAGCATCCTTGTGAAGAAAGGTTGGAGCACAAATCCATTATCAAGAGGTTGGTGGAAGGACTGTGTAGCCCTTGGTAAGAACCAACTGATCAAGTAACATCAGATATGTTGATGGCATCCATGCAGGTAAGTTTTTATTTATACTAATTGCATAAATGTTGAGAAAGGATGGGTAAGAATCCCTTTGACCATGTTTTGATCATCATAAAATGGTATGCATGTAATAGTGAATGCATTTATGTGAGTAAAATCCCATAGGGGATGGTGAGCTATGTGGTAGTAAAGGAAATGAGCATTATACCATGTGACTTTTTAAAATTTTGAATGCATCCATAATAAATAAGAGCGTGTCATGTGTGAAAGCATGAGGATGTTGGGTTGTGAAGCCTGCAGTGCTCAACAAGCAGCCCATGAATCCCCTATTGTTGTTAATTTGGGATGAAATTTCTTTTCCAACAACCAAGGAGTGAGAAAAATCCTGATGTGTTGTTCGAGTGAAGGAGGAAGGCACCCAATTAATTAACCAAGTGATTGTGGATATGGCTGGGTACGGTGTTGAAGCATTGGCAAGGATGTCCAGCTTACCGTGTTAAGAGACTTGTGTAGGAACAAGAATGTTTAGATCAATGTTGTAGTGCATTGGGTAGATTATGTAAGTGTTGTGAATGCACATGCATATGTGTGGGTGCACATGTTGAAATGAATTGTGTGAATGCATGGTTGTGATATATATGTTTCCTTGCAATTAGACAATTGATAAAGTGATTAATTATTGCCAATTCTGAGATCATTTCATGGGCTACTAGGATGCTCTATTGGGAGGACAGAGTTGCAAGAAATGATATGGTTGTGTAATCATGAATGATGAAAGTTTTATTTGAATTCATGTATATATGATGTGAATGTATCTTGCAATTTATTGTGATAAGGATGCACATAAAGTAGATGCATCTCATTGTCTTTGAGAAAATCACAATTGGTAGTGTTTGAATTATTGAGTACTATAATTCTGAGATCACTTCAGTAACTGTTGTAACAATGAAATGATTATGTGCATGGATACTCACCAAGGGTTTGGCTGATTCAATTTCAGATTGGAGATTTTGCTAATAATTGTTAATGGCTGTTTTGGATAATCCAGAATTGTGTCAAGAGGACATGTTGAAGGTGGATGTCTATGCTATGGGAGTAAGCCTAAACCATAATGTATAGAGTGATACCACTTACAATATCCAAACAATATGAGGATAGCCTCATGGTTGAATAAACCAAAATTCTGTAGCGAACAAAATTGTGAATTTAGATTTGAGCTTGATTATTAATATTCCTGACTATTTGGCTATTTGAGAAGTGTGTCAGCAGGACAGATTGGAGGAAGAGAAAATACATCTGCAAACCGATAAGTATTTTGTAACCCTCGATAAGAATATGCATGTCTAATTATTAGAATTAATATATAGAGCATTTTTTTAATTTTTATTTTAGATTGCTTGAGTGTGATTAGGGCCTACATGACTCACATCGGAAAGGGGTGCACACCTTTTGGGTGCTATGTTGTGTTATGGTTATCAACATTGACTACACCCTATTGTAGAGATTTCTTCCTACGGATAGAAAGAATCCCTCTTAGGTTAAAGCAGGATGAACTGACTCTAATCTAAGACAAAAATGAAACAAATGCTACCTTGAATCCTAGTTCAAACAAGCATTTCAAGATTTCAGTATTGAAGAATATGAAAGAATATAACTGACCTTCACCACTGACGTTTGTCTTGCTTGTAGTATAGATCTCCAAGTTTGATGAACCCGTTAATATCAGACAAGATACAAGCATATACAATTCTCCAAGTAACTTGAATTACAAGTTAGAAACCATATCTAGCTAGATACAAATCATGTAATTGAAACATAATCAACACACACGAATTGGGAAACAAGACAAGTTATTTTATTAGAAACTTGATAGTGCTTACAATGGTTGCTTGATGTCCAAACCAACTTTCAGCTCCAAGTTCCTCCTCTAGCTATCTTTGAAAAAGTTTCAATATCATAGGTTGGATGCCCCAAAAGTCCTCCCTTTGGCTCATGTAAGGCCTCTCCTTTATAGTGCTTGGAAGGGTTAACCAAAATGAGAGTAAGGCTGATCTAATGAGTGTTTAGTGGATCAGGCATACTAAATCGAGAGAGGGCGTTGGGATCGAATCAGGGCTAATAATCCCAAGAAAATATCTCGAAAGATGAGATCCATGATCCATGGAAAAAGGCTAAAAAGGGATTTTCGCGCCCCCAGGTCTGAGCATAGCGCGATAATTTCCCAAATTATCGCACCCCATGGTTTGATCATAGCATGAAAACCCTAATTGTCACTACCGAGCAAATGTACAAATTGCAAAAATATATGCAGATAGGGTCAGATTTAGTGGCATGTGGCAGATAAGGTGATGTCTTCGGCATTCAGTGAATGGATTTTGCTCCTAAGTGTCCAGATGAGACCAAGGAGGGAGCCAATAATGTATGATGATCATTAGGGAGAAATGTCGCTAGGTCACATGGTGCAAATATGCGACACTAGGGTTTGGAGTGTAACTTTGAGGTATAACAGATGCCCCCTAAAGTGTGAGCTCAGAAGAGACTGATGGCCAAAAGACTTTACAAATAAATTTCATGGAGATGGCGTTGAGGGAAGCAACGAGGAGATGAAACAGAAGTAATATGTCAAAAATACCACTAAGGCGGGCATACCCATGCTCAGAATAAATGACTCAAAGCATGGCTGCCGACCAATACATTGCAGATACATGAGAACTGAGATGATATAGACTGTAGAGAAATCATGGCTACTATGAACAATCGTAGATCCATGAGACAATAATGACACAACAACGACCAATACATAAGTGGAGAAAAGTTAGTCTCCTCACCTGAAAAAAGGATAAAACAATGTAAGAGAGAACTCTTCTAATCATGATTGACTAGAGTATACTTTTCTCGTAATTAGTCTAAACGGTCTGAAAAAGGGATAACCTACCACCAGATAGACGACCTTTCGAATACTTTTACAAGTGCGAAAGAGACAAGTGTACCTGGAAATCATTTCCTATTTTGAGAGTCTGAAAATAGAAATTTTTGTGGTGATAAAATCTTCCTACGGATAGGTAGATATCCCCTTGGTATTAGAAAAGACCCCTAGTTTCCTACCCAAGACAGAGAGGAAACAAATAGATGCTCTCAAGTTTCTAATAAAATAACTTGTCTTGTTTCCCAGTTCATGTGTGTTGATTATGTTTCAATTACATGATTTGTATCTAGCTAGATATGGTTTCTAACTTGTAATTCAAGGTACTTGGAGAATTGTATATGCTTGTATCTTGTCTGATCTTAACAGGTTCATCGTAAGGACTTCGAGATTTGGACTACAATCAAGACAAACATTAGTGTGAAAGGTCAGTTATATTCTTTCATATTCTTCAATACTGAAATCTTGAAATGCTTGTTTGAACTAGGATTCACTGTAGCATTTGTTTCATTTTTGTCTTAGATTAGAGTCAGTTCATCCTGCTTTAACCTAAAAGGGCTTCTTTCTATCCGTAGGAAGAAATCTCTACAATAGATATTGGCGACTCCACAGGGGAAATTTTCCCTAGTTTCACCTTTGATTGCTTGTTTGCATCATCAAATCCTCTTATAAGTGTTGTTTCTCATCACCTTATATCCTCTTTGATCATCATTGAGGACCATTTTAAACTCAGGAGCTTATCCTTGCTTGGATCTAGGCCAACTTTTCATTTTTTCAATCCTACAGGAGAATTTTCGCTCCCTCAAAACAGGTTACAAAGCGAAATTTCCAAATTTTCTCTCCTTGATAGTGGGATAGGGTGCAAAAATTTGCAAATTTTCGCTCCCCCACAGTGTTCTAGGGGGCGAAATTGTCAAATTTTCACTCTGTATTGGTCTGTGTAGGGGTGAAAATTCTATGTTTTGGTCATTTTTGAGCTTGTTTGGAGGGGTTCCCTTTGGTTTTTTGCTCCCAAAATTTTGGGGTACCTCCATATGGTCCATTGGCTTCTTTTTGACACCTTTTTGAAGAAATTTGAGTCTCTTTTGAGTCCTTTTCATCCACATTTTGTCTCTAGTCCTTCATTGGCAGCTTTGAGGCAATTTGGTCAATTTTGAGTCCTCTAAGCCATTTTTCAGTTCTGGGAGTCAAGTGTAACTTCTGAGCTGCTTTAGGATCTCTATAACATAAGTTTGAACCCTTCCAAACCTCATTTGAGAGAATTTGGAGCCCTTTTGCTTTGTTTGGAAGACTAGGTTCTACCTTGGAAAATTGAAATCCCCTTGGGTTAACTTGATCCCTTATGTACATTTTCGATTTTTTTGAATTAGAGTCTCTTGATGAATGATTTTTTGACTATTACATGACTGATTTGGACTAATACAAATCATATTTGGATTTTGTAATGTCCCCTCCTACCATACCGGCATGATAGAGAGGACGTGGTGCTCAATCCGGGCAATTAGTCCCAATTCGCATTACATAAACCTTCAATTTAAAAGAAGATGAACATATGCAAATGCATAACCATTTGAAAACACAGTGGAAGTAAATTCATTTGACACATTCACACGCATTCTTACTATTCATCAAATGATAATTGCAAATATTAACACAAGAGGATACTTATCTAAATGAAGAAGTCCCAAGCAACCAGTTACGCTTCTGCAACGTTCCACCCAACCGTAGGCCAGTGTGCTCCTCAATCTCTCAGCACCACTGCCACCCCCGAGCTGGGCATGATCTCCACAAGGAACAGGGGATAAACAGGCTCTCACCCAGCCAAAGGTATATCAAAATCAGCTAAGCCAATCTATACAGTGAAGTTCCCAACAGTGGGTTTTTTCCTGAGCTTCAGAAAAACGTGGGTAGACTCAAAACCAATTGGCAACTAGGAAAATCGACTGGGAGGGCAACCCGTTTCAGAAAAACGCCCCAGGGGAAAAAACGACCTCTCCCTCAGTCCCAATTCGCGTCCTTCCTTTCCCCAGCTGTTGCACAATCCAAAAAACGAGTTTTCTGGGCATGGAAAAACGCAGGGTTATAGTGAAAAACGTGAGGATAAATTCCAGTGGGCTCAGACTGCGTGAGAGGAAGAACGTAATGGGTGAAGAATTCCCTTAGGCAGCATTTCGTGGGGGTTTTCTTGCCCAGCAAGCCAAAAATACGATTTTCAGGTTGGTAGCTTGCCCATGCACGAAAATCTGACTGCCATACCTCTCCCATCCCAAGACATTAACTGCCTTAACCAATTTCTTGGAAGAATTAAATGATTGGGTGCATGAGACAAAATGGGTAGTTGGTGGTTTATGGGCTTTCTCATTGACACATGGATTAACACCATTGGCTCAAGGGTTTGGTTATTTTCCCTCCCTATTCCTTGTAAAGATCATGCCCCCATCTCTTTGTTGCATTGCGTAGCTAGTTGTGGGTGTTTTCATTACAATTGCATATTTACATGGTGTCTTATTTACATTGTGCCCATCTCGCACAAGAACCATAGGCATCTATTCTAATTGACGATACATAGAACATTAAATCAATGGCGGGGCCTTGGCCTTGAGCTCCTCACCATGACTAAATAACAATATTTACATCATTTATAATATTTAATGCAATAGGGTCAAGCTGGGGACATTACAGATTTATTTGGAAACTCTTGGCATGGTTTGGAAGCTCGAAGCCTTTGTTTGGTCTCTTGAGTCAAACTAGTGATTTGTTTGCTTGTTGGGTAGAATTGTCATTCTTTTCAAGTCCCAATAGCTTGCATTTGTTTTTAAATTTCTTATTTCCATCAGATTGTGATTGGATTCAACTTTTAGAGATCTCTTTAGTGTGCTATTCCAAATGTTTTTTTGGTTTGGCATGGTTTGGTTTGGTTATTAGGCTTTGAAAGGGTTGGGACATCCTTGTCTTTTGAAGTCATTTTCTTGGGTTTTGCATCTTGTTTCCTTTGCATCTTTAGATATTTATTGGTTATTGGAGTAGATCAATTCTTTGTTTCCATTTTTGTTCAAATAAAAACTTATTTTTGTCTCTCTTTTCTAGATTTACAAGCTTGAAAAACATAATTTTCCTTCTTGCATTAGTTTGATCATTTGACATTATTGGTCTTACATTCATAAGAAGAAGAAAAGATTGTTTCAAGTTCTTGTGCATTTGAGTTAGAAAAATTTATTGGTTGTTTTTTCTTTGCATTGCATTTGATTGGAAACATGTACTGAATCTTTCTTTCCCATAACTTAGATGTGTCTTTTTTAAGTGTAAAAACATAGGAAACAAATTAGAATTTTTGCATTTCTTATTGATAGAAATATCTCTTCTTGTCACTTTAGGATAGTTTGGGTATGGTTTTACATGAGTGGTTATCATTCATTAAAAATATTAAAGTGAATTAGCATTGTGTTGCTCATTTGGGAAAAACAATCTCTTACTCTTCCTTTAGCTAGTTTTCATTGAAAAAATGAAAGATTTGCATTTCATTTAGATTAGTGGTGCACTTTGTTTACTTTACAAGTATACAATTCATGCATCCACTTAACTGCATAAGATAAAATCAAGCGCTAGTTAAGTTAAAATATTTAGCAACTTAAATGATAGGTTAGAGACGTGTTCCGGCGTCTTAAAGCATAGGAGCTGTTGTTATTTTCCTGCACTGCATTATAGGGTCTGTGTGGTTCTTCCACGTACTCATTGGTATATCGAACGACCTTTCATGTACCTTCAGGTATATAGAAAGGTAATTCACGTACTTAATGGTATATTGGAAGGCCCCTTTCGTGAGGTTGTGCATTAGACAACACTACTACGGATTTGAGCTCCCAAGTACCTTGCATATATCGGGAGACCCCTTTAGCATCCTAGAACTATCCGAGTATACCTATTGGCCGTCTTATTGTTGCAATACACCAAGAACAACACTTGGGGAGATTACTACGCACGTACTGCTAGGTAGTCGGGTTATACGGTCAGGGGTACGGTCCCAATCCTCCCTAGTTAGTGCTATGAAATATTGGGCCGAGTATAACTATTGGACCCTACAATACATCGCGAGTTGTGACAATTTGATAATCCTGTGAGAATCTATCTTATTTATCCATCCCTTTCACAGGCTTCTTGTTGCTTTTCGATTTGAGTAGTGTTTGATTTGTGTGGTAATTTAGAGGTTCTTAGAGAATTTAGACATGGAAAAATATTCCGAGACTACCAATCAAGAGACTCCTTTTCAAGGGGTATCTTTTTCTTTCTCTCCATTTGGAGATATTGGTCCTCCCTTTATTGCTACTTTGAATCTTCCTGGATTGTCTATAGGGTTACCAGTATGGTTATTATCCAATCCAATGATCCCCAATGCACCTAATGCTTCAAATGTTAACTCTCCATCATGAGAGCATCAATCCCAAACTGATCCTTCCCCTTCTTTGTCAGATGTATCTTCTTCTGTTCCTTCTTCCTCGCCTGATCAAAGCAATAGTGTTAGTAATCAGGAGGATAAGAAGAAGAAGAAAAGGAAGATAAAGAAGAAGAAGGATAAGAAAGAGACCAAGCATCAACCATCTGCCTCCAATGGAACTCATTCTATGAAAACACCTCGTAGACCCAAGTTCCCTTGCAAGATTTACAAGGGTGATCACCTTCTCATGGATTGTCCCGGTCTTTCCAAAGTGTTAGAAGAGTGGTCTAAAGCCTCCAAACCACCTATATCGTCATCCTCTGGATATCATACTAATGATACCCCATCAACCAGTGACTCTATGGTTAAGGGTCGAAAAGGTAAAGTCAAGAATCCTTGTTTGTTATGAAGGGGCATGCACCTTACTTACCTTTGTCCATGCATGGATGAAGCTTCACAATTGTTGGAAGACATTACTCTATATCAGAAAAACATTCCAGTCGGATGTCGTAAGTCGTCCCTTGACCTCTTGTTGGTTGATGAAGTGGTCAATCCAGCCCCATCCTCGGTCGATCCCACTCTTTCTTCAAAGAGTGAAGTTGAAGTGGTCGATTCGATATCACTTCCACTCGATCCCTCTCTTTTATTGGAGAATTACCAGACTAAAGCCATCACCATGACACAATCTTCATCTCATACTACTTTTCCAATGGAGAGTGAATCAAAACCCGCTGATATTTTCCTAGTCAGTTCAAATTGCGTTGGACAAGGGGGCATATTACCCATTTCGACGGATCCCCCTCCAAGTACTGAGGTCATTTCCTTTGATTGGAATGATCTAACATAATATTGTCTTCCTTCGAGTGTTCCTTTCCATATATCTGTACAAGTTACTGGTAGGAATGTACTTCGCACTATTGTTGATGAGGGAGCTTCTATTAGTATTTTATCCTCAACCGCTTGGTAAGCTATAGGTTCTCCTCAGCTTGTGCCAGTTACTGACCATATATTGGCTTTCAATAGAAGGCCTACTGGACCTTTAGGAATCCTTCCTCAGTTACCTATCACTTTAGGAGGGAAAACTGTCTGCATTGATGTTATAGTAGTGCAAGGTCCCTTAGATTTTAATATGTTCCTTGGACGTGATTATGTCTATGATATGAAAGCTGTAGTGTCCACACTCTTTCGAGTGATGTATTTTCCCCATCATGGGAATATGGTGACCATTGATCAGCTTTCCTTTGTGACACCCACTCATCGCATGACTCCTAGTCATCATACTTCCCTAAATGTTCCACACATTTTAGTGGTTTCTTCCACCTAGGGATGGGGGGCATGTCTCTAGCCTCTGGACATCATGCTGGAGTTTACACCCCTAGATTCTTATGCTGGGGGGAACACTACCAACCTATGGACATCATGTTGTATAGGACCCATACAAGCACATTTTACCTTTGGTTTCGAGCTTGTGTAAAAATGAAACCAATCCCAAGCATAGTTTACTTCCGGTTTCAAGTTTGCGTAAAAATAAAACTACCTCCAAGAATAGTTCACCTTTGGTTTTAATCTTGCATAAAAATGAAACCAGCCTCATGAGCATGGTTCTATTCCTGTGTCAATCTCATTAAAAAATGAAACAATACCCTACGAGCATAGTTTTATTCTGTTTTAAGCTTGTTAAAAAATGACACAGATCCCCTCCCCTTGAGTCAAGTCTTTTTCCAGATTTAATATCTGAACCTTCATTTCATTCACCTATGCTATATAATCCTATTTTTTCATCCTCCCATGGTGAACATATTCCTATTAGTAACCATGAGTTTGATTGGATGAAGAAAAAGATTAAATGAATGAAACAAAGCTTGGGGGGCATGTCTCCAGCCTCTAGAAATTATACTGGAGGTTAGCCATCAGCTTCTTATGCTGGGGGACAAATTTCCAACCTATGGACATCATGTTGGGAAGTAAATCATCAATGGACCTCATTACGAGCATAGTTTAGTTTCAACTTCAATCTCGCTAAAAAATGAAACCATCATCCGAGCATAGTTCATTTTTTCTGTTGCAAGCTCGTTAAAAAATGAAGTAGATACCATGAGCATTCTTCCAACCCTTCTTCGAGCTCATTAAAAAAATTAAGATGGTGTCGAGCTTACTTTTCACTTTTTCATGCTCTGATTAAAAATATGAAAAGTGGTTTGAGGTTACTTTTTGCTTTTTCGTGCTCTGGATCCAAACATGAAAAAGATTCTGAGTGCTTTTGATACCATTGTTGTGCTCGTTAAAAAATGAGTGAAAAGGTGTGTCTAACGAGTATAGGTTTATCACTTTATCTAGCCTCGCTAGACTATTTATTGAAAAGGAATCATGCCGAGTTTACTTTTCCTTTGTCGTACCATGACAAAGTTGTACATGGAGTCCTCTTTAAGCTCTTTTCATACTCTCAAAATAGGAAAAGATTGCCAAGTGCACTTGTCTCTTTCGCACTTGTCAAAGTATTCGAAAGGTCGTCTATTCAGTGGTAGGTTATCCCTTTTTTAGACTGTTTAGACTATTTATGAGAAAGGTATACTCTAGTCAATCAAGATTAGAAGAGTTCTCTCTCACATTGTTTTATCCTTTTTTTCGGGTGAGGAGACTAAATTTTACTAAAAAGGCCTTTTTGGAGTCCTCTTTAGATTATTTCAGACTCTCTAAACATGAAAAGTCGCCGAGTTTTCCTTCCTTGGACTCGTAAAATCAAACATCGAAGGACCCTTTTGGGACCGAACCCCTCCTTTCTTAGGTTCGTAAAACATGTGAGAGTGGACTCGTCCAAAGGATGAGCTATACCGAGCATCTATTATCCTCCTCAAGCTCGTTAAGAAACAAAGAGGTAGTCATCAAGCATTATGGGGGTTGGGGAGAAATAAGCTAAGTTTGTTTTAGAAAGCTTCATGGCATCTTGTGTCACCCTTGAACATGGAACCTATTTGTGTCTCGTCATACAATTGGGTAATCTGCTTGTCTCTGAGTCATGACAATTCTATGAGTCGTCCCGCTCCTTCAAGTCACCTGAAGAATGCCTCAGTCATCGTTGCATTATGTCTTGGTCTTTGCCTCGTTGAGTCAATTCTTCTGAGTCATTGTTTCTGTGCCATTCAATGTTCAAGGGAAGTTTACCTTAGTTAGCCTTTGCAATATTGTCATCCTTTGCATCCTTGTGTCAGTCCATAGTCATATGTTTCATTACTTCACATCACTTTCCTATGTCAGTTTCGTGTCGTTGATGTGGGATTAATCATGGCCCTCCTTTGACGAGTCTATTCCTATCGAATTCAACTCATTATCCAGGAATAAGGCTTAGAAACCAACTTTAGTACCTTAGTACCTGCATGCCTCAATGGTAGGTTTCCTCGTATTCGACAGTAGATTTTCATCATTGACCTCTCATCGAATGATCTCACTAATGTTTGATGTCAAATCTTCTATTCACTTTTTGTCGAGATGTATTATGATACCTTGAGATTCATTGTCATCATTGGTGATTTCCCTCGCACTTGTTAGCGGTTCACATCATTGACCGGTAATCAAGTGGTTTCTACCATGTTCAAATTCAACACCTTGTAATCACATGGTTAGATTCGTATCGATTTGGGATTGAGTAGAAGACCCTGGATGGTTCTGAAGTCTATTTAGCACATCCAGGTTGCAATGGCGATTTTTGAGTAGGTTCCCACATATATATTATGTTGGTGACCTCATTGATGTACTGTCACATAGATCCACTCTTGTATTGGTCGTGGCTGTGTCATTGTCTTATCATGGATCTACGCTTGTAGTCTAATAGCCATGATTTGTCTTCAGTCATTGTTAAGTTAGTACTATCATGGATCTACAATGTATTGGTCGGCAACCATGCTTTGAGTCAGTTGTTCCAAGCATGGGTATGCCCGCCTCGGCGTCGTTATACAAATTCTTGATATTTGCTTGCAGCTCTTCTCCAGTCCTCCTTCAAATATCCTTGCAAACTTAATATTGGTAAAGTGTTTCGGTCATCAGATTCCTTCTGACCTCACACTTTAGGGGGAATTTGTTATACCTCAAATTGCCACACCATGTGTAAGTGAGGATATACATGTTTCAACACCATGTAAAACATGATGTTTATGCTTCCTAAGGGTGTTAGGACCCTTCATTCTAATGTTGATCCCTTCCCTAGTCACATTTGGAATCAAATACAACAAGTAAGCGGTCGAAACTCACCTTAACCACCTCCAAAAATTAGCCTTCTGGAATTTTCGTGCCCTGCATGCCTATGGGGGAGCGGCAATTTCAAATTTTTGCATCGTACATGCCTATGGGGGAGCAAAAATTTCAATATTTCCGCGCTTTGCTTGGTTATAGGGGAACGAAAATTTTGGTTTAGGATTATCCCTTTGATTTTGGATCTTGGATCTCATGGATATTTTCTTGGGATGAGCTACCCCTTCGAATGCCATTCCCTCCTTGGAATGGTTTAGATCCTTGATCCACATCTTCCTCACTTAGATCCATCATTTTATCTTAGTGGTTGGCCTCCCAAATCCTATAAGAAGAGAGCCATCCATGAGCTATGGGGGGGGTGATCTTGGAAACACCAAACTTATGATCCTATGAGTCTTGCAAGGGTGATGTTGGAGAGCTTGGAAGGATGTGCTGCTACTTTGAACATCAAGGTATAACATTGTAATCAACTTCTTTTGGTTTTCTTATCATTAATATAACTTAGCCTATTCCTCTCATTTTCATGTCTTTAATGATGAATGCATGAAATTGTCTATGCTTTTATCGTTAGATCGTTGTTTATACATATACTGCTTTGGAGAAGGTGTTGTATTTCCTTTGTGAATAGGTTCATAAGTCCATAATCAAAGGCTGGAGCTGGAGCAACTCTGGAGCAGCAAGGACAACCATCAAAGTAAGGTACGCCATCTACTTGCTTTGTCTTTCCATAGATTGTTAGCTGATGTGTGAGCTAGATCTAGGAGGACTATAGTGTCTATTTGTTTCCTTTCTGTAATGGATTAAGTGTTTAGGGGCTTAGTTATGTCCATGAGAGAGTTTAACTATCCGTAGGAAGAATTCTCTACTACACACCCTAAATGAATGGACGCATTCCCAGTGTTTCAATATTAGAGAGTGAATTGTATGAAGTATGTTACGATTTTATATCAACAATATTGACGAGATTACCTACCCATATTGTGTTGTCAAGTATTACACATGCAATTGGTGATGCATGCTAAGAAGCAAAGTGAGGTGGGTTCTGAGACTGGCTCAAATGGGTGGAGATGCCTATGGCTCCATTGTAGAGCCCTTGAATTGGAAATGGTTATGGTGCAGTTTCCTTCCATTGGCTTGTTGACCCAGACGAAAGTGCTGGCTTGGAAATGGAGAGGGAAAACCAGGTATGGGACTGGTTTGGCACCATAAATGCTTGGTAAATCTAGTTGGTGCATGGTTGAGCATTGAATGTTGTGGAGAAGCTTGAATGCTGGAAAAACATTCCCTGAATGCTTGGTAAATCCACTCGGTGTACTGGGTGGGTATTGAATGTTGTGGAGCAGCCTATGTGCTAGCCAAACATTCGTTATTATCTCCACAGGTGATCCAAGTCTTGTAAATCAAAGAAGGATCCTATGGAATAACGTGAACACGTCCAATACAGATAATTATGTGGTTATCTTGCAACTTCTTTCTTATTTAATGTGAATATACTTGTGTATATGATTCGACTATGGTTTTTAAACTCTTGCTTAGAGATAAACCCTATGAAAATGAACTTGACATGTGAATTGACTCAATGTTTGAGTGTAGGTGTTGTTGGAAGCAAGAACCTTGAAGGCATCCTAAGGATGCATGTGGACATGTGACTATCCTAGAAATCTTAGTATGAGTATCAATGGAAATGGTTCTAGTGGAAAGGTGTGGGTCCTAGCAGCCAAAGGTTCTGTAGGAAACAATGGGGAAGGGTTCACTGGTTGAGAAGCCTTAAACAGACCTTAGACACCAAGTGTCATCGCCAAACAAGGAAAATGAAAGTCAAGCATTCACATTTGAAGTGAAAGAGACCAAGGAGCATGGAACCACAGTTGTGGTGGGACTCCAGATTGGAACAAGATTAAGAGAGGGGAACTCTTACTCTTCTCTTTCCCTTTTGGTTGATGCATCCTATAAACAAAAAATTGTTGAATGCATGTTATGACCGAAAGTTGATTATGTTTATCTTGCTTGAAATAAATTGTGAATGCTGAATTAGTTAATTCCCTGTGAAAGGATGGACATGAATGAATTCATTTGTATGTTGGAAAAGCATGAAATGTGTAGAAGTCTCATGGATAAATCATGAAATTTCCATGTCAATTGGGAAAGTAATTGACTGATATTAATGCTTATGTTATGCCTGGCCTAACAAGAATTGCAATGATGAATTTCATAGGTGAAAATTAAATCAATTGGTTGTAGCTGTTACA
Organism: Larix kaempferi; assembly: GCA_027924585.1. NCBI lineage: Eukaryota > Viridiplantae > Streptophyta > Pinopsida > Pinales > Pinaceae > Larix > Larix kaempferi. Next base: position 19,512,103 of record BSBM01000399.1, read on the forward strand.
AGACAAGAGTTGCTAGTAAGCAAAGTGTGGACAGCTGTGCACATTGACCATGGAAGAAAACCAAAAGCTACTATATTTGGATGGAAATATTCTTCAAACAATTTCCAAGACCCAATAAAATCTTGGGGAAATGCTCAAGCTACAAAAGAAACAGAATGAGATGAACCACAAGGTTTTGCAGAACTCTATTTGTCTGCAAAATGAGGTAAAGGGAATTTTGGAAGCTATCACCCAATCATCCCATTAAGAAATGCTCAAGGCTAGAAGAATCAAGGTAAATGGAGCAGGTAAAGAAAAAAAAACCACTGAAATGTTGGGAATGTGGAGGAAATCATTTCCTCTATAACTTCCCAATAAAGGACAACAATAAGAATTGTAGACATAACGTTTCCAAACTTGTGTATCAGTTGTAAGGTAAAGAAAAGGAAGGTGTTGTTGTAGAGATGGAAGGTCAAATCCAAGAGGAGAAACTTGTAGAAAACAAAGGACTTGGTCCTGAGAACTCAAACTAAAATATGAAATGCATGATAGACCTGTCATATTTTGTGAATTTTGGACATGTGTAAATTGTGTATGTATTCCTAAGTATTGGAACACTGATGACGGTGTTATTCTAAGTGGGAGGGAATTGTAATGTCCCCATTTGACCCTTATGATATATTGGATTTTAATGTAAACATTGAATATATGATGTATAATTCCTAGAGTGGAGATCAAGGCCAAGGCCCCGCTAGTGAATGCTCATCTTTGAGAGGCAAGTATTTGACATTGTCTGATCCATGTACTATTAAGCCATGGAAATTGTAAAATGATGTAAATATCAAGTAATAAAAAATACCAAGGGGCTGGCTATGGATGCAAATAAATGAGGGGGTTATGTGTATCCACTAGGGAGAGGTAAGGGGGTTGTGGGATCGGACCATAGACTTACAAATGTCACCTTTAGAACCCCTTTGAACTTTCTTGCTGGCATTTAATTCTGCTACAGGAAGTGGGTGAAGAAACTATTCATGAGGTCGATGGAGTGTGGGAAACCCCAAAATTTGGATAGCAGGGTATGGGGCTCTGTTTTCCTTGAACCATAAGTCACTCTACCCCTGGGAATTCATATTCCATCATCCCCATTCCATTGGGGACTAAAAATCGGAGGTGGGAGTAGAATAGAGAGACGAGCGGTGAAGAGAAGAAGAAAATCACATTTTGGGGAGAAAGCCACGATTTGCAGTTCCTAGATCGTTCAAAAATTGGCAGGGAAGGGAAAAACATTGGGGGGTCCATAGAATCGAACATGGGGGTGATTTGTGAGTGTGAGATACCCAGAAATTCATTGAGGAACCCAAATTTGTTAATGGAAACCCAGTTGCGAGACAGAGCCTTTCGGCCATAACCCTAAGGAGATCAAAGCATGGATGACAGAGCGAAAGAGAGAGAAGAGGTTGGAACCGCTTGATAAACCCGGTAAAGACAGTTTGATTGAGTTGGATAGGTCTGTAGCTATGTGGTTGAGCTCACTGGCTTAGCTTCCTCCTCCCTTGTCTCTTGGCATGCTTGATAAACCCAACTGTGTGTTGTTTTAGCATGACCGTTGGTGTGAAACCAAGGATGTGAGTAAACCTAGGTAGTTCCTCCTTAGTGGATACATAGCCCCATCTTGAGGGGTAGTCTCTGAGTGCTGAAATAATACAGGATGGGTAGACACTTATGGTTGGGTTGGAATGTTGCAATCCATAGTGAGTTGTTTAGTGGTTAAATTAAAGATAAGTGTCTCTTGTTGCCTCTGATTATGTCCATTTTATACACATGAATGATTGTTTATTTATGTCAGAATGCATGGATTGGTCCAGCGGATAATGGAAATGAATACCTGTGCTTTATGTTATTATTATGCCTATGATGAAATGATGATAAATGTATTATGAGTATGTGTTAATAAGGTTTCATGCAACTGTGTTTTGCCTCCATGTGTTTTATTTATATGTAAATATGTTCATTGATGAATAAGGATAAGTTTGGTTGAGGCCCTGTATGTGCAGAAGGTTCAGTTAGGGATTTGGGAAGGAAATAGACACACCCCTGTGGTGTTCATGATTTCCCATTGGATCAGATGAGGGGAAGGGCCATGACTAAGGAGCATAAGAGTCCTTACAAAGTGGTAAAGAGACCTTAATGAAGTTTGGGGCCACATTTTGGGTTTGAAGAAGGATATGATCAGTCATTGGATTTGGAATAGGATTATGCAGTTGCATAGGGCTCGCTGAGAGATTTCCAATGGTATCAACTTTTCCCAAAATGGACTTAGGATGAAGAAGATATCGACCTGAGAAGTTGGATGTAACAAGGGTATTTGGATGACTTCCTACCTTTTGAACCCGTAGTGCGGATTGTAGATTGCAGAAGCCGGAGGTGGGAAATATTGATGTGGTGCTTAGTAATTCCGACTTCCGACTCCTGCAAGACAGATTGCAGAATTTGGAAGTTGGAGGAGCAATGTTATTCGGAGTTGTGATTTGGGAGTTCTGACTTCCGATTCCCGCAAGCCGGATTGCAGAGTGCAGAAGTCAGATGAGTAATGTTACCGGTGTTGGGAATTGGATTTCCAAGTCCCACATCGTGGATTGTGGAACTATGGAAGTTAGAGAGGATTTTTGTCGATGCCGTTTATTGGTGTTCTGACTTTTCGAGTCCCTCCTCGGGGATTTTGGAAATGTGGAAGTTGGAGAGGAGTTTCGTTGATGCCATGTATTGGTGTTCTGACTTTCAGAGTCCTGCATCATGGATTGCAGAACTATGGAAGTACGAGAGGAGTTTCGTCGATTCCGTGTATTGCCGTTCCGACTTTCTGAGACCCGCATCACAGATTGCGGAACTACGGAAGTCAGAGAGGAGTTTCGTCGACGCCGTGTAATTGGCGTTCTGACTTTTCAAGTCCCGCATCGTAGATTGCAGACTGCGGAAGTCAGAGAGGTGTTTCTTCGATGCCGTGTAATTGCCGTTCTGAATCTTTGAGTCCCTCATCCTGGATTGCAGAATGTGGAAGTCGAAGAGGTGTTTTGTTGACGATGTGTATTTTGGAGATCCGACTTCCAACTTACAACTTGTGGATTGCTTCTTGTGGAATTGTAGATTGTTGACTGAGCTCATTGCGACTGTGTAAAAATGCATAGTTTTGATTCTTTGAGAAAAAAAATTTAGTAGGTTGTTTCAAGGTTGTTCCTCCATCACTCTAAAGGGAACCGAGGGGATCGGGGACGTGACACTCATCCATTTTACAATATGGAATTCTTCTACCCTAAGATAAACTAGGTAGATTAATAGAGGAAGACACAAATACAACATTCATAACCGCACTTTCAATTTTATATTGTTGCTTTTGGTGACTCTATTTTCCATGCCCACATCTCCAAGATCTAACAAGATTCCTTGTATATCCTCTGTGCTTTAATTTTGTCTTGAGTCTCATACAATATCCTCATGCTCACTATGAATACACTTGCATACACTCTAGATATCCAAATCACATCTTCACGCTATTTCTTGAACAATTCTTTCCCATCTCTGCATACAACCTCACCTCATACTCCTCACCTAGTTTACATTTTACTCCCCTGACTTGTATTTTCCTCCTTTCGTAGGATTATATTTTATTGATTCTGAGGGTGCCGACACCATTGATACAACTACTACGAATTGATTTGGGTTTTTTAATTTTAGTTTTTTGGGTTTCCATCCTTAAGGTTTCTTCATGATATTCGAAATTATATGAAAGAGAAGGCACCATTCAGATTTTAAGGGTGCTACACAACCTGGAACACTTACGACCACAACTGCTAAAGCTTAGTTTTTAGTCTTTTCCCTAACTATCTGTTGTTGGTAAAGGTGATTTCCTTTAAGATAAGTTGCACCATCATCATGAGGAAGAAGGGAATTGAATTTTAGTATTCATAGGGAGTTCTCATCACCAAAAGTGAGCTCCTCTTGTGATCAAATGACGTCTATGAATAGGTCCCCATGATCATCCACAACGGGACACCCGTTGTGGAGTCTCTTATGATACTTGAGCACATTGAAGAAACCTGGGCATTGTTTGACACCACACCATCTCTTTTTCCAAGATTTGCTTATGATATGTCACTCTCTCGATTCTGGAAGGTACACAATGAGCATCGGATGCCGTCTGTTGACATGATTTAACAATATTGTTGGTAAAATGACCACTGCCTAATTCTATGGAACTATTTTTCTCTTTCCAATTTTGTTTTCTTTGGGTAATTGGTGTGGAGGCAATAGAGGAGACTATTGGAAAAAGGCAAGGGAGCTGGAGATTAATGATGCACCAAAAGGAGGGAGCATAAATTAACTGTTTTATGAGTTCATTTCCCATTCAACATAGTTGATCATTAGAACATTTCCATTGCAGGCTCAATCTTCTTAAGAAAATTCAACGAGAACATCATTTACATATCCCTGAACGACCACCTGAATACCCATTTTGCATGGCACCCGTGGTGCTTTCCATGATGGTAAGGATAAAGTCAATGGTTCTTATGAAATCTATTTTCCCATTTATTTGATTTGGCATTGGTCTTATTACCTCAATTTGATATTTTTGTAGAGAATAAAATTAGGTCAATTTGAAGAATTAGTGTTATAGTCTGTGCTTGGAAAATAAACATCAGATTATTTTGCAGAGATATTTCCTTAACTTTTATTGCAGAGATGATTCTCTTATCAAATATGTGCTAAACTTGTTTGTTATTTAAGTTTAGGAGGCATGCTTTCTAGTAGACTTGTAGCATTGATGTATGACACAAATTTGTGGCCATTGAGTTCGTGTCTTTTGCACCACAATTGAGCATCATCAAAGAAACCAAGGCACTCAACAAAGACGCTCATTTAAGCATCATCAAAAAAATATGAAGTAAACCATTCATTTTTTGAATACCAGTTCAACTTCATAAGCAACATTATTTGTAACCTGCAAACAGTCATTCACTTATACTTATCAAAATCAAGTTGAATTGTATTGTAATCAGGTGCAATTTTGGTAGAAGCTGACACCCTTCATTTGCTGAGTTGTTGAGTCATTTTGTTAAAGGGTCGATTTTCAAGAAACCCTTTGTGATTTATATCAGTATTTTGTGAGTACTTAAATGGATTGAATTAATGACTAAGTAGAGTTATTGAACACTCTACTGCTCTCTTCTGACAAAAAAATAGTCACAATTGATAAGAAAAATCTCACCGATGTTCTAACTTGTTTACAAGATTCAATAGAAACAATTGAATTTCTTCAGCTTGAATAACAACTCCAACGTGATGAGATACGACAAAAGAATCAACATTCTGAACCTATTCTTGTTCAAAACAATCAACAACATGCATATAATCAAATCAATGACACCACTTCATAAGTACATAATCAAATAAGTGATGCCAATTCAAAATAAAATGAATATGAAGTTTGTCATACACAGGTTTTGCTTGCAATTTCCAAGCCCATCATTAGACCTTGGGAAGAAATCATCCACAACAAGCATATATTTGGTCTTGGATATGAAAAGGAAGTGACCTTTCACATTCCTAATTATTCCAAGCCTATCCAGTTCCAGAATGTTGGATTCCTTCAAGAAAATTCATCTTCACCTGCTTCAGATTTGCATCATATTCTGAAATGCCAATATTGTTATCAAGTTACTCACATGGAATATTGATGTTTTTATCTCCATCCTTGTACGCATTTTGGAAATAATACTCATTCTTCAGACATATGCTTCATATTGAAGAAACCTGCAAGAGACAAGATTCACTATGGGTGGATTGCTTCTTGGTAATGGTCGTCGGAAACCAATAAGATATATAATTAATATCAAAGACTTCATTCATGAGTAATGAAACATCTAGCATTTGAGATATTTTCTAATTCTCTCCTTGTTCTTGACAAGGGGTAATGATTAAAAATCATAAACAAGCAAGTGAGAACAAGCAAGTGGGATCAAGCGAGCCTGAACCAGAGCCAGATCCATAGCCAAAACCTTGTTCCAAGTGTCATATCCTCAAGCCAGATCCATCTATCTAGAGTTAGAGATGCAACCAGAGCCAGAGTCAGAGCCATGTTCCACTTGAACATGATTTGGTTTGTGTCTTCCTAAAACCACCCATTTAGTAGAATGCATCAGATTCTACTAGCTTTTTGGATGTTCCAATAATCACTAAGGTCCTATAGTTTGTTTTCATCCTTAAAAAACCATTTAGTAGAAGAATTAAAACTTCTACTAGCCTTTAGATTGTTCTAGGAACCATTAATACTTAGAGCCAAGTTCCATAGAGAACCGCTTAGCCAAAACCTGATTTATAGCCAAGTTATAGAGGGTACCACTAAGCCATAATTAGAATTAACATCAAGTTCTAGAGTTTGTGCTCATCCTTAAGCCACCTCTTCATAGCCTCAGCTTGTTAGTGGTCATCCAAAACCGCCCATTTAGTAGAAGACATCAACTTCTGCTACTTTTTCACTCAGAGAGCACCTTCAGCCATTTGCAACTATCCTTCTCCAAATTTTAGCTCTCTGCTTGGACTCATATACACCCCTTTGTATTATGGGGGAGAATGTTGGAAAAATTAATCCTTTAGGGATAATTATTATTGTATTTTCTATTACCATTCACATGATTTGGATACCAAGAGTCGTAGTGAATAATTAAAGTCATCGAGATTCGAAGAGACAACTTGCAATATGAAACCAAGGGTCATAATGATTATATTTATATGTACATATCTGTTAATGAAAAACAATTCACGCTTATCTTATTTCCTGTGTATTTATATTTCACATTGTTTCTTCTAACAACACTTGTAGTGTAAGATCAACCATTTCCATGGCCTTGATGCAAGACGATGAATCACAACAAGAACATGTGATCTACTACCTAGGAAAGAGACTTGTTTCTCTTGAGTTGAAATATTTTCATGTTGAGAAATTTGTGGTAGTGCATTATGTTCAAATACTAAGACATTATATCCTTCTTAGATGCATTCTTGTATTGACAGACTCCAATCCTATGCAACATATTCTAACCTGATGCATAATCAGGGGAAAATATTTGAAATGGATTATCATCCTTCAAGACTTTGATTTAGATATTTACGCATTTAAATTAAATACATCCTTAGCTTTTGCTAAGTTAATGTCTAAGTTATCGAGAGATAAGAAGGATATTCTAGTAGACAAGTCCTTGATGAATGAAGCTTGATTTCTCATTTCCTCTTATTCAGACCCTTGGTACAGAGATGCCATAATATATCTTCAAACTCAGCAACGCCCCCACTACAATAGGACATGCCATTAGCATCTATATTAGTGCCAAATTTGAGTGTTATTTTTTTTCTTTCAATTTGGCACAATCGCTCGATTATAAAATCAACATTAAATTGTTAATTTTTTGATAATCTCATTCAAACATTATCTAGGATCGTACTAAGAGAATAACATGCACAACATAACAATCATAAACACAAGAGACATAGATTTTCCTAGGGGAAAACCAAGAAGGTGAAAAACCCCACAACTTCCTCAGAGATAGAATAAGCCCCAGTACAAAGATCACAAAGATCAATCCCCAAGACATAGATGACTCCAAAAACTACTCCTCCTCCACTTGTGCACACTCCTCTCTCAACTGATGCGAGTTGGATGAGTGAGTGAATGAATAAAATGAGACACACTCACTCTCTATTTATACACAACTTAACCTTCCTTTAATTCTAGCTGGGACGACTTCCTAAGGAAGCCTAATAACCCACTCACATGACACAAGCAGGGCCGACCCCACACTGGTGGTCTAATAACCCATCAAATATAAGTTGCGACACTTGCAACACTTGAGACACTTACAAATACAAATGACGACACTTATGATTGGAGGAATAATACATCTCCATCATGAATATAATAAAGTACAAGTGTAATACATAGAATAATATCTTCCGAAGTTACAAATACATCAACACTCCCTCTAAAATAGGAAGGCATTCTCTAGACACAGGTCATCAATACATATCGACACAAGTCTTCAATTCTGGAGCTGGATCATCATCACTGGATCACGGAGCATCATCGTCACTGCTACTGTACTCGTCATCTCAATCCCTGGCCTATCTCCAATTCTTCTCTTCATAGGAAGTTCTATAGAGCCATCCCTTTTTCATGCTGTTTGTAGGCCTAGCCTCTTGTAGGTCTTCATAATATCTGTGAGATGGCCATCCTATGGATCCCAGGACTAATTACGTGCGTCAACAAAACCTTGAAAGAGCATCCCAGGAATTTTACGATCACACAACTCAACCTATCGGATCTCCCAGGGAGCTATTACACGTGACCACCAAAAAACCTTAAAAGAGTGTCCCAGGAACGTTTATGTGCATAGAACGACCGATAAGAACTCTAAAGAGCATCCCAGAACTTTTACATGCCTAGCACAACCTATCGTATCTGCAGGACTGATTACATGTGGTCTAGAAAAACCTCGAAAGAGAATCCTAGGACTGATTATGAGCTTACTGCTCAACCTGTCGGATCTCCCAGGGAACTATTACATGCCACAGGACAAAACCTCGAAAGAGCATCTGCCAGATCTCCTAGGGAGCTATTATGTGCCATAGGAAAAACCTCTCAAGAGTATCTGCATATCTCCTAGGGAAAGATTATATGTCATCCCAAGCAAAACCTCGAAAGAGCATTTGCCAGATCTCCTAGGGAACTATTATATGCCATAGGAAAAACCTCGCAAGAGTATCTGCAAATCTCCCAGAGCAATATTATATGCTTATCGCACAACCTGTCCACGGCCACGGAGTATCATCCTAATACTCATGATTCATGCGATCATCCTCGCACGAATCATCATACTGATGTTCATGATCATATTGATCATCATCACACAGTACATCATCCTGATCATTGTCATAGCATCGTCCTAATGCATATCATCATCACATGATCATCCTGATCATCATCACAGCATCGTCCTGATGCATATCATCATCGCATGATCATCCTGATCATCGTCACAACATCGTCCTGATACATATCATCATCGCATGATCATCCTGATCATCATAAATAGCAGTAACCGAAGCATCATCCTGATGCTCATCACACAACGCTTACATCCACATCCATGGGAAGGATCCTCCTACCACCATGCTTGGAATGGCTCCTGCAAATGTGTCCCATCACTTCTTCCTCAAAGTATCTTCTATATGAAGAACACCAAGCCTCTCTCTGAATTACTTGAACTTCACTCTGTCTAGGGGTTTGTTCAACACATCTGTGATCTGCTCATCTGTCGCAACATATTGGAGCTTCAGTTCTCCTCTATGCACCATATCCATGATATAGTGATATTTGATCTCGATGTGCTTCGACCTATCATGGAACACCGGGTTCTCTGACAACTTCACACAACTCTAGTTGTCACAATAGATACAGGTAGCATCCAACTCGAGATCAAATAAATCAGATAGTAGCTTCCTTAGCCATACTGCCTCACAACTAGATGAACAAGCTGCAACATACTCTGCTTCGGCTGTACTCAGTGCTACGCAGGATTACTTCCTACTAAACCAAGAGATCACACCTGATCCCATACTGAATAAGCACCTTGAGGTGCTCTTCCTATCTGAAGCACTTCCCGCCCAATCTGAATCAACATAACCCTCCAGGTTAAACTTTTGATTCACATCATACTTGAGCCCATAATCAATCCTACCCTTCAGGTACCTCAGAATATGCTTTACATCAATCAGGTGAACATGTCTAGGATTTGTCAGAAACTGGCTCAAGGTGTTCACCACAAAGCAAATATCTGGTCTCGTGTTCGTTAGGTACATCAAGGACCCAATCATCTGACGACACATCATGGCATCAATCGAATCCGATGAAGCATCACTCAATAGATTCAGGTTCGATGCCATAGGTGTGGCCATGGCCTTGTAGTCCATCATCCTGAACTGCTTCAGGATATCAACTGCATACTTCCCTTGTCCAAGGAAGATTCCATCTACACTCTGCCACACCTCCATACCTAGAAAGTAATGCATCATACCCAAGTACTTCATCTTGAACTTGGCAGAAAGATTCCTCTCCGTGTCGGCAATCAACCTATCCTCTCTTGTCAAAAATAGGTCATCCACATACAATAGGAGTATCACTGGATTGCCTTCCTCAACCTTGTAGTAAAGGTTGGAATCTGCTTTACTCTTGGTAAAGCCCAAACTGGACAAGAAGCTGTCTATCCTACCGTACCATGTCCTAGGTGCTTGATTCAAGCCATGCAAGGATTTCTTCAATCTGCACACATATGAATCCCTGCACATGTCTCAAAACTAAGTGGTTGCTCCACATACACTTCCTCTTCGACTACACTATTCAAGAAAGTTGTCTTGACATCCATCTAGTGTATCTTCCACTTCATCACTGCAGCCAGAGCAAGTACTATTCTGATGGAAGTGTATCTGGCTACAGGTGCAAAAGTCTCTTCATAATCTATCCCCTCTTTCTGGGAGAATCCACGAGCTACAAATATTTCCTTGTATTTCTCTATGCTACCATCTGCAGCATGCTTGATCTTACAGATCCACTTGGAAGTCACAACAGACTTCCCTTCTGGTCTTGGGACCACATCCCAAACATCATTCTTCATGATAAACTAGTATTCCTCGATCATGGCATCCTTCCATTACTGCATCCTGGATCCTGGGAACTTCAGATTCTTCAATATCTTCAATACATAGTTTTCTTGAACTTCGTTGCTGGAACAAATGTTGTTGTCCTTCTTTTGTAGGTGATTGTACACGATCTTTCCTACAATTCAAATTCAATTGCATGATTAGAAACTTCTCATATTTTTCAGAACAAAATCTTACACATAAGAATATATGTCATACAGTCATGCAATTATCTTAGCCAATGTTTCAATACAACATTTATCCATATCCCGTATTCATATGGTAACTTTCTAGATGCCTTCCATCTCTACAAGAACATTGTTAAGAGTTTGCACTACTCCCAACATGTCATCAAAGAGGTTTCATTCTAGATAAGTAGCAAAGGAATGTTGTACAGTACCATAGGCCACTTACCCATTTATGCATATTAGTAGTGTACTGTTCATTAATGCAATTTATTCTAATATGCATAATACACAACCTAAGTCTAGGAACATAAGTATATACATCATTGAACAATATTATTTAATCAATCATATATACAAGAATGACAATTCAAATACTTATCTTTGTTTGTTTGTTGGGTGGACTCCCTCTCAATCTTTGCTTCCTTTCTGCAACTCCATTCTGATGTGGATTGTAAGGAGTGGTCAACTCCCTCTTAATCCTTGAATCACTGCATAGCTTCTTGAAGTATTCTGAAGTGAATTCTCCACCATTGTCATATCAAAAGGTCTTGATCTTCTTTTCAGTGTGGATTTCTATCAAGGCTTTGAATTCCTTGAATTTGCTGAATACTTCATCTTTGTTCTTCAAGAAATAAACCCAAGTCTTCCTAGACAAATCATCAATGAAATAAACATAATATACATACCCACTTAGAGAACTAGATGACATCGGGACGCATACATCGGAGTGGATAATATCCAAGATTCCTTTTTCCTTGCTTTCACTGCTTGGAAATGCCTTCTTTGTGTTCTTTCCTTTTGCACATCCTCTTCATGCTTTGACTGGATTTCAGGAAGACCTTCTACTGCTTTGCTTGCAATTGGTAGTGCTCTATAGTGAAAATGAGAAAGCCTTCTATGCCAAAGTTCACTTGGCTCCATGGATTCATGTACCATGGAATGTTCAGGTTGTCCCTTCAATTTGTACAATCCTCCCTCTTTCTCTCCAATTACTACTGCTTGGCCATCCACAAATGCAACTCTCATCCATTTTGCATCCAAAGATGATATGGAGACAAGATTCTTCTTGAGTCCAGGTACATATAGAACATCTTGCATCTTTAAAGACTTCCCAGAGTCTAACTTGTAGGAGGATTCACCACTTCCTTTTATAGGGTATTGATAGTCATCCCCAAGTTTCACCTTATGAGGTGACTCATGTTCAGATAGGTCCATAAGAGATTCTTTGAATGTCATCATATGTTTAGAAGCCCCACTATCAATAAGCCAATCATTACACCCAGGTGTAACAGTACCTGTGAGAGCAGAGATTATGACATATTCATCGTCACTTGAAGAGTATTCACTTTCTACCTTAGTCTTCTTCCTGGGAGGTTCATCATCCTCAACAGCATGAGCATGATATCTCTTCTTGTTTCTCTTGTTGTTGTTGTTTTTATTGTTGGAGTTCCTTTTGTTCTTGGGACATTTTGAGGAAAAGTTTCCCTTCTCATTACAGGTGAAGCATCTTAGATCTTTCTTATCTCTTTGATGATGGTGATGTAAAGATATCTTGTGAAAGGATTGCTCCCTCTTGGGATTACCTTTCTTGGTGTGTGATGTGAGAGCTTGATCTTCAATTCCCATATTTTCTTCTCGGGATACAAGTATAGCTTCTTCTTGAGAACATTCCTCCCATAGTCTACTGAAAGAGATTAACTTCTTTCTTGCACAAATACCTTGGATGAAGGAGTCCCATGACCTAGGTATGCCATTCAATGTGGTCATGACAATTTCTCCATTCTCCACTACTTCATCCACAACTTCAAGTTGTTCTTTGATTTGAGAGACCTTAGTAAAGTAGGATTGGATGGTATCTCCATTCTGGAACTTAACCCCTTTCAATTGATTCCGCAGAGTCATCTTCCGATTTATATTCTTTCCTTCAAACAACTTAGTCAAGGAGTCAAAATCTCTTTAGGGAAGACACTTGGGGCATGAGATGGTCTATATAGAATCAACAATGATTCTCTTGGTCTTGACCAAGTTCTTCTTGTGTAAGGCCTTAGCCTCATCTCCCTCTGGGACTGGAACCTCTTCTTTTATGTAGGTATCCAAATAATTCTCTTTTAGGATTAACCCAATCCTATACTTCCATGCTCGGAAGTTGTCAACTCCTTCAAGCTTATCCTCAAGCTTGGTGTGGTGAGACATATTAATGAGAAACTCAAATGGAAATAAAATATTTAGGTCTTACCACTTGATTTGCTGAAAACTGGATCTGGAGCTGGATTAGGGTTTGTCATAGAAACCCTAAAAATTCAAAATTTGAATTCCAAACTTCTGAATGGATGGAAAGATGCACCTTTCTAAGCTGATCAAGCTGGTATACTTCAATTTTGAAATCTGCAAAATTTGACCCCACAAAACTGCCTTTGAAACTTTCGGATCTTCTGGACAAAATACCGAACTAGGGTTTGATAATGCACGGGGTTCTACCTATCCAAAAAGTTCAATCTTGTGCTCTAAACTTTGATTTTTTTGAAGAGCATCCATCCATGGTCATAGATTCCAAAAATTCCCACTTTTGCAGAAACCCTAATTTGCCACCTTTCCGATCAAAATCCCGAACTAGGGTTTGATAATTCCCAGGGTTCTGCCCAACCAAAATTTTTGATCTTGGTCTCTAAACTTCAATTTTCTTGAGGATTATCTAGCCGTGGTCTTAGATTCCAAAAATTCCAACTTTCTCCGAAACCCTAATTTCCCGCAGTAGTGACAGGCCAAAAACTGAAAGTGCTCAGAATTGAATTCTATCTCGAGATGCGCCCTTCCAAGGAGAGTCATCCTAGCCTCCTGCCTTTGATGATCTGAGGAGAGAAACCCAAAGATTAAGAAGCCCTACCTTCCAGAGCTGCACAATGTCTTCTTCTTAGCACCGCTCTGATACCATTTTAATTTTTTGATAATTTCATTCAAACATTATCTAGGATCCTACTAAGAGAATAACATGCACAACATAACAATCATAAACACAAGAGACATAGAGTTTCCTCGGGGAAAATAAAGAAGGTGAAAAAATCCACAACTTCCTGAGAGATAGAATAAGCCCCAATACAAAGATCACAAAGATCAATCCCCAAAAGATAGATGACTCCAACAACTAATCCTCCTCCACTTGTGCGCACTCCTCTCTCAACTAATGCTAGTTGGATGAGTGAGCGAATGACTAGAATGATACACAATCACTCTCTATTTATACAAAAATTAACCTGCCTTTAATTCTAGCTGGGCCGACTTCTTAAGGAAGCCTAATAACCCACTCACATGACACAAGCAGGGCCGACCCCACATTGGTGGTCTAATAACCCATCAAATATAAGTTGCGACACTTGCAACACTTGCGACACTTACAAATACAAATGACGACACTTCTGATTGGAGGAATAATACATCTCCATCATGAATATGATGAAGTACAAGTGTAATACATAGAAGAATATCTTCCGAAGTTACAAATACATGAACATAAATGACATTTCAAAATAGTGCCAAGTTTAGCTTCTTTTTTAGCGTCAACTTTAACTTTCTTTTTAGCATAAGGTTTAATTTTCTTTTTGCTACCAGGTTTAGCTTCCCTTTTAGCATTAGATTTAGCTTCCTTTTTAGTGCCAAGCCCTAGCTTCATTTTTATTTCTATTTTTAATGCCAAATGTCTGTAAATTAAAATTTATAGAGGTACAAATAGAAAAGAGTAAAGATTAAATTAAAAAATGACAAAGGAATGCTTAGATTTGAATCCATATCACTTTCCAAGAGACAATATCTCTACTTAATCTACATTGCCACAAAAATCCACCATTAAGAGTGCATATTTAAAGTAGCACTAGATTAAGCTTGTGTAAATTAGAATTTATAGAAACATAAAAAGAAAATGGTAAAAACAAAAACAAAATAGAAATGGTAAGGGAATGTTGGGATTTGAACCCAAATCACTTTCCAAAAGGAAATAAATCCACCCGAGCTATATTCCCATAGAAATATACGATTGAAAGTGAATATCTAAAGTGAATCTAGCCTAACCTATGCATGCAAACAAGTGAATAATACATATCTTAGATAAATAGCAACATTTAATACAAAGATAGATTTAAGTAATAATAGATATATGGGTTCCAATATTTCTAGGATTTGAACCTAGATATCCTTATAGGAATGCAAGGGCATGTTGACGCCTGGAAAAATCCTTGCATCGACAGTAGGGTTTCTCTCCAATGAGAGGTCCCAATTAGGACCTTCACTGTTTGGAGTAGGGAACCCATCCGACTTATGATCCAACTACTGTTCAAGATAGTCTTGGAATGAAACTTTTGGATGCAGCCTAACCCATCGTTTGGATTTTAATTGATAGAGAGAATCCTACATGCAAACGTTTAGGCTCACTACAATGTACTTGTTTAATCGAGAGAGAGAATACTCACATTATGATGCACAGGTTCTTACCTCCCATCTTATCACTTGCTTTACTATTGGTCACCCAAGCTAATGCCCTAATTAAATGAAATATTCTATTAAACTAAACTATCCTTGCAACAAACGAGATTAAAAGGGAGCAACACAAGGAAACAACATGATGCACTTCTACAGGAGATAAACACTGGATACTAAACACAATTAGCAGTTACAAGATAAATTTAACACATTAGATAGTTTGAGCATTAAAATTCATCACATCCATTGCTCATAGAAAGAAGAGAAAAATGTGTTCATTTGTATATGCATCAAATAGTTCAAAAACCATTAGAATAATCCAACAGAAACAAGAACAATCTTACTGCATTTTAATAGACAAAAGGAGGAAATCAATTCCATGCATTCATCCACACATTTTGATGCAGTCTCCATTGCAAGCTTCCATCATAGAAAATTTCCTTGTTCATTATTAGAAATAGTTCTTACATATGGGTTCAGTAAAATATTCTCAAAAGAAAAATCCCCTTTATTTTCTCATTCTTATCCTTTTATCCTTTCTATCCAGCGCCCCTAGGTGACTTTTTAGCTAACCGTCATTCAATTACAACCCTTTGTTTTCCAACACCTTGTCATATTTCAGTTACAACTTAAATAAAGGGGAAAAAAATACAAAAAGAAAATAGAATTATTACATTATGACGGTGGAGCGCCCTCTTGAGTTTGTATATATTCATTGCAAAGGCCATTTTCATAATATATAACATTTAATTGCTATGGTTCTAACAACCATAAGGCAACTTCATGAAAAGATAAGTCTCTGACTAGTGCATTAAGGCCCTTGGTTGTTGTGCTGTGCCCACTAGCCAAGTGCAGTGTTTTCAATGTTGCTTTCCCAATACGTTCATGCAGGTCTTCTGAAGTGACATTTTCCAGATTACGAATGGAAGCTATATCTTCATCCTTGATAGTTCTTAATTCAGTCAGCCTCTACTCATTCGGTACTAGGTTTTCAAACAATCCAGGAGAAGGAAAATGACACTTTTCAAAATCTTTTACTATATTCTGATGTATCCCTTCACACCTTGAAATAAAGGATGCTACCTCACTTTACAATTTTCGCTTAGCCTTTTGGAAACTATCTAGAGTTGAAAAATCCAATCTCAATTCATATGTAGACCTCTTAGGTAGGTGAGGAGGGATTTCCTTCGCTTTATTCCTCAAGGTAGTCAACTTCTTGATTTTTTCGTGGATATCTCCTAATTTCTAATGAGTGGCAGTGGTTGTCTCATATATTTTCCTGAGTTTGGATACCATTTCCTGTACTTCAAATGTATGCTCTGTGAGTAGCTCCTGCAAATGGAACAATTGTTTTTGAAGGGTAGATGCACAATCATAAAACGATTTCAAATATTGTTTATGTTCTTGGGCAGTGTTCAATGTAATTGTCAATGAATCATTTTCTCGCTGAAGCTTTTCTACTTGAGCCTGGAGGGCTCTCTTTTCAATAGTAAGAGCTCCTATCTGCTGATCCCATTGAATTTATTTTGATTCCATTTCTTGCAATTTGAACTTGAAATCTTCCTTCTCTCCTTCCAATATCACTACTTGAATATTAAGTGAATCTCTTTTTGACTCAAAAATTTGAATGGTGTTTATGGCTTCCCCCTTTTGAATTTCAAGGGTGTTCCGCTGGTGCCTTAGTTCAATCCCTTCATTTCTTGCCCAGACAAGATTTTCTCTATGCTTTTCTACTTTAGCTTTGATGGTTTCCGTGTTCTCTATCAAATTGTGTACATTATATTCATTGGCTAGGGCTGCAGATACACTAACCGATGCTATGAACTTCAGGTCTCTATTGGTACCTTCGTCCACCGATATTTTTTCTATTGTAACTACATCAGGTTGTGAGACAATTTTAAGCCTCTTCTCTGTACGTTTCATGATGATATTTCTCTTTGATTCATAAACAATGGTCCCCAACTTAGCCACAACATGTTATTTGGAGGGGGTAAAGGGGGTGAGGCCTAACTTAGCCAAAAGGGAGACACCCTCCGGTGAGTGGAACTTCTTTGCTGGTATCTGTAGTAACATCGACATCCATGTATTGACCTTCATTTCCTAGTTCTTCATCTCCTTGTGGACCTTTATCTTTCACATATTTATTAAAAGCTTCTTCTTCTTCTTTCTTCTTTTGGATTTCTTCCTGTTGTGCTGATTCTTATTTAGCTAGTTCTTCTCTTTTGTGGACCTCTTCTTGTTGTTATTTTAACTCAGACCTTTTCCTTTCTTGCTCTACCACGAGCTTATCTAGTTTCTCTTTCTCTAGTATATTCTACAGTTCTTCCGCTTCCTCTTTTGCTTTTCATTCCTCTTCAACCTTCCTAGATAACTCTTCCTCTTGCAATATTTTACTTGTTTCAGCCACGACGACTTCTTCTACAACTTTCTTTCTAGCGATTTCTTCCAAGTTTTCTTGTATTGAGGCATCTTCCAATTTGCTTGAGCTTGCCTCCTTCACAGATTTTCTTTTGTTAAGTCTTCTGTTCAATTTTGCGAGGTTTGGGACCCTTCTATATACTTCTTCCTCCTTCAAGAATTCGTCTACATATTCATAGTGGATTTTGACAGATGCACAATGCAGATCCAACTTTTTATGACTATCATTTCTTACAAAGATATTCTCGCCAAAGTGAAAGGAGTCAACATATTTTATTAAATCTGGGAAATATTTGACCTTTTTCATTCTATACAATCCGATTATAAATGGAAGTCGAGGCCAGAAATATTTCTTGTTATTATTTAGGAAATGGCCAATTCCATTCACAAAGGTTTGCCTCACAATTTCCTTCAGAATAATACAATCTGTGACATACTTGGGTAACAAAAATGGACCCTTTGATCCTCCATAAATATGAACGTATGTCCCTTCAACGGTCATATAGAAATCCCCTAACTCAGTGACTATTGCAAGAGTGTCTTCAGACATGAAATATGGCTCCTTTTCATATATCAACTTGTATAAGGGGACCACGAACTCTTAACAGATTTGCTTGTAATAGCTTGCATGCTTCTGAGCACACATAATTTGATATGCCACATAAATGGGAGATTCATTAGGATTCCACCTACATCCTAGAACAAGAGAAGGATGTAGAGTCATGATACAATCCACTAAATATGAATACATATGAAATTCTTCCTTCTTCGATTTAAGGTCTTGCTAAATGTCTTTGATTTCTTGTACCATATTCTCAGAGATAATGTCTGCCCAATTAAAAAAAGTGCCATACATGGTAATGTGATAAAGCAAGGGCACCCAACTGAGCTTGTAATGGGTTGAGTTGGGAATCCTATAGAGTCTTCATATGGGAGTAGCAACAATCCTAAAAGGAGTCTTTTGAAATTTAGTTTGATACTCCCTGCTATCCCTTTGGCGTAGCTGCTTTCCTGGTAGCAACATCTTCTTATCAAATTCAACATAATCAAGTTTCAAGATGCTGAGCCATTATTCTGTCAGAAATGCTCTCGTAGCTGGAAGCATATATGCTTTCCCGATGTGCGTAGGATGGAATGAAGCAAAACCTTTCCCTGTAGTGCTTGTAATGATACGAGATTCAGTATCAATATGGGGAAGGACCCACCCTATTACTTCAGCATAAGGAAACAATTCATGCCTAGCTACAACCTTGTGAATGATTGAATTTTTGATGTTATGATAGATCACTTCATTCTTCAATGGTGGCTTCTAGGACAGTTTGGTGTTTGATCAAATGATATATCTCACCCCATTTGAATTCATGATCAATTCCCGTGATGTGTTTTGTATCGTTGAACTGAGCCTCCAAGGATGCTTCCTCAACTGTTTCATCATAATATGCTATCTCCAATACGGCCTTAGAGGAGCAATTAGAGCAACTTTATGACAGTGGAAACATAATTATCTTGGGAAGAATCCATTGAAACCATGAAATGAGATGCAATTTCAGAAAAAAAACAAGCAACAACTACAAAGATTTGCAATAAATCAACAAATTATTTTCATATAAATAAACTTAATTCTTCATCAGCTAAATCTAGAAACTTCCTAATTTATTCATTAGGTTCTGCATTGATACATTTGCTAGCTCGCAAAGGGGAAAATGTAGCGGCTTGTGTACAATCGAGACAAGGTTGGAGAAAGTTGACGAGTTCTTGCAACTAGGGTTTAAGGTAGGGTTCAAACATAAGTGAGGGAAAAATCCAAAAGACTGTTTAATTTGAGAATAAGGAGGTACGAGAAAATTTGTAGGGCATAAGATACTCAATACGAATTGGTGGCTCGACACCCTTGGGCTCCAAAAACAAAATTGACCAATAAAATCAAATAAAAAGGAGGAAAACAGTCAAGCATGATACTGATAAGAACAATCATGGACCATTTACCTCCAAACACAAGTTTCCAAGTGTATATTAACCACTTTGATACCAACAAAACAGGGTAAAAGTGAACTTACCTGAACAATGGATGATAGGTGTGCTAGACTAATTGGTAGTAGATGCCGAGCGTACAAGTCAGTAATATTTTCCAAGTGGCATGGCATCGAATGGTTTCATGTGATGACAATGATAGGGTAAAACGACATTTTCTTGTGTTAAAAGGCCTTTAAAAAAACTAAGTTCGTCCAACAAGGCCTAAAAAAGGTGAAATCGGTGCCTTTTAGAAAAAACTTCTTGGCCTATTTCGGCCATTAAAGGTGAGTTACACCAATGTGTTTCAACATTGAATATTATTTCTCATGCGATAATATGTTAGAGTGATAGGTTTCGAGACATTGTGACAGTATCAGGGGCAAACTGCAACTCCCGCCGATATGTTTCGATGCATAATTTACATTTTCTGCGATATTGAGTTTTGGCAGGAAGGACCGAGTCTATGCGGCCGTATCGACAAAAAACCAAGAGTTCTGCAGATATGTTTTGGTGCAAAAAATCGACCAGTTTACTAAAATTGAGTCTCGACACTGAAAATTGAATCAACTCGGTGAGAAGACGCCTACCCATTTCGGTTATTATTCGACAAATTAAGCGACACATCAGCAAAAAGAAATGTTTTGGCAGACTTGGAGAAATCATTCTGACGTTTTAGTAGAATTTCGACATCTATTTGAAGTTTCAGCATCAAAATTTGAGTTACGTTGATGATTTGGCGAGAAATCCGGAACTTCGCCAAAGTTTCAGTGAGAAGTCAAAATCTTAGCCGATGTTTCGTCAACCCATTAGGAGTTTCGTTGATGTTTTGATGAACTCAATAAAACTCACTGAAACATGAAAACTTAAAGAAAAATGCCGACGAAGGAAAACTTAACAAATTGTCTAAGTGGGTTCTCTTTTTATGAACAAGCTAACATTATGTGGTACGTGATCCAAATGATTCAGACAAGTAAAGACCAAAATTAAGGAGGGGACCTAGTCTTTTTAAAACAAAATACCTAGGTGGGTGGTTGCAGCTGCAACAATTGGAAACAGACCGGAAGAACTTAGATCTCTGAGAAAATAAAAGGATCTTTTATAGTTTATGAAAATTTATAGTGGAGTGAGGATCTACTTTGTTTACAAGCCACTTATTATTGTAAGAGTCTTGGTATCATTTATCTGTCTTACATTGAGCACAATTCTAGTTTTATATTAGAAAAGATATCATAGTGATCATGCACTATTTAACATACGTTTTAAGGAAAAATAAAGCTTAGTCAGGACTTCACAGTCACTCTCTTAAGGATGATTTATGAGATTCATTTATCGAACCAGTCCTTTCACTGTAAACTAGGTAAGACACCACATGGTAAGTAACAAAACCAGGCAAATATAAATGTGTGTCCCTCATACCTATACCATATGCATTTCTTGTAAATTTTCTGTGTTATTTCAGCTTGCTGGTTTATGTCAAGTATTCATAGTTTTTCATGCCCAACAATTTCTCAGACTGCTGGAAATTCATTATAAAAATTTCAGACAATTAAACACGCTGTAAAAACACATTAACATGCAGAAAACTAATTTCACATACACGCCATCAAATATTTCATACTCAAATTTTTGGCCAATAGCCCTGGAAAAACCCTCACGGGGGAAACCAGTCAGAGAGAGAGATTTTATTTCTTCAGCAATATTTTCAGTACAATAATTTTAAGCAAAAATGTACTTATCTCCACCAAGAAAAATCACCTATAGGCTGCCTCAATTTTAGTGCCAAATCCCAACACCTCAAAAACTGTGCCCAACCTCGATTTATGTGCAGAATTAAATGTCTCAATTTCTGTGCCAATAGGTACAGTCCGTACAGGCTGTACGGACCTTGAAAACAGTGCCAAATTTCTAGAAAACTCTGCCCCAAAAATTCCTCAATTTCTATACAGCTGTACGGTACAACAATAAATGCTGTACGAACCTCAATTTTTGTGCCTGTACGGTACAACAATACATGTTGTACGACCCCTCAATTTCTGTGCCTTTTCTCAGCTGTACGGTGCCTCAAAATTTGTGCGCACTTTAATGCTGTACGAATGCCTAAGGAACCGTGATGAATATTAAATGTTGATGCCTCGATTTTTGTGTTGCATTCAATGCTATTATAGCTTCCTCGAAAATTGTGCCAGCTGAAACTTGCCCAAATGCCCTCCTTGAAATTCGTGCCCTTGGTCTCGTCTCTCTTCACTCCACTTTCATCTCAAAAGTGAATGCAAAATGCCTCCCTTTCCCTTTTTGACTAAACCCTAAGTGAGTTTTCATTCAACAGTGGAGATTAGATGAAATCTAATGGTTGAGATTTGATGAGAATAAATTGTCTAATTTAATTCTCATAAATTCATTTTCACTCACCCACTTAAATTTATCGAAAGTGACTTTAAGTTATAAAGTCACATTAAATTCTCATCTCAAGTCATTTAATGCAAGGGTCACTTTATTTCCCCACTTAAGTGACTTAGGCAATGAAGTCACCTAGGGAACACTTCCTAGGTACAAAAACTAACACTCCCTCTTACCAAGGAAGGCATTCTCCACCACTCCCAACTTGTCTCTAAAGAAAACAAACTTGCCCCTCCCCAAATATTTCATCAAGATATCTGCTACCTGCTCATAAGTGGATATGTACTGCAACTGTACTGCTCCTCTCTAAACATAGTCACAGATGAAATGGTACCTGATCTCAATATGCTTTGACCTGTCATGGAACACTGGATTCTTAGAGAGCTGAATGCAACTCTGATTGTCACAGTAGATCATCGTAGGCCTAAGCTCCTGATCAAACAAGTCTGCCAACAACTTACGAAGCCACAGTGCCTCGCAAGTAGCCTGACTGGCTTCCATATACTCAGCCTCGACAGAACTCAATGCAATGAACTTCTGTTTTTGATTGAACCACGACACTGCTGCCAAGCCCAAACTGAAACAACAACCGTAAGTGCTCTTCCGATCCCTCACACTGCCTTCCCAGTCTGAATCCGTGAAACCAACCAAACTGACTCCACCCAAACCCCTGTAGTCCAAACAATAGTCCACTGTACCTGCAAGGTATCTCAACACATGTTTTGCGGTAGTCCAGTGTACACTCCTAGGCTCCACCATGAACTGGATATGGGTGTTCATCGGAAAACACAAGTCTGGCCTAGTGTTGACCAGATACATCAATGACCCAATGAGCTGATGGTAAAGTGTAGGATCCACCAACTTACCTTCAGAAGAATGAAGCTGCTTCTAGTTGGTGATCATAGGTGTGGACATCATCATGCAATCCTCCATTTGAAATCTCCTTAGAATATCAACTGCATACTTCCCCTGTCCCAGGAAAATATGTCCAGGATCCTGCCAAACCTCCATCCCTAGATAATAATGCATCAACCCAATGTCAGTCATCTAGTACTCCGCAGCTAGGTCTCTCTTACAATGTGAAATAAGACGCTCCTCTCCAGTGATAAACAAGTCATCAACATATAACAAAAGAATGAGAGGATCTCCACCAACCACAATGTAGTAAAGGTTGGGATCAACCTCACTCTTTTGAAAACTCATCGATGTCAAATACGCATCAATCCTGGAGTACCAAGCTCTAGGAGCTTGCTTCAGTCCATATAAGGATTTCCTCAACCTGCACACATGAGAATCTCTCCCATGAATCTCAAATCCCTGTGGCTACTCTAAGTAAACCTGCTCCTACAGAAGACCATTGAGAAATGTGGTCTTCACATCCATCTGGTGGATCTTCCAACCCATCTCTACTTCTATAGACATCACTACTCCGATGGAAGAATAACGAGCAACTGGCGCAAAGGTATCATCATAATCAACTCCCTCAACCTGTGAAAACCCCCGTGCCACAAACCGAGCCTTGTACTTCACACTGCCATATGCAACATGCTTCACCTTGTAGATCCACTTGGAAGTCACAACAGATTTCTCCTCTAGTCTCAGTACTATCTCCCATGCATCATTCTTCATTATGGAATGGTACTCTTCCATCATGGCATCTCTCCAAACCTGATGCTGAGAGGCCTCCTCAAATGTGGAAGGATTTGAACCATGAAGGCTCACAACAAGAGCCATCCCCAATCTATCCGGCATCACAACTGTCCTAACCTCCTCCTAGGGCCTACCAAATTCCTCTGCTTCCTTCAAGGTCTCCTGAATCCATTTAGGCTTCCTCTTCCTGAAAGGCTCCTCCCATACTAGTCTATCCTCATCTGAAGAACTCCCAGAAGCAGAAGTTCCAACACCTTGAGGACCAGGGACTGATGAACTAGTCCCTGAAGAACCTGTAACCTGAGAAACAGAACCTGAACCTGTCCCTGAAGTACCTGTCACCTAAACCACTGAACCTGTAGAAGCTGTGCATGTACCCTGTGATCTAATCACTCCGGAAACTTTTGGACCTGAGATCTGTATTGAAGAAGCATGATTCACCTGAGGTGTGGAAGCCGGTGGGTCCCTCTGCTCTAACTCTCTGGACTTCTTGAAATCTCTCTCCTCTTCAAACTTCACTTCCCGCCTAACAACAACCTACTTCTGGCCAGGAAGGTAAATCTAGTAAGCCTTCGAAGTCTCATCATATCCCACAAAGATGCCTCTCTCTGTAGTGGGATCAAGCTTCATCCTCTTATCGGAAGGGACATGAGAGTAAGTCAAGTTGCCAAATATGCGAAAATGGCCAACCTTGGGCTTCTTGCATGTAAACATCTCCTCAGGAGTCTTCCTCCCCAAGGCATGATGGGGACTCCTGCTCTGCAGATAAAATGCAGTATTGCATGCCTCTTCCCATAGAAAGAACAATAAACTATGATCATGAAGCATTGCTTTCGCTGCTCCCACAATCGACCTGTTCTTCCTCTCTGCTACTCCATTCTGCTCAGGAGTGTAGGGATCTGTCAGCTGTCTCTATATACCCTCCTGTGTGCAAAATCCATCAAACTCCTTGGAGGTATACTCACCCCCATTGTTCGATCTCAACATCCGAATCTTCCTCCCTGTTTGCTTCTCCACAAGGGCTTTGAACCCTTGGAAGACTCTTAATACTAAGGGTGACTTCTTGCTCCTCAAGAAGTAGATCCAGGTCTTCCTGGAGTAGTCATCAATGAAAGAGATATAGTACTCAAATCCAGTCAAAGAGACTGATGACATAGGACCACAAATATCAGTATGGATCAAGTCAAGAACTCCTACTACTCTTCTGTCACTGCTTGGAAAAGTAGTCTCAGTGTGGTTTCCCAAAGCACAACCCCTGCACACATCACTCTGATCTGTGTTGAACTCGGGTAAACCTTTGACCATGCTCATCAACAATATCATATCTGGGTGATGCAAGTGGGCCATCCTCCGATGCCATAGCTCCCAAAGCTCATTGCTGCTGCTGTGTGCCAGAGCGTGCTGCAGCTGAAACAAGAGCTTGTATAGATTTCCACATCTAAACCCAATGTCCATGGAGTTAGATAATCTTGTAGTCTTGGGGAATACTTGCACTCGTCCATCCAAGAAATAAACCCCAAGACTCCTGTCCTCAATGGTTGAAACTGATACAAGGTTCTTCTTCATCCCAAGGACAAATAACACATATCTCAGAGTCATAGGACTCATAGACTCCCTCTGAAATGTAATGGTCCCCCGACCAACTGCTCTAACAATGGTGTCATCGTCTAGTACAACCTCCACATCTGTACCTGTCTGTGAAAGCTTGGAGAACATCTCTCGAGCACCTGTCATGTGGCTCGAAGCTCCGCTGTCAATATACCAAGTGCCAGTGGTGGATGCACTCATCTGATGGCCTGTCAATAACGAATACTCCATCTCCATATCTACATCAGTGGTGGTAACTAAAAAGGCTCTCTCTCTCTCTCAATCTGTCCAGCACACAGAGAAAACTCCCTCTGAAATCTATCTCCAAAGTCATCAACCTCCGCTGAAGCTGCAGTCTGCTATCTCTTCTTCTTCTTCTTGCTTGGACACTGTGAAGCATAGTGCCCAAATGTTGGACAACCATAACACTTGATTTTATTCAAGTCCTTCTTCTGCCCACCCTACTGCTACTGCTTGGCCCCACCCTGCTTGGGACCCTTCTTCCCCTTTGCTGTCAAAGCCACATTCTCCTCATCTTCCCTACCCTATGAAGAACTGCCCTGTACGAGACCTCTCTTGGTCTCCTCCTTTACAAAGTCATCCCACAGTCTCTCCCATGAAGGTAAGTTCTCTCTGCCCACTATAGCTTGCACAAATGCACCCCAGGGCTTGGAATCCCCATTCACTGTTGTACGCATAAGCTCAGTAGCAGTGACCACCACCCCAACTACTGCTATCTCATCTCTAACTGCAGATATCCTAGTAAGGTATGATGTCACTCCCTCTCCACCATTCATCTTTATACTTTTCAGTTTCTCCTCGAGAACCATCTTCCAGTTCTCATTGGTACTCTCGTATAAATTGGTTAAAGCACTCCACATCAAATGTGCCCTAGCTTTACCTAAAATGTGAGGGATGATATGGTCTTTAACTGCATCAAGAATTATTCTTCTAGCTTTACAATCCTTCTTGTTGAAGGCTAATAATGCTGCTGCATCTGTAGCAGTGAGAATCTGAACAGGGTTTGCTGTAGTATTTCTTACCACCTCCTCCCACAATTCATTCTCCTCTAAAATCAGCAAAATCCTAGCCTTCGATGGCACAAAGTTTCCTGTCCCATCTAGCCTATCCTCCAACCTAAGTCCTGTAGCCATCTTTGTCAACCCAACAAGGTGTTGTTCACTAACAAAAGAAAATACTCAAATCTGTAAATTTCTGAATGCCTGCAAATTTTTAATGTTTTCTACCGCCAAGCTCTGATACCATGTAAATTTTCTGTGTTATTTTAGCTTGCTAGTTTATGTCAAGTTTTCATAGTTTTTCATGCCCAACAATTTCTCAGACTGCTGGAAATTAATTATAAAAATTTCAGACAATTAAACATGTTGTAAAAACACATTAACAAGTAGAAAACTAATTTCACATGCATGCCATAAAATATTTTAGACTCAAATTTTTTGCCAATAGCCCTAAAAAAACCCCCACGGGGAAAACTAGTCAGAGAGAGAGATTTTATTTCTTCAGCAAATATTTTCAGTACAATAATTTTTCAGCAAAAATGTACTTATCTCCACCAAGAAAAATCACCTAGACGCTGCCTCGATTTTAGTGCCAAATCCCAGCACCTCGAAAACTGTGCCCAACCTCGATTTATGTGTAGAATTAAATGTCTCAATTTTAGTTCCAACAGGTACAGTTAGTACAAGATGTATGGACCTCAAAAATAGTGCCAAATTTCTAGAAAACCATGCCCCAACAATTCCTCAATTTCTGTGTAGTTGTATGGTACAAAAATAAATGCTGTATGGCCCTTGATTTTTGTGCCTGTTCGATACATCAATAATGTTGTATGGCCCCTCAATTTCTGTGCCTTTTATCAGCTATACAGTTCCTTGAAATTTGTTCCCACTTTAATGCTGTACATATGCCTAGGGAACTGTGCTGAATATTAAATGTTGATGCCTCAATTTTCGTGCTGCATTCAATGCTATTCTAGCTGCCTTGAAAATTGTGCCAGCTGAAACTTGCCCAAATTCCCTCCTTGAAATTTGTGCCCTTGGTCTCTTCTCTCTTCACTCCACTTTCATCTCAAAAGTGAATGCAAAATTCCTCCCTTGCCCATTTTGACTAAACCCTAAGAGAGTTTTCATCCAAATGTGGAGATTAGATGAAATCCAACGGTTGATATTTGATGAGAATAAATTGTCTAATTTAATTCTCATAAATTCATTTTCACTCACCCACTTAAATTTATCGAAAGTGACTTTAAGTTATAAATTTACATTAAATTCTCATCTCAAGTCATTTAATGCAAGGGTCAATTTATTTCCCCACTTAAGTGACTTAGGAAATAAAGTCACCTAGGGAACACTTCCTAGGTACAAAAACTAACATTTCTTTGATGCACTGCTATTTATTTGATGTTTACCAAGATGGATAAGAAGTTCCCATGATTCAAAAGAGGTCAAAATATAGGCTCTTCCATCCATAGTGTCCTTTTGTGTGAGCACCGAGTAACATATTAAGGTTTGCAAAGTGCTCATGGATGGAGAAGAGCCTTTTGAATATTACTTGAAGTAGCTTCTTGATCTTCTTTACTCGAAGAATTATATCGCATTGATTTGCTGCTACCTTTGGTTCTTCAAATATTCATCTTCATTTGTCTTAAATATCATCAAGTGGGAACAACTGGTTTTAGTAGGCCCTTAGGGATTTATATAAGGTATAGGATACAATTTGATTTTCTACACACCTGCACAATCTTGCTTCCTTCCCATGGGTTAGCCATAAGTATATGTTTTAGGACATGGTCATTTATGTGTTTTAATGGATGGAGCCCCAAGATAGTAGCCTATAAATATTTATCCTAGCATAAATATTTATGATTTAATACATTTTAGTTTTAACCTGATCATGTGATACGTTTTCCGAGTAACTGAATAAATAGGATAATAGACAGACATGTTGAAATCCTTTCAAATGATAGTTCTTGAAAATGCATCACTAACTCTTAATAGTAAGAAGAAACTTAAAATTAGAATTATTTCCCACACACTGGATATTTTAAAGAAGTCAATCATCTTAGTGAGATATTGCATAATTAATGAGATCATAGCTTTGCCACTCAAAACTCTAATTGCTGAAATTTGTTTTATTAAAACTTCAAAACATGGAATCAAATAACCAGGTTTTATTGCAATAACAACTAGGCTAAAACATAGTAATCAAAAGTTAGAAAGAAAAGCAACGAAGGATTTTATTTATTTATTTATGAACAAAATTGATCTACCTAAACTAAGTGAAGTACTGATTTAAGACTTGACTATTCACAGGGAGAGTTTCCACTCCCCCTTCGAAATTTTGCAGTCTATAAGTTCGAGGGACAATTTTCTTAGCAATAGTGTAAGGAGCAAGCCATAAATGTTGAAATTTTGTATGCTTGCCTTTTTCCTCATGAGGTTGATCCCACTTCAGGAATAGGTCACCAGTTGCAAATTCTTCTTCCCTTCCCAAATTTTATCAAACCATCTCTTGACATTTAATGTATGAGTGGTAAATTTATTTTTGACCTTTTCTCTTTCCTCTTCGAGTTTGAGAAGGGTTTTAATTCTTTCTTGTATAGTGCGACTATTGGATCCTCTAGAGGCTTGGGCTATCTAGAGTGAAGGAAAAAGAATGTTAGGATGAAAAATATATTATT